>LSAX01000010.1:1200000-1800000 GCA_001557505.1 Reticulascus tulasneorum | reverse complement strand
GGCACACTACAAGGCTGCCGCCCCAGCCACGTCAGTCGCCCTGGCTATCAACTGGATTGGCCACGGAGAAATCAAGGTAGTTGAGCCCTGCCGACCGAGCTTGCGATCCCTCCTCGACACGGCATTGAACTACGTGCGCTCTCACCACACCTCTTTCAAGAACGTGGCTGGTCCGGATATGGCCCCATCCAAGCTTTGGTCCTTGCGGGCCTCCGTGAAGCGAGTGTGCTTGGGCAAGACCATGTATCACATTTCGAGCTTGGCCAACGACGACATTACCGCGCTCTTCAACGCTTCAGACGTCCCACTCTTTGAGATCGATGTCGACTTCCCCATGACCCCAATCATCACACCGCCGCAGTCTCAGCGGTAGGCTTCTTGTGCCTGAGATTCGGTACGATGCAAGCGGGCATGGTTCGAGAATGTACTCGGCGAGAATGAACACAGCCGTACAAAAGGCGACGCCCACGAGAGAGTTATGTGCATATTTGGGCCAAAACACTGATGCTTCAGATTGGTGCTTACGAAACGCTTCCTCTTGTCAGACTCAGCATTCCCGATCTATCTTATTAGACACCTGATACCGGCCCTGCGGAGCCGAAGAAGGGTGTTCCAAATCTCCCCCCTCCCCAGCGATCTGGTGCCCAGGATATCATTACCATAACTAATTGAGGCATTCTTTCATGGAACCCGGTTTTTAGACAACGCCTGTACATTTTTCTTCCAGGTCGTATGGATCTTTCAGGAAAAGTCCAGTCTCTGTCCATACCCGCATAGACTACATGGAAGGTGTTCCAAAGACGAATTCATGGTTGCTTTTTTCCCTTTTCTTTTTGGCTTTCATTTTCAACCTCCCCCCTCGGAGGCTTTTGCTCTATTTTCCTTCTGTCTTGCTTCAGAAAAAAAACTTGCATCAGTACACGCACACGGAACGGGAGCTGGCGAATTGGAGATGGGTCGATGGAAGGGCAATGAAGTGAGGCATCCCGTGGGTCGTAACCCTGTTTTCGATTGCTGGTAGCTCTTACACAATAAAATTGAAGTTGATCCCCCCCCCTTTTAACAGAACAATCTCGCGTTTTCGTCGCCCGGGCGAGGAAGAGCTGAGGTCTTTTCAGCACACCCGTCAGCTGGAAAACGGCAGGTGCCCCAGCCTCTCGGGAAGATGGCTTCGTGTTCCGGTTCCTATTTCCGGAGACTTCATAACTGGTGTATTGTTATGTTACGGTGTACCAAGCTTCTGACGAGGGTATGGGCATCTTCGTGGGTAGCACCCCACGGTGAGCGGTTTTCAGCCACCGAGACGTTGCTAGGTCAGCCCATCCAATTTGTCATGAGATTGTGCACATGTGAATTGTATTGTTTTTTATTGGGCGTAGGCCATCCCGCAGCGATCCCGTCACCACATCAGATTGAGTTCGATGGCATGCTCCCATGTCAGCCTCGTTGTGGGTTTAGTCAAAGTCTTAGGTCAATTCGAGGTTGTGCCGCGAGGCTACCTTCTCCGCCAACGACTGAGTACCTCCTAATATACATCCATACAATGCTCTGCATCCTGAAGCCTCACATCCCAAGCAGGGATAGAGCATAGCACTTCGTTACTTCTTAGTTGTCTTACATGTTCTTTTTCTCCCGTTCCCGCCTATGCCAACACATCTTGTCCTGTCCAAGGAGAACCATATCTCCACGGATGAGCCATTTATGAGATTTGTATCCTGTGACCGGACATCCCACGCTGGCTGCCTGCAGCAAGGACATTGTCGCCCAGCGGCCATATAATTGCACAAAGCACAGAGTCAAGCACAGAACTAAGCACGGTGCTTCTCATAGTTGCCGACAAATGTCAGCAAACCAGCTCTGGTAATCCGTATAATCCTTCCAAAGCTCCTTTTAGTCAGCCTTCAATCTCATCAAAAGCAAGCCATCCGTTCTTACCTGATCGGTTCACAATCTGGACAAAAAACGCAACGGTCACTTGTTGAAGGACGAAGCTAGCGACGGGCGAGACGGTGTAGCCCAACGAGGGCGTGCGTTCTCACCGCGTTGGCATCCTCCATTCACCTCACTTCGAAACTGTTGCTAGTCGTCAGTCACATACACATCGTCGGAAAAAGCCCATGCTAACAATAGTGTTCGAGAGGCGAGGCACTCGCCAAGTAGGTAGGCGCAAAGGTAGCGGCCAAGGAGTACGAGTCTGCACTTTGGTTTGCTCCTGTTCATTCTTTGCACTGCGTGTCGGTTGCTTCTTGATGTTAGCAAGTCTGCTATTCATATAATAACACCTATTCATACCTTATCATGCGTCAGACTCGGCAATCTCTCATGATCGCTGCTCTGTGAGGAATCACGTCCAACATCACGGGAATCAAATTTGCGGTTCCGATGTAATCGTCCCAACATAGAGCCGACCAGTGTTGGTAAGCCATCCGATAAATCTGCAGCAGGTGGCGCTGATGCGGCGGTCGGGTTTGTCACTCGTGATTCTGGAGTAACTCCTCGACGAGGATTTGCAGTATGGTCACTTGGGTTGTGAATATGGCTTCCAGTAATGTTAAGTGGGCGATGTAGTTGAAGTCGAGACTGGTTCTTATCGTAGCTCCCTTCTTCACAACGGCGGTCTCGCTCCATCTCGGTACGACGACTTGAGACGTCCTCCTGTTGGAGACGCAATAGAAGTTCACTCAGAGAAAACTCCGAAGTTTCTATATCATGAGAGGGCTTGGGCTCAGGCGACGGGATTGACTCGGTGGCCACATGTCGTTTGGTGAAGGGAGCTAGGCCAGACGTAGCATGAAAACGGTCTAGAGATGTGTCAGTTTGTTCAATGACAGTTTTCGGTGTAACGCACTCTGCCAGAAACTTTGGCGAAGCAACCGTGGATGTGCCTCATGAATACCCTGTGCGACACCGGTTCTAACGGTCCCACAATCGGTGGCAACTCGAGTTTGAGCATTCTGTGGACTACGGATCGCGAGATACTTTCTCGTCGGTGAAACAAAATCAGGAGTATAATCTTCTTCAGAGTAAGCCGAGCTATTGTCGGCGGATTGATCTATCGCTGGAGTTAGTACAATGTATAGATCCCCGAAGGAGTCTGAGAGGAAGATAATAAGGAGAATAAGAAGCGGGATACTAACCAAATAAGAGTCGTCGTGTCTGTTCATTGTTTACGCCATTGGAACTGCCGCTGAGCCGTTGCATCTTTGCAGGAGACACAATCTCAGTGGGCGGTCCTCCTTTGCGCTTCGCACTGGTCGGGGTCTTGACTTGCGGCTCTGGCTTTATACCTTGTTCCCACTCAGTTCGAGTTCCAGGATATGCAAAAATGCAAGTGCGAATGCTCCATTTCTGAGCTGAACTAGCACGGTCGATGAAGTTGGTCATCCAAGGGTGCTCTCGGCGAACCGATCGAAGCATATCTCTCACATCCTCGGTTGGGATCTCGCGGTGGTGATAGCCTTGGCGGTTGTTCAAACGCCGGTTCAGCTCCTTCGCAAAGTCTTGGGGACCTCGATTGATCCATGCTTCGCAGATTAGATCTTTGAGCGTGTCCATCTCGGTAATGTTCCAGGGGCTACCGCTTCTGTGCGGAGCAATGCCTCTCCATTTCTTGACCATGTTGTCGTCTGCGTGACACCGAATGTGGTGATCACGCGATGGGTTGTAGCAATATCAGGAGATGGTGAGAAACGCGTGAAAGGGAGGTAGAATAGTATCAACACGGAAGAAAGGGGGTAAAGGAGGAAGGTATATAGGGTTAGTAAAAAAGAGATCGGGGTATGAATCCCAGTGCATGGGAGAGCTTCACGGGATGTATTTAGTGATGCGACGGGCTCGGATATCAGCCAAACGCGGGTGTGACTGACATCTCGAGCACAGATTAGTAAATGTTCTAGATGAAGCTGCAGTTTTGTTTTGATGAAATGGCCAGGCGGCACGCGTTATAAAATAAGATAAAATAGTGCGGTACGTACCCCGGGGTGATCTCATTGCTCTTTCCTTTCTTTCTGAAATTATAAACTAATATCAACGAGGTACCTCTGTTCGTGAAGGTACTAAGGTACATCCGAATGGTGACAGGATACTGCTGACAAGCAGCTGAGAGGACTCCGACGTTATACTGTTCATGTTGAAATCGACTTGATATATATAAAGTATCCAACATGATGCTCATCTCATTCACACCACTGGATATCAAGTAGCTGGCAATTCTATCCTGATTCTTGCCTCGCAAAAAGGTTCGGTACTGCACCTCATCTAAAAGCCAGCCACCTTATCTGGCCAGAATCCACTGCCACTGCGGGAAGGATTTCGTATTCTTGCGTCGTCATATCCACCCCAGTCGTCTATTGAACCCCGAACGCCGCCCAGATGCTCCCCTGATGCATTCCGCGTCCCCAAGGTCAGCTAGTCTCAGAAAGGAGGCTGTATTGAGTTCGGCCCTTAGTAAATACCCTGCGTCCTATACTGGAAGGTATCGTATCTAGAAACGCGGTCAGTAAGTTGATGCTATTTGAACAGTGCTCGAAGTTCTTACAGTCGTGTATAGTAGCTACCCACAGACTTGCCCACCAGGTCCGTCTCTACGTACTGTTCTGCTTCGTCCGCACTCAGCTGCAGCTGGAACCGTTGACGGAGGTTGTTTGTGGCTTGTACTACTCCGGCAGAGTAGCACGGCATCTTCGAGTCTCGGCCCATCATGGCGACTAAATCGATGATACTGTCTGCCGAGCGGCGTAGGGCTAGTTACGTCAGACCATGTTCTATAAGCATGAACGAGGTGAGTTTACCTTGGAATGCTTGCTTGCAGAGCTTCTTATAGTCCTCCCACTCTGGGGACCCAAGACCGCCCAAAACCTCAACGTACTCATATGTGAGCTTGAAAGGGGCTGCTTCGAATCCAACAGAACCTGGCGAGTTTGATAGCATGAATCCAAAATCGATGTGTATAATGTGCCCCTCGCTGTCCACTAGCACGTTCCCGTTGTGGCGATCTTTCAGCTGCAGGATGTACGAGATGATGCTGTATGCTGCAAGGGATCGTTTGAAGGCGTCCACTCCAGCCTTATAAGGCTCGCTGTCTGCCGAACCAAATGCTTTAAGGAAATGATCCCTGAGCGTGGCAAAACGACGGCGTGGGTTCTGGCCAGATTCAATGGAGGATAGAGTAAGACTCCTCTTGATAGAATGAAGCGATACACCGTTGGTGATGGTCTCAATAAGACCAGACGACTCTCCCGTCACCAATATCCGCATGAGCTTAACCCATACGTCAACGTCAGCCTCGACCCAAATCTTGTGGCAGACGTCGATAAGCTGGCATGCAAAGGCCTCCTGCCGTAGATCAGCTCCCGTTTTGATGATGACACTGACCAAATCCCAGTTCTTCATCCAACCATACGGTGACGATCTCCGAATACGCTCTTTCTTTGCCTGCCAAGCTTCACCAAACACCGCAGCACTGGGATCATCCCGATCACCCTTACGTTGAAGTCCGCCGGTCTTGATATCATTCTCCATCCGTGCCAGTCCGGCATTGGCGTTGATACCAGGATCCAGATCGGTATCCTCGTCAAGGTCAGGATTCGCTGCAGCCGAAGCTGCGTTGGCTTTGGCTATGATCGTGTCAAATGTGGGCCCTTGCGCATCCTCTAAGTCGAAACTCTGCTCTTCTAAGCTCTGCATGCTGGCGATGATCTTGGCCCTGATGGCTGCCACCTCGTGCTTTGGTCGCTTTCCGCTTGTGGCTTCAAGTTGCGCCAGCATTTGGGAGGCCGTCCGCATGTGAGTCGCTAGTGCAGAAAAGTCTGGTTGATCAACAGAATTCGTCCGCGGATTGGGGATTGTCATCTTCCGAAGTGGTCCTGGGCTGCTGGACCTTGAAGTCGAGGCACCAGAACTTCGAGGAGTGGCCAGCTCTGACAGTGCACTGGACATTGCACTGGTGCCGCTAGAGAGGCGCTGGTGCGGCGAAAATTGCTTCCCCTGAAATTTGTTTGGCGGCTCCTCGTCGTACGGCGTTAGCATGGGCGAACTTCCCAGGTCTCCAGATGTCGGCTCGAAGACACTATCCATTACTGGTTCAGTGGTTCGGGTGATTATAGGTATGCGAGGTGAGTCGGACAAATCAAAGATGCGTTTCGAAGTTCCTTGCTCGGCGAGAAGAGTTGTGAGCAGTCGCTGGTTGTCGGCGGAACCCGGATCAAAAGTGAAGTCATCCCTTAAGATTTCAATCATGAGCAAATATGGTACTTTCTCTGCACTGTTCAGCACTGTGGCCTCCGCGGGGTTCAGTCGAACAATCCGATGGTGCCGACTCTTACCAGGGGAGCCGTCGACGAGGGTGGGCGGACAGATCACTGGTACGTCAACCTCGGCCGGCAAGTCCTGCGCAATAAGTGCAAGCTCCGCGCGAAGTGCACTTAGACGTGCAGGCTTCGGAACCACGACAAGTCGGTTGGAAATATCTTCTAGGGCGGTGAGAAACTGCGTCTCGCATCGGAAGTAATGTTGTCGCAGCAGCCTTGTCTTCTGAGCAAGCGACAACTCGCCGGCATTAACAACACTCTTCAAATGATGCGAATGTCTCCTCCCTAGACCCTCACCGGAGCGCTGCACTAGACCAGCAGAGACGGGAGTGGCAGGGCGAGTGACCATCTTTGGTGACCGTAGCTCTGGAAGCGGCAAAGAAGAAGAGCTTAGACGAGCATCGAGCTGCTTCATGTTAAGATGCGATGGAAGCCGTCTAGGTTCTGTCGGGGTCTTCGCACTCGAGCCTGACGAGGCGGGCCGGGATGCTAACGGGTGCGAGGCATGCTGAGGCGGGTTTGCCGATGAAGCCACATCCGGAGCGCTTGTGATCCGACCTCCATCCTTGATGCGCTTGGACCGTGTACTTCCGCTTGTCACCGTGTGTGCCCGAGTCACCTTAGCGTTCTCCCTGGATTCCGATATGAGGTCGCCAGACTGTTGCGGCTTTCGGGCCTGTGCTACGGCCAATGGACCCGCCCAATGCGGAAGGATCGGAACCGCAACAGCTGCGAGTACGAAGCTGGCGAGTACGGTGACGGGCAAGATGTTCTCCCTAATTTTTCCATGCCTCACAGTATCCGATATCCCGAAGACGATATGCTGAACCTTGTTGTATACCCTCCGACAGGTTTGAAATGCATCTGATTGTGGATTCGACGACAGGTCGTGCAGGTAGGTCTGGAAGAGCCAGAACGTCTAGATCCTTAGTGAGCAACTGATCAATCCCAGAGGTATGCGACCACACGCACCAATAAGGCAGCCGTCACAGACTCCTCGCACAGGTCCAGCAGAAACTCCTCCAATGCCATGGACTCATTGTCGACGCTGATTATAAGATGGCATAGTTGGGGTAGGAAGAACTCGATGTCCTCGTAGGGGAACTGGCGCAACTTATTGCACAGGACATAGTGGATGCCCACATGGTCGGCGTACCGTCTATCGGAAGAACCCAAGAGTCAGTAAAGTAGCATTTGCATGGGGAGCTGGCTTTTGCTCACGAGAGGTACGAGACGGAGAGAAAGGGGTTCGAGTTGAATACGTCCGACGAGAGGAACCGATGTAGCAGCTCCCACGAACCCATTGGTCACGCTACAAGGCGGAAGGAAGAACAGTAAAGGACGGTGAGGCAGGAAGCCTCATCTATCTTGTACATGAAAGGGTTCAAGAGGAAAATAGCTTAGCATGGCTGGAGTGCAGCAAAAAATGGCGTCCAAGATTCTCGATGTACGAATGGGTAGCTCCCTTTTGACTCTCGGCCCACGATCTGGTCTTGTCGAATCCAGTTGGCTGTCCCTTGCACACTGCAAAAAGTGGGATGGGGGTTATTCATGCCTAACTTTTCCGGCACAAACGGATAAGGTGCTTATTACGGTGCACCTTGGTACCTACATGTATGGAGCAGAGGACGTACTGCAGTTATCTGCATAACTACTAACTAATAAGTGCGCTCGGCCCCCGGAATGTGCTTGGAAAGCAGGCCGTCGATGAATGAGACGAATGGGGTAACCAGCTCCACACTGACTGACATGGTGGAAGTTTCATTAATTCAATATACCGCTCCCGCCAGCCCTGATGATTAAGCCGCAGCCAAGGACCAAACATCAATTGCCAAACCAGCCACAAACCTCAATTCTCTCCTGCTCTGGGATCAATGATGTTGGTGCTATGAGCCAGCGTTGCTAAATCAAACGTCGGCATGACATCGGATGCACACAAACTCAACAGTTTGTTGACAATGAGAGGTGCAGGTAGGATAACGGGTCACGAGATGATCTAGAGAATGGTGATTGTGCGGATAGTTTCCAACTCAAGGTAACGTAGGTCACGGCAAGCCAATCGCGAGGAACAGCAGCATTCTACCAAGTTCGCAGAGGTATAAGTATTGACTTGGGCTGCTGGTCGACAAACATTTGATTCCTCTTGCCAACTACCTATGTGAATATGCTTCTCATGGACGCAAGTGTGTGTAACAAGGGATGCCCTTAGTACCAATTCCCATTGTAACGATCCTATAGAGGAAACTTGTACCTGCGAAGGACAACAGTTTGCTTCATTGCTAGTACGGGCATTAAAAACACACACACCCGTCCATCACGAAGAATATAGGATGATAGCTGGCATGGTGATGTAAGTTTTAGGTGGTTACTCAGTTACTGAACCTAGATAGTCCCCATGACGCAAATGCACTTGAATCTACACCTAGATTTGGGAACCAGTTCTAGAAGAGGTCACCCGCAAGCGGTAAGTGTTACGAGCTGCCAGCTCTGTCTGTTGAAATCGACAAACTAGTGGGCGTCAGCGACTGCATGACCCGTGACAGCAATCGGTGTCACTAAGCCTCCAAAGTAAGCCAAGCTCTATACAATCAGTCAGCGACAAGAATCCCATCTTATACAAATACATTAGGCACTTACCTGATTTACCTAATAAGGTTTCTCATAGCCATTGTACAAGAAAAGCACCTAAAGAGAGGCTAGTGTGAATGATTGGCGGTAGTTTCTGTAGAAGTAGACGAGTAATGCTAATGCGCTGAAGAGCGGATGTAGCAACACAGCAAGTTGCTCTAATTAGCTCCGTTTGTGCTCAAACCCAATCTCAAATGTGATGTAGATCTCGTAATAGTCAACCCTGCTTTGCGTTAAATGTATAACAATAGACATTCAAACAAGCCAGCTCAGTCACTCGTTTATTTCCTTTAGTACACGCTCATCAAGCCCAAGAGGTTAGAGTAACAGTTTCACATGGGAGCGGAATACAAGGAGACGGAACTACAAGCCGAGCGAGCCAGATAAAGTCAACATTTGTTATAATTCTAATGTTTGTATATGCATACTCAAGAAACCTGGCTCGAGGGCCTCGCATTGCTGGCATCGCGGGAAGCAAACTCATAGCAGCAGCCACTGGTGCCTCCATATCCGAGGTCTATGTCTCAATGAGGAGGTAGTGGTTCGTATCTCATCAACCAACGCCATTGCAGATGCTTGCCCTGCCAAACGCCGAAACAACCAAATCGTCACCGCCCGTTCGTCAGACCTATTCTCTGTCTACCTTGGTCTTCTCCCTGAGATCATGCGGCGCCTTTCTTCTTTCTCCCGCCCTTTGCTTTCTTCTTCGGTTCGACCATTTCCTCGTCGCTTTCACTCTCCGCCTTGGCGCTGGAACGACCTGCTCCTCGCTTCTCCTCGTCGCCCACTTTCGCAGCGATGTCCTGGAGAAAATCGTACTGGCCATCGGCCTCGATAGCCTGCTTGAGCATCTGAGCAGAAACCCGCTTGGAGTTCTTCTCCTTGGCAACCTCAGCGCTCTTGGTGACCAGAGCGATCATGAACATCTCCAATGCCTTGCCAACCGCAATTGGGGTTTGCTGTGCGACCTTGCCGACCTCCTCATCCGCCTGCATTATGCGCTTTATTCTTGCTGTCGGGAACTTTGTTCTGACTGGAGAAGGCTCGATTGTAGGAGGCGGAGGCGCCTGGGTGGCTTTTCGTGGAGGCATTGTCACGGAAGCCGGAATATGTGATTGATACTGCTGCTGCTGCGGCTGCTGCGGCTGTTGGGGCGAGGGGATGTACTGCTGGAAGAATTCTGGTTTTATGGCGTACTGGGGCTGTTGGTCTATGTACGGTTGGCCTTGCGGCATGTGTTGCAGAAAGTTGGGAGCTTGAAGCCCGTAAGCCACTTGCTGCGGTGGAGCTTGAGCCGGCAGGTGGTGCTGGATGTGCTGGTCAGGGAAGTATTGTGGGGCGTCGTGCGGTGAGTAGCCGTAAGGAGGGTATTCAGGCTTGACTGCGGTCAACGGATAGTTGTGGGGCTCCTGTTTGAAGTGCACAGAGGCAGAGGAAGGATGGGGAGGAGCTGTGTTGTAAGGATATGAGGATGCGGCCGAGTATTCATAGGCTGGTCCCGAAGTTTGCAGCTTGAGGTGGTGCTGCTGGATTTGCGGGGGCGGGGTGGGGCCTGGAACTGGGCCAGCCTCGAAGAAGGAGAGGTCGGGCGATTTTGGGGCGTAAGAGTCTTCGTTAGCCATTCTTTTGGTCAGGTAGCCCTTGCTTTTTGTACCCAAGTAATTATAGCACAGCCGCTGCTAAAAAGTCCAGTGAAAACGGAGATAGGTAGTAGGATAAGAAAAAGCGGGGCAAAGATTGGCTCGCTTCCCTCTCTTTTTTGGGAATGGTGGTGTGTGGATGTCAGTTGGGTTTTTTCGTGTCCCTGCTGCTCTTTCAACCCCCCCGTCTTTTCCCCAGTTGCAGGTTCGTTCTCAAGACTTGGAGGTCGAGGAGGTGAAAGCCCACGTTTATTAAGGCTTTTGCTGGTGGGATGAGAATCCGGTCCTATCCGTCGGGCTTGTGGAGGGGCAGGTGGACAAATTTGGTGTGGTGGGGATGCAGTTCAATATTCTGACGCGAGGCGGGGGCTAATGCAGTGCGCGGCGGTGATACTGATGCTGATGCTTGAATGGAAGGGAAGGATGGCGGTGATGGAACAATGTCCAAGTATTGGTTTGCTCCGGTCACACACCCGTCAAGCCGCGAATGTCTGATTTTTGAATCTGTCGAGATGTGCGATGAGTATATCGCTGCGGTCAACAGGCCGTGGTACACACCAAGAGCACCAGCGCTGGCTTACAGAAACAGAAAAGTCCAGTGTTCCGGACACTTTGGAGTGGAGGGTAAGAATCTGCAAGAGCCGAAAGACACACCGCTGAAGAGCCAAGCACAGCCAAGAACACAAGAAAATGTGTCGATGCAAGGGACTGGAGTGGTAGGCCGGTGGAGACCCTTGGAAGAGGCGCGCCTCAGCACAACAAAAATTGAGTCTGCAGGAGAGTAACGAGGGCGGACCTGAGGTTTTTCTTTTGTCCCGGAGAACACTGGTTCCTTCTATTGCTAGACAGGTACCTAGATGAGAAGGGGAAGACGAGTTTAAGAAGGAGACCTAAACCGTTTGACTGATCACGCAGAGTCTTCTTTGTCCTTTAGAAAGTCGAGGCTCTTTCTCTCTCTATGTCTCCCTGTCTCTTTCTTTTTTCTTTCTTTCTTTCTCTCTCACTCTCTCTTTTGCTCTGGAGTGCCAAGTCTCCGCGAGTCTCTTACGACAAGACTGGAAAGTTTTCGACTCCTCTTTGATAAGGTAGGGCTGAAGAACCAGACCAGCTTGCTCCCAACGGAGTACCCTGTCTGCACGAGTGCACAGGCCTCTAGAGAGATCGGGGGGGCTTTTAAAAAGCAAAGCGCACCCCCAAGGAAGCCGGGATGATGAGTAATAAATGTTCCGCGATGAAGTGCGGAACACCAAAAAGCAGGTAGGGTGGGTAATGGTAGGTATAGTAGTGCACAAAGAAGTGTAAAGTTTCGGAGATATCGCTGCTGCGGTGGATTCGGGAAAGGCGGAATTATGCGAGGGGCTCAAACGCTTTCTTTGGGTTGGTTGGGGTGGTGGTCGCACTATCTCACGGTCATCTCATCATCGCAAGCATTGGATCGCATCCATCAGGGCCACGGCCGGCATCCAAGGCGGCGGCGGTGCGAGTTTATATGCGCGTCCGGGTTGGCCTGCTCAAGCTGCCAAAGCAGGGGCCACCAGGCGAAAACTGTCCCGATCGGGTAAAGATCTGACGTGCACTGCCCCGCGGGTGATGAAAGTACTTGCATACAAAATGTACGGATACGTGCACACGCGCAGAACGTTCGTCTTTCGAGAGTCGTTCGCGGATCCCTTCGTTTGTAGATATATATTCCAGTAAATGGTCCAAGGGGAGATTTGCCCCGTTGCGTAATTATCTCGTAACCCGGCTAGATGCCTGCTCAGAAGAATGACCCAGCTCACAGTCTTTCTGGCTGGTCGCTACATCTCGGTACCTGGGACGAGATGCGGAATACAATTCCTTGCGGGCTAGAAGTACTGTACCGAAAGTACTCGACCTGGATATTATCCACGTAGAATATAGAGATGCTCAGGTCCATGTACCTGCGTCGCTAGTATGCAACTATGTACCATCGAACCCGGCCCCAGTACCGAAAGTACCAGTAAATAAAAATTTGTCCCTCTATTTGGATTGCTAGGTAATTAGCTCGCGCAATGTGGTTGCATCTTCTGCCTGGAACTGACCACTTGCATCTCTTCCGCACACTGTCACCGTCACTTCAGCTCGTCATTTCCCGACGCCCCCCAGACACGTCCAGAATACCCAGAACCTCAGGCTTAGTGGCCGTTGATGCTCTTGCTCTCGGCCTTATTATCGAAAACTCTTCACAATTTCTGTTCCCTCATGACCTCATCAAGGACGGGACCCACAATATTGGAGCCTCTCACCGGCGCCGCAATTTCTTCCTCCCTCTTCCGAGGCACGCGACGCGTCTTCTAAGGTAGAACTATGTGAGCCTCACGATGCATTTTTTCTGTTCCAAGGCCGTCCAGGCTACAAGACGTGAGAAAGCTGCTTAATGCCCAGCCGTCTCACACACTACCTAGGCAGGCGTCCTTCCCTTTCCCTGGACCAGCCAATACCTTTGATGCGTCGTAGCAAATGAGTCACTGAGAATTAGGTGAATATGGAACCGATCAGTGTCTCTTCCCATTTACCGACTGCTACCTTATATCGAGAGCCCTCAGCTAAGGGCTAGATTCGGTGCATTTGAACTCAAAGGCTTACGGTATAATGCGCGCCGAGTATTCTAGGTAAAAAGTAGTTTTTCTATTTTGACCTCCTTTCGAGGTCTGTCCCTTGGCAGTCATGGATGATGATAATAAAAGAGCAACAAGCCAGAGACCATAAGGGATAGCTCTGAAGAAGCCGAGCGAGCATCTCGCTCTGGTTTCGACACCGCTCCACCTAGTGTCTATGACGGTCATTACTTGATCTAATCTGACATGAACAAACCTGCCCAAACTCCTGTTCTATATACTCTAATCGTAGAGAAAATGCTGCCTAATTGCAGATGTTAGTGTTCTGAGACCTTTGAGTCTCTGTTCTTCAGACCCTGACAGGAAGAGCGATGCCACCGGCCACGCATGGATGCCACCCTCTTCGCTCCGGCCGTCAACTTCCACCCGCGACTTGACAAGCATCTGGATGAAGTCCTTGATATCCTGGGCGAACACTTCTTCCGTCCCCCACGTGATGAAGAACCCGCATGGTGGGCTTGCTGCTTCCCAAAGTTTGGAATCTTCGCAGAGTCCAGGCGACGCTGCTGCCTTGCCAACGTGGCTGACTCCGGCATACTGCACTGCATACTTGTGCAGATACTTACTGTCCAAGTAATCGCTAGTTGAATTGTCATGTTTCGGCGATATCAGCGTGACCCAAGGAGATATGAGTATTGCCATCGCCGGGAGTGGCGGAACATCTGAGGCTGCTGGCCAGTCTCGATGTTTGGTACTGCCCGTCACAGCTGATACCTCCGTCTTCTTTGTTGCAATATTATCCGCTCGCACTCGGCCCAGCTCCATGAGCATCGTCAAGACTAGTGTGGCACCGGCTGAGTCCCCTGCAACGCACAATTTCCGAGGATCTCTGACGACAGAAAGAGCATGCTTGTATCCACTAACAGTCTCGTTCACTTGCGTCGGATAAGATTCGTCTGGGACGAGTGCATAATCCAGCGCAAAGATTGCTGGGTTCTTAAACCCTTGTTCAATCAGGAGCGCATGCCATGCCAAAAGGAACTCTAGGTAAAACCAGCAAGATCCCATAGCGAAGCCGCCGCCTGTGATATGTCAGAACATCACTTTGAATTACAAGCTGAAGTGGTGACAAGGCGAGGGATACTTCCCTAGCCATGATTGAGCTCTACCAATCGACCTTGAGGGACATGCTTGGACGAGTGGACGAGACGGGGCAAACACCAGCGTATCTCTTATTGTTACGAGCTTGAGATGGACAGCGTAGACTTACCATGCACGTAATATAACACCATATCCGGTGCCTGTATCGGATCGGCAATAAGCCAAAGTCCCTTGAACCCATTGGGACCCTGGTTGTTCTTAGCTAGACTCACAACATTCTAGTCCAACTTTTGACTTACAGTCTGTTTAAATTCCTGCCAGTGAACTGGGGACTTCAGGTACCCGTGGCGTAACATGCGGAACCTCAGAAACGGCAGCGCAACCGGCTTGGAGAAAAATACTCTCCCGATGTTGGCGGGAATGCAGGCAAAGGCATAACGAACGCATCTTACAACCACATCCTCGAAAAAGGAAGCCCGCTGCACGAATGGCGGACGGGAAGCGCGTTTCAAATAGAACCGTTCATAGGCAAGAGATACCGGCAATCGAAACACTATTCTCAAAGTCAGTACGAAGCAAGGAACATTGCGAAGATCCAGGGGATTGAATGTACATACAGAGGAACGGAAGGGCCTTGAGCACCACGAACACAGTGCGGAAAAGCCCGACGTGGATGATGAGCTGGGGTGTGAGAAAGACGCAGAAGACAAGGCAATCGAGGAGCGATACGGGACCGAGTATCATGCTGGGCGAATAGGAAAGGTTCCCGACAGATCGGGTGTGCAGAGGGACTTGCGTGTGCTCGATGCGACAGTTTGGCAAATCAATGTCGCAAGTAATAAGTGGTGGAAGTAAACGGACGACGTTCCCTCAGCCTCAATTGGAACGCATCCATCCTTCCCAGCAAATTGTCGACGGTGGATTTTCCGCAGGCTCTTGCTAGAGCTAGCAGGTAATAATGAGCAGTGACGGAACACGTCAAGGGTTTGAGGCTCAGAGCCAAGGATGGGCTGCAGAAGCCACAATGCTAGCAGGCTAGCTAGCCAGGTAGTCTCGCCCTAAGCGTGGTCGAGCATGGCCCACTATAAATTCGTGACTGACGCAACGGTAGCTTCGGTCGCTCTTAAACGAGGCCCAGAGTCTGGTGAAGATTACCGAGGACTGATGCAATCGACACGGGTAACGCATTCTGGAGGTGCGGAGGATCTGTTCGTCATAATCACGTGCACTCATAGCTGGAGTGTCAGCTCGGGAAATGCACCAGATTCGCGAAGTCTGATCCCGAGGCTCGCAATGATGGTATTGATAGTATTCCATGGCACATTCTTCCGCAGCTGGTTTGTTGAGTGATCAAAAGCACCGTAGCATCTAATTGTGAGTTTCAAACAGATGACGCCCCTCAGGAAGTCGGTTGCGATTCACCGAAGTCACGTTCATATTCAGAAAAAGATCTCAATATTCAGTGAAATGATAATTTAGTCCTGGCTTGAATAGAACGCCTTTCACGTCCGGCCTCCACCCAAACACCAAGGAATCCAATCCCCATCTTTTAAATACCAGACGCCAAACTTCACCCTCTCACCTCCGCTCGTCCTTTGCCGCCGCTCGCATCTTCCAGTTGTCCTTGATGCTCTTCGCCGCCTCATGGAGATCCTTCTCTGTGACCCTGTCCTCGATGCTCTCCAGCACACTCTTGAGAGTACTGATGTGATTGGCTTCTGACTTGTCATCTCTGAACCGACAGATCCGCCACCGGCCAAGCTCATCCTTATTGCATTCAACAATGCGATCGTTGAGTGGATCCCCAAGGCTCTTCAGTATCTCCCACTCTTCCTCCGAGATGTAGCAGTCTACGAAGTACTGGTATCGGTTCGGGCCACTATCTCCCGTGAAGCTCCAGAGCTCGGCCGGAGGGACGCTGTCATAGTCGGTGAAGGGTTCGTTGATGCCGTCCTGGATATCCCACTCGTCGGGTTGGACGATGGGGAAGCTGAGCCGCAGTCGGCAGTCGACGGTGTTGTCCTCTGGTGTTTTCCATTTGAGAATGTGCGGGTCCGTGCCATGTTTGTACTCGCTGTTGCGAGCTGTGAATATCAAGCCGTCATTCCCATGCTTGAGCTTAGGCAAGATATCCCTGAACATCATCTCGATCCCGTAACCCAGTTGCATGGCCTTCATCTCCACAATGAACGGTTGGTATGCCCGCTCCTCCGGATACTGCTTAAACAGATTCTTATATGGCTCGTAAATATTTCTGTTGAAGTATGCCAGCCGTTTATCCAAAGTTCTGCTCATCAGCTCCTGGCCATCAAGCACTAGACAATCGAAGACGAGGAACCGCGGCTCCTTCTTGGCATTTCCGCGGTCATCCATAACCAACTCGCCATCGATCAACGTCTCCTTATGAAAGTCGCGTTGATTCTCAACCTGCGGGAAGTGGAAGCTGCTGTTCTGGATGTACCAGTAATCATTTTTGCGATCAATCAGGTAGTGTATCTCGTTGCCTCCCTCGTCGGCCGTGAGGTAGAGCAGGTATCGGATGCCGTCTGACTTTTCGCACACGTAGTAGCTGTACCGCGGGTTATCATCTGCAGTTCCTACGAGATCACACGACGTGGGATTATACCTACTCTTGACGTTGCAGCTCGTTGAGGTGCTTCCGCGCAAAACTCACCGGCTGCGCTCCTGGGAAACCAAGCGAGTTTCGATGTAGAAGGTCTGCAACCTCCTTTCGAAGTCCATGCAGCAGCTGACCCTCAGCCCTCACCCCGGGTTCGGCAATCGCGGCAATCGGGCCCTCCTTTTGCTGAGGGCCGTCCATTGTAGCGGGTTTGGGGTGTTGTGGTGGTTACTGAAAGAAAGACTGGAGGGGACCGTGTCGACCTTTTGCGACGAAAGAATGGAATGCCCCCCTGGCAGAGCTTTATCAGCCTCGTTATCGATAAGCCGATAAGCCCAATGTCACATCGTAAACGACTCTAGAGTTATCCAGCCGCCAAACCCAACCTTAGGCGGTCAGTCTCTACTCCGAAAACGTGATACTCTGTTTAGTCACTTGTAAAACCTATTGATGCCTCTAGCGGATGACTTTGTCTTTGGTCGGCTTTGCCCCCCAGATGGCCAAGATGAGCCGGCCACTGCGCTCCTTCGAAGTGAAACAAAGGACTCGGGAGGATGCTAGGGTTGGCTGGATGAAATACGAGCACACTAACGGAGCGACTGGAACGTGTTGCAATAGTCTCATTAAATTACTTATCAGTTGGTTCTAGAAACCGCGTTTAAGACCATCGAGACGCCGGATAAGCAAGATTTCCACCCTTGTCTGACAGCCCAGCGGACCATCCAAAAACACAATGGGAGGAGTCTTCTCCAGAAGCAGGCCAAGAACACCCCAACATTTCAAGATGTCACGTCAACGCCACCTATACTTTGGGACTAACTATTAAGTCTCATCGATCTTGTTGACCTCGGCTTTGGCTTCTTCCCAGGTTTCTTTGCTCTTCTTCGCCCACTCGATTTGGCTCTTTGCATAAGCCAGCTAGGATATGATGTTAGCTCAAGTATCGCATAGTGTTACTAATGTTAGCTTACCATGTAGCGGCGCAAATCTTCTTCTTTCTCGCTTTGGAATCTCTTCAGGTCTTTCAATATACTCGCACTAGCATCCTTGACGTCCTGTTCGGCAGCGACCTG
Organism: Reticulascus tulasneorum; assembly: GCA_001557505.1. Lineage (NCBI taxonomy): Eukaryota > Fungi > Ascomycota > Sordariomycetes > Glomerellales > Reticulascaceae > Reticulascus > Reticulascus tulasneorum. The sequence continues at coordinate 1,782,051 of LSAX01000010.1, read as the reverse complement.
GGCTTGCTCCAACTGACCAATACTTTCCCTCGTTTTGCCAATCGTGTCTCGTCGGGTCCTCTCTGGATCTACGTCTGCTACGCCTTGAATAGCATGACGGATGGGACCAAAGATCTTGTTCGTGATGGAATTCCCACTCGGAGCCTTCTTATGGCCCGGCGTAGAGTTGCTTCTTTGTGGGACACCTTGGCTGGCCGACGGTGTAGAAACAGGGTCGCCGTGGGTTGGTGGGAAGTCAGAGTCTATGGACGCAGTATCTTCTACACTGCCCTCTCTTTGATGCTGATTAGAGGGTTCTTTGAGGCTCGTAGATCGCTTTGGTGGTGGACTGATTTGTTGACTACTGCTGAGATATTGCTCGATTCGTCTAGCCTCGGCCTCGCTTCGCTCCAACTGATCAAGAAGTGCTCTTTTCTTGTTGAGCTCTTCATTGGTTTGCTCCTGTTGCACTCGCTTCAGGACCCTATACTTTAGAACACTTCGAACGACCCCGGCAAATTGAGCATTCTCGCGCATTGGCTCTGCAAAGCTAGCGCCGAGTGAGCTCGACAGCTCCTCTGTTGCGATATAAGAAGAGTCGGCTGCCTGCCCTACTCTTTCGATTGCTGGGCCAAGTGACGGTGCTTGTTCGGAGAGCGCGAAGGCATTGAAACGCCCGCCCAACTCGCAAAGGTCGGCAGCTAAGGATGAAAGGTGGCTTAGCGTTCGCCTATTGACCTTCTCCATGGGGCCTGTGAGAAGCTGTTCAAGTTCCTTGATTGAAGCTTCATATGCAATGAAGTAAGGGTCTAACTCCTGTTCGCTCAGGTTGTGACCGTCGGGTGGGAAACGGCCGAATGGGTGGGATCCAGCACCGCTAATGGACCCTGTATCGAGACTGTCTCTTCCAGATGCCCCCTTCAGTCTGGCTGAGCTCGCAGGCACAGGAAGATAGTTGTGGGCGGCACTCGGATTGGCGGGATCTAGGGGAGGTGCTTTCAAGATTGATTTGGGAATTGACGCAAGTGGATGAGAATGCAAGACCTCACTCTGCAGTCCGGTTAGTTTTCTTCAAGATATCCAGTGACAGGATTGAGGGCCGTACCCAGCTAGAATTGGGGTCAAGAAATCTCCACCAGACACCGTCGGTTCTGACCTGCTCCATTCGCCGACAGCGATTCAAGAATACAGCAAGCATGCGCTTTCGTAGATCTATGATCTGCTGGTCTTGCTTTGCATTAGTCGGGTTCGCTGCGTAATCAGCCATGGTATGCTTCTCGGGGATTGGTGGAATGATAAGCGTGGGGTGAAGTCGGGTTAAGGCATCTCTGAGAGACGCAAACTCGGAGTATCGACGGCGAACTTCGAGATCCTAAAATGGCAGTTAATGACCAAGCTAAAGATTATCTATCCGAGATTCGCATACCCCAGTTCGGATAGCATAGACTATATATCTTCCTCCACTCTCTAAGCTCTTTCCTGCATCTGTAATCAAGACGGGAAGCTCTGGGTTCTCGTAAAGAATCTGCTCGATCCGGCTGTCATAGCCACCCGGCTTTCGTCGAGGAACGAGCTCGCCGCGGATTCTAGCCACCGGCTCATTGTCACTGCTCTCGGGATCGCTGGCATCTTGTCCGTAGGTGATATGCTGAGGGGGATCTTCGCTGGTGGATGACGGTGTCTGAGGGGCATCGAATGCTTGGTCTATGTCCTCCCAGTCGGCATCAGCATGGTCAAAAGCATTACCCAAATCTATTGATTCCATCATCTTGAGAATCCTGCGTGCGGAAGTTTAGAAAGAAGAGAAAATCCAACAGGTACTCACGCGAGTTTGGGGAAGCTGGGTTGGCAGAAGGAGAGGTCGTGGAGTCCCGTCGGTCAAAGCTTGTACCGTACGGATTGTTGTCTTCATCGTTCCACATGATGCGAGTCTGAGACGCAAAATGCGCGCAAGCCGGGATAATAAAGATTTCAAACCAAACCAAGGGTATGGTATGCCTCTCGGTCAGGCTGCGCGCAAAGAGGCAGCTACGGCGGCGTTACGGTAGCGGGGGAGGGGCGGACGATGGAACTGTCGGCATGCGACTCTCGATGTTATACGGTATGTTCAAGACGTTAACAGCTGTGTTCCCTTCATGTTATTCAAAGTCGTCTTGTTTATCAATCGGAACTGTGAGCAGGATGTGGTTGAGGAGGAGTCGTTGCTGGTTGGAAGTTGAAAGGATGTTCGAAGTCCCTTGCTAAGCTCCAGAGCGATGTGGTTCCCCCAAAAGTGAATGCCTGCTGCTATTGCCCAGATATGACGACGCTAAACGCACGGACCACTTCATCTCCAGCCACAATCCCGAACACCAAGCACCTTAGTTACATCTAAGATCTTACGACTTTGATGAAAGCTAAACAAGACATCCAAGCAACACACGATTGCCATAACGCAGCATTCCGTCGGGAAACACTAAAGAACAATCATTGTTCTATTTGCTCAGGAAACTACTACCGAATGCAGCTTTTCATTTCATCAGCTACTTATGGTTCAACGTCGGTCATCTCCTGAATGTTCTAGGTGCTTGTGCATGTTATCTCATGTAGCTGTCCCTTAGTCATTTCACTCTCCTAGCCGGGTTTCTCTTCATTCTGTATAGTTGGAGGTAGGTGGTTTATTTCAAAGATTTCCGTTAAAGCCGATTTGGTCCATACTGGCCACCTCCTTGATGAATCGGTTTAGGAGCGGCGGGAGCAAATTCTCCATCGTCCGATTCCTCTTGGCCATTGATGTTGATGGCAGAGCAAGTTCTGTTTGATCTGTCAATGGCTCCCAAAGTGAAGATGACTTGGGGCATCTACCTTCTTTCCTCTTCTCGTCTTGAAATCTCCCGACGGCTATAACCTACCTTTCTGTTACTCAAACCATCGTATGGCTCTTTTCTTTGGTAGCGCGATTCGACAGGAATTCGTGTAGGACGTACAATGCTATGAGCAAGAGCTGACCAAGTCGTTCTGAGGGATGCACTTTTTTGCGCCCGTCCTGGCTGGGTGTACTGCAGATTCACGGAGCCACCGGGACGACTCTCTGAATCTTGACTGCTCCTGTTGGGGATTCAGCATGACGATAATAGGTCATTTTGAAGCATCTTCTTACTCTTTGCATTCATTGGCGTGTCTTTGAGATTCAGAATCTGGCGGGCAAGCACTGGCGATGGAAGCCACGCTTGGGATGTTGCCGAGCGAAGTCATGGCCGGCTGGTTAGGCAATTCTAATCCTTGGCTTTGACCTGAAACCCCACTGGGTGACTCGTTTGGATGCGAGGTAGCTCCCCAAGCGTTTCCGCGTTGACTTGGTTCGCTATCAGTCAAAGGTCCATGGTCCGCGGCCATGTACAAGTGTGGTTGATCATGGATATCAGAGTTGGGCCTCCTATGTCTGTGCGCCAGACTTGGCAGGTGATCTACGACGGGCATGGTATAGTCGTCACTGTAGACCGTGGCCATGGCGGATTGGGGTGAATCGATGATTGGTGCCGGTTCGACTGATCGTGCTCTACTACTGAGTATTTCGGTTGGCGGATGAGATGATGACACGATAGAAACCCGCGACTGACGGCTGGAGACTACTGATGATCGAGAATCAGATCGAGATCGAGGCCGAGACTGAGAAGTTGAACTTGCAATGGTTGATGCGCGGCCTGTTGGGATTCTGGAGGCTCGATGCAGTCTGCGGCTGAATGATGAATGGCGTGATGGTAAATCATATGGGTGCTGCTTCTGAACTTGTGCATGCGGGACACCTGGAGGCGGGGCCTGGTGCTGGTTGGTGGTTGTGAGATATCCTACGCGCGAATTCTCAGGAAAGACGGGAAACGTCGCAGGCAGAGCGTTATGAAAGGCTAAGAACCACCGGCCAGGCATGTGCTGCGTTGCTGGAGGCGGAGGAGGTGGCGGAGGTATTTGAATAATGACTGGCCGACTGTACACCCTTGCAGGATACGGCAGCATGACTTGAGGCCCCTGGCCATGAGCCTGGAGGAAGGTGGGTAGAGACTGGTTTCCAGGCCCTCGGCGGCTTCTCGATCGTCTGCGCCTTCGTATTGGAACCCAATACTCCTCGTTCTTCATCCATGATGAGTTGCTGCTCCTTCTATAAAACATGAAGGCGCCAACTAAGACTGAGATGGTTACAAGAATACTGATGATGATGCCAAATTCCTGGGCATCAGTCAAACAGTCCCATCCCGAGGAGCATGCACCGGGTTGAGGTGGGGCCGAGTCAAGTGGTCCAGTCGGAACCACAACACCTCGAGACATGCTGTGACCGGCTTGTTGATATTGGATTGGAATCTGGCCGATGTTTACTTTGCCAGTTGACTACAAGCTCGATCTTGCGCCCGCGATGCAAACCCGGTGGTTGTAGGCGGAATCTAGGAGGATAACAAGATGCTCCAAGTGCAAGGAGGAAGGAAGGAAGGAGGCTGTGGTGTGCCGGAACTGATTGAAGACGAAAAGCGAAGTACGAACCTTCCTAGCCACCTTAGAAGGCATGTCCCATTACCTTTCACTTCTAAGGCGAGGAGATAACTGGCAACTTAAACAATCGCACGCTACCCCAAATTAATCTGTACTTCATTATGATAAATTTTTGACTTGTGCCGTTGAGGTAGTATGCTGAACTAAAGGAGAGCTGAACAGGACCTATCAGTATCTATTAGTTCGGGTAGACCATGGAACAGAGCCATCTAGCTTCGGAAGCTTCAACGGGAATAGTTATGGAAGTGAGTATTCATTAGAGGCTATGTGGTCATTTAGAAGAAAAGTTCAATAGAGGCGCAACCCGAGATCCCTCGCACATCGCCATTATAGATGGACTTCAAGGCGGCGAAGACGATGAAAATCAACCAGCTGATAGGTGTGGTAAGAGCCGGGTTACATGTCGAGTTAAAGAGCCCAGGTAGTAGTAGACATAACAGTGACTGTCGATGGCTGATTCACTAATGAATTGCCTTAGAGGCGTGATGAAGTTGAACTGCAAGCCATCCGAGTACAATGGATTATGTTCATATAAATTATGCTCAATACCAACTCGTACAATCAATGAGACTTGCCGGTTTCCTGACACCCCTGTAATCCGTACAGCTAGCGTAATGTACGCACAAGTTGGGTTGTGCACGGACCACCTCTCAGGGCCAGCCCATTGAGAGCCTGTCAGCCTCATTCATCCATCCTCAGAAATTTTGGGTCCATTAGGAGCTGTTCGCACAGCCAAACAATACTTCGCCAAAGATCAAGACATCTTACTAGGCAGTCCACTTAGCAATGCCTTTCGGACTCACGAATACTTCGCGCCGTTGATTACGTGCCTCGGGGCTCTTTCGACTGTCTATACTTTCTCTACCTCATTCATGATCAAAGGTCCCACCTGCTCGTTGTGAGCTAAACCCTCCCTATCACACCTCGCCATTCTCCATATCAACAACTCTCCTTCGACATGTCGGCCCTTCGAAATGGCACGGCCAACGGAACGGCCAACGGCGCCACCGGAGGCGTGCCGATCAGCAAACGGTTCTCCGACATTCCTTCCGCGATCGATATTCCCGTCCAAGGCGAGGCAGAGGATGAAGCTGTCGAGATCGATTTGGAGGATCTTGTGGACGACCCGACCGAGCTTTGCACTCTGTTCGAGAACGAACGCGCCGCACGAACATACTGGATGACGGTATCTTTGGCTTACGCCAAACAGAAGAAAATTGATCATGCCATCGAGATGCTCATTCGAGGAGGAGGTGCAATGAGAGACAACAATCCGAGAGAGAAGCTGAGCATGATCGGCTGCCTGTGTTGGATGTATCTCTGGAAGAGTCGCGAGGCTCCTCGAATTGCGCCTGAAGGTCAACTCGCCTCGGAGGCAAAGACGAAGGAGTACTACCTGCAGCTAGCCACCACGACTCTTAACGAAGCCGTTCGCATCAGCCCTGCTTTCCCACCTTTGTTTCTTGCTCGTGGTGTGCTTCTGTTGCTGAAAGCGTCGTTGCAGACACCAAAGCCCATAGCGCCGGGACAAATGAGCGATGAAAGAGGAGAGAGCTTGCGTCAAGCTCTGAAAGCCTTCGAGGATGCCATCAGGGTCTCACAGGGGAAGAACATGCTGGCAGTCATGGGGAAGGCTCGTGGCCTGTTCTCGCTCGGGAAATACCCAGAGTCTCTGGCTTGCTATCAGGAGGTCCTTCAGAAGATGCCTGACCTGGTGGATCCTGATCCGAGGATCGGTATCGGATGTTGTTTCTGGCAGCTCGGTTTCAAAGAAGACGCAAAGCTTGCTTGGGAAAGGTGCCTTGAGATCAACCCGGAGTCGAAAATTGCAAATATCCTCCTTGGACTCTTCTATCTGGATTCTAGCGGGCACGTTCCAACCAACAGCCCAGAGTTCATCCGCCTTTACAAGAAGGCCATGACGGAATACACCCAAAAATCTTTCAAGCTTGACAAAGATCTACCCCTCACATGTGCAACGTTTGCCGGCTACTTTTTATCTCGGAAACAACTCGGCAATGTCGATTCGTTGGCGCATAAGGCTATCCAATATACGGATGTCAACGCCATTGCCAGCGATGGGTGGTATCTGCTGGCGCGAAAAGAACACTATACTGGAGACCCTGAGCGAGCTAGCGACTTCTATCGACGTGCGGATGATGCGAGAGGCGGTGCTGACCGCGGATATCTGCCCGCAAAGTTTGGTGCCGCTCAGTTGTCAGTGCTAAACAACGATCTGGGCGAAGCTAAATTGCGTCTCGAGAAGATGATTCAACAGTCCAAGAACTATGAGGCCATGATCCTTCTAGGCACCATCTATGCTGAAGAAGTCTTCGCGAATCAGGACACAGACAACAAGGAGGACAAGTCCGCAGAGATGAGAAAGGCTATTGGCTTGCTTGAAAGCGTGCGATCTGCATGGAAAGACCCGAGCAAGAACCTGCCGGCTGACGCCGCCGTCTTGCTGAATCTCGCTCGCCTATACGAGACAGAACATCCTGAAAAAGCCCAACAATGTCTGTTACAGGTGGAGAAGCTCGAAATTGACCAGGTTCCGGACTACGAGCGCCCAAGCGAAATCACAGACGAGGCAGAGGTGCGAGCCGCGATGCGCAAATTCCTACCACCTCAGCTCCTTAACAACATCGGCTGCTTCTACTCCCAGGCGGAGAAACATGAGCCTGCAACCGAGATGTTCGAAGCCGCCCTGGGCGCTTGCGTCAGAGCTGGGGAGAAGGACCAGGACATGGATACTGATGCTCTGGTCACAACCATTGGCTTTAACCTAGGAAGAAGCTACGAAGCCAGGGGCCTTTCAGATCAGGCTATGGAGGCTTATGAAGGTCTTCTAGCACGTCACGAGGATTATACCGACGCCCGAACTCGGTTGGCTTACATGAAGTTGAGAAAGTCGCCCAACAAAGAAGGTCCAGACGCGGTGGCAAAGCTTTACCAAGAGAATCCGACTGACCTCGAAGTTCGTGCTTTGTATGGCTGGTATCTTGGCAGAATGCATTCGAAAAAGCGGCCGCATAACATTGCGGAAGACCCAGAATTCCGGCATTACAAGCATACACTACAGAATTATGATAAGCACGACCGCTATGCTTTAGTTGGAATGGGGAATCTGTATCTTATGCAGGCTCGGGAAATGCGCCGTGAAACCGATCAGGAGAAACAAAAGCGGAGCTCTACTTACAGCAAAGCTGTTGAATTTTTTGAGAAGGCTCTCTCGCTTGACCCCAAGAATGCATACGCTGCCCAAGGTATCGCGATTGCGTTGGTCGAGGACAAGAAAGACTACAAGACTGCATTGACAATCTTCATCAAAGTCCGCGAGACCATCAAAGAGGCAAATGTATACGTAAATCTCGGCCACATCTATGCCGAGTTGAAACAATTCTCCAAGGCTACCGATAGCTATGAGGCGGCGCTGTCGAGAGAGGGAAAAGCCAGTGACCCGCTCATTCTAGCCTGCTTGGGTCGCACCTGGTTGAATAAGGGTCGGGCTGATCGAAACTTGGAGGCCTACCAAAAATCGCTTGAATACGCAGTCAAGGTGAGTTTTCTCGGATGACTGGATGTTGTATGTTCTCCGATACTAACGCAAGACTACAGGCTCTCGAGGCTGCCCCTGACCAGGTCCACTACAAGTTCAACGTTGCCTTCGTCCAGATTCAGCTTGCGACAACCATCTACGCCTTGAATGAGAGCAAGCGTTCCTTAAAACAACTGCAAGACGCAGCTGCAGGGTTGGAGTCAGCCATCTCGACCCTGGATGAGATTGCTGCACACCCGCAAACGCCTTACCCGAAGCATGATGTTGAACAACGTGCCAACATGGCCCGTAATACGCAGCGAAAGCAACTCGAAAGAGCAGTGGCAAGCCAAAAAGAGTACGAGGAGAAGAATAAAGAGAAGCTTCAAGCAGCCTTGGAGCAACGCCAGGCCGTGGTGAAAGAGCGAGAAGAACGATTACGAAAAATCGAGGATGAAAAACGCGCAAAGCAAGAAAAGATCAGAAAGGAGCGAGAGGAGATAGCAGCTCGAGATCGAGCGTTTGCTGAACAGCGGGCTGAGGAAGACAAACAACGTGCAGCTGCCGAGATGACTACGGATAGTGAGACCGGCGAGAAAGTCAAGCGAAAAAGAAAGGCGGCGCCGCGAGGCACAGGGGAGGGCAAAGCGAAGCGAGGGCCCCGGAAGAAGAAGTCTGAAGGAGATGGGGATGGTGACGGTGATGGTGACGGTGACGAATCGGAGGAGGAGCGCCACACGAAGAAGCGGCGCCGTCTCACCAAGAAGGAGTCGACCAAGTTTAAGTCAGCCGAGATTGTCGTTGACAGTGATGAAGACGAGGATGCCCTTGAGCAAGCCGAGAGAGCGCTCGAGAATGCTGGAACGCCGGCTTCTGACGACGAAGGCCGGCGCAACGATGATGGGGATGAAATGGATGTCGACAATAAGAATGACGACGAGGACGAGGAAGAGGATGCTGAAACAGTCACGCGTCGACAACAAAGTAAACGCACGCGTCGTGGCAGGATCGTTGAAGAAAGCGACGAGGAAGAGGGAGATGAAGATGGTGACCCTAGCAAGGCTGGGGCAAACGGCCAGTCTGCAGACGAAAAGGACGGCGTTTCCCCTACCGCTGCCGTCGTGGATACTAGCATGGTGGATGATGAGTCTGCCGAGGATGAGTAGTCATGCAGATAGTTTATGTAGGCAGCTTTAGAGGACCCTGGACGGCTACCTCGAAAGATTCCCTGGGAGAGGGGCAGTCTCCTATGCATAGAACACAAAGCCGCACTTACAGAATGGGACCTCTCGCATATTTCAACGTGTTAAGTATCAAATGAAGGAGATACCCTGGCTCCATTTGGTCTTCTCAACTGTCCTAGAGTGTATGGTAAGGTCTATCTATACGAGGAAAATGCCCCACAATTCAAACAATACGTCATGGCGTCACCCACGCCATCCTGCTGGGCATTTCGTCGCTTGAGCAGAGGGTGCTAGTCGTATCGTCCAGCTGCTTTGCATCAGGGCATTTGCCTCTTATGGGCAGTTCTGCCAAGGATAACTCAAGATCTGCATTCGAGCGAAAGTTTACCCGTCAGACAGCTGTTTTGGGGCGACTAAGCGTCAAAACGGTCGTGCAATTGGCTCGAGTGATCACCTGCGTCCATCGGTCCCAATTCCGAGTGGCTGATTATATTCTCGAACCACACTCGATGCTCCAGCAGGTTTAATGCAAGATATATAAATACTGGTATATAGTGGAACACTTCCACTCTCTAAAAAGAACGAGGGACAACTCTCATGATCTTTTTTGATCCTGCAAATCGTCACCGTAATACGCTTCTTCTTCTTACCGGGTTTTCTTCAACCTGTGACGGGTCAAGCATCACTCTGTCGTCATGGCACAATCGTCTCCAGAGAGGACATGGTGGAAAGATGGCGTGGTGTATCAGATTTATCCCGCCAGCTTCAAGGATGCCAATGGAGACGGCCTTGGTGACATTCCCGGCATCATCAGCAAGGTTGACTATCTCAAGGATCTGGGAGTTGACATTGTCTGGGTCTCACCCATGTTTGAGAGCCCGCAGATAGACATGGGCTACGACATTTCCAACTATGAAGGAGTCCATGAACCATATGGCACGGTCGAGGATATGGAGGTCCTGGTCGAAGCATGCCACTCTCGGGGGATGAAGCTGATTCTGGACCTGGTCATCAACCACACGTCCGACCAACACGCCTGGTTTCGAGAATCCAAGTCTTCGAAGGACAACCCCAAGCGCGACTGGTATATCTGGAAGCCGCCAAGATACGCAGAGGATGGGACTCGCCTGCCACCAACGAATTGGCGCAGCTACTTTAGTGGCAGCACTTGGACTTACGACGAGACGACTGACGAGTATTATCTTCATCTCTTTGCCACCGAGCAGCCTGACCTCAACTGGGAAAACCCAGAGACCCGGGAGGCCATATATGACAGTGCGATGCGATTTTGGCTGGACAAAGGCGTGGACGGGTTCCGGATTGACTGCGTCAACATGTACAGCAAAGGCGTCGAATACCAAGACGCACCGATAGCAAACCCCGATGTCTTTGAACAGCCCGCCTGGTCGATATACGCCAACGGCCCACGCATGCATGAGTTTATGAGAGAAATGAACCAGAAAGTGCTTAACAACTACGACGCGATGACTGTCGGCGAGCTCCCGCACACACCAGACCCGAAGCAAGTGCTCCAGTACATCGGCGCAGGCGACAAGCAGATGAACATGGTGTTCCAATTCGACATTGTCGATATCGGACAAGGGAACCCTTACAAATACCAGTTTCGAGAGTGGAAGCTCCCCGAACTCAAGAACATCGTTGCGAAATGGCAGCAATTCATCGACGGCACGGACGGGTGGACCACGGCCTTCTGCGAGAACCACGACCAGGGCCGCTCCGTGTCTCGCTTCGGCTCCGATGCGCCCGAGTACCGCGTTCTTTCGGCAAAGATGCTGGCCATGATGATGTGCTCCCTGACGGGAACTCTGTTCATCTACCAAGGGCAGGAAATCGGCATGATCAACGTGCCGGACCACTGGAAGATTGACGAGTTCAAGGACATTGAGAGTCTGGGTTATTACAACACTATCAAGGAGCAGACGAACGGCGACGAGAAGACCCTGGACTACGTGATGAAGAGCATCCAGATCCTAGGCCGGGACAATGCGCGCATTCCCATGCAGTGGGACTCGTCGCCGTATGCAGGATTCACGGACTCCAAGGACGGAGCCTGGATGAGAGTGCATGACCTCTATCCCGAGATCAACGTGGCGAAGCAGGAAAAGGAGCCCGAGTCGGTACTGAGCTTCTGGAAGGATATGCTGAAGCTGAGAAAGGAGCATGTCGATGTGTTGACCCACGGGTCGTTCGAGATGTACGAGCCGGACGATGAGCACACGTTTGTGTTTTCAAAGTCGCATGGTGGTGCAAAGGCATTGGTTGCCCTGAACTTCAGCAGCGAGGAGCAGACTGTGCGTCTGCCAGAGGGAAGCTACCAGTTGAGAGTTGGCAATTACGGTGATGTTCAGGAGCGGGAGAAGAGCGATGGCCGGGCAGGGAAGAGGGTTTTTAGACCTTGGGAGGGCCGACTATACTTGCAGGGCTCATGAGGGCTGGGACTGTGCCTTTCTATAGAACTTAGAATATGTATAATGCGCCATGACAGGTGTTCTTGCGCTTCTTATGAGACGGTTCAAAGATAGCTATGATACGTTGTTTGCTGGAAGTTCAAATCGGGAAGTGAGCTGTTCGCGAACACCAAGTAGGGCACATCATTCTGAATAGGCTCTTCTTCGTCCACCACTGGGGTCACACCGGTGGGAATGCAAGTGGAGGCCAGACGACTAGGCTCACAAGAGTATGCGCTGATGTGTTTCTTATCATGCAGCTGCAACAAATCAAGACAGCTATGTGTGTATGGATGGCACTGCGGAATTCCCTTACCCATGCTTTAATTGCTCTGGACTCTGGTGGGTGTGGGGGGTTTCTGTAAGTCCAAGCTTCTGTGGCCCAGCAGCTGGGTCGGCAGAAATTGCCCACGATAACTTACAAAGCTAGAACGTGCATGCAGATTAAGGTACCTTAGGTGTTAGGTACAATACCTAGGTAGGTAGGGGGGGACCTGTTTTGGAGCTCCCCAGCCCCGTCAAGGTCGCAGATGCATGTCAATTGGCAAATACGAACAACCTGCTACATGTTACAGATGTAGTCGTACTACGAAAGTGGTATTAATACCATGCTTGCTTGCATGCTACAGGGACGTACGAATACATGATTAGTGGCCTTGAGTAATAGGGAAGCCTGGCCAGAAGGGGGGGGGGGGGACACTGGCAGAGATAGCGGGAAAGCCTGGTCCCCTGCCCTCTCCCAGCCACGCATCTCACATGCTACCGAGACCAATCTGCACATAGGTACATACACTAAATTGTGATAATTAGGGGGTACGTATGTCGTACAGAAATTCTCCATGTACCTAATTAGCTAGGTAGCCAGGCTAGAGGTTTGTTGAGAAAGAATCCAGGAGGCGGTCAGGAACTCTGGGCAAAAGAAAAGGGTCCATGTCATAGCTCCTCCCGCGTCCCCACGAAACATCCCATCCGTGGCTAGCAGAAAAGGGAAAAATAAAATAAAACCCACCATCCCCACGTGCAACTGGCAAAAAGTTGCACCTCTACATCGCCAATTGAGGCCCCAATTACCTCAAGGAGTCGTCCAATATGTCGAAACCACAAAGCGTCAACGGGAGCGAGTCCTCGTTCGAGTTCGTCGAGACTCCCAAGGCTCCCACTCCCACCTTTGAGAAGGAGGAGGAATGCGGTGTGCGCACCACAAAGGTAGCTAAAACACATTCATCTCTTCTCTTCTCGCTTCCCAGACCCTTTTCCACTTAAATCCGCCCCCATTGGAGAGTTTGGAGTCGATGCTAACGAACCCCCCCAGTTTCCCGCCATCAAGAACGCTCCTCTGCCAGCTGATGGCGCCGGTGCAGAAGCCTTCTCGAATACCCTCCTCTTCTCCCTCCTGGCCGTCGTTCCCTTCTACATTTCGTGGAAGTTTGGAGGCGGCCTGAAGACTACAATCTTCTTTGCCCTGTTCACCTCCATTCCCATTCTGCTGGCATTCTGGACCATCGCTTCCTCTTTGAGCCCTCGCAAGAATGAGAAGGCTCGATTCCCCGGCCGCCCGATCGAGCACTACCTCACCTTCAAGAAGGAGTCTGACCGCGCCAAGTACCATGGCAAGAACAAGATCCCTCTGGAGACGTTCCATGAGATGTATTTCGACGGTGATGTCGACTTCAATGGAGACTGCTTGGAGGTGCTTGAGTACAGGCACGACTGGGCGAGCTTCCGCTTCACCATCAGCTTGTTCAAGTATGTCTTCTTCCAGTTCGCCCCTGAGGTGATCATGCACACTCGCTCCCAAGGTATGCCTCCCGCCCGCCCATCCCCTTCCAGACTAGCCGTAAACCTGACAAACTGGCAGATGAGGAGCAGGTCCGTGACCACTATGACAGAGGCGACGACTTCTACGGCTGGTTCCTTGGTCCGCGTATGATCTATACTTCTGGTATCATCTCCGACATCAACAAGGAGGAATCCCTAGAGCAGCTCCAGGACAACAAGCTCGCCATTGTCTGCGAAAAGATCGGCCTGAAGAAGGGCGAGACTCTGCTCGATATTGGCTGTGGCTGGGGCACTCTCGCTCGATTCGCCAGCGAAAACTTCGGTGCTCGCACCACTGGTATCACGCTTGGCCGTAACCAAACCGCTTGGGGCAACGGCGCGCTGCGCAAGGCTGGTGTTCCAGAGGAGCAGAGCAAGATCCTTTGCATGGACTATCGCGACATCCCGTCCGTGGAAGGAGGTTACAACAAGATCACCTGCTTGGAGATGGCCGAGCATGTCGGTGTCCGCCACTTCTCTACCTTCTGCCGCCAGGTCAATGATATGCTCGACGATGATGGCGTCTTTTTCCTCCAGATTGCCGGCCTGAGAAAGTCCTGGCAATACGAGGATCTCATCTGGGGTCTCTTCATGAACAAGCATGTCTTCCCTGGTGCTGATGCCTCCACCCCCCTTGGTTTCTTTGTCGACAAGCTTGAAGGTGCTGGCTTTGAAATCAAGGGCATCGATACCATTGGTGTCCACTACTCGGCCACTCTCTGGAGATGGTACAGAAACTGGCTGGCGAACAAGACCAAGGTCGAGGCTAAGTACGGCAAGCGATGGTTCCGCGTAAGAAATCCTCCATCACTATGTCATCGCGTAGCTCCTCTAACTTTGTGGTAGATCTGGGAATACTTCCTCGCCATCTCGACCATCACCTCTCGCCAGGGAGGCGCAACCTGTTACCAGATTACACTGGTCAAGAACATCAACTCTTCCCACAGGGTTGAGGGTATTCCGACTCAGTTTGGCCTGAGCGGCGCTCTTGCGACTTCCAAAGTTGATTTGGCTAGCTGGGCCAAGAAGAACAACGTCACCTCCTCTCTCGACTTCACTCAGTAAAGTTTTAATGCTGTTCATATGAATATCCTATACAGCGGTGAGGACCGGCAGGATACCTACCCACTGGCCGTACTGGTCGGAGTCGGTGCGAATACGTGCCCTGACCATCAAGTGGACGCAGTCCATGACATGAAGGCTTTGGTGGGGATGGGATGTGTGAAGATGTATGTCAAGTAGAACTCTAGGTAGGAGGTGAGGGGAGCAAGCAGTGGAAGATGCGGTTCATCAACCTGGCACGCGTCGGCGAGATGGACATGTGAAGAAGATAGGGGTACGTACCCGTTAGAAAAATAAAGTCTAGAGTGCTATTTACCCCTTAAATGTTCAAATAGTTCGTCTTGTTTCCACCGGACCAGACCACTGGTGCATTTGGTAAAGTGAATCACCTCCTCGTTGTATCAGACACAGGACGCTCCCCTCTATGAGAAGCCCGCGAGTTCGAATCCCAGCAAAGACGTGCCCTTTCTGGATTTTAGAGCATTTACAAGCGGTAAAGTACGAGGAGCGGTTACACCTGCAAACAAATACCCCAATGATCGAAAGTAGGGGGGCGCAGTAGCTGGGGATTCGGTGAACAGTACCCCAGGCCGGGCCTACCCTGAACAAGAAGTCGATAGCAAGTTTCTCCTTTCCCCTTTTCTTTTGCAGTTTTTCATGACCGTTGTTCTTTTTTTTTTTTTTTTTTTTTTTTTTTTTTTTTTGGGGGGGGGGGGGGGGGGGGGGGTATATTTCCGGAGCTACTGGCTACTGAGTGTATTGTGGTGAGAGTTATGAGGCCTAGCCTTTGGGGGATGGGCTGGTTGTGGAGGGAAGTGGTTATGGTGTTTTGGGTGTTGATGTTGGCTAGATATGAGGTTATGGTGATGCTTGCTTTTGTGTATCTTAGGTGGTTTGACATATCTGTAATCTGTATAGGGACATGCATCTCTACAGTCTTGGTATGACCGCATCATATCTGCTACATATGCCACAGTACAGGATATATAATCATAATCAATCATTTGTTACTCATCTCCTCCATCCCCTGGCTCAAGCCTCTTCAATAAATGCATTCCCCTTAACCGCCAGCCCGCCCTCGGCACCCTCGATCCACACCTCGCACGTCGCCCCCGCGCGCCGCACGCATACGCGCATTGGCTCGTCGCAGTACAGCGGCGCTAGGTTGCGATATGTCAGCCGGGCGACGCTCTCCCCCGGCGCGAGCCGGCTGCGCAGGACCTCGAACATCAGGGCCAGTGTCAGGGGCCCGTGGACGAGCAGGCCGCGGTAGCCTTCGTGCTGCGTGGCGTAGGCGCGGTCGATGTGGATGCGGTGCGCGTTGTAGGTTAGCGCGCTGAAGTTGAAGAGCAGGGTTGGAGACGGGGTTAGTGTGATTGCGTGGTCTGGGGTTGAGGAGACTGCGTGTGTTAGAAGGGCTGATAGATATGTGGTGATGGGTTACGTGGACGAACCTTTTAGGATCCGTGGGGGAGATTCTACTTCGGAGGCTTTGCGCTTCTTCATGAAACAGAGCGTTCTCCTCTCCGTGATACTGGGCGCATTCTTCGTCCCTTCCAGGCTCTGGAGGTCATTCCCTCCTACACCATACTTGCGCCAGACATCAACCCACACCTTCCTCCCCTGGCCTTCGCCCCGAACCATGACGTCCCCAACCGACTCTTCGCACAGGGCGGCCCGCCCATCAAGCCTCATCCTGTTTCTCCAGGACGGCCCGAACGTCACCTCGCCGCCCGTCCACATGCGTCTCAAAAAGTCGCCCCCGGGCCAGTGGTCTGGATCCGTCCCGTCCGGCATCAGCCCCGACGGGGCCGTGTGGATGGGGAAGTACACAAGATGGTGTCCCTGTGGGAGATGGGACGGGTCGGAAACCAAGGGTTCCTTGCCTGTATGGAGTACATCCTGGAGAGATATCCCCAGAAGGCGCGACGGCGTGGGTGAGAGGTTGTCGTAGATGACTTTCAGGGCTACGTTCGTTAGACGAGATATGTCTTCATTTTCATCACGCAGCCCAGACGTATTGTGGACTTCGCCAGGCTTTATTGCCGTGGCAAATCTTCGAGCCTGGCATAAATGTCTGGTATGAGCTATTCGATTCAATAGAGTAAACGAAGAGATAATTTTCATATTTGGAGATGGATGTTAAATGATCTGACCCAAAGCCATCTCACAATGAGATGACTTACATGGATATCGTTGTATCGAGATCGCAGGTCTCGCTTAGCGCACTAAGCAAAATATTTTCGGGTTACTTGATCTAAGTTGTGCAATTTGGCACTAAGACGGGGGGGGCTTGTGGCTACCGAAACGAAGGCCATGTCCAGTCAAAATTGGATCTGGACGACCCTGCCCGGATGAAAGAGTGACTAGCCGGTCTCTTGACACAGTGATCTACCTAGTAGCTGTCCAATTACACAATCTTCCACCCCCTGGCACCCCCAAACCGTATCCTCCGGAACCATCAATCTCTGAGATGCCTGCGTTGACATGTTCGACCCTAGTTCATCTAAGGTGGCATCTGCGAAAGTCAGTATCATCCCTAGTACCTGTGGTAGTCTTTGAACATACCTCCAAACTCGCCGTTAGAAACTCAAGAGGCCATCATGACAGAGCGAAGCGGACTGGGACGCGCCACTTGGTGGGCACCATGAGTTGGGCTCGTCGGGTAATTGTCTATCAGTCGCCGATGAGCTCCAGAACTTGACGCCGAGTATGCTTTAGGATTCGGGCGTTGCTGGTGCATCTCTCTGTCTTCCTTTGCAGGAGGTATCACTTGAGCTGGTCCCTCGTCATGAACGAGGGATTCAGTGGGTCAATCTGGACAACGTCAATAAAAGGGCCAACCAGGGGAGCGAAAAGGGGGAGGGGAAATTACCGTCGTAGTACTCATCATCGTCATCAAGATCAGCCAACTGTTCAAAGTTGACCTTGTATCGGAGGATTCCACCAATACCACCAAATCCTTTGACGAACTGGTTTCCTTCCGTTGAGCGATCCGAGACGAATTCCAGGGTCGCGCCAAAATCTTTGTAGTGCTCCGCGATCCATTCAAGGAAGGATTCTTGTGTCACAACTTCCATTTCCTGACCGGTTTCCTTGTCCATGAATTTGTCTCGGTTGGCTGTCTCCTGGAGCTTGGTGGTGTGGAGGACAGTCTCAACTCCGTTGCTGTCTTTCAAAGTCCAGCGTGTGATCTCCAGGTTCTCGAAGACAATCAGAATCTCCACCGCACCTAGTTCAAGAGCCTTCAAGGTGTCTTCAATACCGTAGCATACACGCCCAGTATCTTGGCTGATCTCCTCGAAATACTTTCCAATTAGCTTCTTCTCCTGGATGAACTTGACGTTGCCCAAGGTCTCCGAAGAAAGCTCAATGGCCTGGTTGAAGCCGTTCTCGCCACCGTAGGACACGTCAACGACCTTGATGACCTTAGATGCCAGACGATTGTCGAACATGTCGGATGCGTTGAGGTCGTTCTTGAAGTCGGCGGAACCCGCCAGGATGATACCGCCAACGTTGACCTTGTCGTTGGTGATGAAGTTTTGCACAGCCAACTCGGCAACCTTTCGAACATAGTTGTGTCGCTTCTCTTCTCGGAGACGAGCGAAACGAAGAGCGGACTGACCACCTCGACCGTGCTTTTTTGGCAGATCGACAGAGAACTTATGAACAACGTCTCTCGTGTTGCCGCTCAAGGTGCCGAAAAGGGCTCCGTTACCATCCATGATGATGAAGCCGAACTTTTGGTCCGACTCGAGAAGCTCAGCTAGAGCCTCGGTATGGAACTTGTTGTCACAGAGGTAGAGGGAGGTATTGATAGGCTTAAAGGGCTCGAAGTCGATATTGACCTTCCTCTCCTTGCCTTCGGACGTCAAGATTTCGCCGCAGTACACGACCAATCCATTGGGTGGTACCTTGTTGTAGAGTTTGAGTCGCTGCTGGGTCGAAGTAATGGCTGAGAGCACGGATTGTCGGTTGACACGAGACTTGATGTTTGATGCCGTTCCCTGGTTACATATTGTTAGGCTTAACTAATTAGCGAGGGGGTTGGGCTCCAAAACGAACGTATTCTTCAGCCAGCATCTTGGCTGCTCGGGAGACTTGGTCCTTGGGCGCTACGGTTGGGTTAGTCGTGTTTGGCAAGGGATACGGAACCGGGGCCGAGGACATACGAATAATCAGAGAAATCATGCTGGTGCCGTTTCCTCTGGCGGCCTCGAGGCGTTTAATAAGTTTTTTGACCTTCCATATCTCGATCTACCGTCCCCCAGTGGCCGATGGTCAGTCTAGTTCTACATCGCGGGGTATGGGAGGGGTTGAAAAAGACCGGGGGCAACTCACATTCTTCTCAGCCTCGCTAGCCTGAGCGTCAGACATTTTGGCGGGAGAAAATCAGATCTGTCAAGTATATTGCCAGGAACAATAGAGGCTTGGGCCAGTGACAGCTTCTGTTTCTTGATCGCGATCCTGTCTGCGAAAAATGGTGGTGTGTGCGTGTGTGTGCGTGAGAGTGTTATGATGTGTGTGTGGAAACTCTGACGCTGAACCCGCCGGGATGTCTGTCTGGGTTTTTATGGTGCACGGCCAACACTTTTGCACCTTGCGGATGCGCCACACAGAGAGACCGCTAAATTTGTGACAGATTTAGGCGCTAGCTCCCCGATGACTCGCTGTCTGTGGCTCGTCTACCTGCCCCAGGCCATCCATCGGTTATGACCTCAGAGGTTCCCCGATATGCAATATCGATGCCACAGCTCTATCCTTTTAACGTTTTAAGCTATTCGTAGTCCGTTACTCAACCCACCCTTCGGCATCGACATTTCCCTCGTGAAAGCCCACGGCCCTCTCTCGGAATTGCAGCATTCACGATGTCGTCCGTCCCAATTCAAATCGCAGAGACCATTCAAACAGCACACATAAATCGAGCCCCTTCGCCACGCCATGACCTCAACCCCTCCACGGCAGCATCAGAAAAGGAACCCGTAACCTTAGAACCGGCCGAGCACGACGACCTAGAAGATGGCGACGATGAGGATATTCCATACAGCGTGCTAAAGCCAAAGCCCCGATCAGGCAACTTCCCACCGCTCCCAGACCTACGTTTCGAGCAGAGCTATCTCCACAGCATATCGAAAGCAGAGACATGGGGAAGAGTAGCATGGATCACGACGAGGGACCAGGTAGGAGTCAATGCGTGAGGGATTGGAAAGGAATTGAAACTGATAGACAGCCAGATTATGATGCCGCTTGCCCAAGGCGTGATGTACAACCTGTTCCTACTGAGCTGGCAATCGTGGAACCGCAATGCACAATTACATGGAAACTCAATAGGTGCTAGGGTTAGGAGGTGGTGGTACGATGTGAATAAATGGGATATACCTGGCATACAAGGGACGGTTGGTAGGATAAAGAAGGAGCTCTGAAGGAAGCTACAAAGGGATTTCATCAAAGTGGCGGAGTTTCAGGCCTCTTATATCAATCAGTTCGTCATCTGCCGTGTTGCTACTTTTGTAATGAGAGCATAAACAGAGGCCGTGTAATTCTATATACACGTCACGCCTTGCGTGGCCAACCGTCATAACTGCCTCTATGTCAGGGCGTGCCTGCTCGTAGCAGAGCCATAAAGCCGCAGCAATGAACCCTCTCATCTACCCAGACTCCATCATCCGGCCACTTTTACTAGGAACGCCAACCAAACCAATCCAGTAACGTCAGCGAAGCCTACTCTCCGAACCCTACACCAAGTGGTCGTGGTAGCGACTGTGGCTTGTCTGGGCTCCCTCTAAAAGCCAGCGGGGTCGCCTGAAGAGTCGATGGTGTGGGAGGCAGCCTTGCGTCGCGAGCCACGGTTATAACAGCCTCCGGCGTTCGCTCCCTGCGCTTCCCTTCAGCACCTGGAGCATCTGGCATCTCAATCATCGATACCTCATCATTCTCCTCCACGGAGCTCGAGGGTTGGGCTCGCTCTCCTTTAGTCTCTGGCGATCCCTCAGCAATGGCTGTGATCACGTTGGACAACCCGGACCGTTTGAGCGGAAGCTTGACTATGAGGGTCTTGCGTGGTTGATCCTCTAAATCATCGTCATCCATAGGATCGTCCGCTTCAAAGTCCTCTTCTTCTTCCTCCGTCTCGTCTGGAACATGCTCTTCTTCCTCATCATCGCCAAAGTCAGGCTCACTTGCATCATCTTCGTCTTCGTCCATCTCATCCATTGCTTTGGATCGAGATCGGGTTTCCTTACTTGCCCAGCCGTTTGTACCGTGATGAACAGCAGCAGACCGTCTAGGTCGACCGGTAGGACCGACGGAATTCTCGTCATGGAGGTACGATTCTTCCGAGTTCTCGTCGTGAACGCTGCCCGGGGCGCTACCGGCGGCTTCTGTGGTCATGCCTTTGGGCGGTCGCACTTGACGGCCGCTCATGGTTGTGACAGGACCAGAAGGCTCAGCAGGGGTGTGTGTGCCAGTATTACGGGTCGAACGTCGATTTGTCGAGTCGGAATAGAATTCGTCCTCGTCATCCGAGTATGTATACTTGATTCTTTTGCCTCTCGTTCGGCCCTCATATGATGAAAACCCAGGCTCGGGACGTTTGAACTGCGCCTTACGTACTTGTCGGTATTCACGACGCTTACGTTTCTGTTCTGCGGGTTAGCAATATAATGTGTAAGGTGATCTGGAGCCTTACGTCCTCCGTCGCCTCAAAACGAGGGACGGCTTGCATCATCTTCTGGCTCAGCTTTTTGGCCTTTGGGCCTCCGTCCTTGATCTCGAGCTTCTCCGCCAAAGCCTTGAGCTCATCAATGGAACCTGCCACTGACCGCCAGGTTCTGTTGAAGCCAGCTGGATTGCTTTCGCGATAGACACGGAAGGCTGTATCATCAAGGCCCTCAATTAGGAAGTAGCGGCGCCTGTCGCTGTCGGAACCCCACGGCTGCACTGAAAGGGGTTGGTTCAGGTCATCCTCGTGGCGGTTCTGTTTGTACGATTGGTTGATGGCTGCTTTGATAGAATCGGACGATGATAGAGACCAGAGGATTAAAGTTTTGAGAAGTGTAAGCTACAGTAGGTTAGTAAAAGCTGACTCTAGGCATTCACTACCAAGACTTACTCGCTCCGCAGGCGTCATAGAATTGAAGGTTGCGCCGCCTGCCAGAGGGCTGACATCCTCCCAGTCCTTTGCCCATTGTGATTTGTGTGTTTGAACAGCATCTTCCATGGCACGGTTGTAATGACCGGGCCTAATTGATAAGTATTAGCCATCAACACTACAGGTATAGCTTCCCGTTTGAGGGAGTCTTGGGCCAGATGGAGGTATAACGTCCATTCGACACGTCCAAGTCATATTCATACAAGCCGCCCAGACGACTGTTCAGGGTATAGGAAGAGTGTAGGAAGGCAGGAGGATCGAAATTCGGGTTGCGTGAAAGATTCATGTAGAGAGAATTCATACTTGACATCTTGCTTTCGATTCAAGAGCAATCCCAGCACCGCGCAAAGAAACAGCTCCACACGTTCGCCAGGAACACTATCGATAATATCTCGCTCTAGCTCCTGAGGACCGAAGTTCGGCAAGGATTTAGGGAAGGCTTCGGTGAAACGGCATCGGAACATGACTATGAACTGGAAAACCATTAGCTTCAGCCCTATGACGTTGGTACGCGAAATTTCGCGTCGTACGCGGTAATCTACGCGATAAATAGCTTAAAAGACATACAGCAATATCTGGGTTATCAGCCAAGACATATTCATGTGGCGGCGAGGGTGATCGCTTTCGAGGAGGTGGTGATGGCTCGCGGACTGGCTCCGAAGGCTTCTTGCCCTTGGGGATCTTGTGGAAGAACTTGAGGATACCATTCTGAGATTTCAACTGGACAGTCTCGTCGTCAGAAGGAGCGGGCGATAAAGAGGACAGCGAGGATAATTCGGAGGAATCATCATCTGCCATCTTTTTTCGTGTCGGTATCTTTTTTTCGAGGCGGTTGTTGAAGAAGGTGGAGTGGGGAGATGAAAAGGGTAAAGGTGGAGGAGAGTGGAAGTTGAAGAAGGGAACGAACCTCACACCGATTTTTTTGCACACACACCAAGAGCCGCATGCTCTCTCTAGTAGTTCCAAGAAGCCTGATAGGTCCGAGTCATTGAATCTTAATTACCAGGGTCTCTTTCTCTATCAGATCCCTCTACGGCCTGTTTCTTGAAAGATCAACATCCTTCGCGAGCATTCCAACCAAAATCAAGCCTTCTACCCCGTTCATCAACCCACAGCATTCACCTACCACCATCCTCAGCTGTTTATCGTTCTTCAATGTGCCGATGCATCCTATGAGACCATGCTCCATCCCAAACCAGTATGCGTATATACTCCTTTGAATGATGCCAGAGAAGTCCACCATTGATAGTCTGCTGCAAACCTGCTCCGTGTATTCCGTTCATATGTGCACAGAATACTGAGTTCAAATGTTGTTTCCCGTGTATCTCGCGTTGCCCGTTTGACCAACGAGGCTATCCAAATCTTTGGTTGGCGGAGGCCCAATAACTCAACTACCTCAGGATTGGGGGGGGGGTTAACACAGCGAATCCGTTCATGGAAAACAGGCCGCATAAATGCAAGTCAACCACACCTTGTCCATGTGAAATTACCATGGCAATGTATAATATTGCTAGAATTCCACCTGACTCTAGCACGAGAACCACTCCAAGCAATTCTGATGTCGGCTTCAGTCAGGCTTCGTCCATTGCTGCGGATCACGTGGCTCCACACCAGACGATACCCCAGACCCGGCAAGAAGCCAGTACTCGTGCAGATCCCGAAAGGCTGCTCTGCCGCAAAAAAAAATGAGGCTATTCCCAGCAGTTTTCCCCATGATGAAACCACCGAGATGTGCAACTATGCTCATCCCCGCACTCATCCCAAGATTCAATGGAGTGGACAGGGCGTAACCACCCCACTCCCACTTTCTATCCCGGAGATAGTAAAGAGTTTTCTTGTGAGCTTTCGCAACGAGTCAGACTATATGCCATTTATCGAATTTGTTGGCAGTGAGCGCGAGGGCGATTCCTCGCTGGAGGAGCCTTAGTAAAGCATCCGGATCGAGACCTTGGAAATCCAACCTCCCAGACTGTATTCAATCGGAAGACAAGAGGGATTTCTCCAGAAGCGCGACGCTCAAAACAATGAGTTTAGGGATGATATCCGGTTTGGTCGAGAATGTCCCGTCCGCTCCACCATTTGATCGCCTGGCCATGGCGTGCTACCCAGAAACTGGGAGCTGTCATCCCAGGCTGCCAAACGGGAACCACTGAAAATCAGCGCAACCCACCAACCTTTGCCCTTCAAGCAAGAAATACCAGAATTAACGGGTTTCCCGCCATCATCCGATGCCTAGTCGGTATCCAAGATGGAAGACGACTGCAGCTGAGAAATGGATGTCATCAACATGAGAGAAAGCCATCCCAGGTGCCAGCCAGTATCTGTGGGAATAGATGCATGTCCGTCACAGCACTTGCTGTTGGCTGATGGGTCTGAGAGTGAGGTCATCACGGAGTCTTGACGTTGTGTGAGGGATGGAAGCGATGGAGAAATGAGGAGGCTGTTGCAGGTTGGTCTGAACGTCCGGCTGAGAAGTGGGGCTAACACAGATGTGGCGCGTATCGGCTCATTGAGAGAGTGGAGTACTTAAAAATCACGTGGCCAGGGCTGCTTCCCACACAAAAATTTATATCGTGCAATTGACGCCGGTTCCACTCCAACTTTGAAGGTACCGGCTGGCAACAGGTAAAAACTTCTCGCTCCAACAACGTGGTGAACATCAACTTATGCGAATATTGACAGTTGATCTGAATACACCGATACCATTTTGATTGAAAGCGAAGCGCATTCAAGATGGGTCGCGTCGTAAGTCATCCCGCCAGACACAAAACCCCTCCAGTGACTTCGGTCGCAGCGTTACTTGAGCTTGATTGACGAGATCTCTCTGCTTGTGCTTCGCAGCATCGCTAACATTTGTCCGCTGGTAGATCAGAAATCAGAGGAAGGGTGCCGGAAGCATCTTCACCGCCAACACTCGCCTGCGAAAAGCCCCAGCTCTTCTCCGAACCCTTGATTTCGCTGAACGACATGGTTACGTCCGGGGTATTGTGAAGGAAATCATCCACGACCCAGGCCGTGGTGCGCCTCTCGCCAAGGTCGTTTTCCGAGACCCCTACCGATTCAAGCTCCATACCGAGACTTTCATCGCCAACGAGGGCATGTACACCGGCCAATTCATCTATGCCGGAAAGAAGGCTGCCCTGACAGTCGGAAACGTCCTGCCTCTCAGCTCTGTACCCGAAGGTACCGTTGTATCAAACGTGGAGGAGAAGACTGGTGACCGAGGTGCTCTTGCCCGAACTTCCGGTAACTACATCACCGTTGTCGGCCACAACCTCGATGAGGGAAAGACCCGAATCAAGCTGCCATCTGGTGCCAAGAAGGTCGTCCCCAGCACTGCCCGAGCGATGATCGGTATTGTTGCAGGAGGTGGACGAACTGACAAGCCCATGCTGAGTGCGTTTCCCCGCCCGCCGCGGTTTGTGGGACCAGGAAAGATGCTAACCGAATAAATACAGAGGCGTCCCGAGCCAAGCATAAGTTCGCCGTCAAGCGAAACTGCTGGCCCAAGACTCGTGGTGTTGCCATGAACCCTGTCGATCATCCTCACGGTGGTGTAAGTACCAAGAGACGCCTGCAGATGCGAATGATACTAATTCTCACTTTAGGGTAACCATCAACATATCGGAAAGGCTTCTACTATCTCCCGGTACGCCACCCAAGGACAAAAGGCCGGTCTTATTGCTGCGAGAAGGACAGGTCTGCTGCGTGGTACCCAGAAGACGAAGGACTAAAGAAAGGCTGGCTGGATTTCATGGTTCCATTGGGATGGTGTTACAGTGGCTTGCATCTATGGAAGGTACTCGCAAAGAGCCGATGACTAGTAGCTCAGATTGCAAGTACTACGGCATTTTGCGCCTGTTTTCAAATGCTTGCTATCCTAGCTCTAATTTTCCTGCATGTGATGGGGTGTTCCATATCCGTGTTGGGAGTGTGTGACACTACTCAGCTCCAGAATGGAGGCCTTGGCTAGGAAAATCCATCCCACCAGCAGTAACTCGTAGGCTATGTCACTGGTAGGTCTGAAAGATGAAGATGCAGGGCATGGCAGGGAGTAATAACAGTCAAGCCATGGAGATTTCGGGTGATCCAGACTCCACAGGACGATGCCAAACCTTCGTTAACCCTCCGGGCTCGATGCTACCGAAGAGTACTAGCTAGAATTTGAGCACGTCCGAGTGCTCCATCAGTTTTCATCAATAAATGGCCAGATGCTCAATTCATTTACCAAGTCATCTAGCAGAACAGCCAGCGCGTTTACGCGTGCCACTGGCTCTCCGAGACCGTTACTTGCCGGGATATGCCAAGGATCCTCTCCGAAACCCCGCTGCCTTTCGGTCATCTTCGTCTTACCGTTTCACCCCACCAAACTTGCACATAACCCCACCATCACCGCTTCCAAACTCTTCCACAGCTCCGTACACACAACAACCGCCAGAACAAGTCAATTAAGCAAAATGGCGCCAGTTAAGGAATACAGTCTGCTCTGCCTCGAGAACCCGCTCCTTGGTACATCCTTTCCTGTCTCCGAAACCATCGGTCCCCACCTTCTAACCTCCCTCCAGACATCCAAGGAGTCGGCACCGAAGAGCTCCTCGCCAAGTATGGCCTCAAAGCCAACGACGCCATCCTCGCGGAACCCAACCACCTGGGTCTCTACGAGGATCTCCTTCAGAACTACGACGCCAAGCTGATTGCTGGTGGTGCCGCACAGAATACCGCCCGTGGTGCACAGTACATGCTCCCTCCCAACACCGTTTTCTACATTGGCGGAGTCGGTGACGATAAGTATGCCGCCATCCTACACGATGCCGTCAAGGCCGCCGGGCTGCGCGTCGAGTACCGCGTCGATCCCAAGGAGCCCACCGGGCGCTGCGGAGTTGTCATCACAGGCCACAACCGCAGCATGTGCACCGATCTGGGCGCTGCTAACCACTATGATCTGGATCATCTGAAGAAGCCTGAGATCTGGAAGCTTGTCGAGGGCGCCGAGGCCTATTATATTGGCGGCTACCACTTCACTGTCTGCCCACCTGCCATCATGGTGCTCGCCAAGGAGGCGGCAGCGAAGAACAAGATCTTTGCTCTGTCGCTCTCTGCGCCATTCATTCCCCAGTTCTTCAAGGAACCCTTGGACGCGAGTGCCCCGTACTGGGATTATGTCATTGGCAATGAGACGGAGGCTGCTGCCTACGCCGAGTCCCATGGACTCGAGACTAAGGATTGCAAGGAGATTGCTAAACACTTGGCGAATCTTCCCAAGGAAAACACAAAGCGGAAGCGCGTTGCCATCGTCACTCAAGGCACCGATCCAACCCTAGTCGCTGTCCAGGGCGAGGATGAGGTCAAGGAGTACCCGGTCAAGGCGATTGCGCAAGAGGAGATTAACGACACCAACGGTGCTGGTGATGCATTTGCTGGAGGTCTCCTGGCTGGCCTCATCGAAGGCAAGTCTCTAGCGGAGTCTGTCGATATGGGCCAGTGGCTGGCCAAGTTGAGCATTCAGGAATTGGGACCCTCGTAAGTACAATCAAGTCACTCATCATACTGGGCAACACTCGCGGGATTGAAAATAGCTTCAATTTCCTACTTCGTAGGACGGGGTGCGGACATTCATGTCCAGAGCATGGTGGTCGGCTAGCTAAACTTCCGCAATTGCTAACTGTCCCCAGGTACCCCTTCCCTAAACAGACTTACCAGGCGGCTTAAATTCCAGAACTTTCGGTATTTGATCGATCCATTTGTTCAACAGAATCTGGCGTTGAGGTAAAAGGAAAACGGTTTCAACAACGGCGGGTGCTCCTACGGGAGCATCAAGGATTGCATCCCGAGCTTTGCAAAGGGCCTCTGATCCTCCACGATCTGAGCCAGTTCATTAGACTTTGGTAGAAAATGGAAACATGTCTCAAATTTGAGGCGTGGCAATCGGATAACATCGAAATTTCATCCTCATTATGACCGGCTCGTTGACATCCCCGGGCAACCGGAGCCATCCAGTGAAGTGATTAAAAGCACAATTGCAGTTTGACCTGGGATCCATTATTAGCAAAGACCCATGTTTTAGTAAATTGAGAAGTTTCATACAGTGCAACGTCTAGATACGTGTGCATCAAAGTTACGAAGACAGGTCGCAGGGGCCAGAAGCGTGCATCAAGTCAACTCAGAAAGTGGTGGATGTCATTACTGCACTATCGGCGTGCGATCTGTCTCTGGGGACGTCTCGGGTTGTCGGCTAGTGCCGTTTGTAAGATGTGGGAGTTATAACCAGTTGTGAAGTCGTCAGTAGCGGCCCCCTCGCTGTTTATGACCTTGTTTTTGTAATGACTCGGATCATTCAAACCGGCAATAGGGCCACGGCCGAAGGCTGTGGTGGCATTGTATGCGATCCCGTTGCAAGGTGTACTCTGGTACAGACTGCTTGGATGCGAAAATGCTGTCGAAGAGGAAGCTGGGAGGTTACCACCATCCTGGGTTAAGCCCCGCACAAGCTCGGCACCATCGTAAGGGCCACCGAGAGCATGAGCATGAGAAGAGGTTGGCCGAGGCCCAGTGCCTGTTCCTGGGTTTGAGTGAAGATATTGATCAGGCCAAGTTCCATAGCCTGATGCATACTCCTGACTGGTCGGCCGAGACATAGTAGATTTGGTTCCTGTGAAAGCCTGAAGCAGGCGATCGCGGTGGCCAGCAATGGCATTGTCGGGCGTAGAGTACTGAGAGTACGGATACGATGGGTTTGCGGATTGAGCACCACCAGACCCAAATGGATCTTCAAGGAGGGATGTACCCGACACCTTTACGGACCTATTCACAGTGTGACTAGGAGCCAGGGATTCTGCTGCATGCGGTCCGGCAACAAGATCCTCAGGTGGAGTTAGTTCTTGGTTTTTTGAACGGTGAGGAGTTGGTGTATAGATCATATTCCATGGAAGACTGGGGAAAGTTTTTGAAGTAGCGGACCCGAGAGCAGGTGGGCTGCTTGTCTGCAAGCCGCCAAATACCTCATTAGCGGTAGTGGAGTGCATTCCGTAGGATGCATCATCTAGGGTCTGAGCAGTCTGGCTTTGCTTCGTGTCAGGAGGCATGAGGAAGTCATTGACCATGTGTAACATCTCGCTGTCGACACTGAAGTCCGATTCGTTGGGAGGCTGAGCGGCAGATCTTGTAGATGTACGGCCATCTTGTATCTTGGACGGAGGTGCATACGGGAATGCGTTTGGTGGCAGCATGGAAGCGGGCTCTTTCCAAACTTCTTCTCGATCCGCAGCCTTGGACGCGACTCCAGCACTTGGTCTTTCAGCTTCAAAGTCTCGTGATGACGAACCATCTAGATCTTGCGCACCATTGCCGGAAGCACTGTCAGTCTGTGGGTAGACAGCGCTGGTCGGGACCTGCGAAACGACGCCATCCTCGTCATAAGTGAAGTTCAGGCCCTTTGCGGTCTGGGCAAAAGCAAAAGGGAACTTCTCATCGTTGGCCAAGAAGAAGCCGCATTGGATTGTATCCAGGACTCTGCAAAGCGTTTCACCAAATTTGTCGAACAGTTGGCCGCTGAAATATGCCACCTGCGGCTTGACCTTCTTTGTTTCGTCATCAAAGTCCAATCGACAACCCGTAGGTAACTGAGGATTGTTCAGGGGCAGCAAGCCTATCGCCTCCTGGTCCTCGGGCAGGAGGTATGGAGCGACTTTCAGATCCTCACCAGCATACAATTCACACAAGAGACTCAATACCTTGACGTAAATCCGATACATGTCCTTGATGAACGGCTCAAGAGCATCCTCAGCAGTCATGACTTCCACTCGACATGACACAAGCCAGGAGGAGTACATTCGTAGAATTGGAAGAAGACTCTCAAGTAGAGGAGTTGTCTTTTCCGTTGCTTTACTATTGGAAGGTTCGGTTGTATCCGTGGGCTCATTGACCGCTTGGGATTTTTGTTCAAGTACGACCTCTAGTTCCTTTTGCACCTGTCGGCAGAATGTTGCAAAGAACCGAGAGTTGAGCCGAAGAATAAAATGCGACGAGCGTGATGCCGGCATGGTCCACTTAGCTAAAACACGATTAGAAAAATGGCCCAGGGCTGGAGTAGGAAAACTTGCAACTCAATTTGCCGTTGGCAACATGGTAGGCGGAAATGTTCACAAGCACCATTTTCAGAAGAACTCCGGTGGCGTCTGGAATCTTTACTGCCATTTCGAGGCGGGAGAGAACCTCATTCTCAAGCTCTTGATGTTGTGGGAATGGTTCCCCCTTGTAGTTATGTGCATGAAGGCGAACGAACCATACAATGAACGCCTCCTGCGGATCAGGAGGTGCTGTGCGACGGGCTGGCGTTGAAGGAAGCTGAAGTGCCTTAAACTCTGCCTCGAGATTTTGCAACGCATTTGGGTGTGGCTGCTCTATTGCCAGAGCACGGTAGAAGTGGTATATGATATCCAGATGCTTCTTTTCATCCAGGTAGATAATCCCCATCTGGTGATGAGCATGTCCTGAAGTTGGTACAAGGTCATGCGCCAGTGAGTAGTATGTGAGAGCTGCTTCATAATCGGGAACTTTCTGGCGAACCTGCATGCGGTACCTCGACAAATCTCCCAGATGGATCAAAGTGGAATGGCAGGATTTCAAGATACTCTGACGTAGGGCGGCAGAGACCTCATCAATGGAGTTGGCCTCACTCAGTTTCTCCGCCTTAATTCCATCAGCGATTCGGTGGAGCTCCGGAACGTTGTATCGCGCGGTCAGTCGTTGGATATAGCCCTTGTAGAAGTATTGGGCCGTTTTCAGGAAATTGCTATACATCCTATCCAACTTGCGTTTCTGGACAGCGAGCTGCGACGATTTGAGACGGTTAAGGTCTTTACGATATTGTCCGTTGACCAAGCTATGAGCATGCCAGAGCGTGACGTCCACCTTCTCGTTCGTGGCGTAATCGAAGTCCAGGAACAGTGTCGAGACGCAGGCGAGTCGAAAGCTACCAGTCATCAGCGGGGTTCCGAGTCGAACAGATATGCCATAACTTACTCCGCCATGACACGCTCTACGGTCTCGAAATGCGCCAAATCGTTTCCATCCCGGTCATTCTTGAGCTTGTCAAGCTCTTTCAACAGGACTTTCCGGAGTCTTTGCGCGTGGCTGCGGAAGGTCAGCAAACCGGAGTTGGGGGTTGATACACCAAGACAATGCCGCAGGAGTGATCAACTTCACGCATAGAAAGGAGTCATAGAGCAAGCAATAAAGTCGGAATACGTACTGCCACGCCTGCTTCGCCTCGAGCAGCTGTTCCGCCATCTTTATACAGGGTGAACGATGTTGGCGATGTTGGGAGTCGAGGGTGTGTCGGAGGTGAGATATTTGTGACAGAAAAGGACTACAGAAGTCGAGAGAGGGTCTTCAGCTAGGCGCTGGCCTCACACGCTCTCGAAATCGACCCGTGGATGCGCGACCGATCCATAACTTGGCTGCTCGGAAATTCGTGATTCACGGCCAGAAGAGCGACCTGCGACAAGTGAGGCGAGAAAGGCTGGTGAAGAACACATTGGCAACTAATCGGAGAAGGGAAACAAATGAGCCTGGAGAGTAAAATTGTCATTCAGGTGTTGAACGACCTATGGGATGGGCAGGGTGGTGACGGAATGAAGTTGACGATGCCTTCCATAAGACGCGATGAAATGGAGCCATCCCCGAGGACCTGGTAAGTGAACCCCTCTCAATGGAGAGACACAGGTAAGGTAGGCAATAAAAGCCCGCTAGCGAGGCTCAAGATGCAACTATCCAATCGCCTGTGGCGGTGCACTGGCCCGTGCATTTCCCGCTGTAACGATCGACCAGCGACCAACAAGGCCTGATGGAACCTACAAGGGTCCAGGCCAGGCCTCAGCCATCAGTCGTTTTGGTGCCCCGCCATCCTCCAGCTCATCCCCACCGCTCACTCTCAGTATCCATGAGTTTTAATTGCTTTGCTGCCCATTTTGAAATCGGTCTTGTCTTTACATTTGCTTCCAAAATCACTAATTATATCAGGCCATCTACTCGAAACCCCCACATAGCTTCCAGAGAACCATTAAACGCATCACACCAGGGTTGTAGGATTGATTCGCTTGCAAGTAAATCAACCCCACCATACACATTGACAGGATGAAGCGCTCACGAGAGCCTGAAGAACTCGACTCCGAGACTTCAGCAAACGAGTTGAACAGCCCAGATTCTAGACCATCTGATGACCTGCCCACGGCGAAGATCACCGAGCTAGATCCATTCGAGGCAAAGTCCAACGAGGCCATCGCCATGAAATGTGTCTTGCCACCGCACAGGGAACCTATCTCATTCAAAACTTACGACGAATATGAGACACACTACCTCAAGGCACACACAAATCGATGTCTAGAGTGTAGGAAGAATTTCCCGTCAGAGCACCTACTAAGTATCCATATCGAAGAATGCCATGATTCGTTTGTGGCGGTGAAGAGGGAGAGGGGCGAACATACGGTGCGCCTACATCACAGGGATTGATGATCCTGCCGCGACAAACTCACTGACTTACAATTTAGTACTCCTGCTTCGTGGAAGGCTGTGAGAGGAAATGCTTGACACCACCGAAGCGCAGGTTACATCTCATCGACAAACACATGTACCCAAAGAATTTCTTCTTTGCGGTGGCGAAGGAGGGGATAGATGGCCGGCGTTCGCTTCTGATAGAAGATGGCCACCGCCGCCGAAGGTCATCGAACAACTTCAGCACTACCAAGGAGTCTCGACGACGATCCAGTCTTCTGGAGAAAGGTAGTCCTAAGGAGACCGAGCGGAGTGAGGGCTTGGGGGACAAATCTCAGCCATCCAAGCCAAGCGTCTCGGATCAGTCAAGGTCACAAGATACCCCGGACACTGATATGGATGATCTTGCAGGAGCAATGTCATCATTGCAGTTTGTCCCTCCAAGCGTCCGTTTCGGTAGAGGCGGGGGCAGGGCAGGGTTCTCAAAGAGATAGGAGTATCAAAATCCAGGTACTGTGTTGATTAGCTTCTATGTTATGATAGCACCGCAGCGGTCAACCGAAAGGATCACTACCTCTTGCCACGATTTAGAGCCCAAAATGCAACCCAAAGAACCGATTAGTTCTAGAATGCCTCGAACGCCTTCCTGGTTGTGCCATATAACCGTCTTCACACCCCTCCTTAATCGCTGGAGGAGCATCCTCTGCATCCACAGCTAACGCATTGTGTTTCTTGATCTTGCTTTAATTGCGCCTTCGGCACCCTGCAAATGCAGGTGGACTGGAAATTTGTCTCTTTGGTCTGGATGCATCGAAGGCAGCACAGCTAGTCCAAGTTAGTAAAATAACTCATATAGAGACTCATACGATTAAATGCTCACCTTCTCGTAACCCTGCTTCTTCCACTTCGCGATAAGCATGGCGTCTGCATATCCATTCTTGAGAAGCCACTCATAAAGTGGTCTGCTGATGGCCTCCTTCTCGTAGTACAAATCGTATACGTAACGGCTTCTCGTATGCGCTATCTGAAAGACTTCCCACTGCGCCTGATGCTTCGGGCCGGTTGGCGGAGGCTTGTTCTGCGCATCCTTCATCTTGTTCTGGAAGATGAGGAGCTGGTCTTCGATGTCGCTGAAGCCTTCTGGAGGCGGCTTGCGCTTCGAAGAGTGGCGAATGGC
Source organism: Reticulascus tulasneorum (assembly GCA_001557505.1). Taxonomy (NCBI): domain Eukaryota; kingdom Fungi; phylum Ascomycota; class Sordariomycetes; order Glomerellales; family Reticulascaceae; genus Reticulascus; species Reticulascus tulasneorum. The sequence goes on along the minus strand of LSAX01000010.1, from coordinate 1,748,663 downwards.
TGGCATGATGAGAGATGACGTGGGCGTCTGATGGTATCTGTCCGTATAAATGGCCTCCTGAGAAACGGAATCTGAACTATGTCGGGTTTCTGGGCTTGCTTGTTTTTGGGAAAGGATCTTGATTGATATCAGAAGGAGAAGTTCATGGTGGGGCAAACCATAATAATGTAGGTAGGTTCTCAGGAGCTGGGAACTGTAATGCTGACAAAGGCTGTGGCGGTACGGCTGGGCACGTGATCGATGGCACTTCCGACATGTGCTCCACCTCAGTTCCGTGATCTGTTGCACGACGAACCATCACCACAGCAGTCAATAGTCAATAGCATTGGTTGCCCGCCATGGCGATCACACCTACTCAATTCGCCAAAACCACCCGGCAATGTAAGCTCTTGCTTACCATTACAATTCCTGGCTTGCTAACTCCCTTTGTAGCCATCAATTGGGCCGATGCCAGACGCCGTGTCTTAGCGTCATATCGAGAATGGATGCGAGCAGTGAGTTCATTCTGACTCAGGAGCATGGGACCCTTGGTTTTCGATGAAGAATTGGAAGGTTCTGTTTGATATACGCGTTCTGACGGGACATTGATCTAGGCTCCCGAGGTGCAAACGATGTATAACTTGCCAATGCCCGTTGCGGCTATCAGGACTCGGATACGAGAGGAGTTCGAACGACACAGATTTGCCAACAAGCTTTCGCTAGTGGATGTGTTGCTATTCAAGAGCCATGCCGATTATCAGGTAGGATCAGCTATTTTTGAGGAGCTCTGGCGAGAAGGCAGAGCCCTCGTAGAAATGGAGTGTGCTGCTAACACAAATGCATCAGGAAACCATGAACTTCTGGCGACAGACAACGCATATTATGTCATATTTCAAGGAGGAAAACTTCAGGGAAGACAAGAGACTGCCGTCCAGCTTCATGACTGGATTCTTGGAGGTGAGTTGGTATGATCAAGACCTCTCATCACATGCTAACATGGTTTAGGGTCGCAATTGAGAGCAAGTTTAGCTCGTGTATATAAGACAAAAGACAGCTGTGACCAAACACCTAAGAACGCCTCTCTATGCTCGCCCGTCAACGCCTGATCCGTGGTCTCCGTTGCTATTGCTGTGCTGTGCCTTAGTCCTGTCTACAATGACATAGTATTCTCAAAGTTGTTCCTCGCATCCCAGAACTCCCCTGCAACATGGTCACAGAGTTTCTGTAACTCGCTCAGTCCTTTTCGAAGAGCCGATACAGCTGTCCCTTCTATGCAATGAATCAGCTCGAGCCCCCGCGCCTATCTTGGGCACTTACCGTAGGTTTGGATTCTGATATTCATTTTGGGCTCGGAGGGATGTGGTATCGCATAAGCACAGAACTCGACGTCGGGGCTTACGAGCTGTCAGTAAATCAGATAGATAAGTCGCGAGAGAGTGCGTACTTTTTCATGATGATATATCTGAGGGCATTTCCCAAGGTGTGGCCCTCATCGATAAACTCGAACGAAGCTGCCGTATCCGTGGAGCCAGGCAACTGTACACTTAAGTTAGCTATCAGATAATGGGGCGCAGGCTGTCAGTAAAACACACGATCTTGACTCGTTGTTCTTCAGGTTCCTCGTCTCCTGTTTCTTGAGTCTCCTCTGCCTCGGCTTCAGCCGGTGGAGCTTCGTCCATCTGCACATCTTCGGAGGCCTTTTCCGGCTGGTCTCGCTTGCTCTTCGTTTTCCCAGGCATTTTGAGATGCGATATTCTCCCAAAGCTACTTTGAAGGCTGTGAATTTATCAAAAGTCTCCAAGATATTGGGGCACAGTCACTGATTTGGAAGCGGTTTGGCAGCTGCGATTTCTCATATGAGTTTAAGTCTCGAAATTTTTGATGGTGGGGCTGCAAAGTTCCAATGGCGGCAGCTGGTAACAGCTGGCGGAGCTTGCGTTCCATTTTGGCACCGTCTTTCAAGGATAGGTGCCTATCTGCGAAGCGGACATCCCATACAATCAACCAAATACATCGTGTAGCGTGCCACGAGTGTTAAAGTTGCACCGATGAGTAACGGAACCTCCCTTCATGTCCTACCTCTTCATTAGGCGTCCTTAGCATAATATCTAACCGCGCCTGCCGGAGCGTCCTGGTCATTTGGCATATGCAACTTCTATGTTAAATGCCAAAGCGATAATTAGTGGAGGACAGCAAATTCAACAAAACGATCTCGCTCCCCTAAACGCCACAACTGAGTATCCTAGGCTTACCATATTTCCTGCCAACCAATTAATAAATTGAAAGTGTCGCACTGCAGGAGAGAATAAGGATTACTGACTTCACTTTTATGGTTCTGTTATATGCAAGTGCTGGGATGACAGATAGGTGTTGGTTCTCGACCACTTCCTAAAACGGAATTCAATAAACCACTGGCGCGCGGCAAGGGTGCATTCAAGAAGCGACACAGAAGAGAAGATTCGACGATTCGAAGAGAAAAAAAGGAATACCATTAAATCCTGACCATTTACGAGGGCCGAAGCCATCGCACATATTGTAGTAGCGCACACTCCAGTGCGTGTCACTCGTCCATCACAGTGAAGGAAGGATTAAAGTTGATATGCTGCTAACTTCTCGGAGCATAAAGCACCAGAGCAGGTTATTGACCCCATTTCAGGCTTCGTGATTGTCCGCAGGCATGTGACTAACCTTGCTGTTGGGGATTCAGGTGAGGTATCCACTCATCCATCGATCCATCGGAATCGGGTAAAGGACAGCCAAACGCGATCTTGCCAGTAAAGCGCGCCACGAAGAACAATCGCCAGAAACTTCGTTCGGAGATGTTTGCGCTTGAGATCGCTCAAGTTGTCACGTCCGAGGCGCTATTTGATTGGCCACCATACCTCCATCGCGTTTCAAGACGATGTCGGCTCTTGATGATCTGATTGGCCACCTTCCGGGGCCTCAAACATGGTCTGTCGATAGATTGGGGTAGTGCAGGGGGCGAGTCTTGGGGAGGGGGATGCTTTGCAGGTGAGAACGGTGAGATGGATTGATGGGGAGTTCAGGGGGTGTGCGAACTACGAGGGGAGGGCGTCGATGAATCTATCTGGGACAGAGAGTAGTCTGTGCGGATGCACTGATGCCAGCAAGTTCAAAGCCTCCAGGATGGCAGTTCCATCTGTACGGAAATTTTAGGGGATGCTACGTCGACGATGGACCTTACTCTAAAGAGCCGAAAAGACGGAAGACCTTTCAACAGACAGATTCGCAAGAATCATAATTACAGCGCCAAGATGATCGCATGGATATAACACAGCTTTGTGGCACGGAAGAAGGCGGAGAAAGCATGGAAAAGTTTCGGTCCCTAACTCGTATCCTTCAATTTTCTTCATGTCGTGCTTCATCGACCCCAGCCTCTTACTGCAATGGGGAAAGAAGACATGGGTGCAGCTGAAGGTCGTTGGATCTGGCTGGGATCTTCAGGGACATTCTGACATGTTCAACCCCTGTAAAGCACCACGGGCAAGGTGCAGAAGGAGGGGAAGGGCCCTGGATTTTCTCAACTTCAGGCGAAGGCATTCAGATGAGGACGGTTTCAGCAAAAATCCCGCCGGGCAACGAGCGATCTTGGCTACCGCACTGATAAAGTCCACGATATTTTCGGGGTCATCAACATGATCCCTATGGGGGCGCGGGAGAAGCACAAAACGGATAGCACAAGGGATAACAGGAGAGACGACACAAGTTGGAGTTGAGCCGCGGCATCGACTTTTCTACTCCTTCAATTTTGGCAAATTCCCCTGTCGTCGGTGGGATGGCCCGCCTGTCCATGAATGGCGGGGCTATATCACAGGGGAATATAGATTTTCGATGTTGGAAATTAAGGCGGTCCTTTGGACTGGCTCTTTGACACGGATGATGAAGAAACAGAAGAAGCGGGAAGTCGAGAAGACTCGTTGATCTGGAGGATCTCCGCATTTCGACCCCTGTTGCTTCTTCGTCGTGTTCTCTCAGCTGTGAACTGATCAGAAACCAATAAAGTCGATGATAGTTTAGCGGTCACGTTAGTGAGGCAGCCACTGTCTAAGTTGGCCAGATATCTCGACCGGCGGGGGCAGTAGGAGGGAGGGAGAGCCAACAAAACAGCTCGACATGCGTCCGGAGTGGTCGCAGTAGCTCTGGCGAGAGTCAGGGCCGGATGCCGTTGAGCTGCGGGTCATGACGCTATTGGGAACCCAACTCATTCGCCCGTGCAACGAGGAGTTCTGTTGGCTGCTGGGTGGTTTTGCCAGTGCTGCAAGCCGTACCGTCATGGCAATCACGATTGGGTGTGGAGAGATATCGATTAGATTGTTTGCATTCGCGGTGCAATTCTCCGAGGGAGCCAGAGGCGAAACACATCAACGAAGACGACAAGGCTTTTGACCAGGTGGCCCTGCTTGACCGCCTCTTCCCAGTCAGCCTTTTCGTTTCCGTCCGGTCTCTTACAAGCCTATACGTCCGTATATAATTTGCCTATCTGAACATGTACGGCATGAGACATGGCATGGCTGGAAACTCCTCACGTCGTCGACCAGCTGGTTCATGGTGTAGCAGGTTGGTGGTGAAGAGGACCAGGGGTCCAATCAGAAACATGTGTTCTGTCAAGTCATCCTGCACGGCCGCACCACTTGGGGCTCGTTAGCATCAATGTAAAACACTCTACGGAGCTTAAGTGGCGTCGCCGCAGGCTGCCACCCCCCTGGGGATTAGTGATGGAGCGCACACCCCCCCCCCCCCCCCCCCCTTCTCTCTCTCCAGGTAGGTCCCATTCTCCCCTTCGAAGGTTACGTTGCGGAAAGGAAGCAACACGTACATGCGCTGTGGCCCCATCTCGTCCAAGGTTTGGACTATACAGGTGGTAAAAGGGGCCAAAGCAACGCCCAGTGCAGGAGAGAGGAAGAAAGATGGGACGCACGCGCTGGGTATGGGAAAAAGGGGAAGAAGAGGGGGGGGATATGCCCTGTCATCGCCAAATTCCATCGCCGGAACGACTGCTTCAAGATGGTGCTCATCCAGTGTCCCACAGCCCTGCCACACAGCCCAAGCCAGCCAGTCAACCGCAAAAGTTGAGACTCGAGAGGTTGAAGACTGGCTACTGTTGCAGGCCAAAGCAAGTAAGGATGACATTAGGGGGGAAGGAAGGGGGGGTGGGGGGTATCAAATTCACACATACACCATGCGAGGGCAGAAAAGGGCCAATGGCGCCGGCTAGGCCATGATTGTGTCACTCCCGTGTGGCCCCTTTCATAAGACGTTCAAACAAAACACGAGGATGCGCTGCCCCTCCTTTTCTTATTTTTACAGGCCTAGGGCTGTATTGGATTGTGCATCCGTCGCAATGGGTGTCTCCAGATCTGCTACTACTAACGATCCATATTACTGCTTTGGTACGCCCGTAGTGTCTTCTTCGTTCTCACCAGTCCTCAACTTCCTATTAAACACCAGTCGTATCCCGCCCCCGCCCCCCCTTCCCGCGCTTTCAGTCCCCCCCCCCAATCCCTCCCTGATCCTCGTCGAGTGTCGTTGCCGCCACCCAGCTACGACCCCTTCTCACACGCACTAACGTCGCAGAGAGAGATTGAGAGAGATTGTGAGAGTCACAGACAGAGTGAGAGAACAAAAGCCCGTCGCTTCCGCAATCCAACGCTTCCACCATCTCTGCGTCTTTGTCGACTCTAATTTAATATCTACGGCGTGGTTGTCGCTTCTGCTCTACAATCAATTCCTCGCCTGCAACCTTTCCGGCACACTAATTTGGCTACACATATCGACGGCCGCACGCACCAGCCAGCATACACACGGACTGCAGCATTTCATCTGGACTCTCCGGCAACTTTTTGGTCTTTCTGCAATCGGCCAGCGAAACAGAAAAGACAGTACCACCAAAGCCCAACCCCAACCCCACAGGAGAAGAAGCCCCGGGGCGAACAGTCTACTCGATTCCGCTTCCTTATCCTCATCAACCAAGGACCTCGCTCGAGTAGTTGGGGTATTTTTACAGCCCGCGGCAATAAAGGTGGTACAACGAAGCCCCCGAGCAAACAGACCAGCAAAAGGAAAGAATAGAAAAGGAGGATTTTTGCGTTTCGCAAGTGTTTGCTCCGACGCAACGAATAACCACCAACGGCCAATTCGGGGAAACAGCGGGTTTTCCAGCGCCAACACCACAGCGCCAATAGCCACCCGGCCACTTACAACCTTTAGCGACAGAGCGCCAAGGGAAGAACAAGGGAGACTCGGGAATCGACGTTAGGTTATTACTGAGGTCGACGCATCCACGCAACATCCAATTTTTTGTTTTAGGATTTTCTCTCCCCAGAACACCCCTCCCCCCATTTCCGTCGCACGCATCCGACTCGGAAGACATCGACTCACAATCAGTCACTCGTTGCGACCACCTGGTAGCAACTGGGCGTCGCGCAACACGCATCCCCGAGATCCCAATAACGCAAAATCAGGGGGGCGAGCGAAGGATCCAACGGGATCTTTTTTTTTTTTTTGTGCACTGTAGTGGACTCTACAGCAGAACCATTGAACGGTCGGTCGGTCACAAGATTTAGCGGCCAACCATCCAACCAAACCAACCCCCCAATAATCCACCTCCTGAAACTCTCGAGATTTCATATCCCAGGAAGCCAGAAAGCACAGCAATTATGAGCGCCGCGATTGCAATGGCTCCATCTCCGGCTCCTCACGACAGGCCGTCGTTTTCTTCAGATCTTCCTCCCACAGCGACTTCAGCACACGCGCCGCTGTCGTCTCCGTCAGTACAGCGAACCGCAGCCCCGTCCTCGGGGACGCCGAATGCGACTCTCCATCGTTCAGGCAGCGGCAGTCCCAGGGGGGCCGCAATCACAAAGTCTTCTCCTCCCAGCGCGTAAGCAATCGTCCCATTCCCATTTCTAAGCATTTCCTTGATTTTGCTGTTCTATTGAAATTTTGCAACCACGGGTCCTTTTCTGCAAGATTCGCGTCGCTGACCATTGGTTTTTCCTCAATCACAGAACCCGACACCCTGCCGGTCCACCCAAGATAATCGTCAAGAAAGAACCAAACTCTCCGGATCTGCCGACTGCTCGACACAGACCGAGAAAGCTGGATCTCTCCAAGGGCGCGCATACCAGCTCAAACGCTCCCGGCACGGCTCGTCCGCTGACCGCGAGGGATGGGCTGGGTATCCAGGAAGTCGGTTTGGCATGTCTCTCCCCAGGCTTCACCACCCAAGATCCCGTCATGAAGGAGCAATTGCAGCGGAGTCTGAGCGTTCGGGAGCAGCAGCGACATATCATCGAGGCGAGACTGCAGCAGCAATCTGCAAAAGGCGAAGGGCCTGACACAATGAGGGACAAGGATAACTCCCAGCAGTTCTCCGCGAAGACCCCGGGCATGCAATCTCGTCGTAACAAGGCCCCCCCAGGCCTCTCCATTCTGCCTCCATCACATGAGCAATTCGCCAACGAAAGAGTGATCCAGTCTGCGCCTTTGGGACAAACTTTCACCGGCCGACATCACCCACATCCACTGACTCGCCACATTACCAATCAGCCATCAAATCTCTCCAACACATCCCATATTCACCACGTCCCTGCGACTCAGACCAACAATCGCCTGCCGCCCATTTCTGACGTGTTTGGCCAAGGTCTGTCGGGCCATCCAGATAATGCCCCTCACGCCCTCTTTCCCGGCGCTACTCCGCGAGGTCCCTTGACCTCTCCGGGCCATCCACCACAAATGCAACAAGCCCCTACCCCTGGCAGACCTAGGGAGTACAAGTCGGCAGAGGAAGCTCAACAAGAACTTGCTGGAGGCCGACAAGAACTGTTGCCAAAGCTTGTCCACTACGGTGGACACCAACCGCCAACACCACCATCCCCTCACCCAGGCAGCAAAGCCGCCGATGCGAGTCGAAGCGCGAGCAGGCGGCGGACGCGAGCTGAGTACGAGGATGGCGGCAGCCCGCCACTTGGTCACGGGCCGGCGGCAACCCGACGAAGCGGTCCATTCGGTCAAGGTCGCGACAGCCCCGAAACACAAAGACAAAAGCGAGACGAGTTCTTGCGATTGTGTGAACGCGCATGGGATCTATTCCACTCATGAAACCGGGGTGTGGCCTAATCTTTTCCGGATCAACGCTATACGGAGCATTAAACTGCGGCGGCAGTAGTTGGCGACGATTTCCACTTGGGGATCTCAAGTCGTACATAGGATATTGCGAGATGTTGCCTTTGGCTTCGGCTTCGAAGTACAAGAAACAACACATGGGGCTTTCAATGTTACATTGTTACTTTTCAAAGTTTTTCTTTGCGCTCCTCGCGTTCAAACTAGGACCAGAGAAAAATACCGGTAGGGGGTCGGGGAATGGGTCAGGGATATAATGTCTTTGTGTGTAACTACGGAGTTTAAACCTTCGCAATGAACGACTCCCTCTTTCAACGAATCTTTTCACATGACGGTCCCGACTTCATATCTACTCATCATCGTTTTCCACTTGAGTATGTGCATCATGGTCGGTATGGCATTTGCTATATTGTCGGCGTGGTACGGGCTCCTCGTCTTTGACGGCGTTATCCATCCAGGGTGGCGGGCTTAGTCTGTGGGGAGGGGGGCCGCGAGACGTGGAATCGGAACGAGGAGGAGGAGGACGAAGTTGATGAGATCCCAAAGAATGAGCTGTTCAGAGTGCGACGATTCCCTTTGTTCCGGGGTGCGGTGTGGCGTGCGGTGTGATGAGGCTCATGTGCGGGATTGATGGATGATGGGTGCGTGGGCTGCTTGGTTGGTTGTATCTGTAGCTGGAGCTCGATGGTGAACAGTCAGCACAGGGATGGTCATCCCCGGCTTTCGATGAACTGTATTCATAATACACTTTGGACCTTTTTTTTTTGTCGTTACCCCTTGAACATTTTCGCGCGTGAATATAGCCTTTAGATTCTTGGCATCGTACGCTTCCTCGTCTTCTGACTGATGGATCGCGGTGGAGTTTCCCCTTGTCACGAGGAGGGCCTCGTAATGATTTGCTCCTCTCGCCCGGACCGACACACTCAAAGAGGGACAGATACACACTTCGGGACTGAAAGATCGGGGGATTACAAGGGTTCTGTCTACCAGCCTGAGGCGCTGGCGCGGATCTCGTAGGGCTGAGACCTCCTTTCGTTGTTGTGCTCGAAGTACAGCCACTCACTTCACTATATACACATCCCCAGGAGCAAAGCGAGTGGATTCGAGGAGCTGCCTCCTATCTAGGGAAACTCTTATACTCTTTCAATCAGTCTCTCCCTTCTTCTTACCACCGCCTAGGCCGGCCAACCTCGTTGAACCGGATGCTCCTCAGGCCCCCCGCCCTCGACGGCATAATCAACAGCCACGGTTTGACTTCCTCACCGCCCGACACCCCTAGTCAGTCAGAATGCAACTCCAGCACCTGGCTCCTTGTGACCCAGGCCCCGCCAGGGTTGGCATGCTCCAAACCAGGCTCATTATATCCAAGACGCAAGCTGGCCCCGCTGGCCAGTTCTAAAGATGCTCGCTCAAAGAAGCATTCTCATATGTACTGCGAGAACAACTGAAAATGCAAAACATAAAAAAGGAACGAAAAAAGCCACGCCAAAGTCAGAGCGCCAAACGCCAGTGCTTGATGTAGGCCAGCCGCCGTGATGTCGTTGCATCGTAAAAAGAAATGGGAAAGAGGAGTACTCGTTGAAAAGGCTCCGTAAAAGCCTGCAAGCCGTAAGACCGCTCGTTAAAGCAATTCATATGAATTATGAGTCGTCGCTGCTAAACGTCATGTCGGATCGAAGTGCAACCATCGAGAGTCCGCCAAACGAAGGCATTGGTGCTAGTCGCTAAACGCGCCACCGCGGCCATTCGAATGGCGGAACTCCTGTTAAAGACCCTCTTCACCAGCTTTGCAGAGTTTTATTTCCCGGCCCCATTCGGACTTGAGGACTTGCGATGCGGTGATACGCCTGGTTGGATTGGGGTCCAATATGGAATAGATAACATTCCGACAACGAGCCTGTGTGTCCGTTAGTACAAGAAGAAGAATGTACAAGATCATTTGCAAGTATGAATGCTTACCCTGTGCAAAGACTCGATTGGGCCGTATCCCTCTTCGTCACGGCGGCCTTCGAGGTAGCGGGCATAAAACTCGTCTTCGTCCTTTCTGGCCACCCGCCACAGGTGACGACCAGTTCGCATAGCCATGTAGATAACACCACATGCCCACACGTCGACAGCCCGGGCGTCAAACTCCTTGTCGGTGTATTCCTCGGGAGCGATGTAAGGAGCCGATCCACAGAGACCGGAAACCATGTGCGGATCTTGCTCCCACGCCATTCGGAAACACTCGCCATTGCCGAAATCGGTGATCTTGAGGCCGCCGCGGGTCGTCAGAAGAAGATTTTCTGGCTTGAGATCGCGATGAGAGACACCCATTTCGTGCAGGTACTCCACACCACGCATCATTTGCTTGAAGAAGCAGTCTGCTTCTTGCACCTCAAGTTTGCCAGACGCCAACACCAGAGTGTACAAGTCGCCACCAGCACAGAATTCCATGACCTCACAGTAGTCTCCCTTGGCATCCTTCAACAGATCCAGGGTGTGAATGACATTAGGATGTCGAAGCGACGATGATATGCAGAACTCGGCCGTCAATCGCTTGCTGTACTTCTTCTCCGTCTCCTCAGGTCGGCGACGGAATTCCTTTACAGCATACAGCTTCTCGTTGCCGTTTTCTGCCTTCTTGTGGGATATTCTCACAATTCCGAAAGCACCTCTGCCGACAATTTCTTGGCATTTGCCGTATTTCTCGACCAGGCTGGTTGTTGCGTTTGGACCGCCCTTCTTGTCGCCGGCGGCTGTTGGGTCTTCCTTCTCTTGTTTCAGAGTGTCTACCCAACTCGAGACCAGCGAAAGATCGTGATCAGCCGGATCCTGCTTCTTGCCCAATATGGTTCGCCACATGTCCGACAGCTTTTCCTGTCTGCGACTCGACTTCAAGTGATGCTCGTGGCCGCCTTGTACATCTGGGTCGATCACATATCGTTGGCTCTCCTTGCCTACGGGCTTTGTTGGCTTCACGGCGACGGCAGCCTTCTCTGTGAGCTTGTCCACTGTTGTGGTCGAGGGCTTCCTAGGCGGGGGCGACAGCTTTCCCGAGGGGGTGGTGCTTTCTTGGGTGAAGCTGGATCCGCGAGCACGAGTGGGAATATCGATAGCGGACCGGTTGGCATCTTTTGTGGAAAACATTCGCGTCAGCTTGTCCTTCATGGACGCCTTCTCGGCGGGTTTGGGTAGCGCATCGTTGGAGCCGTTGACAGCAGCTTGACCATTTTGCGGGGTCAAATGCGGCGACCTTTTGGGGTCCTCTTGGGATTTGACGGAGGAGGCCTTTGAACTAGAACTCGACCCTGTTTTGGAATCGCGCGTGCTCGACATTTTTGGGATGCAAATTGAACCGCTCGCAGAATGGTTGTCTTGCTCGATCTCGGCCAGAGCCCTACGATATATATAGGTATATATATGTGTGTAGCACTGGCTTGCGAGGTACTGGAGATGGGTGTCGGTCTTTTTGGGGGGGGTGTATGTTGGGTCCTGCGCTGGAAGTGATTATGCAGACAACTGACTGGTCCTTGCACAAGGGTTCGCTGTGGCGTCAAGAACGCCTTGGCGTTTGGGCGTAGGCCCAGAGGATCGCAACTCGTAAGGCGGACAAAATAACAGCCGTTCTTGTCTTATGAGGCTTTGTTTGGACTTGCGAAAGGTAAGGGCCAAGTGCTTCGCTTGGTTCGTATTGCAGAACAGTGGGAGAGTTGGGGGGGTTTAAAGAGACCAGAAAATGAGAATAAGGTAGGGTCGGAGGGGGTGGGGCGAAGGAGGAAGAAGGTTAATGTAATAAGCGAGGTGGGAGAAGTCGAAAAGTGACGAGTGCCGAAAGAGCACTAGAAGAACGGAAGGAATTGGGGGGTGGGTACGGATGGATGTATGTAGGTAGTTTTGATTTATTAGGAGAAGTCGGATCGGATCTGTAATGAGGCACTGCTAGCACCACTTACTACTACCACCACTGCTGCTACTTATGGGTACCAAGTAGGTAGGTACAGTAGCGAGGGCAGGAGACCCGAATATTTGTCAGCTGGGCCAGAACCAGACAGAAAAGGAACCCCCGAGTTGAGCAGAAGAAAAGAGGAGGGATTGCAGTAAGTGTCACAACCGGACGTGGGCGCAAGACAGTTTATTTGATTGTTGTTGGGTAATGTCTGTCATGGTGGGCTTGTTCTGTAAGAAGAGACGACGGGCTGTAGTGGTGGTGGAAGTGAGTGAGCAACAAGCTGGGCTGGCGATGGTGATTGGGAGGAGACCGGAGAGGTTGTTATAGGGAACACTAAGGGAAAAGCGAAAATTCGAGGATACGACGGATGCAAGAAGAGCGCAAGGAGGCGGCGGCGGTGGTGTTGGTGGATCATCAGCAATGGACAGGTAAAGTTACGACGGCATTGCTTTCCGCAAGTACTACATTCATCACACGTAGTGGCAGAGTGTGCAGGTCAAAGGTACGTCTCTCTGGGCTCTCTCTAATTACCTACCTTAGGTTAGGGCAAGTGGAATACCTAAAGAACAGGAATGGGTAAGGCGATGAGGAAGCCAAAGCCGCAACCGAGAAAGGGGGGGTTCCTTGCTACCGTTTCCCTTTTCCTTTCTTTTTCTTTAACTGGTTTGACTGGAGCCCGTAATTAGGGAATAAGGTAATAATTAGGTAGTGCGTGGTCATGAATTACAACATCAGGAGGATATCGTCGGCGTGCTGTGGGGGGCGTGGAAGCACGAAATACTCCCCCCAGCGTCAAACTTTGATTTTGGCGAATTTGAAGAGTCAGCCGCTCTGCTGGGTTTTGTTGTATGTATGATGTCTGCACTAATGACACAGGTACAACACAGGTCCGTACCTTGAGGTATACAGCGCCCTACAGTGGAGGACGGCGCAGGGCGATGAATATGTTCCCGCGTATATGGTGAGCAGCACACCAAAAAAAAAAAAAAAAGAAAAAAGATGCTCTTCGGCGTGACGATTCTACTGCGGCGAGGGGATTCACACGTGTGGCGATGCCAAATTATTACGTAGATGTTGACGCCTCGAGCAGGGAGAGACAAAGAATCATCTAGTGTGATGTGCTTTCTCCCCCCTCCCCAAAATAAGAATAATACACACACCCAGACGTAAGGTGAGCTAACTAGGTACCTACCCATTCGTAGAACGCCCGTTTCTTTCCGATTTACGTGGAGCTGGGAAAATTGAAGGTTCTCGGCGGTGCCATGTTTGGCTTGCTGTTGATGATAAATCCAACAGCTGCAGATAGAAGGGCGACATGCTGCAAGCCACGCATGTCAAAGCAAAACGAAAAACCCCCAACCACGACAGATATCCAGGGTAGGACCGGTGTCTGACGAGCCGTCGCATCTCCGAGATGGATGTCCTTCGCAGCTAGACACTTCTTTTCGTTAGCTGAGGTGTAGTAATCCGTGGGGCAGGGGGGACAATGGCCGCGGCACAGGGTCAGCAAACTTCACTGCAAACTTCTGGGCACCTCTTGCTTGACCTCGGGAATTCATTTCAAAGAGAGCTAAGAATACTGTACCGTCCCATTTACATAATTCCAGTCCTCTAACCAGCATCCGCGTATGTGCGTAAGGAAGGGGCTACAAGGGACGTACATGCGTAGCACAGTCCCTACAGCACATGCCCCCATCGTCATGTACCTCTGTCTGCATGCCGTAACTAGCTAATAAGGTAGGGCGTCGTGGTTGGGTACATATGATACACCCGTTTCGATAGAAAGGAGGGGTTGGTTTGTTTTGTTTGGAGGGGTTCGCAACGGCTTGCAGATCCGTTTTGATCGTGTGTGCATAGCCACAATCTGCGACTTGTCGATATCCACCTTCATCGCAGCTGTTTGCAACGGGGGAGGTGGGGGAGGAGGATGCCAGCGGGCTGGGAAGTCGAGCAGCCAAGCAGTCAACCATCCATGGGGGAGGAGGTGGTGGAGCGCCAACTGACCTCGAAAAGAAAACCGGGAAAAGAAGCGGAAAGTTTTTAGGAGTTTGCCATCCTCAATATGTCGAGGACCAGATGGGAGTGCGGCAGAGCGGCAATACTAACACTGTACTGGTGTGGGTGATTGCTGAGCGAGCACACAGTGTTTGCGCTGACCTATGACGCTGCACAATGATGATGATGATGATGATGTGCAGCACATCAAATCCCCCCCGGTATGGGGACCCTTCACGGACTACCCTTCAAACCACCTGTAATAAGCTACAAAGTTACAGACGGCGCATTCGCATATCTGTCACTCATTGGAGGTACATAACCTTTGTAGTATTCAGTTAGACCAAAAAGCAATCTGGCTGCAACCCGCGGCTTCCTGATCCATCAGCCCTCTGTAATCATCACCGAAGGAACGCCCGCCCTAGGAGGATCTCGGCTTCCTTCAACCTACCTCCTCCACCCACCACGACTCAAGCAAAACTAAATCACCAAAGGGAAAAAAAATTCCTGTGGAGACAAGATACTTCTTCATCCATTGTTTCTTGCTGCGGCCGATCCCCGGACCTTGTTCCTTGTTCCTTGTTTCCATGTTTCTTTTGTGGTCCAACGTTTCAAGCTCCATCTGTAAGAAATGTACGACAAACCTAGCTAATGGTCCATAGCTCCCTGCAGATGCCAGTCGCCTCACTTCTCTCTCCCACCAGAACATGCCGTGCGTGATGAAGGGCGCTAACTGATTTCTGCTTTTCAAATTTGCCCTCAACGTCTCCTTAGTACCTAGGACGGGCGGGCAACAACTATTTGCGGTAAATTTTGATTTTGTGGGCGCCAGCCGTGTCCCCCGGTCCCAACATATCAAAGACCTTCTTACCTACCCACTCGAGAAAGGGACGGAGCACACTTCTTTATTGGATATCGATTTGTCAAACCTCCCAGGGCTGCGACTGGCAGCAAGATATGCAGCAAACAGGCTCCGGATCTAGCCTGTATCATACATACATACAGCTTGCTGCGACACCACTGCAGCTCCCCGCTTTGCGAAGGACGGTGTACTATATGGGGCGGGTAACAGGAGCTAGCCTACCTTACGTACCAGCTTACCGGTGCGAAAATCATCTCCAATATGTTCCTCTTCATTTCTGGAGTACCTTCCGCCTCTAAATGGGCCACGGGACTCTGTGCGCAGGTTATAAGGGGATGTTGTTATTCCAACCATCATTCACAAGATATCCGCCCCAGGTGAGCAATTTCAGGGAGCGTCCTTAGACCTGCCACCAAGCTACTCATATCTCCAACGACATAGGCCGACTGCCTCTCACGGGTTAGAGTGTACACCGGACGGAGATGAGAGATCGCCCCCCGTACTCCTTGGGCACGTCTCGTCCGTCTCACACATGTTGCCATTGACTGCTCCACTACGACGGCCTAATACTAAAAGCTCTGTCTATGAGGCATTTCTCAACCCGCCTCTCCGTCGACCCGGTCCAGTCCAATCTCTCACTCTCTCTCGTGTACGAGTCCATCTTGTTTGGGAAAGACGTCCAAACCACCCCCTCCTCGACACCGCCTATGTGGCGCCGGTTGGGATGCTGTACCTCTGGCGCAATGCGCGCTGCTACTCATTGGCCGGGTCTTTGATGAACTGGCAGTGCGTGTCTGACACCCTGCCCTTTCTACATCTGGCAGATCCATTCTCACTGATAGTTCCTCTAAACTTTCCGTGTTCCAAATAGCTGCCCGTCAACCTGGTCAGACCTCCTCCCATGCAAGCAAAGCAGCCAAGCTACGGTACTAGGTAGGCGGCCTCTCCAACGTCACCTCGGAGCTTCTGTCCGGGAACAAGCTTCCATGCGAGTCCGCCGAAAGCCAATTGACGCTGCCAACTCACCGTCAGATCTCCACTGCCCCCGCGGTTCCATATGCTTAGACTTCTTGAGTGCATGCCATATTGGCACCCTTCGTACCTACAAAGGGCAGGAGCGCCGCAACCGCAAGACATTCTTGGCACTGCCGATATCCTGCAGCTGCAGGGCGGGGGTTTGGGATCCAAACCCCGGGCTTCCTGAAAGCTCGGTGGCTCCAACGGACACGCTATCCATTGCTCGATACCATGGCACACGATGCTCCTGAGTCAAGCAACAGCCATCGCAGTTTCCCGCTGCCTGCGGCTTGTCCACCCGTTCACCTGTGCCTCAACCAGCTGCTCTTGTAACAAGGGCAATCCTGTCTCTTGACGTCATACCCGCGAGTGCGGGTATGCTGCTTGTCCACCCATCCATGCCGAGCGATATCAAAAAGAACCTATATCGGTCCCTCGTGCTATCAGACTCGCAGCTCAGTGGTTAATATCCTTCCAACCACAACGTTTACGGTTTCCACCAGTTGCAGTTGCTCGCCTGCAGCAAACCGCGGCTTGCCATCCGAGCCATCAATGCTGCATGCTACCCAAGGAGCCCAGTCAAAGCTGTCAACTAGGATACTGCTAATTTAGGCCGTTCCTTGTTATGAAAAGCCTATCAGCCAGTATGGCGTCTCACAGGAGCTTGGATGAAACCGCTTGTCACACGTGGCTTCCGACAATCGATCTATAAGACTCCCTACCTTGCCAGTTCCCGAATGCCGCAGCTAAAGGAACGGGTACCTGAGTTATCCGTCGAAGCTACTTGTTGGTCTCCTCCTCGCAGGTCTATGGGTCCCGTACTTTCGACATGCGCCGGCTTATCTTCAGACCGACCGAAGATCTACATGTCTCTACACATACCGGCGTCGGACGACTTGCAGGTCAACCGGGAGCAGCGAAGCGGTGAGGGTGAAAACATAGGTCCTCTTATCGCGGAACCAACTGTCGAGACGACAATTTTCAGGAACGACATGTCGGAAACGCTGGCGCACCAATATCATCATTTCCGACCCGCATCTCATTGCATTTGCTGTTGCTTCATACCGGCAGTAACAACTACCAATAGACGACTTTATCCCTCCTCCCCGTGTACAGGATGCTTGGAGACCTTCCCCAGTGAACAGCATTGACCATTTCCCCATGTTTCTTGTTGTATTGGGGCATCCTTTGCATGTGAGAATCATACTCGGTCCCGTATTATGTCTGACGCTCAACATGCGCCTGTCATGCTCCGTACCGTCGGTGACAATCTTTTCTGCACACAACAGAAAACCCCCCCTTTCATAGCTCATCCAGAATAGCAACCTAGGTATCAACTTTGACCCTCGGAAGCAGGCTCGCTCAGTAAGTTCTTCACAATGGATGCGAACTTCCCACTGCTCGGCAATATCCTTTCTTGTAGATCCTGGTCCTTCTGAGACAGCACCGTCGGCGTCACATTCCCAGAACCCTCGCTCGTTTTTCCAACTGTCTTGTAGGCGTCGCGCTCTTTCACAAATCTGGTCAGGTACACAGTCGGCTGCCGCGAGGGGTTAGACATGATTCGTTCAATTTCGGCCTCGTATGCCTTGTCGTAGACATTGAAGTCAACATTAGTCGGGGAGTCGGCGACGACGTCTGGCGTCGCTTTGTCCATGGCAAAGTCGTCGCGGGATCCGGTGCCGATACCGAGGAACAGGGGATCGTTATCCTTTACTTCGTTGCCGTGGCCGTGAGCCTCGTGTTTATGAGTGTTATTGCTACTCTGGCTGAGGAAATCGCGTCGCAATTTCAAAAGAGCTTCGATCTCTTCGGCTCTTGCTTTCTGCTCCGCCGGGTCGAAGTTTTTAACGGTGTCCTCCGGTGTTGGCGGTTTGTTCCCTTCAGGACTAGCCTCTTGTCTCCGCTTGGCTAGAAGCGCCTTGAACTTCTGAATCACTTTCATCTGTGGCTGCTATCAGTATCGACCGCCGAAGGAATGGAGTATGGTGTGGTAGACATACTACACAAAGAAGATGGTTCATCTTCCTCGTGAATGCGCGATTCACCTCCAGGGCGTTTGGGGGCTCGATTAAAGTTGCGCAGTTGTCCTCCTCAGAGAGTAAAGGGTCAGTTCCCCGTTTCGTGACCCAGGCATGGTTCTGTGAGACTTTAGTTCCAACGTCTCTTGGAGTCGGGAATCATGGCGCCTACCCTTAACTCTGACATCTTGATGCGTTGCTTTGGATCCTTTTCCAGTATCCGGTTCAGCATATCAACGAAGTCGGGGTTCTCATCTTCAGGGAAGCTGTGCCTGTCCGTCTTAATGGCTTCGTACATCTCCAAAACACCCGATCTCTCAAACGGGATCTTGCCATAGCGGAGGCAGTAGAGGCATATGCCCATTGACCAGATATCGGCCGCCCTGCCGGAAACGTCGCCATGCTTGGCCACACACAACTCTGGAGGGAGAAATGCAGGTGACCCGGCGGACTTGGCTGTCATCATCTGGTCCCCAGGCTTCTCGAACATCTCCGATACACCAAAGTCCACCACTTTCAGCACGTCGTCTTCTGTCAAGAGCAGATTGTCTGGTTTGATGTCTCGATGAATTACACCTTGTTTGTGCACTACAAAGAGTCAGCAACGGCAAACACCTCTCACAGGCCGACTCACAATACTCGATCCCCAGAATCAAGTCTCGAAAATAACAACGGGAGCACTCCTCGCTGTACGGTTCGGCTTGATCATTCAGGCCCACCTTCATAACCACGCCCTTCTTGCACATCTCCAGCACCATGTAGAGCGAGTCCTCCTCAGGATCATCCAGCACCTCGATCAGCTGCACCAAGTTCGGGTGATTCAACTTCTTCATGATAGCAATCTCCTCGCGAATCAAGAAGAGCGCATCTCTGCGCTCGCCCGGCGGGCCATCGTTAGCAAAGTCGGAGAAGTGGGGTGACAACGGAGCGTTCAGGTTGGCACGAGGGAGGAAGCGCTGGGGACGACGGGGACCATGGCGGAGGATGTTGGACTGGGCACGCTTGCGGAGGCGAGATTTAGAGAACTCTTTTACAGCCTGTGAGGACATGGTCAGGAGATTTGAAGGAAAAGGGAAATGGGGTAGGGGGAGACCGAACGTATTCATTGCCATACTGGTCTGTTGCGAGGCGAACAGCGCCGTAGGACCCTCTTCCAATCTCGTCTTTGATGATGTATTGGTTGATTCTGTGATGACTCCTGCCATCATGACTTTCGCTCAACTCAGTCACCGCATTAAGAGTTACCTGCCACCAAATCAGCCCTTCTGCGATCTTGGCGAGGACTCAATCCCACCCTCCCACCAAGTATAACGTACCTTGACCTCGCGATGCACAGACGGCGCCCGTCGATGATGCCGCAACGGACTCTGAAATCCGTCGGAATGAGGAACGGGTGCGGATCTGCGGCCGAGGTATGAAGCAGTTAGCGACGCCGTTTTCAACAGTGGAGCTCGGGAAGGAAGAGGAGGCTGTGCACTGCGGCTCGGGGTGCCACTTACACGGCCGACTCGAGATGGGGTCGCGGCTCGGCGCTCTCGCCGTGGAAGCCAACCGCTATCTGTGGCGAAGGCAGGCTTGCCGTTGACGTGTTTGCGCCAGGCGTGTCGCCGGGAGGGGGAGGAGGGGATTCGGTTGACGATTGCATCGTTTCGGCGAGGCTGGCCGCGCGCAGAGAGGTTGGGCTGCGCGTGATGTAAGCTGAGATGGAGCGGGGGAAGGAGGATGAGGGGGATAGAGAACAAAGGATCCGGAACAGCACTGCAGGCGGAGCAGTAAGAAGCTGGACAGGAAGCAGTAGAGATTGAGAAGGGTTTCTGTTTTTCCTCGGAGTGTTGAGAAAGGAGGCTGCCTGTCTTTCTACTCTCAGCTTTCCTCAGCCCCTCCGCGGACAGGATACCAAAGATTAGTACCATGGCCGCGCTTTGAAACCGTTAGTGAGGCCCGCTACTGGATCGGGCGGGTGCTGCCAGCCCCAGCTTGAAGAATGCCTAAGCAGAGCCTGTGGTCGAGCCCCTCATCTTGGGGCCATAACCCCCACCAAACACCTGCCAGGCCCCGCCATTGGCCCCTGTACGTTCAACTTGTTCAAGCTTGGGGGGGGGCAACGACCTAGAAATGACTAGGGTCGCATCCGGCAATTTACTGCCTACATATCTGGACATCCAAGATGGGTTTGGAGCTTGCTGGATAATATTCTTGACTTTGTGATCGCGAAGACGAAGTGTGGTTTTGCGACGGGGATATCCGCCCATTGAAGCACCCCCTGGTGAAATATTCTCGCCATACTCAAAGAGATGTGTTGAGCTCCCTTGAAAGTTCAACCGAGACCGCCGCGAAAGCTCACCGACCACATCGACCGGGCATCCAACCCGCCCTCCGTGGATCCATCATGACGGTCTTCTCCCTCTACATCTTCGACCGGCACAGTATGCAATACTCCCACACTCCCCCCTCTGCCCCTCTGCAGCCAAAGCTCACCAAACACCCACAGCGGAATGCATCTACACGAAGCACTGGCTCCCGACGGAGCGCCCCATCTCCGCCACCGGCACGCCGGCGCCGCCAGTTGCGCCGCCTCGACGGACCAACCAGCCCAGCGCCTCCGACGACGCGAAGCTGGTCTTCGGCACCGTCTTCAGCTTGCGTAACATGGTGCGCAAGCTGGGCGGCGACGACGATGCCTTCATTGCGTTCCGCACCGCGCAGTACAAGCTGCACTACTACGAGACGCCGAGCAACCTGCGCTTCGTCATGATGACGGATACGCATGCGCTGAGTATGCGGAACGTGCTGCACCAGATATATATCAATCTCTGGGTCGAGTATGGTGAGTTACTCCGTCCCCACTGGTCCTGGAGGTGGAATATGTGGTTGTGTGTGGAAGAGGGGGTTGGAGTTTGAGCTTGGGGGAAAACATATCGGACGGAGGACGCTTGGTTGAGCATGGCTAACGAGATTTAGTTGTTAAGAATCCGCTTTCCCCAGTTGAGCATAAAGGTGGGGAGGGCGTCAAGAACGAACTGTTTGAGCTGGGCTTGGATCAGTTCATCACGGGGTTGATGTGACGGTGATAACATCACGCAAGGAGACGAATCGAGTTGGGGGTGGACTTAAACGAAACCAGACCACTACTGCTTCGATTCGCGGACTTGAAGCCTCTAGGTCTTCTGGCCATTGGAGGCGGGTCAAGAAAGAGGGATACATGGCAGACATGCGTGTAACGGCGCAGTAGAAGAGTCCAAGTGACCATCGCATAGAGATGCTCATCCCAGGAACTTCGTGGCTCGTCGTGAGCCACTCTCTGCCACGTAGTAGCTGGCGCGATAGGAATATGCAACGCATCGGGCATGGCACGAGGGACAGTAGATGCAGAGATAGAGGAGAAGTAGAAAGACACTCTTCGAGTAGTCTGCCCGTTACTGTTGGTACAAGATATCATCCATCTTTCCATGATTAAACGTACATCGGTGTCCCTGTTGCTAGCTCGCCGGCTCCGATGCCCACTTGCTCCTAGTCCCCAATCCAACTAATAAATGACAAAGGCACCCCCGTTGTAATCGTGTAGTCTACCTTTTATCTACCGCCCTACCCCAAGCATTCTCAAAGGACCCCTGAGAATCCACGACAACCACGCTCTCGTCCCCGAGCCTCGTACCCTGGCTCGGCGCAACCTCCGCCTTTACGTTCACCGCGCTCGCCATAAGGCCCTCGTCGCGAATCTCCGTCTCCCAGTTACTCGAGTACACGACCGCCGCAAACGCCTCCAGATCCCGCACCTGCTCCATCTCCTGCAGGTACTCGTTCGGCATGCCGTTGCCGATCAGATGGGCCTGCCGCGTCAAAACGGACAGGATCTTGGGCAGCAGGATCAGCTTGGAGGATTGCAAGTCCTTGAGTTCAGGAGTGACGCAGGCTTCCGCCGGCGGGATCTCGAAAGCCGTAGTAGCGAGCTTCTTCTCCACGAGGGAGGAGAAGCCGGCATCCAGGAGGAGCGTGAGGACGTGGCTGAAGGCGGGTGACTCGATGAGGTCGGAGGTCTCATCGAGCAGGCGGCGTAGCGAGGCTGGTGACGCGGATGTGATGGAGGCGGTGCTCTGTTGCAGATCTGCCGTGCTATCGTCCATGATTCCCGATTCCCGTATCACCTCGTCTTCCATGTCTTGCGGCGGGAGAAGGAACTTCAACCACTGCGTTCGCCGCCGTTCCTCTGGCGTCGAACCCTCCACAATTTTACGCACGTTGAGGGTCAAGGTTGAGAACTGCTCAAAGCTGAGCAAATCTCTCGGGCTCAGCTGGCCAAATACCTCGCGCACGGCGGCTTCGACACGCTGGCTGATATCCCTCCATCCCTTATTCAACAACCACCAGCTGAACGTGAGGTACTTCCGATTCGTCGCAAAGTCGTTTCCATATGCTTGTTCCGGGTTGTCGTCGTCGTTGTTCTCGAGACTTATCGTTGCTTGCGCCGCGCCAGTGGCCAGTGACACGACGCTCGACAGGTAGCTCCGACGCCCGAGGAGGTTGAGTTGGATCCTCGTCAGCATCGTCAGAAGCGCAAGTGTGTAAACTAGTGTGAAGGCTCGTGTGATCGCTATACAAGCGTTCGTTAGCATGTTCCACCATTACACTTTAAGCAACCGACTTACAGCTTATGGTCAAGTCGTCCCACAACTGCCGCTTCGTCTTTCGAGCCTTTTGCGCCGCTTGTCCGCCGTCCTGAGCACCGTCTCCCGCAGCAGCCGGCGATGGCACCGTCATTTGGCTCGCATGCACGCCGCTCTCGCTCTGCTGGCTGACCATGCTCCGCCCATCTTCATCCGTGAGGTTCGTCTCGGCAATGCTCGGTGGCGACGTCGATCCGCCGCTCCCACTCTTCATGCTCTTCGCGCTGCCCTTCATCTGCTGTATTTCATATGTGATCTTCTCGGTGTTCATTTCGTCAAGGACGTTCGTCGTAGCTGTCGGCAGCAATGCAAGCACCGTAAAGGTACAGTCTTCCTGATTCTGCTCGAAGCGGCGGCGCAGGCTGCATCGTTGTTAGCTTGGCACAGGAGTTAGCCGATAAGTAGCTGGAATCCGCACTTCTCTTTCGCGATGCGATCACTGCTCATGCGCTCGCGCGCATCGTTGATCTTCGCCAGAACATACTGTGTCACGACATAGCCGGCGCCGACCAAGCCAACGCCAATCGCGATTGGCGTCCTATTCCGGCGAAGCCATCGCCGTGACGCGGAGAACATTCTGCGAATGAAGGGACGCGGCAGCAAGTTTCTTCTGCGAAAACCTGAGGATTAGAATTGCAATGAATTTGAGTGCAGACCGAGGACCAGGCTATCGACTCGGATCAGAATGCAGCAATTACTTAGAGTGGCTGGGATTCAGAGCTTCGTAGACCGCGATTACCTCGGCCCAGCCACGTGTGGCTACTGTGGCTCTTATCCGATAAGCCCCTCTGCTTCTCATGACTACCTACCCTTGAGGAAGCTTGGAACTCCATCCATCACCTCTCAAAGCGCCATTCCAACACACTGCTGAGAATGGACCAACGAAGTGCCCCCGAATTTATTCTAGATGCATTTGCCGATTCCGCCTCTGTTCAAGATGTTGTAAAAGGTTACTTCCCCTCCCAGACCCCCTCGTACCGAAGTCGCTCTTCGCAACTTCAATCACCCCGCCAAAGAGCATATTCCTCCCCGAGTCAATACCCTCCGTCTTGCCATGCTTCCTTTGCTTTCCAGTCCCATCAGCTAACTCTCCTCGTCGCAGGGATTCTACATACCATATTCTTCCACCGCTTCTTTCCGAATATCCTGCCCCACACCCGCGAGGTCCTCGATCTCAGTCTTCCGTATGTCGACGATGTTGAGCTCGAGACGATGATCGAGCAGCGCACCACGGCGCTTGTGCGCCAGCTGGATGCGGAGCGAAACTCCGGCAGCGGGAGCGGGAATGGCGGCGGTCGAGGGCAGGTTATGGTGCAGTTCTTTGAGAAGAAGCGGCGGAAGGCATTTTTTATGCGAGGGGATGAGGAGGTATGCTGGGAATGCTGGACTGTGAAAGTCACGGTAGCTGAGCCGCGGACAGAAAGCGGTGAGTTGTCTCCGTTGGGCTCTTTACCTTGAAGCCTGGTTGGTCTTCGGGATAGCCAAGAGCTGGACGACTATTAGATATGAATACTTGCTAACTGTGCACAGAAAGGGCCAAAGTCCGCAAGGCGATGGAGCAGACTCTTCTTACAACGGTGATGAAGATCGTTACTTTTGTCAATGCACACAAAGATCACATCCCGCCCATCACGACTCAGGGATCAAACCCCTTCCCATATCAAATTAATGTCAACCAGAAGGAGAGTGGCTGGGCTACTAGGATGGGCATATACTGAGCCAGGCGGCATGTTTCCGTATTGCAGGTTCATCCAAGGCTCCAGCTGAAAACAAGGGATCGATTCGGCGTTATGGGTCATGTTTTTGGCATAGACATATAGGTTGAGAATCAAGGTAGAATAATGTTGAAAATAGATACCCAAGTTTGACTTAAAGGTACATGCATCACAATTCACCGAACGAACGTCATGGTTTAAAGGCCAATCAAGACTCGACATTCGGGACTATCGTGACCACTATCGGGAGGAAGCATACAGCAATGTTCCTACACACTTAAATCATGTTTCATACAGCCTCCAACCAGGCGTATACCAGTCATCCCTTGCCTTGCCAATACCGGAGAACTCCAACAGTCCAGACACACAAGAAAAAAAAAACCAAAAAGAGAAACCATCGATCTTGTGCGGTTCTCTCCAACTCCGACAATATGTGCTTGATCATTGTTATCATCAAAAAAAAACATAGACAAGAAAGCCGCGAAGCCTCAAGCGACCAGATCTTCTACTCGACCCCATCTGATCTTCTCATCCAACAAACTCAATCCTTCAGATGCTTGAGCATCAGATAGACAGGTACCACCATGCCATATTCGTTACGTCGTCATAATCGTTATGTCTCAGCGCCAATGAGATAAAAGTCCGTATGGACACTTAAAAGGTAGTGCTATAACTCCGGCCAAAAGGAGGCTTGGAAGTTGAGTGCAATTGCTTCGGCTGAGAGCCTGAGCCAATCTTCTCGAAACCTTGCAAGATGTCTAGACCGGAGTACTCCGTAACTTCTTCCGTAAGGAAGTCAGCAGGGTCAAATGTTAGCGCCGGCCAATCTCCCTCAGCTGGGGCCTCCATCAAGCCCGAGAACTTTGAAGGGGAGGGAAATCGCAACGGCGATTGCATGTACAGTTTGTCGGGGGACGAGAGCCCTTCGAAAACCTTGCTGGGAGTATCCAGGAAAAGGGCTGACTGGTTGGGGACCTTCAAGAACCCTGCAGATGTGACCGACTTGCTCGACACCGAGTTCGTCAGGTCAGATAGCGCATTTGCAGAATGTGATCTATCCAGGCGAACGCGTTTTGTCGAACGCTTAGTTGGTGATTCATGGGTTTCCATTCCACCAAAGAAACTGTCATCAAAGTCCTGGAATATGTCGAAGCCGCCAACAGGAAGCTCATTGAAATATACTGTCTCATCCAGATTAAACGCAGGACTCCACGGAGTGTTCTCATCACCAGCGCCAGTCATCTTTCGAAGAGGAGACTGTAGCATGTGGCGAACCCGATCACGATGAATGCGAAGATTCGTGTTGGGCGAAACCGATGGAGGAGGCCGTGGGGGTGCCTTGAATTTAACCGCCGGTGTAAGTGGAGGTAGCATCTGACCCTCTTGCCTCATCGGGGATGATGATGGAGGCGCGAAGCCGTTATATGAACGACCCTTACTAGGACTATCATAAGAAGAAGCCCGGAGGCGGGCAATCTCCTCTTCTGCTCGACCTGCCCGATTACGCTTGACCCTTGGTCTATCGGCTTCTGAAGTCAAGGTGGCTGATTTCTGGTTTGGTCGCATAACAGACGACTCCAACGAAGAGATATATCCGCTGTCATCCATGGAGGCAAATTTTCGTTTATGCGATCGAGTGATGGATGAAACTGGTACTCTAACAGCTGGGGGAGGCGTCTTGCTCCGAGGTTCCATGTGCCGAGGAATTGGTGGAGATGAGTGCATCGCTGCTGGAAGAGGAGAGTAAAAGGAAGGATCTACCGGCATCTCAGATTCCATGGCCTTCTCCAGTGCCTCCTCAAGAGCAGCGGCATCAGAGTTTGGAATAGTGGCGTCAGAGGACAGTTCAGCGGCCATGGACATTGTTGCTTGAGAAGTAGGGAGAGCAGGTAGGGTTGCTGAAGTCATCGGTGCAGACGGTGGCAGAGTTGGTTCCTGCATAGCTCCAGAGCTTGGCTTCGAAGGCTCGAGGCGAGTGGACATGACAGGCAAGTTTTCTGCCGCAGAAGCTGATTTCCGTGATGGCTTCTCCTTCATGAACTGCTGCTCCATTCCTGGCTCGATGCCCCAGTAGTTGCCCTTGCCCGGATCGTCCTTGGGTCGCTCGATCTTAATGAAAGCCTTGTGGAGACTCAGGTTGTGTCGAATGCTGTTCTGCCAGCCTGCATCTTGCGCGTTGTAGAACTTGTACGTGTCAGAGATCCACTTATATATCTGGGCCAGCGTCAAGCGTCGATTCGGCGACCGCAGAATGGCCATTCCAATGAGGGTTGCGTAGCTGTGTCCTGGCTTGCTGCCGTCGTCGGCAATCTTGGGGAACGAATCATGGGGAGGAAGACCGGACTCCTCCATCTTGATCTTTTTCGCCGACCTGGAGTCGTCGATTTGCGCAGCATCCATCAGCGATCGCTTCCCAGGCCCCTTCTGAAAATGGTAATTGTCGAAATTG
Organism: Reticulascus tulasneorum; assembly: GCA_001557505.1. Classification (NCBI taxonomy): domain Eukaryota; kingdom Fungi; phylum Ascomycota; class Sordariomycetes; order Glomerellales; family Reticulascaceae; genus Reticulascus; species Reticulascus tulasneorum. Next base: position 1,721,888 of record LSAX01000010.1, on the reverse strand, counting down.
ATCGTAGGCGGAGCTGGAAACAGTTGAGGGTGGATATTTTCCTTGCCGAAGCTCATGCCGGCATCCATTGTGGGCTTTTGTGCCACAGTCTTGAACTTGGATAGATAAGGTTGCTTTTTGTACAACGAGTCTGTGTTCTGGTTCTTGCTTGACGGCGGTGCCATGCTAAACATATTCAACTTGTTGCCTCCAGAGGCTTTGAGAGCGCCTAGCGGCGAAGTTGAACTGCGGGATGCAGCCTTCAATGGCGAGTACTTTGCAGAGGAGGATGAAGGGGGATTCAGCACTACGTTGCGATTCGACGTGCCGAGTGGTCTCCGTGGAGCCTTGGTCACGGAAGGCATTGGTGCATGGCTAATCATTGGAGTCGAGTCTTCGAAGAAGTCGTCCTGGTAGATTTGCAACGGCTCATTGGGAACCGCGAAACGCGTGGATCTGGCCATCTCGGCCACTTTGGAGTTGAGTCTCGCCTTCAGTTGTGAATGCCAATGGATAGTGGTTAATGCTAAGAGCGAGAAGTCAGCAAGCCGGTGGGCAGATGGTTAAAGTAACAGACAGAAACCCGCGTGTCCGTACTTCCAAGGATCTTGTCATGGCAAGGTACATGATTGAAGGCAAAAGGAAGCTAGAAGACTCGGTCTCACCTTGATTCTGGTTCGGACACTTTAATGACTTGTGGGCCGTCCAAGCAAGGGGGATTCGCTGGTGGAATGGTGCCTAATGAGGCTCGATGGTGATCCCAAGACGGTGAAAGTGAGTTGTGATTCCCAGCAGAAAAGGATATGCTGTGTCCTTGGAGTCGAGAGTTGGTCGAATAGCTAAAATTGCGAATACCGTCGGATGGGTTGCAAAGGTTTCGGTGACGATGCAAGAGGAGGAAATGAAAAGAGGGGATACAGAGCGAGATACTACGTGAGGGAGAGAAGAGCGATGGGTGTGCAGACGGGAAGTGTGGGAGGACACGGCCGAAAGATAGATTGAATCCAAGCAGGCCAGGGCCAGTGGAGGGCGGCCAGCTCAGCAAGCCTCTTCCCAAAGCACGCAGCAGAGTGGGACTTTGTCGGCTGGAATGCAGACGGGGGATTGGACAGGAGCAGTCCGGGCTGACACATGAGCCTGGGTACTCCGAAGAAGCAAGGATGAGCAGTTAATTCGCGATGGTCGTTGGCACGCGGCGCGAGCAGAAGATTGGTTAGGCCGCTAGGAGAGGCTCGTAGGACGCACAGCGGGGTCCGGTAAATGTGCAAGCAGGTTTCGAAGTTCATGCGAAGTGTCCGGGCTCTCAAGGATGATGCTAAACGACGATGATAGAGCTGTGCCGATGGGATGGGTGTGTGTGCGCCGCTTAGGAGAGATCGATCTCGATTGGAGACTTGAGACTAGCAAATTGGGAGAGATTGGGTTGGGGGGAAGCGCTTCCAACTGCGCCCGCCGGTTCTCTTGATTTAGATAGGTAGGGAGATGCTAGATGCCTGATCTATGATTTTGAACAGCAGCGAAACGGAAGAAGAAAGAGAAAGAACAAGAGGAGGAGGAAAGTCAGTTCCCACTGCTGCTGGGCGATGAAGGCGGCGGGTATGGAAACACTGAGGCGTGAGCGAGCAGGTTTGGGTAGTTGGTCGTGGTCAGGCCATGATTGGCTGAGGGGAAGAGGAGGATGGAACGACGCGAATCAGACGCGACAGGACGCGTTTGGGTTGTTGTGAAAAATGGAGCTTTCCGCCGCGCTGATTGGCCAGTGCATCGTCTCCGGCTGCCTCAGGCGCCAATCTCGGCTCCACTTTCAACGACCGTTCTCCAGACCCGACTTCACAGTGGCCGAGACAGTCATCAATCCACGCTGCGCATCGCAAGATTCGATGTCTTACCACCCTTCCAGCTGGCTGCTGATTACATTAAGCCGAAACACCAGGTGCGTACTACGTAGTAGTGCACATAGTCGGCCGCCTTCTCTCAAAGCTCACAGACATAGCCACGGCCTCGACCGGAATCTCTGACGAACCGCCCCCAACCGGTGGTCACTTGTTAGCACGCGTAAAAGTCATATTCAGTAGATATTACCAACTTTGTACATACATACCCTGCCCTGACCGGAGCTCAACCCAGATCCATCTCATTAATCCCCTTTGATAATCGGGGCTGTACAGATGTGCCAACCAACTGCCAAGGTCTGAGGGCTGACGACATGGGGCCCCTCATTGTCGAGCAGATATCCACCTTCTGCCTGCGTACATACTCGTGTGGATGTTCGTGACATCATGGCTGCCCACATATTAGACGCCGAGAGTTCCATCCTACGCTGGAACCCAGCGGCCCCTGCTCGCTCATTTTGCTGGATTTTGTTGGCGACTGCCGGCCCCGAACTCTGATGAGACGCCTATTGGAATGTTGCATTGTCTATCGATTAGAACATGCGCTCGAATTTCTCTGCCTTAGACCGCAGACGGTAGGTCGCGCCGTCATAGAGTCTCCTGCAGTACCTAGGTTGGAGACACTAGACGGCCCGTGACTTTCTAGATGCCGGTTCTGGACGAGCACCTAACAAGCACTCGAGACTCCAACACGGCCAACGGCAAGTGATCTTCCGGCGAGAGGGTGGGTTGTTCATAGACATCATACAAGTCCTGGAGAGACCAGTGGTGAATCAACGCAAGAATTTTTTCCCCATCCACTTCGTATCCCATTGTCGGCATGCTAGACTGGTGCTAGCACATCAAGCTAGATGAGTTGTCTCCCCCGCAGCAGATTTGCAGCTTATGCAAAGATCAACTGATATGGAGCTCATCGTAACACCGCGGGCATTTCGCCGGATCCATGGCACTTCTCTTCCAAGGATCGCCCGGTTTGCCTTGCTGACTTGTCCAAAGCCAGTGACATTTTCTGTAAATGATTGACTCACATCTCCTACTCGGAAGAAACTTCTGCCCATTCTTGCCATACCCATGCTTTCATTTTCTTCGTCTGTCTTTTTCACAATCGAGATTCTCGATTTCTCTCACGGTAATTACATCAAGCCCAGTGCCAGGGAGCCTGTGCTTGGAGTCCCCCGAGCCCCGTGTATCCCTGCCGCGATATTAATAGTGGCTCCATCCTATATCCGCGAGACGGCCGGGTTTCCTCGCAAGTTCCATTTCCTTACGGTACCGAGCATTTCTTTACAATAATGTGAGGAGTCAAATTTAGCCTCGGGATTGCGGTTTTGTGGCTGGCATGCATGCACACAGACGCTGAAGGTTTCTTCACATGGTTCTTGCAGCTCCGAGATGAGATATTGCTGTGCCATTCACAGTCTCCGTTTCAGGATGCTTGGTCTCTTAGCAGTCGTATGCAACGCACGACCCTTGCAGAACTAGGCAAGCAGGCGGCGGTATCAGTCTCGCAGAAATTTTGTGAAGGCATCATCTAGCTGTAGCAATACGAACGGCAGCTGGGCCCCATCCGACTGTGTGTCATTTAGTTAAGCCTCCGTCTTAATCACTAAGACGGCAGTTACCAGTGCATGCATCGGTTTGTCGCGGGAGTTAACAAAAGGCATTGCGTAGAGTGTGTACGTGATTCGAAAGCTGGAACTGATGCTTTGAATGAACTATCTTTTGTTTACAAGAATCTCCAATCTGAATGGTCAAATGCGACCCCTATGCAGAATTACAGCTCCAAATCGGTGGATAGCATCAAGCTTATGATTGTGAGAGAATGCCGTGTCCCAGCTAGAGGCAGCCAATCAATCCTCTATCTTCACCTCCACACTATCGTGCCATAAACAACGAACCCACCAACTCGCGGGGTAAAACATCAATTCAAAACGCGGCCTGCCACTGCAGCCGCGCTCTTATCCTTTGTTTGGGTCTTCTTCAAGGCTCTACCCAGCTGGATCTCGCCCAAGAGAGCAGAAGGTCGTCCAGCGCCAGATGGCGCTGCAGGGAGATCTGATGCTGGTGGAGGAGGCGGTGGTGGCGGGGCGCCAACACCCGGCATCGGAGGTGGTGGAGGAGGTGCCGCGGGAGCACCAGTTGGGGGCATGGGAGGCGGTGGCGGCGCTCCAAAGGCCGGCATTGGCGGTGGGGGAGGAGGAGATGCTGGGGTCTCCGCACTAGCGACTGCGGGACTGGTCGGCGTAGATGCAGGCTTCTCACCAGCAGCAGACAGAGGACGCGGAGGTCCCATGGTCCCGAAAAGAATCGACGCAAGAGCCGCAGCACTAGAACCTCCCGGACGATCGTCATCAGAATCTTCGTCATCCTCGTCCTTATCAGTACCCCATCCATCGTCGTCGGGACGCTTTCGTGAAACTGGACCGCTAGGAATAGACGCTGGTGCTGCCTTGCTCTCCTGGGTCATTCGGTGAAAGGGATTGGTAGAGACCTCTGGTTGCGGTGGAGGTGCTTGAGGAGGAGGCGGAGCGGCCGAAGTTGGTGCGGCTGCCGAAGAAGACTCTGAAGACTGGGAGAGCATTCGGAAATATGGGTTCCTGCTCTCCGGCTCGGATGGCGGGCTTGTAATCACTGTAGGAGGAGCGACAGGGGAAGAAGCCTTCCGTTCGAGTTCTTGGCTGCCGATCTGACTGCCTCCCTGGGTCGGCGTAGAAGCCTGGGGCGTGATTTGTTGAGGGCCATCCTCGTCATCCGAGGAACTGTCATCATCATCGATAGCCTCGAGCTGCCGCTGAAGCTCAAGTTCTCGCTGCTTGGCAGCTTCGATCTCAGCTCTGCGGGATGCCAATTTGGCTTCTTTTACCTTAGCCTCAGCGAGCGCTGCCTTCTTCTTCCGCTTCTCCTCTTCTTTCTTCAACTTGCCTTGTTTTACTTGCTCTTCGAGGGCTTTAAGACGGGCCTCCGCTGCGCTACGCTCTTTCGCAAGATCATCTTCCTGTTCCCTTGCGCCATCCCTACCACAGTTGTCAGCATTGCTTCGATTATGTAATTCAAGGGAGTGACACTTACTCCAGCTCGTGGGTTGCACGTTGTTGTTCCTCTTGCTCCCTTGTGAGACGTTCTTCCTCAGCCTTCTTAGCAGCCTTTTCTTCATCTGCTCTCCTTGTGGCATCCCTATCAGCAATATCGTTCTTGCCGCCCTTCCTGGTAGGCGGTGGAGGCGGCTTCTTAGAGTCGGATGCTTGACCGGATAGAGCTGGCACTCCTTGCTCTTCGGCAAGTCGGGCTTGCCTCTCAGCTTCGCGGCGGGCGTCTTCCTCTTCGGCTTGACGCAACTTCGCGGCTCGTTCTCCCCTCTCTCGCTCCATCCTCTGGGCAGCTGTTTCACCAGGCTTTGATGGTGTCTTGATTCCGAGGGCAGCAAGGCGTTCAGCCATGCGCTGCTCAGCCTGCTGCTTAATGAAGGCAGCCCGTTCCTCAGGGGTCTTATACGAAGAATATGACCCGCCGGAGGCAGAAGTGCTTGAAGGCGCTGCTGGTCGTGATGTCGATACTGGACTATCGAGGCGGCTGGGAGGAGGCACTTCGCTCCGCGAAGTTTCAACTGGAGGTGAGGCTCGAGCACCCTTTCGATCCTGTGCTCGAACGCGCGCAGCGCGACTAGATCGCTGAAGATCGAAAATAAAGTCTCGCACTTCATCCTCGACACCTAGGGCATCCTCCCAGCGCCGCTTCTCGTGTTCATTGGTAGAGTCTTTTGCTCCTTCTTTAAGACTGTCCTCAAGACCCCGTGAGAAATCGCGAACGGAGTCTTCCACATCTCTTACCATGCGCTCATTATTCTCCTTCTCAGTTCGGATTTTGAGGCTCTCCTCCTCAAGTCGCTTTGGTGCATCGAAGTCGTCGCTGCTAGTGTCGATTTTCTTGCCAGTCAGAGCTGCAGTTCGCTGCTGCATCATGGCCTTCGCTCTAGCCTTGAGTCTATCCGACTCCGTAACAACACCCCCAGGGCCTGTTCCAACAATAGCAGATGCGCTGCCGGGATGAGCCTTGGCATCCTTTAGTCGGAAGAGCTCCAGTCTTGCATCCGCAATCGCTTTCTCGGTCTTTCGGACTTGAGAGGCGAGCTCGGGTATTTTGTCAGTAAGATTCTGAAGCTGCCGTTTCAGCGAGCGCCTTTCTGCTTCCGAATCGCCACTACTTAGCGATGCGTCAGGATGGCTGTCGACGTCTTCCTGCATTCTTCGGATCCGGCGATATAACTCTTCTGCTTCCCGACGATCTCTGCGGTCCAGGATATCATCCTCCTCGGCATGCCTCTCATCAGTGAAGTCCATGGCGTCCAGAAGAACCTGTTTCTCTCTGATTTTCTTCCTCAACTGATCAAGAGTCAGATCTTCATTCGATGTTACAGATCCAGGTGACTCGGGACGAGGAGAATCATTTCCAAGTCTTCTTCGGGCACTGGACTTGTAGCCGACGTCATCATCGTTGTTCTTGAACACGGTTGCGTCTTTACGTCCGCCGCCCGTGCCAGCGGTATTGCCTCTGAGGGAATGGCTCTTCATGTAGCTGACTCCCGTTTTCTGTGGCAACAGCGCCGCTCCCGACTTGTTTCGGAAATCAGACTCCTGGCTCAGCATTGACCTGATTGTGCCAATAGATTGGTTAATATTTCGAGTAGATGGTGGCACGAGCTCAGGGGGCAAGGTATTGGGGACGGGGTATCCATTGAGCTTTCGGTAGATCAAATGCATGGCCACGGCGAACTCGTCGAGATCCAGGCGACCCTTATTTCCATTGTCTGCTAGGGTCCAAACACGTTCCATGTCGGGTTTATCCAGTCCGCTTTGCCCGAATATCTCGATTGCCTGGGATCCCGCAATGAATCCCTTGCCGAGACCGTCCCATGCTCTGAAAAGGGAATCATATCGGGTCTTCTCCTCTTTGGTGATGGCCCACGGTATAACGGCATTGCCCTGGAGCCCAGCAGTGGTGTATGAGCCTTGTTCGCGGCCTTGCTGGGGCATCATTCGGGCTTGGAGTGCATCAATGTTTGGCAAGCCACTGGATGGAGCATTCACCAAGCCCCACTGTCCAGGCCGTCCAGTAGGCTGGGCATTAAGTGGTGCAGCCATACCACCTGGGGTAAGATTCTGGCCAAATCCAGTTGGCATTGGCGGCAACGGAGGTCGGGGTCCGGCGTATCCAGTGGCCTGCGGGTTAGACATGCCAGGGAATCCGGTTTGCTGAGACTGCAGACCTTGGTTCTGGCCAAGGAATCCAGGCTGCTGGCCGGGAAATCCAGTCATTTGAGCTTGGAGCAATTGGGAGTTCGAAGGTTGAGGCTGGGGTTGATGGATCGTCGGAGGCGAAGCCGTGTTTTGCCTAGCATCAAAGTTCGGAGCATTGCTGGAAGGAGTCGACCGTCCACCTTCTTCTGCAATGCTGAAGTTTATGATATCCACCATACTTGAAACTTCGTTCTTGATATTGTCCGGCAGGTTCGAAGGTATGGACTTGTTTGTAAGCTTCAAGTTGCACAAATACATCGCCAGGGCGAACTCAGGGAAGTGCAGTTGCCCAGATCGAGTAGTGTCGGCCAAGGTCCTGGTGGTAAATTAGTAATGATTCTATTTGACCTTTCATAGGTTCGAGTTGGGCAAGCCACACGTACCAGATATGGGAAAGTGAATCGCCATCCAATCGTGACCTCATCAACAGATCCCTGGCTTTATCTCCCGTCATTGTAGTTTGGCCATCGCCAACTGCCGACTTGAACAGAGTCTCAAACTTGGCTTGGTCTTGAGCGGTAATGAAGGAGAGTCGGATATTCGGGATCTTGTTCGAAGGTTTCTCTGGTCTCCGACCTTGGGGCTTGGGTTGACCACCGGTCTGAAATGACGCGGCCATCTGACTGAAGCCTGTCGCCTGCGGCTTCTGCACTGGCGCTGGAGCTGCGATAGCTGCCGATGGTTGCTGAGGAGGGGCAGGAAAGCCCGTTGGCTGTGGTTGCTGCTGCTGCGGCGGCTGCTGCTGCTGAAACTGCTGCTGGAATTGCTGAGGCATCGACGGCATCGGTGGAGCGCCAGTCTGGAAACTCTGCTGCGGTTGAGCCTGACCCGGGAAACCGGTAAACTGCTGCTGGAGCTGTTGCGGAATCTGAGGCTGCGGCTGCTGTTGCTGCATCCCGGGGAACCCAGTATACTGCTGTTGCATGGGAGCCTGACCAAAGCCCGTCGGCTGGGGAGCAAACGGACTCGGTTGTTGCTGTCCCTGCTGCTGACCAGCTCCTAAGAACGAGTTCCCATATTGCTGCTGCTGCGGTGCGCCAGGCCGCTGGCTGTTGCCGCCTAGAAAGGCGCTGGAGTTCGAATACATGGTGTGCCCGTCGTTATCGGTTTCTGAGACACCAAGGAAAGTCGCAAGATCACTGGGAAGGCCGAGACAGAGGCAGGAAACAGGCGGCGGAGAATCGTCGCCGAGGGAAAGTGATGGGCAAGTCGTAAATTTCAGGAGGAAAATGGATGTTACGCATTGAGAAAGTCGAGGCTGGGATGATGGCAAAACGCTGATGACGAAGCTCTCACGAGGTGTCCAGCTTGAACGGAGGTCTGCAGGAAAGACACTTGCTGCGGCGGCTTGGACGGGGGACAGATGGTTTTGCTCGGTTCCATTGGTCCAGGACCACCAGAGACAATATACGCTTGCCCTATGGGGGGTAAGTGAACTATTACTAAGTTCACTGGAAGGCTAATCCTGCTATTTCTGTAGGCTAACATCCTGTCCGCTTTTCTAGCCAATCACGACCAGAACCCCACATTGGTGTGCCTCCCGATGGCCGCCAACCGAGGGCGCCATACCATACCTTCTACTTATAGTAGGCGTAGAGAGCACCTCTTAACCAGGCCGGAGAACGCAGCAGCAGCATGTGCCCAGTGACAACATACCCTATCATGGCTTTGGAGCTTTCTGGCCAAAGGAGATCCGTCCAAAGGAGATCCGTCCAAGTCCATCTTCACGAGATCAGAAGAGCGATGCCGCTTGAAAGTGCGCCTCAGCGCGATCAATATAGTGAGTGTCTAATCCAAACATGAACATCAAAGCATTCCAAATGCTGCCACAACTCCATCAAATATGGCTCGTTATATATACAACGACTGTGAGGTTGGGTATCATCCCTGTGCCTACTCTTGAAAATGAGTACAACCAAAACTCCACCATGATGAGTCCAAACCCAAGCCATTTTTTTCTAACATATCCAACGACTGCCCTTCGGCCCCTGTGCTTCATTGGTGCTGTTTCCGACCAATTGGAAATCCAATCAAACAGACTCCTTGTCTGCCTCGTTGCCAGCGTCGTCGTCGTGGCCGTCCATTTCTTTGCCATTCCAGATACCATGGCGCATCATATGATCTACAAGACTCGTGTTGTAGTCCGCCTCCCCGTCCGGTGTCTTCGGATCCCCGTGTACGCCGCGAGCATACGACGGGCCGGCCATTTCCTCCACAGGACTCTCGATCGAGGTCCACTCCGGTGGCGTCGAAACGCCTGAAGATGTGCTCACGCCTTCCGTGGTAGGGCTTTCGAGAACCTCGTCTCTAGAGACATGATGCGGCGCTATTTGAAGTTTATGAAGAGTCTTCAAAGAATCCGTAGCCGAGGGAGGTGTGGCGATAGCTGGTGACTTCTCCCGAATAGCTGCCTCTGCTGCAGTGGGCCTTGCTTCGCCCATTGCAGTTGCGAGTCCACCAAACAAGCCACTCAAGGACCCAGCCACGCTATAGTCCACAACGTGAAGCGGGGTTTCCCATTGTTGTCGACTCTTTTCAGCCTCGTGGGCCAAGTTTCGGTTCCTATCCAATATCACTTCGATTTGTGCCACCTTTGTAGTCCATTCACTGCGCAACTCCTGGACCAATAGTTTGTTCGCATCAGTCATAGATGCGCCAGTGGCCTTGGCCCCTCGGAGGCTGGAGTAACGACGTGATCGTTTTTCTGGCTGGCTTGCTGGCCTGCCGATTTTCTGAACACTGCTGGCGACGCCTTTGTCGAGCTCTGACGGCGACAAAGGACAGAATTCGAGGATTGACGTGTTCTGCTCCAAACTCCTGACCATGTGCGACAGGTTCGAGAGGTTGAAGTCATTATCTTGAACATCTAGGGTGCGGAGCGTCTTATTCTGGGCGATGGCTGCCGCCAAGTCGCCAATATTGATATTCAGCTTCTGATTTCGGATTCGCAGGTGATGCAAAGTGGTGTTTTTTGCGAGACCAGCCAGTGACCTCGAGAATCCTAAGCCGAGTTGCCCTTCGTCCAGCTTGGCACAAAATCCCGAAAGATCGAGACATCGAATGGCAGTGTTCTTAGCGAAGAAGTCGGTGACCGTCAAACAAGCCTGCTCGCTGGCCTGGCCCGGCGTTGCAGTGCCGACAAGGCTCAAGAGCTTGATGGTTCTGTTAAGCGCAAAGGCTCTCATGATCTTGTCGTAGTTGAACTCTTGCCGGTATTCAATCATGTCCATAAAAAGCGCAACTGGACCAAAGCCGTAACTGATTGCTGTCGCCAACTGGTCCGTGCCTGCTTCCAGATAGTTTCCGTTGACGGAGCAGACCATATCTCTGCCATGTCCGCATTCGCGGAAGAGTCTGGCCAGCTGGAATCCGGTTATCCCGCAGTTATTCAGCACAACTTTTCGGAGGCACTGGGACTGGGTCGTTGCCATATACGCCGCAAGCACGTCCATTGTCGAGTCACAAATCTGTCCAAGAGCGTTAGCTAAATGTGGTCTGCTTGGCATCTGAATCCCGCGACCTGCCTTGATATCAGAGAGGTCCAGTTCCTCCAGCTTCCACGCAAACATAGTATCGATGGAGAATAGTGGCTCCATGAGCTGGCCACGACAGTTTCCCGAGATATACAGCTTTCTGAGGAACGGTAGATGAGCGAGATTGTTCTCCACAACCGCGTGATCAATGTGTCCAATATTCCTAGACGTATCAAGAATTTCCAGATGAGATTCCTGGCCAGGAAGGGCATCCCATACTTCCCTGATGCTTTCATCGTCAAGGTTGCAACGCGAGATATCTAGCTGTCGAAAAGTGTTCGGGATACCAAGGACGGTCACTAACTCGAATTAGCTTGTGCAAACCACATGGCCCGATTGAATTTTCTTGGAGATATTACCTAGCTCATCAACTTCGGCAGCGCTTAATGGATTGCCAGCAACTAGTAGGGTGTCGCAAGGGCTGTTTTGTGTTCTCAATAGTAGCAGAATAGGTCGGACAACCTCTGGTTCCTTTCTCGCGGTCCGTGGACGAATACCGCGGCTATACGTCCCAGTCATGGTGTTCTGGGACGCAAGCACGTTAGTGAGGTCGAGTTTTCTGATGGACCCGGACGTGAAAGCAACTGCATGAATCTCCTGGAATAAGATTGGTGCGGTCCTGATTATCTCGCGATGCACTTGGTCAATAACCAAGCCTAGAAAAGTTAGCTCCCCAAACATGTTCAACCGTCCTGTCCTAACGTACCATCACGCGACACGTCCGCAACTGATTCATCGTAAGCTGCAAGATCCGACCAGCCACAAAGGTTTCCAAAGTCAACATCGCGAAACGATAATGACCTGAAGTAGTCATTGAAACGGAGAGCCCTGAAGACCGCCAGTAATTGTAGAGCCGTGTATCCTCCTGGATCCTTGGCAGGAAGGAGGCGAAACTCTGGTGAGTGTTCCTTTCTCTCGCATTTCCAATTGACAGTCCATTCAGGCTGTTGACAGCGATACGTGGCGCAGTATGCTTCGAGAGTTCGCTTGAGGCCACCAAAGTCTTGCCCCGATGGCAGATGTAGCCTTTCGGTGAGACCGCGAATTTCGAAGATGTCTCTCTGTAAGTGCTGCGGCCACGCCGGCTTGACGGATCGATCCGCTTTCATGAAGGTCATGACAATCTCTCTGTACCATCGACTGGCAAGCTCAAGGCGCTTTTCTGTGTCGCATGGCATCCTAAACGCTGGTGAGCCGGCCGCAGGTGCACCACTATCGACCTGACTTACCGAAATCCAATAACAAATCTCTCTTCATGCGGAACCATGGTGGCTTTCAAACGGACCAGGGAGGCGAGGCCAAACACAACCATGTTTATTTCCAAATCTTGCGGAGCTTTGTGAACAGAAGTTCTCGCCACCCGCACCATGTAAAACATGTTTTGGCCGAGAAGTAGGTAATATGAAGATCCGTCTCGGGTCTTCTTTGCGGCTTCGGAGTTGTCAGGCTTTGCAACGGTCGGAACTGTCCTTTGAACAACTGGGAAGATATCCAATGGGGAGCCTTGACACGCGGGTTCCTCCTTGGCCACCAGATCATAGATCCTGGCTTCGACGTTCTCGGCCACAATACCGCAAGGTACTGTTGACCGCCCGACTAGTTCTCTCATTGCCCGTCGAATTTCCGCCATCCAGTCATCTCTCTCTTTGGGCATGCCGAAAAACAGCTTTGCGTTTGACCAAGATACCAGCGGTGGAGCCTCGGACCACCACGTATCCAAGCCAAAATACGGGCTCGACCCCTCTTCATTGAATATATTGATAATCCTTCTGAGCGGGATCTCGATTCGTCCTTCTCCAGCACATGTTTCTTGGCTCGCTCCAGACCAGGTAGACGCTCTGCTGATTCGGTTGGATGACGCTCCCAGCTCGGCGATTGTGGTTTTTGCCATCTCGGCGCTATTGAACTTGATGAGATACTCCTCGGTTAGGACAACATACTCCGTGCGCGCCTTGAAGACACGGCCATCGGTCTTGAGCGGCCCATGCTTCAAGACTTTCATTGAGGCAAAGGAAAGCTGAGGCCCCAAACCTCCAGATCTGTCCTCAGAAAGCTGGGAGCTTGTGGTCGAACCCCTCGAGACCCGACGATTGAGGCGGTTGATAATGGATACATGGCTCGATGTTTTCTGTAGAACTCGGCGGGGAGGCGTGGTCGATCCGTCAGGCGTTTCCGAAACTACGCTGTCAAGTGAAGACTGGCTGCTGAAACCCCTGAAGGTCTTGGATAGAAAGCTACGCCGTTTCCCCCCAAGGGTAGGCGTCAGCGTGAACGATATCGAGTCCTGTGGAGGTTGTTGCTCTGCAGGATGCGATCCCGTCTCCAAGGCAGGCAAGGACGAGCGGAGACTCGGGGCAGAGCTCATTGTTTCCCAGTTTTCCAGCGGGACAGAACGAAACCATGCAGAGGAGGCACAACTCTAGTGTTGGTCTTGCCTGTAGATGACCAAGCCTGCTGGCTCAGGCCGCTGCGGCCGATAAGGTCGAGAAGATGCCGTCAGTTCGTATATCATATCTTAATCGCAGGTAAGGAATGCGGCTCCACTACACCCGCTCAAGTCATTGGAACGATGTAGGGAGCATTGGGAGCTACGGAAAGCAAGGGGAACAGGCGTGGTGAGAGAGGAACAGTGACAGAAAAGAAACTAAATGCCTGTCCAGGTTCGCAGAGTGATTGATAGCGGGTGGGAGTTGGGTTACGTTACTGAGACCGGGCTGGACAGGGTGGGGGAGTGGCAGCTAAAGGTGTGGAGGCCTGAGTGGCCAGCTTAATGCACCTATGATGTTATGGATCGACAACCGGTTTTTGTCCCGAAAGCACCTGCCAATGAGACACCACAAGGAGTTTTTGGGCGATCAGCTAGCCAATGGACACCGAACAGGCGGGAAGCATTTGCATGTACAGTGGATTCAGCATAGAAACCCTTGCTCTGCCCAGCTCGTGTGTGCAGGGGGGCCAAGTGGGCCAAGGATGAGTCTGAACTGTCTTTGGGCATCACCTTGCAGCTTTGCGCAGATGTTGATAACGGAATGAGATAACCTGCCGGGCTCTTCGGCACACATGGGACGAGTAGAAGCTACTGCGACGAGACAGGAGAGCGACGATAAGCAGAACCAAGACGACAATCAGTAAACAAAGAGGTTGACCGTTGGCCAACGCTGGACAATCCGTCGCAGCACGTAACGCCCAAACTTGCAGACGGATCGTGACAGTGACTCTTTCGTGTCCTGTCCCCTCTCCCAGGTGGGTTTGGAGAGCAACACGGCTGCATCAAAAGATACGGATACGAGGCCACGGCTAGAGTTCGAGCGGGTAGAAACTCCTCCCGAACATGTCCGTAACAAACCGCTCAGATATACCACATGGCGACAGGGCGTTGAGATGAGCCGAGATAACGGAATCATAATCAAAGACTGCCGCCCACGGCAATGCAGATGGGCTTTTGAAACAAAGGGATGCCGGCCTCAACATATAGATGGGGAAGTGGAACATCGAGATCTGCTGCGACACAGAGTGCGGTGTCATTGCGGGGCTGGCCTCTGAGCTGAAAGCATCGATTCCAGAGGTAACCCTCCTGACGCACACCTACCGATTGGAGGCTACAGTGCCCGGAAGTATATTTGACCTGACGCTACTAATAGATTGCACGTTGCCTTATACTGTTAGATACGGTGCAATGGCACAGTGTAGGGCCGCTATAACATAACGAGGGGCCTACTGCGCAACAATCGGACAGAACCGGGCCTGTGTGCAAGGGCAACATTCGCCATCGGATTTCATTAGCCTGGCGCACGCTCACACCTAGCAGGGTGCTACAGGGAAAGCTTGGGCCATCAGACATCAACACCCCTTGACCGCCCGTGAACGGAGCTGGGGCAGAATTCAACAAAAATAATACCCGACATGCGCATTTGATCCTGTCGCGGCCAACTCCAAATTGATCTCACGGGCTCCTCCGACGGACTTCTCTAAAGTCTCTCGAGCTTCTCGGTCTTTTGCGCTAAAAAGGATCATATCCTGCAGGCTCCCGTCCCTCCTGCTCCGAATAAAATTTGTCGAATTACCTGCGAGACGGAACTTCTTGTAGCTTTGAACAATGGAGCAATCACTGACGTCCAAGAAGTACATTGACGGGGTCTACATTCCCATGGGCCTTATCGTCTTTGGTTGTTTCGTCGTCAAGAGGGAGTGGCTTCAATACGCACTTTTACTGGCAGCTTCACTGGGAGGCTGGAAATTCTACAGCATGCGTGCGTTCAGAGAATGTGACATATGCGTCCGAGCCTGCTAACATGCGCAATAGAAATCAAGAAGGTCCTCAAGCCGGACGCCTTCCAGGAGTTTGAATTGAAGGAGAAGACAATAGTTTCCCACAATGTAGCCATGTGAGTGTCCTCTTCGAATGCCCCAGTGCAGCTTCGCTAATCCGTCCAGCTACCGCTTCAATCTTCCTTCCCCAATCTCTATTCTCGGCTTGCCCATCGGTCAGCACATCTCCATTGGTGCCTACCTGCCCCAGCCCGATGGAAGCTCGAAGGACATTGTCCGTTCCTACACGCCCATTTCTGGGGACCATCAACCAGGTTACTTTGACCTTCTCATCAAGTCCTACCCTACTGGCAACATCTCCAAGTTCATGGCCTCGCTGAAGGTTGGCCAGACAATCCGAGTCAAGGGACCAAAGGGTGCGTTTGTATACCAGCCGAACATGGTGCGCCACTTTGGTATGATTGCCGGAGGTTCTGGTATCACGCCAATGCTCCAGATCATCCGTGCTATCATCCGAGGGCGGGCGACAGGAGACACGACGGAGGTGGATCTCATTTATGCCAATGTCACACTCCAGGACATCCTCCTGAAGGAGGACTTAGATGCTCTTGCCAAGGAGGACAGCGGCTTCAGGGTTCATTATGTCCTTGATAATCCTCCAGAGGGTTGGACTGGAGGTGTTGGATACGTTACGGAGGACATGGTCACGGTGAGCAGTCCCAGCGCATCGTTTTCTCTCGGTTTCTAATTTTTCAAACAGAAATGGCTTCCCAAAGCCGCAGACGATGTCAAGATTCTCCTCTGTGGTCCACCACCCATGGTTAGTGGGCTCAAGAAGGCAACGGTGAATCTCGGATATAAGAAGGCTCGCCCTGTTAGCAAGCTTGAAGACCAAGTGTTCGCATTTTAAAGCTGACATGCGACTATTGATATACTGGAATTTCTCAAACGTCTATCAGACTATCGCAATAATTAGGCCCTGGCATGCGAATGTCTGATCCGCCGGCTAAGAGATATCGCAGTACGATGAATTGGGGGACAGCTGTCTACCTGCCATAATGGCGCTCTCGATTTCTCCACAAAACCCGTCGTCTCCATCCGGTAGCAAAGGAGACACGGTGAAAGCCCGCATGTGTTGCACACGGATTGTCATTGAGGACTTCGACCAGTCTGTAAGTCATGTACATTGATGGTAGGCTCCATGTGTCATTATAGATTTACATATAGAGTCTCTCAGAGGTATGCAGAAACAATAAAGAACTGCTATCTACCGGTCAAAGGTCGTGGGATGTCTTGTTTCCTACAATTATGGTTATCATCAGTTCCTTCGTAGGTTAACAACTAGGCCTCAACAGTATATTTTTAGTCCGCCGTGTAAGTCGGAAACACCCCCACATTACGTAAGCCTCGAAAACCGGCGGACGCCTAAAAGTCTGGAACAAAATAAAACACCACTCACATGTCTTTAACCCGTTTCCACACTCCATGATAAGACACGTCAAAATGTCCGATAAAGACAAATCTCCCGCGCCCCGAATAGCCATTAGCTTCGGCACGTCGTCGAGCTCCAGCAACCTCAAAAAACACCCTCGCCACAACCCACCATCGAGCCTGGGGAAGCGGCCGCGCCACCACGCCCTCAACGGCGATTTTGACTCGGAATCCGATGGTGAAGGCCAGAATGGACGGCACGAGGCCATAACGGAACTCAAAACAACTAAAGACCGAGAAGACGCGCCCCGGGAACTGGTTATCGAGAAGCAGACGAACCGGGCGTGGAAAACAGAGCTCAAGGCCCGGAAAGGGGGCAAGAATCTCCTGCCGCCGGAGGCGCAGGCGCAGCGAGCCGGGGAAGAGAAGGAGGTTGAACCAGCCGATGCGGATAAGCAGGTGCAATGGGGGCTGAGCGTCAGGAAGCGGAAACCCGATGAGGATACGAAGGACAGCAGGGATGGCGAACGAGGCAAAGCCGACGAGAGAGCCGGCCAGCCAAAGCCAAGAACAGTCGAAGACGAAGCGCTGGATGCCCTCCTGGGAAACAAGCCGACCGAGGAGAAAACAATCCACCCCTCGGAGGACGACGCCTTCCGCGACGGGCTCAAACGCGTCGGCGAGGAGTCCACCCTCGCTGACTACGAGAACATACCCGACGGGGAGTTCGGCGCCGCGATCCTCCGCGGCATGGGCTGGGACGGCAAGCTGCGCGGGCCCAAGTCCAAGAACGCGGGCAAGGAGCGGCGGCAGAACCAGCTGGGGCTCGGCGCGACGAAGCTCAACGGGGCCGAGGACCTGGGGCAGTGGAATCAGGGGGGCAAGAAGCGGCCGAGGCTGGATGAGTATCGGCGCGGGGAGGAGAAGAAGAAGGAGGAGAGGAGGGAACGGAGGGGCGAGGGGTACAGGGACGAGCGCGAGAGGGACAATGGGAGGGATTCGGATAGGAGGAGGGAGAGGGATCATCACAGGCATCGGAATGGCGACTCGCGCAGGTGAGGATTGTGCAATAGAATCACAAAAAAGCTCCACCAATTTTCTGGCTAGGTATCAGTTCCCTTCAAAAGTATGGGAGACCTCGCGACCTCTTCCTCAACCGCTGGCGGTCCACCTCCATTGGCCGGGCTCGTGAAGGTATGCTTGTGTTGCAATTCAAGGAGTTCCAACCAGATCACAGCGGGGACGCAAGGCAGCGTGTCACCAGGCTGGGAACTTGAATGGGGAACAAGCGGGGATATAGATACTTCAAGGGGTTAGCTAGCCCCGTTTAAGGAGAGGCAGTCGAGTCGAGCATTTGGAGAATAAAGTTAGGAATGCAACGCCTATGTGACCGACGACTCCCTCTAACGTTTACCTACTCCACCACAACAATAGACAGTTGAATATATATACCTAACCAAGCCTATACCACCGTCTTGTCCGTTTGACTGACCTCCGCCTTTTCTGACCCGCCGTTCATGCCTTCGCCTTTAGCGTCAGATGCAGGGTTTGGATCCTCCAGGTAGAATGTTGAGAACTTCCGCGCAGGAACCTTTTGTTCGAACATTGCATCTATTTCCCCATATGACAGTGAGCCAAGCTCGGGCAGTCTGTAGTATGCCCAAAGTAAGAATACCGCATTGAGTCCTGCATACACCAACGCACATCTAGTCCCGAGACCCCATCCATTGGGCTTGTCTTCCAGCATCTTTGGTGCCATAGCCAGATTGATGACACCAGTGACGAGATAGCTTGCTCTTCCAATTGCCATAGTCTTCGGCTTCTTCCTTGTCGATGGGACCTCGCTGACCAGAGAGTATGTAAGAGGGCCGATGGCCAGGTTGAACCCGAGGGTAAAGAGAATTAAAGCTGCGGCCGAAATCCAGGGAAACGGAGAGTTCGTCTTGGAAGGAATGTTGAGAAAGAATCCGAAGATGCCGATAGAAATTATCACCATGACGTTGAAGATGAGGCCACTAAGCCAGATTGTCCTTCTGCCAATGTATCTCATCAGTACCCATGCGCCAACGACGCCACAGAGTCCCAGGCCGTATTGGATCAGACTAAAGTTAAACGATTGTTCAACTGAGATGCCTCCTTTCTGGTACATCTTCGCTGAGTAGTACATGAGATTCGAACCGCACAGCTGTTGTGTCAGGTTGAGCATCACGCAAATCTCGGTACGTCGGAGATCAGTTCCTTTGAAGCAGTCCAAGTACGAGATGCCCTCGCTTTGCCTTTTCTCTCTCTCGTTCGTCAGCGCAATGACGCGCACCTGGCCATCTACCGGATAGGCTGGGTCAGGGTTGAGTCGCCGAAGGATCTGGCGTGCTTGATCATGCCTGTCCTTTCGGACTAACCACCACGTCGATTCGGGGACAAAGAAATAGAGCAAAACTCCGAGCGGAAGCGGCCAAATCCATTGTGCGGCTATTGGAATCTGGAACGCTTGCCTCGAGTCTTTGATCGGGAAAGAGGACACGCCCTTGTTTGCTGCGGTTGATAGAAGCTGCCCGATGATCCTGCAAGAAGAGTCAGCAAGGCTTAACTGACGAATGAGTTTGAGGGAACTTACCAGCACATGTTTGTGAACGTCGTTAGAGTGCCTCGAATCTTTAGAGGTGCAATCTCCGAGGCGTACGCGACAGTACAGGCTTGAAATGTGCCCCACGGCAAGCCCAGGAGAAACTCTCCGGCCAACAGCATGCTGAGCCCTGACTGATATCCGCCCATGTCGATAGCATATGGCGAGAAGAAACTTACGAGAAGGAACATCATGACCAGCAAGAGTGCTGTAAGCATCGTCTTTCGGTAGCCAAACCTAACGATGCAGATTCCTGCAAGCCAGACAGCAACGACCTGGCCAATCAGGGTCGCGCCTTGGATGCAGCTTTGCCAATGAGTTGGGATCTCCTTCGGCCTCCCCGGTTGCGGTTCATACCCAAAGAGTTCCTTGAACTGGCTGAGGCTGAAGAAGTGGCCAAGCAAAGCAAGGTCGTAGCCTTCGCCGATGATCGTCGTGGAGGCGATTATAGAAGCGGCGATGGCTCTCCGCCAGAGCCGGACCGTCTGCCAGTAAGATAAAGCATCTTCGTATCTGTAGGCATTTGTAGCATCTTCATCCGCTCTGATGTAATCTGGAACTATGTCCGAGTCATCGCCCTTTCCGAGCTTCGGTGAAATGTCCGACGACCCGCTGTCCTGGCGACCCCTGTTGTCCAAGGCGTTGGCTTCGTCAATCTCAGAACTTGTCAATACCGTCGAGGATGGAGTGACTCGTTCAGCGTTGTCCCCCGAAACCTGAGCGTCGTGATTATTGGTGAAAGTGGAGGGTGTCGAGGACAGGTCATCTCGCGCAGCCATAGTATCTTTAGAATTGCTGTACGCTGTGTTTTTTTTGGAAGCAATGACTTAGTGTAATATGCTTGGTACGGTGATGTAAAGAGCCTTACTGGAGGCAAAAAGCAAATGTCTTCATATACACTGGATGGGAGACATGACGATGTTGGAGACAAGCATGGGCAAATGGCAACCTTTTAAGGCCAGATCAAGAATCTAGACGACAAGAGGGCTGTTAAGTTCCGGTTAACGGAGATGGTTCATAGTGCAGAGCATTAAGTCGGTCTTCTAGGTCACCTGCGCTGAGGACATGGCCCAGTTCCATAGGAAGGAAGAGCCAGGCTTGCTCCATATTCAAGGGGGGCAAGAGCCATGGTTTGAGCTTCGTCTCTGATCATATAAGGGTTTTGGAGAACGCAGAGGCGCTCTGGCGGGCCAGTCTCCGCGGAACGAGGAACCTTGTTTTCTCAAGGTAGAAACTCTAAGTTGAAAGACTGATTCAACAGGACGGTTATTAGAGGCGAAGTAATCATTTAGAAATAGGGAGTGCGCATACCATGGATAAAAATCTACGTAATTACGTCTTGCGAGCCAGAGTTGACGCTGTTGGCGGACTGCAAGACATGTGTGTTACAGTGGTGTAAACTACATGGCAATCTTAAGTTGTCGTGCAAGAATACGCTGACAGCATCTTGTGGGCAAATGTTTGGCAAATGTGTCCGTTATTCTATTCTAACATTCTGTCCAACCCCATCCCCGTGATTGCCTCGAGCGAAAGACAGCACCTAGATTACTAACCTGTACATTCTTGGCGGTAAGAGAGCAAGAAGCCTCCCCGTCCACAGGTTTATATCTCACACGCGAATACACGCTGGACTTTAACAAAGAATGGCAAAGATTATCCACCTATCCACCAACCCATCCAATGCTATGCCCAAACTCCACACGGACTTGTCATTCATAAAACCCCAACCCCTATTCAGATTCTAACCCTAGCAAAGAGCGCTGTCTGAACCTCAGACCGCAGTAGTAGCTTAATATTCCATGCCGCCGAAACTCTTGCTTCTGGTAAGAGTTGCCCTCTGGAAGCTGGCTCGCGGCATTTGGTCGTAGCTCGGCCGCCTGCTGCGAGCCGTGCTAGGTCGACTGGGCACTCCACCCTCGCCTTCCTCAATTACAGCCATGGCATCCGCTGGGAGTGAGGCGTCATCCTTAATCTGAGCAACAAAGAATGCTGAGATCAACACCGCAATGCCGCCAAGGGCAAGGACAATAGCGATAGAGTGATCGCCAGGCTTGCCACGAGGCTTTTGCCACACGCGGAAGATAATACTGGAGCCCACGGTGGCGATGATCTGAGGTGCGGCAATAGCCATGTTGTGAATGCCAAGGATGACCCCAGCCTGGTCGGTTTCCTCGTCCTCATCTCCATTCACCAATCCATCCGGTGACGGTAGATCGTGAGCATCGATATGCCGGCTCGGGCTCAGCTGTCGCAGCTTCGCCGCGCGGATGGTGGCGTCTCGTCGGCTGATTTCGGCGCTGATGATGGCCCAAGGGGCCCAAAGAGTCATTGCCCAAGTAATACCGACCAGACCGATGAGTGCTGTCGCAGCCTCGACCGTTCGAACCAAGACGGTGCAAAACATGGCGCCGGCAAACAAGATCAAGGAGGCAAACCATGCCCTCTTGAGCGTAAAACCTGGAATCTGAAGCCGGTCCAAGATTGATGGCTCTTCATAGTAGTAATCATCGTGCTCATCCTCCGACTCGCCTGAAATATCGGCAACAATTGGACGGCTATCATATGTGGGGGCAATGAAGAATGGTAAGAAGACGTTGGTGAGCAAGCTCACAACAGAGTTTATGAGCAGTGCAAATGTTCCAACTCGAGTTGCTCGCTCATAAAGCTCATCGAGCTCCTTTGGAGTCATGTTCGGATTTTTCTCAAGGTAGGGTTCGACATATATTTCCCCAATGTAAGACGAGGTGTAGAACAACAGGGGAAAGAATCCAATCCAAGCGCAGAACTGCACTATGCAGACCCTCTTGATCTGCGGAGGCAGCCTTTTGATGGATGCGAAGATCTTGAAGAAGAACGACGTGACGCCGGGCTTGTTGCGCGCCGGTGGCCCTTCGAGTCGGGGGTCGCGCTCGCGAATGAGGGTGGTACTCAGCAAGATAGTTGATCCAAGTCCAATGCTCGCAATGGCGCAAAGTACCTTGAATTGCGAGTCGCCGAAGAACCAGAGAAATGAGGGCAGGTTGACATATCCGGCGCAATACCCAATAATGTTTCCGAAACCGGTGATTCTGCTCGCCATAGCATTTGCCGCTTCCTGTTGGTGGGATGGCGCGCAGTCGACGATGAAGGCTCGAATGGCAGCCTGAACAGTATTAATGGCAAAGTCGAGGATGTAGATGCCGGCAACAGCCGTGCAAATGACGGCGACCTTGACGCCGTGAGACTCCGGATCGGCGCCGAACAGGGACAACAGACCACCGACAATCTCTTTCGTCCAAGCCAAGAACATTAGAGATACTATGGTCGCCGCCGCTCCGCCGACCATAAAGGGCTTCCGCTTGCCCCAGGGTAGACGACAGTTATCACTGAGCATACCCACATATGGCTGAACCAGAGTGCCCGTAAGCGGTCCAGCGATCCATACCAACGCCATCAATGACTTGCTCAAACCCAGAGACAGCAAGTATGGAGACCCATTCGACAGTTCCACGGACCATGCGATCTGAAGGCCACCGATACTGATCGTCAACAGTATTAAATACCACACACTCTTCGTGGTCTGAAGATCGTCCTGCTCGTCGAGCGCGGTATTGCCATCGGTCAGTTCGTCCTCGCCGTCACTCGGAGAGAGTAGTGGGGATGTCTCGTTGGCAATGTGTCGTTCACGATCAAAATAACCGTTCCCTGAATTGTTGGCCGATAAGGCCTGTGTTTGGCCGCTGTACGACTTGGTTTGACGGCCGCTCTGATCAATGGTCCCAGTTGGCCGATCCCCGGATGGGGCTCGCGGAATGGGAGTGACCATGATGGGCCCGAAGCTCTACAGAGCTGTGGTGAAGGGTGGGTTGGGGATGGATTCGACGTCTATTGCCGGTTCGGGCGAATATCGGACCTCGCCCAAGTTGAAGGGCCGATGACGATGAATCGTCGAGCTTTCGAAATTCGGAGCGGGGAGTAAGCGTTGAGCTATCTAGTACTGGTCCATTCTAAAATGATGTATTAAATAGAGCAATGGCGAAAATCGCACGCACGATTCGATGCTTAGGTCAAGTCAGGCAGAGATGAATTGTGCTGTCATGCGGTCAAGTGAGAGGATGCCACGAGACTTTGGGGGAGGGGAGAGGTGCTTCGATCTGGGACGATGACAGAGATCGTAGCCTCAGGTTGCGTGATTCGCCGATGAGAGAAGTCGGTTCAGGGATAATGCCCAACAAAACAATCGAAAACGATCGGGCCAAGTCGGACTCAATAGATGCAACAGAGGCTGGCAAATGACGAATGATGCGTCTTATCTCGCAGGAGAGGGTGTAGAGAGGTGCGTACGGATAGTGGCGTGAGAGCAAAGCAATGCAAAGTAGGAATTGAGTACGTAGGTAGGTAGTAGGGGGACGAGATTGGGCCGCGGGGCAGGAAAGCGACAGGGTAGTAGGGAGGTAGTGTTGGAGACTTTGGACTGGAGGGAGATGCAGGGCGAACGCATGTAGTTTGTACAGAGATATAGTGCTGCAGGTGGCTTGGAGGAACCGGGTGGAATGAATGGTTCCTGGTGTTGGGTGGGCTGGGGGCTGGACTGGTCTGTTCGTCTGCCTATCTCCGGAGCTGAATGGCGAGTCTATTCGTCTCGTACGATACCTTGCTGATGACTTAATCTGTAGGCTAGAAGAGTTGCACCTATGTAAACGGACGAGATAGACGAGCATGAAGAGAGCTCGCCAGGTTTCCCGAGAAGCAAAAGTTGAATGTCTACCTACCTAGGTACGTAGCGTAGTGTACTCCGTAGTGTCTTTGTCTTCATCAACCCCGCAATCTATGTCTATCCACCCACACTGAATGCTACTATCCCTGGGGGTTTGTTCCCTAGCTGCTGCCCACTTAGTAGCTCCCTACGTCATGGCTGTAAAATATCATGGCATCGGAAAATACATAATAAGCTAAGTTGGCATCGAACATATGCGTAGATCGGAAGAATACTTCGATACCGCCCTAGCATACTCGAGTCTGCATGTTTGTCTGTTCCGCTGTATGCGCAGGGTGGAAAAGAGCAAGATCTGAGCTTTGCAGTCGCACACAGTGCAACAGCATGGCTGCACGGCTAGATCATTCAGCTGAGCTCCACGGGGTCCAGCCCGAGGTCAACTGGCCAGCCACCGGAAGACCCTGACTGAGTTCTGGGGTGTCCCGCGCACGCCAACACCAAGCAGGCATCCAATGGGGAGCTGTAAAGGGCACCACCACAATTCCAGCAGCGTCCGGCTCTTGGTGAATCAACATTTTTAGGGAACTGTGACAGCATGACCAATTAACAGTTGTCTCGCAGGTCGACACTACAAACGCCCTTCTTGGGGCATTATGGATCACCTCGAGTGCAGCTCGCAGACGCGCCAGATCTGGGGCTTCCCGTTCAAGACCCAGTCTTTGACAAGCTTCGTCAAGTCAACCTGCTGATGTAGACGCCGAGTCGAAGCAATGGCTCCACTGGTTCCGGAGCTGCTTGCTTGACAGGGCGGTGTCAAAAAGACGCCGTTGACAAACCAGAGCCTCTCTCTGAATGGACAGGAACTGCAGACGGCGGCCTCGAGCTCGTCTGTTCAGGGATACTCTTTCCTCGAAACAAGTGTGCGAGGGGCCGAAGAAATGGTGCGTATATTTGAGTCTTGACAGGGCAGCCTTAGAAACGGGCCTCAACAATGGCGAGTAGCGCTGCCTTATGATCGGGGATTATGTAAAATTATAATATTCTTAATGATCTTCCGTTGAGGGAAGAACATCTATCATCGCGTTGGCTCCATAGTCCTGCCGCTTCCAGACACCCCGGGGGGGGTGTCTCATTAGTTGAGTCGAGAACATAACGTCTACGGTAGACCAACTTAACCGAAGATGGAATCCACGGGGAGTATGTCTCTACTAAAAGGAGCGAGGTTTTGCAACGATTGGCATCACAAGGGGTTCTGCGATTCTTCTTGCGCGTTGCACTACCCAGGTAGGTAGAGTATACGGACAAGTAATTGGGTACTGAAACGAGAGCCTTTACTTCATACGCCTGCTAATCCCCGTGGGTCATACTTTTGTGGGGTTACAGTCACCACAAGCTGCTCTTAACACATCTGATGATGGTGCTTTGATACCGGGCTCCACACTGCGGCGTTGTCTAAAAATACAATACTTTATCATTTTGTGATACTACTAGATTACGGACGCTGAACCCGAACTCAGGCATTATAGTATATCGATTGCCATGGTGAAAAAAGAGACAACACTTCTGTCACGTGAACGGTCAGATGCTCACCCATTGAATTAACACCTTAATAAGAATGCCTTTGCTATGTAAGTGTTGTACGTGGTACCTAATAGTTGGCCGTCCATATCCACATCCGCATTTGGTGATGAGTGAGATCATATATGTACTGCAACCTCACCTCACGCAAAATCCCGTGGGGCAGAGGCGGGCGCATCCAGGCTTCCGTGTAGCTGTACTTCGCATCTGTTGGTGTGTAATCCGAGTGCTCCTCACTAGCAGCCTCGCCAATCACAGAGCCGTTTGTATGCCCAGAGCGGTAGCCTCGATCACTGGTTCGGTTTTTAGTGGAACATTGAAACCTGGCGACTTCGAAAGTCCCAAGGCCGCGTCTGAGAGAGACAATTCGCAAAAACCACAACGTCGCTCCACGCCAACTCGCCTTCGACCACCCGACGGCCATAGCAGAACCAGCCCTTTGATGAGTGCAGTCTCTTCTTGGTGCCGCTCAATCCCGAGCATTAGGTCCGTCAGCTCTATTCCGTCAGTTTAAGGCGTCGCGAAAACGACACCTACCTAGCCCTGCAGCTTTATCCAAGCTGCCACCATGGCCACGGAGCTTGTCGCAAGGGCCTTGCAGCTCATACGTTGGTCTTCATCCATCCATGCCGTTGGGGCGCATTCACTGACGATTGGCAGAACGAGCTGCTGAAGAAGGCGAGGGAGATGGTGCGCCTGCAAACACGATCCAGCCAACCCCGATTTAGACTGACTTGGTGATGCAGGAAACGACTCGTCACAGCAGAAGGAGATCTTCGCGGCATGGGCTCTCTTCATATCCATCATGCTGCTTATAATAGCATTCTTCACCAGCTATCTGCTCCAGGAAAAGAAGATCGAAGCAGTCCACGAGACTGTCATATCCATATTTGCTGGTTCGACCACCCGCCTCCTATTGCTAATGTTGCCCGGGAACTGACTTGAAGGGATAGGAATGATTGTCGGGTTACTCCTCCTCGTCACGTCTGGTGATTCTATCAGGAACCTCATCAGCTTCGACTACCAGATCTTCTTCAATCTCCTCCTACCACCGATTATTCTTTCGTCCGGGTACGAGCTGCACCAAGCGAACTTCTTTCGGAATATAGGCACGATCCTGACTTTCGCCTTCGCCGGCACCTTTCTGTCGGCCGTTGTGATCGGACTCATCCTATGGCTGTATGCCTTGAGCGGCGTGGAATCGATAACCCTGAGCTTCGTCGACGCTATTTCTGTTGGAGCAACCCTCTCCGCTACAGATCCCGTCACGATTCTAGCCATCTTCAACTCCTACAAAGTCGACCCCAAACTTTATACAATCATCTTCGGCGAGTCGATCCTCAACGATGCCATCGCTATCGTCATCTTCGAAACGGCGCAGAAGTATAAGAGCGGGGACGCGTCTAAGCTTGGGTTCCTGAGTTTCCTGGAAGGTATCGGCATCTTCTTGATCGTCTTCTTCGGAAGTCTAGTGATTGGTGTCCTCGTTGGTGTAGGCACTGCATTGCTCCTCAAGTTTACCTACATTAGAAGGTATCCAAAGACCGAGAGCTGTCTCATCGTCTTGATTTCCTACGCGACGTACTTTTTCTCTCACGCCATCCACATGTCAGGTAAGCTCTTCGACGGTTGAAGACGGCCGAGATCATTCTGACTGTTCCGCAGGTATCGTGTCGTTGCTATTTTGTGGTATCACCTTGAAGCACTACGCCTACTTCAACATGTCCCGACGCACTCAACTCACTACCAAGTACATCTTCCAAGTTCTCGCACAATTATCAGAGAATTTCATCTTCATCTATCTCGGCCTCGCTCTGTTCACAGATAATGCTTTGCAATTCCGACCCCTCCTCATCATTATCACAGTTGCAGCGGTCTGCGCAGCGAGATGGGTGGCGGTGTTCCCTCTGTCGCGAGCTATCAACTGGGTGATTCGATACAGAGCCCGCCGTCGTGGTGGTGAAATTGTGGACGAACTGCCTTACAACTACCAGGCCATGCTGTTCTGGGCCGGTTTGCGAGGCGCTGTCGGCGTCGCTCTTGCTGCATTACTCACAGGCGAGAACGCTTATGCGCTTCGGGCGACAGTTCTCGTCGTAGTCGTGCTTACCGTCATTATTTTTGGAGGTACAACAGCCCGAATGCTCGAGATCCTCGGCATCCGCACCGGAGTCGTGGACGAAATAGACAGCGACGATGAGTTCGACATTGAGCCGATCAGCGGCGGAAATTACGTCAAGCGCTCGGGGACCGGCATCGGATACCACCCCCGGCGAAATGGCGGCGTATCCCTCAGCAACCTCGACACGCGCAACGGTCGCTCGAGGGGACCTGAACGGGGGACGTATGTGTCAGGCCACCATTCTCCCAACCCTGCAACGCGACCTTTGAGCCTCAGCCGCAAGAACTCTGAATCCGAGCGGATAGACCTGCTAGGCGTCAGCGGCAACACGACCGATTCCGACCTAGGCAGCGACATTGACACATCCGACCTCCCACCACCGGCTCGCCGTTCTCCGCGACGCAAAGCAAGTCCCATATTGACGCCTGGCACGTCCCAATCAGGCGACTCCTCGTACCTCCACCCCGACGCAACGTCCACAGCCGCACCGCACCACGTAACGGCTTCGTCAGCCATTAGGCAGCTGTTTAGCGCGGAAGATCCCGCCGGCCTCTTCAGACAGCTGGACGAGGATTTCATCAAGCCGAAGCTGTTGCTTGATGGAGGTGGCGGCGGCCGGGGACCACACCATAACGGTGGCGGTAGTGGTTCAGGGGCCGTATAGGTGGCCTTGTTATAGTTCTTCCGTGTAACTTGTCTAGTTGGGATTAGAGATTTGGGATGGGCATCATCGGCGTTCGCAGGCGGCAATTGTTAGCTATACACACAAACAGGATCATTTGTCCAGATGTCTGCAGGTTAGTGCTATTAATGGTACTATTTTGAGGGGGGGGCCTTGGCCTCACATAAATCAGACTTTCTTTTTCAACATGTTTCTTGATTGTAAAATTTCTCAGACCACGCTTCTAGTGACATGATGCTAAGTTTCCTTCCTCTTCCATTACAAAGGTATATACACTATTCCAGTACTCCCCCTCCCCCCGCAAAAATAAACCCCCCCACCGAAAGCTATGTACAAGAACGCTCTCAGGACTCGACTTGACATAGAGAGAGAAGAGAGAGTGTTCAAAGCTCGGGGGAGATGTGCCTCTTCTGGGCTAAAAGTTCGGTGTCGATGCGACGATCAACACCTACAAAAGGTTACTACATGTGTAGCATACTCATTTGTGGGACCCGGTTGTGTCCTTCCGTTCCCTATAGCCACTCTAACATGACTTTTCCACCTGACTGGCCCAAGTATCAGACGCTTATATTCTATTCCCAATGCAGACCTATTATTTCCCAAGAGACGGAGTGGCGCTCCCACTCGATTGCCTCTGATGCTGTCCCACGACTGCTGCTGCTGCCGCGGCCGCCGCTGCCTGCTGTTGCTGCTGCTGCTGCCTAAGAAGAGCGGCATACTGGTGCGGGCTTGTCGTTGCTGCGATCCCATTAGGCATCGTCGGTGAGCCCGCGGCGGCGCCTGCAGCAGCGTTCATGGCTGATTGAGACATGTTTTGTCTCTGCACCATCATGACTCTAGTCAAATGCTCCGTGGCCATTTGGCGCGCCTGCTCGGGCGACAGGTTCGGGTTCTTTTGCCTGAACTGTGACTCGAGCGCACTGAGCTGAGAAGCAATATTGGCAGAAATCTGAGGCTGCACGCCCGGTGGTCGCGGTGAGCCGGCTGGCACGTTGGGCATGTGAAGCCCACCAGTGGAGGGAGAGGCCATTCCGGCGCCATTAGCGCCGAGCTGTGCCATCATGGCTTGGGCATTGGAGATGAAGTTCTGGTTGTTGACTCCATTGACTACGTTTACGCCGTTGACGTTGTTAACAGGATTGCGGATAGTTGGTGGTGAATGCGACTGATTTACAGGGTTCGCCTGTTGCATATGCGGCCCTTGGTGTCCCTGCTGCTGAGCCTGTTGAAGTTGGACAGCCTGGCGCTGCTGCTCGGAGATGCGTCGTGCTTGCATAATCAGTTGGACATCGGGTTGCGGATTGGGCACGGGCATCCTATGCTGAGCCTGCATAGCAGCCTGCATTTGAGCCTGAGGGATGGCCATTGGAGGGACCAGTCCGCCCATTTGCGCGGGAACAGCTCCCATGGCGTTTGCTGGGACTTGCATGGGCATCCGCCCACGAACTTGGCCAGGAACAGCTAGCTGATTCGGGACATTCGGCCGCGGAGCATTCGGGTTGAGCGGAGCAGTTCCATTTGGTGGTACTTGACCTGCTCCTGGAGTTGATGCGACCTGGCCGGTAGCTTGACCTTGGGCTCGGGCTTGCATGGCCATTTGCTATCGACGTAGTTAGCAGACACTCTAAATCATGTACCGGAAGAATAGATACGTACCCTTCGCTGAGTTTCTTGGCGCTGGTGAAACTGTGCCACTTTCTCAGCGAGTTGCTGGTCGCGCTCCCATCTCATCAAGCTGTAGTCTCTTGGGGTCTTAACCGGTCCTCGTGGCTGTACCGCCTCGTTCGCTTTCCGCATTGCGGCCATTTGCGAAGCATGTTGCTGTTTCTGCGCTGCAGTCTCGCGTTTCTTCGCTAGCTTTCTCATGGCATCTATGAGAGTCAAATGCTTCTGGTTCCGCCGTCGCTCAACCCTGAGCGGCGTCGAAGGTCTTCTGCGGGCTATCGGAGTAACAGGTCCATTGGGACCAGCAGCCTGTTGCTGGGCAAGCTGGTTTTGCTGCAGAATGACGCGTTGGGCAGCATCGATCCGATTCTGGTAGGCCTTGAAGTACTGCGTCTTTTGCATATCAGAAGGCAGGCCTTCCAAGTTGATCCATCGCTCAAAGCATTCCCAAGGTGTGCGTCTTTCCGCGCCGGCTGCAAATAAAGACTTCGTTGTCAACATGCTTGAAATCAGCGACCAGTTGTAAGAATATTCGCGAACAAGGGCCCGAAGCTCATCGTCTTCAACCAGGGTCCACTGTGATGGACTGCGACTCTCGTAGAATGTCTGCATTGGCATTTGATACTCAGCAGGCGGTCGGAATTGATGGCCAGCGTGAAGACGATCTCTGATGGGCTTCATGTCAGGATTGAACAAGGCGACGTCGCTGTTTTGGGGCGGCAATCTCGCCCGTTTAGGCGAGTGTCCTCCAAAGACCACCCTGTCGTCTTCGTCTTCGTCTTCGTCATCCTCTTCATACTGATAGCGGCTCCGCTTCCTAGGCGGCCCATCAGATACAAGTTTCATCTGACCTTCCACGTATCTGCTAAGTGGCAGGGCGGGCCGTCGCCATTGCGCATCGGGGTCGAATTCTGGACCAGTAAAGTCAAAGCTGGGGACTTTGAGCGGCGTTCCATACATTGGAAGCTCTCCGAGCAGTTGATCGGCTGTAGGTGATTGTTGTAATCCAAACACCACATCATCGTCTTGAAGGGCAAATATGGCGGAAGGCGCAACAGTCTCCAAGATCTCGTCTCGCAATTCATCGCCCTGTTCGGACGAGTCCAGCTCACCTGAAGGCATCAAGTCTGGAGTCGACTGCGTTTCGAGAGCATCTTGGCCGAGGTCTGCCATGGAAATGTCTGCAATTCCCTGTTGAACTTTTGGTGGAATGAACGCCGGCACTTGGAGAGCTTTCCGGTCTTCCAAGCTTGATGCGAACCAGTCGGCGCAGGCTGCTGCGAGATTGCGAGCCACTGCCATTTTCCACTTTCGTTCTTCCCTGAAATCGGTCCTCATCCATTTCATCTCCTGCAGGAGCACATCCCAATGGGATTCCGGCCTGGTGGGTTCTGGGCATCTCTTGGGTTGCCGCAGTGACCATTTGTCATTTTGCTGCAGGTGATAAACGCGTCTGAGCACTCGACAAGCCTGGTTGTCTTGAAGTGCAACGTAGGCATCCGGGGTAGACACAGTCTTGTGAGCTTGGTTGAGGATGACCTCAATAGGCTTCATCCACTTCGATGTTTGGGTGAAACCCTGGACAAACAGTGGGGTAAAATAGTCATCAGTCGGCAGAAAGCTTTGTTTTTGCTGACTCGGGACTATGGATTTGTCAGCCAATCGTTTCGGTTGCTTGCCAAAAACCACTGTTGAAGGTTGGTTCTTAGGCTTGTCCTTGCGTCTGCTAGGAAATCCTTTGGATCGGGATGTCGGAGACTGCGGCGTTGACGTTACAGGAGTCAGTTGACTGTGAGGGACTCTCACGGAGATGGCTTTCTCTGTCGAGGCATGTAGGGGTCGAGGTGTCTCTCCAAGAATCTCGGATACAGACTTTTGTCTAATTGCGCCCGACGAGACTCTGGTAACGGCGCGCTCTGGTCCTTGTGAAGTCTCCAACCGAGCTTCGTCCATAGGAAGCGGTGTTTTGGGGCTTGCCTGACGGGGCTCAACCCTGGATACGTCCTCCTGCTGGGCAGCCAGTTTTTGTGGCTCATCAGTAGGCTTTGGTGGTGGGTCCAGATCCATCTTGTCCGCGGGCGAAGAGTCCTGGCTGTCCGGTATCTCATTTGCTGAGAGGGTGGCAGCCGTTCCCGACGAGATAGCCGTGGGTTCGTTATCCAAGGTAGCAGATTTTTGGTTATGAACACTGTTGTCGACGACTGTGGTCGAGGAGGCGTCTCGTTTCGATTGATCCGGGTTAGATCGGGTATCTGGCGACTGTTGATTCGGGACGCTCAAATCCCCCCCCATAGATTCCTGCAGCAGTTGGGCCTCGGCATCATCCAAGATTTCATCAGGGTGCCCCTCAGCCCGACGTTGTCTTGCTTCCACCAAGTCGTCTTCATGGCCTGACAGTCCGTCTTCTGGCGCGTCTTCGTCATCCTTGCCATCACCACGCTCAACATACTGCGGCCCCTCGTTATCCGGGCTTGTGTCCGTCGATACATCGTGAACTGCTGGCGTAGTTGCCGTCTGTGCTGTCGAGCCGGGCGAAGAGAGGACATCGGGCACCCTCGATGTGTCGTGTGGTAATTTGATAGCCAGGAAGCCCGTCTCCCCTAGTTTTTCATCCGCGTGTTGGCGCTCCGGGGGCGGTATAGCGCGGCCCTGCAATGTTGACTGACCTAGAATCTTCTGGGAAGAAGCCGTGGTTCTGGTGTCCTGCTGTCCCGTAGCAATAATGGGCACCGCTTGGGCAGCGGCGGATGGTTTCTCGACTGCTTCTCCTTCCACTGAGTCCTCGGCTTCCTGTCCTGACACATACGATGGGTCCTTGGCCGCAATAGTTGACTGCTTTGTCGAGGAGAAGGGGGCTGCCGGCGACGGCTTCGATCGTAGTGTGTCTGTCCGCCCAGACAGTCTCTCGGTTGCCAGTACATCCTTACCCTGTGATCCCAGCGGCCGAGTTGCTGTCCCTGATGGCGGTACAAGGCTTGAGGATGTTTGTGCCTGTGGCACAGCTTCATCCTGGCCAGTTCTGGTCGCAAACGGCTGCTGCTCAGGTGGTGCAAGAGCCGGTTGGCTCTTAGGAACGTCGACTACGCCCGCTTTCTCTGATCCTGGGGGTGTGTTCTCTGTCGCAAACAGCCCGGAGTTCTGGAGAGAGTGTTTTAGGACATCGTATCGAAGTTTTGGCCTCGCAGGAATATTCAAGTCATTGAACGTCCGCCCTCTGCAGGTGGTGTTAGCGCAAATACATGGATGGCAGCCGCCAAACGCGGTCCAAATGATCCCCGAAAATGAAATCGTGTAGGGCAAACATACTGTAATATGTCGCAACTCTGCAAGAATTGGATTTCGGCCGGTGTGGGTGGTGGCGCGTCGGTATTCGAGAAATCGTGGGTCGGGAGGCCATCAACCTGTGTCGCGACAGCAAATAGTTGTCGGAGCTTTCTCTTCCTCGAGTTCACGATTGCACTAAAAATTGTCAACACCATAAATTCGGCATCGCCGTGATCGGAAAAATTTGCTCTTTCCGATGGCTATGATCTTACCTGCACTCATCGTGTTTTGATCGCAAAAGCCTGGATCGGTCGGCAGGCCCGACCTCAGTCATAGCATCAGTCGCCGCGACATCCGTTTTTGGGTAAAACGGAATATCGAAGTAGGTTAATGGGACTCTGCGAGATGGAAAATGCGATTTTTAGTGATGGAAAGGGTCGCGTTGGGTTGTGGTAATTGATCGCGATTGAAATTCGTCGTAGATGGTCGACCAAAAATTTGACGGTCTGCACTGCTGAGGGCGTGGTGAGATCTGGAACCCGGGCTCGATAGGCAGGTGCCAGTGTTGGGGTTGATAGAGAGAGGAGAAAAATTGCTATCAGTCAATTAGGGGCGCCAGGCACTGTACAGAGGATTTTTCTCTTAACAGTTTCAGACCAGGTTTAGCGGGACATGTGCTAAGCCACTGGGGGGCGAACTGGGGACGCAGTACAGTGTGCCAAGTCTTAGCCTCTTCATGCGATAAAAGCTAGGTAGGGGGGGAACCACACATATCCGTCCGGTACATCCTCCGAAAGGTTCACCCAAGAAGTTCAACCAAGGGAAATTGACATTAGTGTCCGGGCAGGTACCGAACATGTGAGGCTATAACATGGGCTTTTGAGGGAATGGATGTATGGCATGTATTTTGAATTTACTGCGATGTCATGTATTGCGGACTATATACTACAGGGAAACGACCACTACTATCTGGGTCTGGCAAGCTGAAATAAAATAAATAATTTTCCTACCGCGCTTGAAGATTGTGCACACTGGGTAGACCAAGAGGTGATCTAATCTCTCTGCTGCAGTTGAACAACCATCCAGGTAGACAAGCTAAAGAACTTGCCTGAAAACATCGGTCTATGCCCTTGACCGGAAAAACTCTCGCTTCAAATAGGTTTAGGTCTCTTTCAGGGAGGTAGTGTAAGTCTTATTACTACTGCAGATTAGAGACCTGTTCACAGCCGTCGCCAGCCGCAATGAGGACAACCCACCCGTTAGTCGGGAATTAGGGAAGACACTAGACCACTAGGGTATGAAAGGTAGGAGTCTGTTGATCCTATGAGGAATGGCAAGCAGGTTGCGGAAACTAACGCATAAGAATAGCGATCTGGATACTCGAGTGGGTAGCTATTCAAGAGAGATAGAACTATGAACTAACTGACTACCGGGCCGTGTCATTCCCAGCATATTTGTCCCTGTAGCTAGGTTATCGGGATTAATTAACTCAACCGCTAACGGCCCCTATAACCTCTAATTAGTCGGGTTCTTGCAGCGCGTGCATCGGCATCTGTATCATCCGCTTGCGTTGGTCCCAGACACACGGGCTGGGAGAAACACGACGATAACGGTCCATCTTCACATAGGCCCACATTCTTTTCTACTTTTACCGCAGCGTCCATTTCGAGATGGCATTCTTCACTGCCGAGGCCAAGTCGACCCATTTGACTATGGGCTTCCGTAGCTTTTTGCCCGAAACTTTCAAACGCCCACGTCGACGCAAGCTGATAGTCCGCAGAGGCATTCCGCCAGCTGGCAACCCACATTAGCATGCCTTAAACAACATCACGTCGGCTCCATTTCACGCCGAAGTATCAAATTCTGATGATGATGTTTCCGGGGAGGAGGCCACATTCTCGAAAGTCGTAGTCATGACCCAATGCAGCTAGGGTTTATAACCGCAAGAT
Source organism: Reticulascus tulasneorum (assembly GCA_001557505.1). NCBI lineage: Eukaryota > Fungi > Ascomycota > Sordariomycetes > Glomerellales > Reticulascaceae > Reticulascus > Reticulascus tulasneorum. The sequence goes on along the minus strand of LSAX01000010.1, from coordinate 1,686,911 downwards.
ACCATGTTCTCGACGAACATGCATTAATACGAAGAATTGTGTACTTGAGAAACCCATCACGGCTCCCTTGCTACGATCAGGGTCAAGAAAATACCCCAGGACTGTGGGTTGTGGGCATAATTCGAGGGGAGGCAGCGCATAGTGAAGGCTCGAATTTCTCAGAGACAATCGTAAAATCGAGATGGTATCCAGCTACATGAGAAAGCCGATGTTGTAATGGAGTCTGCTAGCCCTATCTGGGTCTGCACGGTCTGATACGGAATAAGTTGAAGATTGCACTGCAGAATTTTTCGTGGAAGCGGGTTGGCTGCCAAGTCGTTAGTGTCGATCCATGAGAACGATTAAGTGCTCTCTGCTCGTTTCGAACGAGGAAACCAAGCTGTGATAGGTTCATTGTTTAAAGCAAGCTGCCCCGGCTAGTCAATTGGGTAAAGGGGATTTCTCGAAACCTGAGATTTGGTCAAGAATGCGACGATGACGCCTCCATTACAGTAGGCTAAGAAACGGTGGCTGGTTACCACAAGCCAACGAGCAGGTGAAATCCAGCTCCCTGGTGCAGCCCCCCCCCTTGGCCGCCCCGTCCGTGTAACGTTGGGCTTGGTGGCCAAAATTTGATGGCGCATGGGAGCTCGTAGAGGTCGTGTAATTACCGAGGCCGTCCAACAGGAGAGAACTTGCCATTTCAGGGAAGAAAAAAGGGTAGCTGAGAAGTGTCGGCCGCCTTCTGGCTGCCTTATCCACCAGTAGCGGGATCATATACACGGCTGTGCCTACACATATGGAGATGCCACATAAGACTTCTTTTCCCCCCGGATCAACATTAATAGCGCCCAAAAGAACTTAGACCTCGATCACTATCGCAAAGCCACTTGCTAGTAGTGTATTGACGTATGTGAGTAGTAGTCTTAAACCCCTTGTTCCCCTTAGGTATCTCATCCTGTTGGAGGCTGCGTCGATTGTATGTATTGAGCGGCCCCGGCACTTTCAGCTCACTGCTCAGCTCTCAGCCCTCTTCCACTCCTCACGTCTTATCAATTCCCTTTTGCTCACTCGTCTTTACTGCCAGTATTTTATTAGGAATTTAAAGCACTGAAACCGGTCAAACATGATGGATTCGTTTTTGGGTCTCGATTTGACCACTAAAGGGCTCTCGCTGTATACAGTAAGCATCTTACCCATCCTTCATGGACGCGCTCCCATCGGTGCATGTGCATACCCTGACCAGGATCCTAGGTCCCAGTAGCTTTCGCTCTCGCCATGATACCGCACACGTATGCATCACTCTCCTGCGGAAAGTTGTACGACCCAGCAAATCCCCGAAAGTTAAAAGTCACTCTCACGAACGAGCAGAGCAGCGCCTCCTTGGACAAGATTGTAAGCTACCGTCGTCACCGGTCACAACGTCACACTCCACATGTCTTAGGCGCCTCCACTAACATCACCATCCAGACCAAAGGCCGCGTCCTACGCGCCGACGCCGCCGCCGCCAACGCCTTTGAATCCCTCGGCTTCTACTCCGCTGCCGTGGTAGCTGCCAACACGGCCGGCGTCAATGCCAAGACCGTCAACCTCTTGACGTTTGGCTACATCGCCAGCCGGGTGCTGTACAACCTCGTCTACGTCCGTCTGCAGGATAACCGCAAGTTCGCGCCCGTGCGCAGCATGGTATGGGTTACGGGAATTATCATCTCAATGACCCTGTACATCAAGGCTGCAGGTGCAATGGCTTCGGCTTCAGCCTAAGTTTGATGGGTTCTATTTCTGGGCTGATTGCTACACTACCAACCGCTGGATGGAAAGGCATACGGTCTGACCGGCTGCGTTGCTAGTGGGATTGTTACGGCTCGGTTGCGCCGATGAGCATAGCCTACCGCTGGGAGTTCATATACATGCATGTTTGCTTTCCTGAACACTTGACATATGTCACCTTGTGGCTGGGAAGCATCTGGACAAATGAGGGAGGGCCTCGGGATTTCTTCGTTCACTTTGCCTTATCCGCGTATCCCTCCCGTAACTCGCATTCATTGTGCTGCCTGTGACCGGGTTCAAGATCCCTGACAAGAATCCGTCAACCACGTTTACCTGGCATTTCAACATGTCTCCTTTGTCCCTTCGGTATCCACCGAGCGAATAGTCGCCAATGGTATGGAAGAGGGTAAAGGCATCCAAGTGCCGGCCCCAAACCATTAGGTTTGCTGGCGCCGTTGCCGATAACAGACCGTATTCATGTGCCATGCATGCGCTCTGTATATGACCTCACAGTGCAATGGTGCCACCGGACCGTTAGCTGCCTCGCTCCTCGTGTTACTGACTGGGTGAGGCCAAGAATAGAGCCAACAGCCCGGCGATAGCTGTTGGCCGCAGTGGCTCTGTGGGATGTTACTCATATACTGCGTGGCGCTGCTCCTTCCTTCGTCCTCGGGCAAGCTCATTCAACTCATCTGACTGGCGGCCTATCTACTCTTATAATACATTGCCTCGCCTTCCTTCCATACTTGTGAGCTGTGTTACCTTCAATCGTTCTTCTATAATCGTTCCATCTTTCGGATAATATTCCCCCTGGACACCTAATATTTAATTGCGACCACCCTTCTCGCTCTCGTCAAACATCTTAGCGTTGACGCAGCTTCATCTTCGTTCCTGTTCGGCCATCTAGGTATACTTTGTTTGCATCAATCTACTACCTCCAATCTACACTACCATCTCTTGCCATCTACTCAATCAGCACATCATGGCGTCTTTTAAGCTTCTCATATCCGCCGTCTTCTTCGTCTCCGCTCTGGCCGCAGTCATTCTTCCACATGAAGCACCCGATGCGATCAAACCACGAGCACCCGCCATGACCACCGCTGCCCCCTCGATCAAGTGTGACGCGAAATGGTGTGCTGGCGAAAATGAGCTGTGTGCGTACTGGGCAGGAGTTACCGGGTATGATATCTCACTGGGTCCCATTCCTGGTGAGACTGTCACGGTCCTAGGCCCCTGTACTCAGGGAGTCGTTGTGCCCAAACAAGCATCTCCCGTCACCACATCTTATGCGCCAACCAGTACTATCAAATGCGACTATAAATACTGTGCGGAAGGCACATCCTACTGCATGTACTGGGCTGGCGTTACCGCCTATGATATTTCTCTAGGTCCCATTCCTGGCGAGACACGCGCCACGTTGGGTCCTTGCTCAACCCCAGCACCATGAGGTATGTATCGCCGTCTAGTCCATCTTGTCGTAGTTGCTGACGACAGTTTTAGTGAGAGCTACAAGCTAGGACGGGGCTTTGTAGGGCTGGCGTTTCGGTTCTAGAGTCGGTGGTGGATTTTGCCCAGAACGGTTGACGATGTTAAACAGCTCAGCCAATTATTCGCAATCCGGGGTCCCAGGGCTAGATGTCTGAACACTTAATATATGCATAGAATGGAATGCTATTTACAATAACCGTCATGGATTGCGAGCTAGGTCGCACTTGTAACCAAACCTAACCTTCTTGGTCTCCTCAGATGCTCCCGTATTGTCCTTCGTCTACCTATGACTGGCCTTTAAGCGGCTGCACAAGAGTTAGCAACCTCCCTTCCCTCAAAAGTTGCTAAGAGACTTACTTGGCCCACTAACAGAGGTGGTTATAGTGCCGTCTTCGATGTAAACACCGGAGAAGAAAAAGTCCTCAGTGGTGTCGGCGTAGCCGCTACGAGGCAGTTCGAGAACACCCAAATGCCAATCCTGGCCGTTGGAAGATGTGGACGCGGAGACAGGAGCGACTATCTGTTTGAGCGGCTCGCCTCCCTCAGAGTGCCAGAAACCAACGCTGCCGCTGGAAAAGTTCTGTTTAGATGATATTAGTCAAGTCTATCCTCAATAAGATTCTTTTCTCAAGAATCAAGCTGTTTAACTTACAATCTCATAGGCAACGTTGTGCCACACATTCGGTTTCCATTCGGTCTTCCACAGGCTCCTCTGCTGGACCATAAACTGCAAATTCGGATTGCTGGTCCCCTGCTCGCCGCTAATCCAACCATACTTCAGCTCGGTGAAGTGGCTCTCGAAGAAGGCAATCTGGTGCTCGCGGTTCACGCTCGGGGCGTTGACGTCTTTGCGGGATATGCTGAAGTGATAGAACACTTTGCCCGAGGCAATGGCAGCCTTTGTCTGCGGGATCAGTTCAGTACGGCGCATGGTCTGACCGTTCCAGAAAGACGTGCTGTCCAGAGTGATCTTGACACCTTGTTTGGACACGGTGTCGTTGGGGTTCTTGTAGTCTGGCGACAGATTGACATACTTGTTCACTGCTCCTGGGCCGTGAATGTAGTACTGGTATGGCCCTACCTGGTTTGACCAACTCCACTTCCCTAGATCTGCGCTGGAAGTGAAGTCGTTGAACCGGCCATCCCAGAGGACCTTGGCGCTGGCGGATTGAGCCAGAGCAAGGAGGAGGCCGAACTTCATCTTCGAGGACTTCAGCAACGGAGCAGAAGAGAAGGAGTATACACAGAAGGAATATATACAGAAGGGATATATACAGAAGGAGTATATACCGGAAGAGTATATACTGTGAGACTTGGGAAGTGACAAGCTGAAGTGACGAAGGAGACCGTGACAGGCGCCAGGCTCGGTGTTCTTATAAAGTACGGCCTACTATCCATCTACCCCAACGGCACGGAAAGGAAAGAACGCCATGGTCAGCCGAGCGATGGCGGAAGAATGGTATTAGAAGACGCATGGAATTAGAGGAGATTCATTCAGGTACTGGTCACGGGCAATCTAAATGGGGGCAGAGCGGACCGCTTGTTCTGGGAGCCCCCGTGTACTGATGCTAGTAATTTACGGACGTGATCTTCCGATCCCATGAACTTGAGAATTGGAGCTCGATCTGATTTGGGGATTTGCTGGGGAGGCATGTTTAGCCTGTATGGTATTGAGGCCCAAGCCCCACATGGAAGACTGTAGGTATATCCAGGCTGAAAGAGCGTAAGGTATGCCAAGCTGCTGATATAGGTACTTGATCTGAAATGACCATAATTGCTCAAGACTAGAGAAATCTGACGTTGGAATTCTGATGCCTGGATAACTGCCTCTCAGTTTGGGAGCTCAAGTCGTGAGGAAATCTGCCACTACCCACACACGACGCAGTCATGATTTACCTACAGAGCTCTTGCCTAGCAATATGATACTTTCTGGGAAGAAAAGGAAAGGATCAATCCAGCTTGTGGCAAGTAACATGCCACGTAAAGAGATGCAAATGCCCACGATGTTGCCCAGATCCGGTTGATGACTGCGGGGGCTAACGGTTTGTTGGCGAATCGGGTCTTGACGGTATTCCGACTCCCGGCAGTCCGTTGTATCTCTTGGCGTTTTGGGTTCCCCGGATTTGACCACTGACACCCTCAAACTCATGGTTGGCGGCGTTTGTAAGCTGTCCAACTTCAACCCTAGACATTCGTTGCTCAACGTTATAAGTTACTCCAGTCTCCAAAATAAGCACATAGGACCATACCTAGCGGAGAATTAGGCATCCCGTCCGCTCTGCCATATACAAGCCACTAAGGGCCAGACTAGTAGTTGGGTCGGTGACGACCAGCGAATCCCTGGTGTTCTATGTTTTTGTTTTTCTTTTTTGCACTTCCTGTGGATTTTATAGAGTATTTCTGGATGTTGTGCAGCTGAAAATCCTCCAATATAAAACTGGAAGATCCGAACGGAAAACAAAACCCCCTGCCCCCCAAGCGGATCGTCAAATCGGTGCCGCTTTTGCACTTGGATATTCAAGTAGCTATTCGCGACATATTGGGGTGAATATTGCTGTGAATACGTGATCTGTACCAAATTACCCTAATTGAATATTCCTTGGCCTCCTACACTTTCACAAACTTTCCGAAGGGAAGTTAGTTGCTGTGACTGCTACTAGTTATGCGGCACTGTCTTATACGATGCGCTACCCCCACCCACATCCCTACCGGCCATGACATCCTGGCACTTCCAGATCCAACCCCGATGAGCCACTGGTACTCAAAACTCAAGAGTCCTCAGGTGGAAGCCCACGGTTAAGAACCTTTTGACATTTCTGCACCATGGTTGAAGAGGAAGCTGGGTTATAACTTATGACGGGCGTACCCTGAAGTGCAGAGCTCGCCATCTTGGGGCATTTGTTGACGAAAGCAAAGCAGGATGAGGATGAGGTCTATGTAATCTACTACCAGCGCTCCCACGGATACGGTTTGGGTAGACTATTCATCCGGCTACTCCCTTTCGTGAAGTATCTCCGTCAGTGTAGATGCAGTACATAATTTGACATGGTTCGGAATACTAGCTGTTCTATATCCATTCTCCGTTAGTCCAGTCCGGCCAATACTTAGAGCCTCCTTCCATGTTCCTTTCAACCTTCGATCCCACCTAATAGCATATTCTTCACATCTCAACCTCGTGAACAAATCTACGTCCGAGCCACCGAAACATCATGCTCACCCGCAAGTATATCGCCGCGAGCGCGCTCTGTGTTCTCTCCCTCACTGGTTTCTCCAATGCTGGCGGCCAACATACCGTCCACTGGTGGATCGAAACCAGCAAGTATGTAAAAAACGCCATCAATGATGAAGGGATATTCTTCCCCAGGCCGGACGTCGATTACACCCGTGACATGGAGGGCGTGCCACCGACGACTTTTGGCACAGACAACGACATCAACGAATGCGTCCGCAGCATGATCCTGGAGAAGCCCGTCGTTGGCCCATTCGATGGCCATGTCCGCGTCTATGGCTTGTCTGAGAGCTGCATGCGCTCTGCACGCGGGTGGAACGAGCTCAGGCGGCTGGATTCGCATTTCGCGGAGATGGCTCCCGTGGTCACCATCGTCGACGAGCGGAGCATCGAGTACGAGAGTGATGAGCCGCTATCTCTCGACCCTCAGCAAGTCCGCAGCATCTTTGAGTCTCGGCATAACCACGTCGAAAGAAGGTGCGAATAGGCCTGCCTGGGGGATTTGCACTTTCGAATTCGGCAATAAAAAGTTCATCAAAGCGCTGTAATCATCACGACCTCGGTGTTAAGAGCAGGGCGAAACTCCATAACAAGATGAGGCGGGATTGTGAATCCGTTGTTAATACTGGCTTGGATTCGTACGGGAAGATGACTTATACAAGAAGCTACGCCCGAATGTTTGGGATGGAATGCTCCAGCGGAAACTCACAAGGTGGATTTTGACTCGGAGCATACTAGATTAAGTTTCGATGTAAAGAGCCGAACGAAGACTTGTGTTATCGTCATTCTCTCCTTATTCTATCCATGGTCCAACAGAAATCGCATGGACGCAGTTATGGCTGAACGTTCGTAGGCATGGTTTCATTTCAAAAGCACCATACCACGGATTCAAATACGCATGTTGGTGAACGGTGAAAATATAAGCTTATTTCTATTACATTAGGCTACATTAAATCGTCGTGTATAATTGTTTTGCGGATTGCTCAAAGACCAGGAGTATCGGCAATTCTGTAGATGTGTCAGTAACTAGCCTCACACACCGCACGTTTGACATGTACATACCTCACAACGAGTTTCTTAGCAGACACCGTCTTATCATACAACGCCTGCACGCCAGCGACGATGCCATCCAGCCCGCCAGGCAGGACTTCGGTGGGATGAGGCGTGTACTTGCCCTGTGCCAGGAGGTAGGAGATGTATCGATAGTACATGAACGCAAAGTCGCCATCGGCGGCGGCCTCCTCCTTGGTCCGGTGGCTGTGCGGTCTGTAGTAGGCGCTCGACACAAACACGACGTCGCTAGTTACGCCCTCAGGCCATTCCCAAGAATCTTTGTCGGGGTTCGAATCGTCGGTCGAGACAGGGTCGATGAGAATGACTTTTCCGCCACCGGATGCCTTTAGGACCTCGGCGACGATGGCGTAGGTCATGTTGTACGAGACGGCGTCGAGTGCGTGGTGGAGCTTCTTCCCGTCGAGCGCAGCGAGGATTTTCTTCGCGACGTCTCCTTCACGGTAGTCGATGATGTGCGTCGCCGCATCGAGGCTCTTCACAAAGTCGATTCCCGAGCCGGCGACGGTGATGATGGGGCTGAAGCCGCTCAGCTTGGCGAACTGCAGCGCATAGGCGCCGACCGCACTTGCGCCGCCGTAGATCAGGATGGGTATTTTCTTGTCCGTGGTGTCGGGCGGTGTTGGGAGTTGCAAGTGCTGGTAGAGCGCTAGAGCCGATGTCATGGCAGCCAGAGGGAGGGTGGCACCGGATTCGAAAGAGATGTTTGGAGGCAGGAGAAACGTGGTGCTCGCTGGGGCGATGGCATACTCGGCATAGGCTCCGTGTGGATCTCCCATGCGGTGGAAGGCAGCGACTCGGTCACCTGGCTTGTATTCAAAGACCTCGCTGCCGACGCTCTCGATGATGCCGGTCAAGTCATCGCCGGCGTTGAGAGCCTTGGACTCATCTCTGTTTTTTGCGAACTGATTCACACTTAGCATATGCTCACCCCAATTGTCGAATACGAGTTACATACCTTCCAGTCCTTAGGATTCAGACCAGCTGCGACAACCTTGATCAATACCTCATTCGGGCCTGGCTTCCTGTGGGCATTCAATTAGCTGTGGCAAGGCTGAAATTGGGACAGATGAACCATACGGAATCTCAACCTCTACTCGGCGACCCGAGAGCCTGGGCTTCCCGTTGAGTAATAGCTCAAACATGTTTGTAGTGAGGTATTATTGGGAGGACGTTCTTTGATTTTAAAAATGCTCAGTATCAGCTTGTTTGGGGAATGCAATTGCGGTCTGGCGAGCTACCAATGTTGATGCAAACCAGCAGGGCTTTATACATTCCACCATGGCATCGTTGGCTTGCCTCACGCTCGAATTGGCTGATCTAGAGCCTCAATTTTGAAAGTTTCACTCCTGCTAAGCAGGGGTTTACTCGGCACAATACCTCTTGGTGGCCTACGACCAAAACCCGAAGCTATTCACAGTCTTGGTAATCGCAGAATCGGGCGAGAACCGAGTCGAAGCTTAGAAATACATGCTTTCTCTATAAAAGCGCCTGTAGGGTGGGTAACGGGATATGATCGGTAGCCATTGAGAAGCTCCATTCTGCTTTCGTCGAGATGCGCTGCCTTCATAGTCCCGGACAATACTCGGAAAGGTCGACATCAAGAGGGGGAATACAGGCGAGGTGGCCATGCAGTAGCTATCAAACACCGATACGTACTACGCAGTGCATACTCGCCAAGATCTGACAATCGCTTGAATGGCTTAGTGGCCGCCACATATGCCGAGGGATCGAAGTCCGGGGGGACGAGCCAAGATGCAGGTCCTCCTTATCAACTGACAATCGCTGCAAGGGTGCGACTCTGGCTGCGCCAAGCTATAAGAGGAAGTCCCGGTACGCGATCCTCGGTGGAACTTGTGATCATCCCATTGTCGGCTTCAAGTAGGCAGGTGGGCGCTGCGGAAGTATCACGGCGATCAAGACAGAGTCCCCAGTTAATATATGGTATTCTTAGAAAGAACATTCGACTGCATATCTTCGGGATTAGTCGTACTCCACATTTGTAGTTCCGGAAGGATTGCTTGGAACCACACCAAGGTCGTAATATTTTACGAATGTTGCAGGGTGGGTGGTCCATCTTATCCAGCGCCGTTGGCCGATACGGTGCCGACTCGTACATCGTACACATACCTAGGTAGGCAGTGAAAGATGGAACTTGGGACGACCATTCTAACCTGCACAGTGCGCACTGCAACCTCTGTCTAAGAGCCAGACAAAATACTCTCAGAAAGGTCTGGGTGGATGAAGTCGTGGGAATAGTCTGACCAGTCCACCAGGCTTGGGCTTCGAACTTGGAGGACAGCACATAGAATAATACCACGCATTTCCAATCCAACATTAAATGTATAAATGGGAATACCCCGGAATTGCCTCCAGTGATTCCGCCAAGCACAATCACGTGAAGACCCCTCAACTTCGCGTCTCCCCCCGCGACAGCACCGCGTCTCTAACCACTCCCCAAACCACCACAAGAACCCAAAGACCTCCACCACATCCCAGCGGTCCACGATCCCCAATGACTTCGGAAGCGGCCTCCCCGCCGCCAGCCTCGCCGCCGCTGCCCCCCAAGCACACTGCCGTCACGCCCGGCCCGCGCGCAACGCGCTTCACCGAGCTCTACGACCTCGCGCTCGGCCGCACCCTGCACAAGGTCGGCTACGACAACTTCGCCGCCTGCTTCCCGACCGTCGCGGCGCATGCGCCCAATACCCTGCGCAATGTGCAGAAGCAGATGGCCGAGTACCTGGAGGAGCGGTGTAATGTGAGGCCCCCCCCCCCCCCCCCCGGTGTTGTTGTTGGTATTCCGTGGCTGGGTAATGCGCGGGGCTGACGGGGTGATGGTGTGGATAGAAGGACTTCCAGGGCATTCTAGAGGAGAGGGATGTTATTCGCAAGCTGAACGAGCTGGAGAGCCTTGTGAGCGATGCGGATCGGCGGAAGGCAGATGCGAAGGGGGAGGCTGAACCTGTGCCGTATGTCGCCCTTCATTCCACGTGAATCTGATGAGAAATGCGAGATGCTGATATGAGCAGACCACATCTCCTCCCGCCAGACGAGATCATCCGCGCCCACCTCGCGCCGCATCTGGCGCAGCAGCAGTCCCAGCTCAACGCGAACCTCCAAAACACTCAGGCGCAAAACGAGACCCTCTTCGCGGAGATTCAATCCCAGCGCGCCGAGATGGCCGCCCTGCTAGGCGAGCTGGACAGCGTGATAAGCGACATCGACGGCGCGAACGCCCTGCTTGCTCCAGTGGCCGGAGATCTCGCCAAGGAGGCGAGGAGCGCAGAGGTGGAAATGTCGGGGGTGTAGCGCCAAGGCCCAATTCTTCTCGCACTGTACATATCATTTTCGAGTACGGGGTTTCATGATGTTACGATTCGCTTTTGGAGGCGCATAGGTCTTTCAAGGGCAAAAATAGCTTGGGTCAGCAGCTACAGATGGCGTTCACAAAGGGAAATTCGGTAGAAGTCTTTAAAGAGTCGTGACTCGGTGCATTTCATGTAAGTTGATATGTACAAAACCTCTGGAGTCGAAGGAGGCAGTTTCCAGACCAGGCGCTGGACTAAAACACGCTTCCCACCGAACCCCAAAATGCAGGTGTATATGTCCATGTACGGGAATAACAAGCAGTGCAACTCCGCCCAAATGACATGACTTATGCCCAGACACAAAGGAGATAAAACCCGACCCGATGCATGATTCCGCCCACTTTTCCCCTCCATCCCTGAGATTGACGGCGCCCTTCGCCCCTCTTATCCCTGCCCCGAGTCGCCCGTGACTGGGGTGTTTTAAAAAATGGTGGTAAATTCACAGATGGATTTAAATCCTCCTGTTTTCTGTATGGATGGCGTGCCAAGGCCCGAATAACTCGATCTCGCCGTACGCGGGTGGCAACACGCGCACCATTCGCCCCGTGGCCCAATCCACGAACCACTGCTTGCCCTTGCAGATGATGTAATTAGACTTCCGCGGGCTCTTGAATAGCAGCACCGAGTAGCAGAGCTTGGCATATAGCATATCGTGGGCGGTCGACCACTGGTGCTCCGGCGCCCACTTGCCTGTGCCGGGGTCGATGGCTAAATTTGGGTATGACGTGGTGGAGAGGCGGCTGATGGGATCGATGCGGGCCGGTTGCGGTCCCGTGTTTGGATCCGCATCGGGTTCCGGCTGAGATGCTGGGAAGGGATCAGGGGGTGACGACTCAGGGGAGGACGTCCGCCGGGCAGGTGATGTAGAAGGTTCGGCGTTCCCTGAGGTTGTGACGTGCCGAATGTTTAGTGGTCGTGGTGTCGGGACTGGGTAGTTATTTGTTTGTGCGGGGGCTTCGCCGCGGAACCAGCGTATCCTTTGTATTCGGGGTATGCTCTGGTCTCGCGGGAAGTCCCGATCGTCTATGGGTGCTGCCACATCTATGGCTGCGAAGAAGGCTTCCAGCCACTTGACGAAGGTGCTTAGTTCTATACAGGACAGTAAGAACTGATCCGTCTCGGCCCTTACGCGGATGACATATCGCCGTCTACACAATACGTTAGCGCCTAGGTTTACTGATGGAGGGGGGGGAGGCAAGGAGGTAGAGAGAGGGGGAGTGGCTCCGGGTGTGAATCGAGGGATTGCTTGGCTTACTTCCTATAGTCGGCGGCGATGCCAACATCAGCATGGAGGAGGCTGTATGTCTTGTCGAGTGACGCCTTCTTCACCCAAGGCGGGTTATCCGGTGATATCGTCGGGCCATCTCTGCTCTTCCCCCAGCCCCAATCTTTCTTGACGTTGAAGATTTTGAGTGCCGTGCCATGCAATTCCACGTACGTCGTGTGCCAGTTACGGTCTTCTGCCCTCTTGGTGGTGTTTTCAATCTCCATCTTCATCATCCACACGCCCTCTACCTCGACAGAGCACGAGTAGGACGGCAGTTCCTCCCGCTCTTCATGATCATAATCGTCCTCGGCCACCGCCTTCCCCGCAGCAGCGGACGTTCGTCTTAATCTTGGCTCGGACTCATACGGCGGTGGCTGAGATGGTCGCCGAGGCTGGGTTGTCATTACTGTCTGGTAGAAATAGTCCTCCTCCATCGATAGTCGCCGCCGGAGAGGCGGCGGCTGGGCGGCGGTGGTAGATGATCCATTTCCACCGAGGGCATTGCGGGGCTCCATGGGGCGGATGAAGGCTTTATACCAGAGATGAGACGGGTGACAAAGAACGATGACAGTGACACAGAGACGGTCCGGAGGCGCTTACCACACACCCCGGGGCGGGCGGGCTTGCGACGGAAAGGGTGTCTGCTGTCCTGTGCGTTGTGTGCGTGTCTGGAATTTCCCTTGTGGTGTGTTCACGAGATCTCCTTGGCCCCGGGTATTATGATGGCCCGCTAAGTCTCGTCATGATGGACTTTTGTCGGCGGCTCTTTGTTAGGGTCGCACGGGGTGGTCCAGGGAGCGAACGCAAGACAAATGAGAAAAGAACGCAATGGTACTTGGGATAGTCCGGCAGGTGAGATGAGATTCGGGTGGGTAAGTATGGAGTATATTGCGATGGGGAATGGTGGATGTGAGATGAGAGGAGGAGAGACGCCAGCCGTCCGCCCAGCACAGCGCAGTAGCAGCAGCACTACCACCAACCAAGAAAGCAAAGGTAAAAGGCCCTAGTCGCTGTGGTGGCAAGACTCGTGCTCCTGCAAGGCGAGGCAAGGTCGATGGGGATGGGATGAAACCGTTGCAGTCCAAGGCAGATCGAACGAAGCGAGCTGCGAGCGAAGCAAAGCAGACAATCAAGCGGACGAGCAAGCAGGCGTCAAAGAGTCGAGGAGTGGAACCGTCTGTCCTGTCGCAAAGACGTACGTTCCCCAGGGACTACCAATCGACCAGATAGGAAGCCCAACAGCCAGAAGGTGACCCCAACGCAACTCAGGGAACAGGCGTGACAGCGAAGAGGGTTCAGTCAGAGACGGGCTGCGGTTTCGCTTTCCCGAATGTAACGGATGGGGGTTGGCGTATCGAAGCGACAGAGGTGGATGATGATGAGGCGAGAGAGAGGATGAGGATTGGCGATGACCTGACAACGCGCCTCGGGGTGTGTGAGGGAGAAGCGATACGAGCAGACCGTTTAGTGGGACTCGTTTCGAGGGAACAAAGCCGAAATGACGGGAAGCAGAGCGAAAAATGGATCATCAGAAGGGGGAAAAGAAGAGAAGGGGAAAACAAAAAGGGTCGAATCGCGAGTGACTGGAAGGGATTCGCAAAGAAACTCGATCCATCCATCCACAAATTGCGCTACATTCGTCCCTCACAAAGTGGTCGGCGAATTTTCGTTTTAGGGGCCAATTAAGGTGGACGCGGGTAGTGAGTGGTAGGCGGTACGCTCCATCCCCAGCAGTGCTTAGCTACCTTTAGTGAACCTTTGACACGGGCTACTTAATTAGTGGTTCACTTAGTACCTACAGGTAGTTAGTACCACCCCGTAAGGGGAATCGTTATAGGTATGTAATAGTGATGGACTGGCTGGGGGGGGGGGGGGGGTGTGGCCTTTTGCCGCGGGGTGGCAGTGGGTGCAGTGGGCTGATCCAGAGCATGGAATTACTAGCATCTCGATACATACATTACACAGGCTGACCAAGGGTACTCGACAAAGTCAACCCCCCCTCTACCCTGCCCTCTACCCAAGTTTTGCCTAACAAAGGTCCGCTCAGCTGGTATACGCGTGGAGGTAGTACAACAAAGCGAGAGCACAGAAAAATAAAATAAAAAAGGAGGTATGGATTGCCCTGCGCGCTATAGGCGAAGAACCCTGGCCTGGGCGATCTCCGCCCCCTCCAAAATGCCCGGACGCAGCAAAGCTCCAGCCAGGTGCGCGCAGGAGGGAGCACGCAAACACACGCCCTGCGATGGGACTCCACCCACTCACTTTCCGACTGGGCGTGCGCGACAGGTTCTGTCCACTGGCTAGAAGGTCGGGGGCCCCCGTCCGTCCACTGAAAAGCAGCGCCGAATGGACCGAGGGCCCTTTTGCAGAAGCTACTAACTCTTCCCGGTAGGTGGATGGGTGGGTGTGGCAAGGGGGGGAGGGGGGGTGTGGTCCGCGGATGCGGTGGTGTGTGTGGTGGTCCAGATGAGAGAAGGATGGGGATTGGGGATCGAATTGGATGGATGACAATTAGAGGAGGGGTAACAATTTAATGCTCGGCGAACTTTTGTAACTTGGAAGTCGTACTCCCAACTACTACATACCTACCTAGTAACTAGGTGACTCTGGGTTTGCAAATGAGGTTATACTGTAAGTGGCCGATTGGGAATGCGCATATGTAGCTTAGTAGTCCGTACATACGTACATACATACATACATACATACATACAGATCCGTGGGTACTACGTAGGAATAAAGAGTCAAACGGAAACAATCAGGCCCTGCCAGCCTTCTCTCTCTCTCTCTTTCGCTCTCTCATCACCGTCTCATCCACATCTTCGTCTCATATCCAACGATAAACTACCCGATTTGGTGTGTGGGCATGTGTCAGTATGCTCACTCGTAGGTAAGAGTCGCGGCAGACCGGCATTTACAGTGCTACTTTACGCTGCAACTTTCATCTATTATTTTGCCAAATGATATTGTCCCAAATTTCACCTTTCAATCGGATACCGATATATCGCCCCCTCCCCTGGCCCCCCCTTTCGTCACATGCTCTTTCTTGATCTTGGTTGTACGTTCGGAAAAGCTTGGCCTGCCCTGAATATAAACGGCGGGCCAGTTAACGAATACGTCGTAGCTTGATAGTAATTAACCCCCCCCAAAAAAAGTTCCCCCCCTTGCATTCCGTCCTTTGGCGCAATCAAATTGCCCTCCCAAAGCGGCTGATGCAAGTCATTACCAACTCATTGGTGGACGGCCGATGGAGCTGCCCCCAGCAAATCAATGACTCCCCAGGCCTAACCTTCCCTGCCTTCTGCTACGTAGTACATAGGAGCCAACTTCCATCCGCCCCCGATCATTTCACCTTCCGACCTTCTGGGGGTGGTTCCTTGGATGGGCCTCTCATCGGCACATCTCTTTGCTATGATGTTTTCCTGAGTGGTCTATCCCATCCCAGGGGGCGGGAACGGCTGACAGGCGGCGCGGACTGCAGCTCTTGCCTGTTAGGATATTCGTAACAGGTTGTACGGAGTTAGTATACCCTTTCGTAAACGAGGGCTCT
This sequence comes from Reticulascus tulasneorum, assembly GCA_001557505.1. Taxonomy (NCBI): domain Eukaryota; kingdom Fungi; phylum Ascomycota; class Sordariomycetes; order Glomerellales; family Reticulascaceae; genus Reticulascus; species Reticulascus tulasneorum. Next base: position 1,671,189 of record LSAX01000010.1, on the reverse strand, counting down.
TTGTGAGCCGATTTGCTTTCTCATGCCATTTACGTACCTGCCAACCAACCGACCAACCGATCAACCGACCGCTTAACCCGCCTACATAAGTTCCTTACTTACACGGGTGACTGAGCTGCCGTACATGAATGGGCAATTTTACTTTATTTCGAGCGACTGAAACAGGGAGGAGGAGCTGAATGACTAACGACACTGCTGGGCTCTGTATTACGTGACCCACGTAACTAACGTAGCAAGACGCCGCCCCGGCTATGTGTGAAAGACCAACAGCTTCATCCACCCGTTCCAACAAACAAGAGCACGGAAGAACAAATACAGTAGTCTCAAAATACGAATCAGCCCAGTCAAGCCAATACAGTTCGCGTATCCACATGGTCACCATCGGGTCCGGACCGCCCTGGCACCACGCTCGTGACGGATCGAAATCCTGGGACCGACGACGGCACAGCTTCTCAAACAAGACCATTGATCTCTCGCCCAACCAACCGCCACTGCATCACAAGCGCACAATCCACAAGCCCCCCCTCCCCAAAAAAAGACACTCCCAAAGTCACCTCCAAGGGCACCCCTTCGCGTTCCCCGGAAAACGCCCCCAAAATCCACCGATCCTCATGAAACCAACCCAAGAAAAGGAAAAAAAGCCGCCGAGGCATGCGCAGCGCCGCCAAAATCACATTTCATGCTGCCCATGCCACGCGTGCGTCAGCTCTCTTCTTCCCTACGGGTCCGTCCCCCCTCCCCCCCCTCCCCCCTCCTAGCGCCTTCGCCCCAATCTCTTGGAAAGCTTGAGTGGACGCCATTCCCGCAGGTGCCTTGCACAGATTGGACGACAGCTCTCCCCGAGCCCTCTTTCTTGAGCTTTTGCCTTTTGTCGCCCCTCTTCCCGAATTTTTATTCATTTATTTTGCAAGTTCCTGGAGGGGGGGGGGGGCACTTCGGCTTCATTCCCTCTTGATGCATGGGTAAAACATTCTAGAAAGGAACCAGAAACCTTCCCTGCCCCGTAGCCAGCGAGTAGAGAGGCAGCAGTGCGGGAGTGGGTGAGGGGTGTGCAGAGATCAACAACGCAACAGGATAAGGATAGATGAAAACTAATACACCATCCTCACGTTACTCGGCTCTAAGTGGGAATTGCTCCACGTAGAAGAACGCTGGAATCCTGCCGATCCCTGATTGTCAACCGGCAGTTCCCTATCTGCACCTAGCCTCGTCTGTTCCCTTGGGCGCCCATCCGCCGGGGGTCCGTAAAGCGAAACCACTCGAGCGACTCCAACTTGCCTTTGTCGCATCTGATGTCGGGTAAGAATTTGGATCATGAGACTTCTGAATAGGAAAACCCTTGAACGACCGAAATCCTGTTCCGTCGGGGAATTCACCGTGCATCTACACCCACACCCTCCGATCCACTGCCCCGTCCTGGGTAGTGTTCCCCCCCCTCCTAAGGGAAGTGTCAAAATAAAATAAAAAACTAGGCCAAGTCTGGGGTTCAACGGGATGAACGGCATCTCGCCGCCAAGGGTCATGGGCCAAATCAAGATCTAGGTACCACTAGTGCTGCTCTCAATCAATCGCCTCAGCCAGTCCACGCGGTCCGACAGGTGATGAAGCCGCAACCCTGGCATGCGACAATGCGCCGCACCATCCAACTTCCGGATGGGTCTATTGTCTGAATCGAGAAGGTAGTACCAGGTATAGCCTCATCATCACCCACAATCCATGGGGCCCTTAAAACCACCCCGTTCCGCCGCCTCACCTCACCTCTCGATTCCCAGACGACCGGTCTTTTGCATGGTTCCGCCGTTCCGCCGTATAACTAACCACCCAGCACCGTACTTAGTCAACTATCTACAGATTAGTCCGTCTCATTTTACGCATTTCATTACGTACAAAACTGGTGGTCCGGGACTCGGGGGGTGGCTTTCAAGCTTCACAAGTTCAATGCTCTCTTCCTCCCCGAAGGAATCCATGATGACCCGATTCACAAAGGTACAAGGACCACATCGCGCCTGAAACCCCGTAAGCACCGTCAATAGCGCATACGCTTTCGGCCATTTGCGGCTCAATTTTGCAATCTCGTCATTCTTCCATTATTAATCGCTTTTACGCATTCACTCGTCTTTTTCTTTTTACTATACAGTCTCCATCCTAACCTGACCTCACCGCCACTAATGGCGGAGATGATCCCTCATAAGCAAACGCGTCCGCAACCAGGGCGCCTCCAAACTCTCTCCGCTCGCCCCCTCTCCTCTTCCCGCCCCATCCTCATCAAATATACATGACCACCATGGAGTAGTGATAAAAGCTAGAGTGTTGTTTGTTTGTGTGTGTGTGTGTGAGTGTGTGCGTGTTCGAATGTAGAGGGTTGTATGTAGACCAATGACTTTGGGGAGGTAGATGCAAATGCTGATCATAAAAAAGCGGCTGGAAAATGGTATAAGAACCAGGACTCCATGAAAGAACCAAATCTGAACTTTTCCTCGTCCGCAGTGTCCGGTGTGTGTGTGTGAGTGTGTGTGTGTGGGTGCGTGTCGTTGTAACAAGAGAAATGTGTGTGATGAGTGTTGCGGTGAGGGTTTTAGCGTGGACGCGTGTGATTCTGTCGGGGAAGAAACTCGCGAGAGAGCGTAGGAGGAGATCGGGGAGACCTCCTGTCTGACAGACCGCTTCACCAATGTCTTAACCGGAGGATCGTTCAATCGGCAGTATTGAAGCGGTCACATGTCGGGCTTGACGTGATGGTCACCCCTCCTCATGCATTCGCTGCTTGCGAAGCACCCCGACCCCGGGGGACGCCTCCTCCTCGTCCCCGGTTCTGACCGCCCGTGAAGTTTCCTCGAGGACCACCTTGGCCCTGGCCCTGGCCCTGACCTTGACCCTGGCTACCAGATCGGTTGCCTCCTTCAAAACCACCCCGCCCTCGGCCGCCGCCGCCACCACCAGTAAGGTTTCCTCGGCCGCCGGCTGCGTAGTTGCTACCGCCATATGCCGTGGCCTTCGGGCGTCGTGGCTCAACCATTATGTTTTCCCCATTGACGATGTGCGGGTTTGCTGCTACAGCGGCCTGGTAGCCTGTGGGAGAAGCAAACTCGACAAACGCGCAGTTCTAGAGGCTGTTAGCTACCTGTCTCGCAAAGAGTTTGGTTTAGACTTCAGCTTACCTTCTGTCGGTTGATGTCGAAGTAAGTCAGCTCGCCGTGAGCGGCCAGGGCGGCTCGGAGTTCTTCCGTCTTGACTTTGTCCGTGACATACTTCACGTATCCCATGGTGCCATTGTGCTCAGCTGGAGGTCCCGAGATAGACTGCGGACGGTTCTGCCTCTTCGATTCACCACCCACTGCCTGCCAGTCGGAGGCGGGTTGGGACGACTCTTTGGTGGGGGTCTCGGATGATTGAGCAGCTGGACTTGGCTGAGCAGCGGCGGGGGCCGGCACTGGTGCTTTGGCCTGCGCTGGCGGAGTAGCGGTCTTGGGGAGGGGAATAACTGGTCGAAGAGCTCCCGCAGCGGCAGCTGCCCGACTGGCCCAAGTCATGGGCTTCGAGGGTACAGGTGCTGGCGCAGGCGTAGGCTTCTCAGGTTCGGCGACAGGAGCACGGGTAGGTGCAACAGGGGTTGGAGTGGGATCAGCTGGCTTTTCAGGCTCCTTGGCATCCTCCTCAGCAAGTTGACGAGCGGCGGTTTCCGGATCTTCCACACCGGCGTCCGACTTGGTCGTGGTATCCTCGGGCTTAGTGACCTCCGGGGTAGCAACCTCCGAATCGCCATTCACGGAAGCGGCCTCAGGGGAACTTGTGCTGACCTCCTCGAGCTTCTTGCCAATTACGACAGGGTCCGGGAGAGCGGCAGCGGCCTCCTGGGGAGTCTTCTCAGCCTTGACCGGCTCCTCATCATCCTTAACTTCTGTCTCGCCGGAAAGGTCATCCTCGGCAACAGGAGCCACTTCATCAGGGCCGGATTCGATGACAGGGTCTTCTTCGTTGTCGTCGTTGATATATCTCAGAATGTCATTGAGGACGAAATATCCGGATGGCTGCTGGGCAAGGACAAAAGTCTGAACGAATTTCTTGGGCTCTCCAGCCTTGTTGGAGGTCTCTCCAATCACCTGGATGACGATGTTTTCGAAGGACGCCTGGGAATCGACATTGGAGATTCGGACCTTGCAGTCTTGAAAGTCGAGTTGCTTGATGCGTTCTTGAATTACCTAGAAAGCTTCTGATTAGCCACGGTGACAATGGGTAGGGAGGGCGAGAGGAGACTCACTTGTCTTCCGACGGAAACGTTTGCAACCTCAGCCTCCAATCCATAAACAAACTGGGAACGTTTGCCGTAGAATAGCTAATGAGCATGTCAGCAAGTACGGCACGGGATGGATGGGAAGGAAGTCGGGCCTACATGAAGCTTCTCCGGGTTCTTGCTCAGGGTGGTGTAGTATTGCTCGACGAAGTACCAGCCCACCTCGTCCTTAGAGAGGGGGTTGGAGCCGCCGGAGGTGTTTGTGGTCTCGATGGTAGCGGACTGACCCGAGTACTGGTCGGCGGAGCCCTTGTACTGGTCCTGGTGTGTGAAGTTCCCGTTGGTAGCCATGATTGCTCGACCGGTATCGCAGGAACGTCTGCTGGGCGCACCGGAGTCGGGTAGGATGAGATGGACAAACGGTTAGGCGTCGAGTTGGACGAGTGAAATCGAAGGAGTAGCGTCACGAAGGACGGGGGAGGTGGAGGAGCTGATGGGAGAAATGTTAGATGGATGATGACGAGTGCCCAATGGGGGAGAGCTGGACGGAAGTTGGGGGACGCACCTCTAATGCGATGCGGACCGAGTGACGTTCAAGGGTAGCGTGACTGTGAAGGCGCGAACCTCGTCACAAAAAAAAACGGACAGTGGAAGCTGGGAAATAAAATTAGAGCGGGCTTGGGGTAGAGGGTGGCCCGAATCGGAGATGCGAAGGAGGGAAAAAACGAAAGAAGTCAACTGAGGTTTTTCGACGACGGAGGACAAGGAGAATTTGTCTTTGTGACACTCTCTCTCTCTGTGAGGGATGAAGTTGGAGGCGCAATATTCTGCTGAAGGGGGAAAAAATAACAGAAGAGGACGGAAGTGATCACGATCTGCCCTGTGCTCAAGGTTTCTTTTTCCCCAAAGCAAAGCTGGACGGAATTAGGTCGGGAGATTTCCCGAGGCGAGGGTGGGGATGTGGGACGAAGCTACTTGCTGCGAAGGCAGAGGTACGAGAAAACAGGTGTCGGATAGGTGCGGTGCACCGGTACTGTTATGGAGAAACGAAGTAGACAGCGGTTTTTACTTTGCTTATGTAACCGCGATTCTGGTCTCCAATGGCAATTGGCGGCTCTTGGCATGGAGACGGCACGCGCGCGGTGGTGGACGAGTCATTTCAACCCTTTGGCGCCGAGGCCGACAAGTCCGGGGGGAGGTTCACTTTCAACAATGCCATTGAGCAGGCTAACCGGCGATTCTGGATTTCAGACTCTGACTGTCCACTAGATGCGTTCTTGAGTATTCCGCAAGACCAAGATCTGGAATGAATTGATACTGTGAGGGCGCTGATGGAGCTCTTGAATTGGCATGGCCTGAAAGAACAAACAGAGTGGAGAGAGAGGCACCAAGCTTTAACCCGAAAAAAAGGAGGCTTCGCACCAAATCTATTCCAAACATAAACTATATCTTACGTCTATGATGCTTGTTTTATAAATCCCATAGTGATACAGCGACTCGGGCAGTCCACCCTGTCCAACTTTTGTGTCTTGCCTTTTTCAATCAGCCCAACCAAAGACCTCACCAACTGCCATCGTGTTTAATCTCACACCAGATAGGGTGACCACAATCCCAATCAGATCGACCACTAACAAGAGTGTTGTACCCATCATGAACCGCGGGCTGAAGACTCGATAGAGCATCAAGTGCCTCCTCAGCCATCCAGCCCACGCCATGGTCGCCAACGCCTCAACTGCGAAGAAAGCCACGAAGGCGCCAAGTGCCCTGCTCACGCTCTCCAGGATCCCCTTTCTCTTTGGCCCCGTCTTCCAGAGCACAATGAGTGGAATCGCCGCTGCGGCGATGATCTGGCCTCCGAATGTGTTGAGGGCCACAACGATGGGAGTCCACGGGTAGCGGATCGCGAATAGGGGGATGAAGGCGCTGTCCCATTGGATGCTGCTGATGACAGCTTGATGACCTGTTTTGAAGTAATGAAAGTTTCCCAGGAGCGCCAATACGACCGGCCCGATGGTTTCGTTTGTGAGCGAGTTTAGATCTAGCATTTCCATTAGAGATAGGATTTGCCAAAGCATAATGGCCAAAGCACCGCCTCCCATGGGCTTTGAAAGCAGCATGCAAGCTCCTACAATATTCAGGGGGAGTAGCAGATACCGTGCACCATGAGCGTTTCCGTAACCCAGGACAGTGATTTGTGTGCTTCCGGTGCTGGTCGGCGAAGTCAATACGGAGACGCACGGAGGAGCCCATATAAATGCCGTGGTTCCAGCCACAAAAGCGAGCGCAAGGACGAGCTGTGCCAAGTACACCCCCGTGGTCTTCAATGTTCCCGCAGGCAGCCCAGGGAGCCAATTTCCGTTGTCGGCAGCGTCGAGAACCCAATATGAAGCGGACATAAAGAGTCCCGTTCGGAAAACATAGCCGATCCAGGTTGGAGCGAGGCCTTCAAATGACCTAGTAGGCAGAAGGAATGCTTTGATGATTCCGGGGAGCACGGCGAATGCGGCGAACGGTATGATCAGTTGCCATGCAGCTGAAGTAGTGGAGTTGGCCGAGGCGTAATAAGTAGACGTGCAGTACGGCATCTGCTCCTCACGGCAAAGTTTGGAGAAAGATGCAAGTCTGCCGAGGATGACGAAGAGGACGGAGTGATAGATGGCCAGTGTGCGATCTCTGAGCGTCGGAATGGACAATGAAGCCAACAGATTCGCAACACCAAACGACGTGAGAAAAAAGAGAAGAATCGAATCCTCCCAGATTGTGTAAGAATTGGAGGCAAACCCGATGGATTGACTGGCCGTGAAAATGACAGAGAGCCATCCCCAGAATGAGCCAGGGAGGATATTGGAAATGCCCTTTCCAACACCAAAGAGGGACACCAACGCACCCACTGCACTGGCCAGAGCTGCCGTTGCAGCTGCGTAGTACAGATCATCCTGTCCAGTGAGAAAGGAGATTGCAAGGCCAATCACGCCGCCTGGTATAGCTCCTATCACCCCAGCCACGACGAGGCCTTTGTGAAGTGTCTGATAAGACGGAGAGGAATCAGGCTGGACTCCGCTCATCTCGAGATTCTTCTCTGCGAGATCCAGTTCGAGATCGTCCAGCACGGCAAAGTCATCATCCGCGTCCCGAGATGCATATACTAGTAAAATGATGACCCCGGCGGCCATGACCAGGATGCCCGTGATCATCTTCGGGACGTCAAATCTTGCCCAGAGGCCCTTGCAAATACGCAGTGTCTCCTCTTGGAATGCAGAAAAGGCTGCATATTTCTCCTTCCACGCCTCTACCTTCGAGCTTGACGGCGCGGAGTTTTCTGCCTTTGTCCACAGATCTGCGGGTGATCCGGATGCTGAACTTTGTTCGATACCTCGTGCTGTAAAGTAGGATCCTTGATATCTCTTGATCGCCGCAGCAGTTACTCGAGATACCGCGGCAAGTTTGTCCCACGCGCTGCCTTTTTGGCCGACAAAGGCTTCCTCGATCGGGCCTCCGAGGTTATTGTAGGGAATCGGAATACCCGTTAGCAGTGCCAGAGTAGGCACCAAGTCGATCTGATTTACTGGCCGAATCTTAGCTGTAACAGGCGGCGTGACAAATTCCGGTTGCGTCCGTCCAAAGAAGGGACGCTTCGAGTACATCCAGAGTGTCGATTCGACCTCATCGTCACTCTCACCACCATGGTCACCCTTCCCGTCCATGCCGTGATCGCCCATGACAACCAGAAGAGTATCGTCGTCAATCGTTTCAACAAGGTCGCGGACAAATTTATCCATTTGCTGCAGCTTCGCCGCCATTGCAACATGTTCTGGGCCATAGCGGTGCCCTGCATGGTCCACGCCGAGAAAGTGTCCTATGAGAATGTCCCATTCCCCTTTCCGCTCCGGTCGCATAAGGGGGAATATGTGTTCGAGGACTCCATTATCAACAGTATGCAAGTCCCAAACGTTGAAGCTGTCATATGCTCTGCTGATGTTGGCCTCGAAATAGTCCGGGAACAGAGCCCACCACGTGTCATCGCCCAAGTGTGCAATTCTTTTCCCAGCATTCTTCCATTGCATAAGGAGGTTATCCTCGTCGATGGCGGTACCCGAAAAGCTACTCCCGAGGTCGAGGAATGTCGGCAGCGTACCCGTAGTAAGCCCCTTCAACCTTTGCAGGGTGGCCGTCGGCGGATCGGCGATGAACGGTCGAAGGAAGGCGTTACTGGGGCTCTTTACCGATGTCTCGTAGAGGAAGGGAAAAGAGTTATGGAACACTTGAGCTGCGCTCTTGTCTTCCACGGGAACCACGAAGTCATACCGCAGGGCATCGATCAAGATGATGACGGCTTTGTCAAACGATTTCGGGTGCCAGCAGCCACCTTCGACTGTCCCTTTCCCTTCCCAGACCAGGTCATTCTCAATTGGCGGCGCGGTGCAGTTCGACTTCTCGTCCAGAACCAGTCTCGTCAAGAGGAAGCCGCTAGTGAAGAAGAGGATGCCTACGACGTGTAGACAAAGCATCCACGTCCAGAAGCCAACGGTCCACCACCACCTCCGCTCGTATGCATGCTTCCGACGCGTCTCGAGAGCATCGCGTTGCCTCTCTAGCAAGCTCGCTTTCACCTGTTCCTCGTGTATATCCACATGCGCCTTATCGGCGTCTTCAATCTGCTTGAGCCGCTTCGCTCGCGCATACTGCTCTGCTATGATTTTGTAGTCGGTTGGAGGCGGTTTCGGCCGAGGGTTTTTTTGGGGCATCTTGGGCGCGAAAACGGGGTTTGTATCTGTTCACAAGAGACTTCCAGGTGCCATTGAGCTGCATGAAGCTACGGCCTCTCGATCCAGACCTAGTGAGGTGTCGTCGGGTCCATGGGAAACTAGAGTAGTGTTCAGGGCTCGAGAACGAGAGCAGGAGTGGACCGTGTCACGATTGGCGGGAGAGGGCTGTCGCGGTCCAACCCCACACTGAAACCAAGCCCCCCACACATTAGTCCCGAACTTTAGCTTTGCCCACTGGGAGTTTGAGGCTGAAGGTATGTACGAAGCTGCCAGACGTCACACACCAAGGCATTATTACGGACGATGAGTTAGTTTGAAAAGGGCATTGATTGCTCAAATTACAGGGATTAACAATATAATCTTATGCTTCCATCATCGCTTCGACATCTTTATTCCACATCATAACTCACACAATCATTCTCCCGCTCAGGGAAGAGTAGACAAGATGCTTCCAACAATGACAGATTATCCCGGAACTCCTTTGGTTATCCCCAATGCAAAATTTCCGGTTGTCGAGCCCAGAACAATAGGAACCCGTGTATCCATTACAGATAGAGCTCCATGTTTCTCCACATGATATGCGCTTAAGAGAAGCCATAGTTAAGATCATTAGTAACGCCAGAGTCCACCGTCGGACTCCTGATCCACCTCCCCACTCGACTTCTAGTCGAACATATCAGTTCCTGTTGGCCTGCTCGCGCTTCGTCGTCTCTCAAGTCTTCTTCTCCGCCGGTTGTCGGCCGCCGCCGATCCTGCGGGCTTTTCTGGGCCGCTCGGGGATGGGCTCATTGCGCTCCAAGTCCCATGGCTGTCCGGGCTGCCTACGCTCGAGACAGGAGCACCAGTGATAGGTGTTGCGCCCGAAGGACCCGGCTGTCCCGAATAATATGCTGAATCTTTGGCCGCTCTTCTGCCGCCGCCGGCAAATGCCGGGTTTGGCGGTGATAGTGGAGGCATGTGGCTCGGTGATTCGACCATTCGCTCAGCAGCAGCCTCGGCCCTTCTCTGGCTAGACTCTCGTCGGTATCGTCGGCCACTTGGTGTTTCTACCCCTGATAGACTGCTTGCAGAATCATTTCGTCGTCGCCTTTGCTCCCTTCTCGCCGCTGCAGCTTCTTCATCCGTCAATCTTCGCAGCGTCACATTCCGATCTCGGTCGTCGTGGACCTTCACTTTGACGCTGACTGGCTGACTCGACGATTGCCCCCTACGTTCATTTCCTGTCCGTCGACGGGACTCTTCTTCAGCCGCGAGTAGGCCCGCGGTTGCCGCAGCAGCCGCGGCCGCTTCTTCACCTGCCCGTCTGCGGCGCGCGGAAGGTCTTCGATGTTGTCGGCCGCCCGAGGACATGTAGGCCTCGCTGCCAGACTCATGTAGTATTCCTTGCGGGTCTGGCGGCATTACGGGCATTGAGATAGATTCAACCACGTCATGTCTCGATCGTGATCTAGAGTGCGACGATCCAGGAACTGGGACCGGTATAAGAGGCGTCCCCGGTGGCAGAGACCCTGCTGGCAAGGGTGGCATTGGTGGTCCACCATGCCCCGGAGCTAGTGGCCGGATTTCGAACTGGGACGATGTCTCTGACATTTGGCTCACCGAAGTGCCTCTTGGCGGTCGACCGCCTGGTCTGCGTGACTGTCTCCGGGAAGGCGAAGGAAATCCATCACCAGTGTACCTGGAGCCCTGTGTGCCAGACCTTCTATCCTCCTCCACCGTGATTCTCTCCTCTTCTCGTACAGACTTTCGACCGGCCATTTTCTTGGCAATCCATCCCATGCCCAATCCAGCCATGAGGCCTTTGCCTAAACCACCACCGCCACCGCCACTCTGTCGCTCTTCTCGTCGACGAGACGGGCTCACATATGATGAATAATCGGATTCGTCAACGCTATAACCAGAACGCGTCCTAGCATGTGATTGCCGCGGGGTGATTGGCCGGGCATTCTGCCGGCGTGGCTCAGCAGCGCTAAGGGCTTGAGCCACCATCGTGGGATCTCCAGGCGGTGGAAGTATGGTAGCTCGGCGGTCATCGTGGCGAACATGCTCGCTGAAATCGCTGACCTCGCTGACAACTGCGTGATGGCGACCAGGCGTGTGTCTTCGGGGTGTCTCTGTTGACACAGCGGAATACTCCTCGTCATAGGTTCTCTTCTTTTCTCGCCGACCCATGTAGCCGGAAATCAGTTTCCCAGCACCAAATACAGCTCCAACACCCAACAGACCCTTCATCAAGCCGCCGCCACCACTTTTTCGGCCTCTGCGCGAGTCTTGCGCCGAGTATTTCTCGTCGTCGATAAAGCTTTCTGATCCTCTCCTGGACGGGACTACCTCGGGTCCTCGACTCCGACTGCGGGACCGAGATCGATCCCGACTCAGGCTCCGCTCCCGATTCTTCTTTCGACGACCAAGGAGCGCCCAGATGCCTGCGCCGGCTGCCAGAGGACCAAGCCACTTGAACATACCACCCTTTTTGGTCTTTTCAGTGTGGTGTTCCGATACGCTGACTCGGCTTCGTCCCTCTGAGCGACCTCCACTGATGTAATGTTCCTTCTCACCTTCCCTTCGATAGCTGAGAATGAAATACAGCAGTAGTAGGAACGCCATCCATAGTGAGAACAAGATAAACAGGTATCTCGGTGAGCCGTAGAGCGTCAGACCGAGAGGGACCTGAATAATGCCCAGAAGGGCTATGAGCCTGCCGCTCCACTGATGTATCATAATTCGGAGCGACCTGCCGCTGATTTTCCGGACGAGTCGGCCTCCTATGATCTGAAGCAGGAACATGACGAATACAGCGAGGCCGATGGCGTGGTGGGGGTTCGTCCAGCTCCGATTGGGACCAACAGCGAACCAGCCCAGCACGAAAACGACGACTAGCATCAGAACAGCGAGGATATGGAGTTGGGCGTGGTATTTGATGGCAAAGCCAGGTCGTGCGTTATAGAAGCGCGCAGTCATGACGGATGCCGGTACGATGAAGAGGAATATAATTGCTGCCATCACACCGTGGGCGAGGATCAGGGTGTGGTATTGGGGTAACGTCGAGAATCGATTGCCCATTCCTGAGGGGATTCAAGGTCAGCGGAGAGCGACAGATATATTGCGCCGACATTGCACTTACCATTGTATTGCATTGTTTCGAAATTGAAGCCCACCAGGTTTGGCAACAAGAAGGTATTCTTGGTGAAATCCCAGGTGCCGTCACCAACACTCATTGTGTTGGATTCGTATGTGGCGGCACCGGGCGCCGAGAAGCCATCTGCCGGCGCCATGATGGCGACGACAACGGGGGATTGTCAATCAATCAAGCGGCGAGGCGAGGAATGCGGGAGGATAGGAATGTATTGTCTCGCTTCACGATTTTGGCTTCGAGCTAGAAGAAAGGGAACTCCCGCAGGCGAGGGCGGCGAGACGTAGAAATATGTTGCTGAGGCGGGGCCAGAGGTATTATAGGTTCAGATATTCCATGAGGTGATTGAAAGTTGTGGTTCAAAGTCAGACCTCGAAGTCTTGGGTAGCAGCGGCCGGCGATGTATCGCAATGAGGAAGAGGACAAAACTCCGTGCTTGAAGAAAGGTGGGTTGAGGTTGTGTGGACGAATTCACGCAAGGATGCCTCCCAAATGTTCCGGTCTCTCTCTGGGTAGTGTTCTGGCGGTGACAGCACCAAGTAGGAGGGCCTACGTGGTTGCGCGGGGTGATGGGTGATCCTTGCTTGGCGTGGCCCCACTTCCTTGGTCGGGCAACAGCAAGGCGTCCGGGAGGGTGCTTATCTATTGGATCAAGCTCTTATCGGGGTTCCGCCTCGGCTGTCTCCGCATCTTTTCTTTCTAGAGCACTAATAACGTAGAACTTACAGAAGGTCAATATGCCACCTTTAACGACGGGGGTGTCAAATAATCCGTGTACCAAAGTCCCATCTACTCAGATGCTCTTGTTTGGTGGTAAGGGTCTTTTGCACTATTAAATGCTAAGTGAGGAGGTCACTTTTTTCATCCACAGACGGAACAAACTGAAGGAGCTAGTTAGGCGCCGTTTTCTCCTACCAATTAATTACATAACTCGGGCAGAGACATCCAAGCGTTCTGAAGTAGACTTTGGATCGTTCTCCACCCATCTCTTGACCAGAGGCAGTCCAAACATCTTATGTAGGACGTTGCGTGAATTTAATTTACTTGATGAAAGGGCATGTTAACCGCCGTCCAGGACGTATCTGATCCAGGTTATTGTAATCATCTACTCCGTACAATATCTGGGAATGCCCCACGGCCTAGCGTTGCGTATACGGTGCTTTGCTGTTTCAATATTGCTATCACTCACCAATTCAAGGCCAGACTTGTTCGCTGAGTCCAATCCTGTACCGCAATCACTCTAAAAACTACCTTCAGCTGTCAAATTCCGACTTGTTCAACATTCATGTCTCTACAGCCTGGTGTGGTCTGTCTTCGCACTGATATCTCCTCCGTGTCGGTGACAATGTTACAGTACCTGGAGGCGTCGAGCGAGTGCTGGCATGCATGCAGCATTGGGCTTGCCGCAATCTTATGCATTCTCTGTTTGGCCAGCTGAAAACGCAACGTGCTGACAACCTGGTTTCAACCTCCGAATTGTTTACAAACCAGCAGGGAATTTTCCGTCAAAGAAGACTCCAGTGGCTGAGTCTGCTGTCGTTTCTCAGATATCAGACGAGAGAAGAGAAACATTCCTTGGAGACACGGAGTCTCGAATCGGATTGGTTCTGTCGCCGGCCTCGCGAACATCTTATTAGCCACCCACGTGCCACCCAGGAGACGGGTTTTCCGTCATCCGAACATCAGCCCGCCAGCCCTTGGAGAGGAGCCATGTTTGTGAGCGGCGGCCGAACTCCAAGGCCATCAAACTTGCTGCGCCAATAAGGCCCGCTGTGGTCCTTTTTGAGGAAGAGCTCACTAACTAGAGCTTATTTGAGCGGGCAGGGCTGCGCAATTTTCTTCAGGTCGTGCACTTATGTATGTAGTCGGCCATGTCAGGTCAGTTTTGCCTGTGCTGCGGTCTCACGTCAGATCGCCGAAAATGACCAAGCGGAGTTCTTAGGAAGTTTCCCGTAAATCTCACCCAACAAAGCGTAGCTGGACCCGCGTTGGGGTCCGGAAACCCTCACAAACATTGCGGCTGTGCTGGGTTTTGTCTCCCTCTGTTGCTCAGGGGCTGCCCTAACTTGCAGGGTCCAGAAATAGCCTTCGACCACGCTTAACCTTAGTAATGGTAGGCCATGTCCGCCCGGGATGATGAAGCAGCCAGGACTCGCGACGATGCGAGCTGGCACCCTCGATGATAGGTCCGCACGTCCATCACCCATCATCCGGTTTACGACCCTGCGAATGCCTGCCACCCAAGATGCCTGCACGGCTTCGCGACCCCTGATAATCTCCTTTGAACCTGGTCAATTCTAAGCGGGCATGCGGCTTCTAAGGTCCCCAAGGCCTGTCGCTCCTTGGCTCGAGGTATCTTAAAAGGTATGTGATGCCGCTTCTTCTCATCTGATCATCACGATTTCGTGACAGCCGTGGATTCGTCTTGAATAATCGTCATTCGCTGTTTGTTTCTTTCTTTGATTCTTTTCATTACCCGGCATCAGTCAAGATGGTTCGCCTCTCCTTGGTAGCCCTCACGGCTATTACCTGCGTCTCGCACGCTTGGATGCCAAATGACGGCAGCAAAAAACTCCTGGATCGCCGGGGATTCAGTCTTTTCGAGCGTCAGAACACCGCGGCTGCCGAAGGAGCCGATCTGGACAAACGATGGTGGAGCGCGTCGGCCAAGCTCAGAGGTGTAAACCTAGGTTCGCTGTTCGTTTTCGAGCCGTGGATGCAGTACAACTTATGGAAGAACATGGGATGCGAGGGACAGGAATCCGAGTTTGATTGCGTCAAGAACACGGGGCAAGAAAGAGCCAATGCTGCTTTCCAAAATCATTGGAATACCTTCATCACCGAAGCTGATTTCGATGAAATGGTCAGCTACGACATCAACACCGTCAGGATTCCTCTCGGGTACTGGCTGGACGAGTCCTTAATCGACGCAAAGTCGGAATACTTTCCCAGGGGCGCGCTTCCGTATCTCATCAAGATCTGCGGATGGGCAAGTGATCGGGGGATTTACATCATTCTAGATCACCATGGTGCCCCTGGTGCGCAAACTCCGAGGAACTCCTTCACTGGCCAGTTTGCTCCGAGTGTCGGCTTCTATAACGACTACAACTACGACCGCGCAGTCAAGTTCCTCCAGTTCCTCACGAAGCTTGCCCACACGACCCCCGAGCTCCGAAATGTGGGTATGATCGAGGTGCTCAATGAGCCTACCAACTGGGGAGACTCAGTTCAATCACTTCGAAGCAACTTCTACAAGAACTCATATGATGTAAGTAAACATATAACCACTATCATAGACAGCGGTACTAATCTTCTTCCTTTAGGCCATCCGGCAAGTTGAAATGGACCTGGGCATTACACCCAACAACTTTTACCACATCCAGATGATGGGCTCCAACTGGGGCTCCGGAGACCCGACCGAGTGGCTCAGCAATACCTACTTCACTTCCTTCGATGACCATCGATATCTCAAATGGGACACTTCTGTCGAAACCTCTCATGAAGCCTACATCTCAAAGTCCTGCAGCGACAACCGAAGCGGAGATGTCGAGGGCCCAACTATCGTTGGCGAGTGGAGTCTGGGTGTGCCTGACGCCCTTGAATGGACCGACGAGTGGATTCCTCATAAGAATATCGAGTTTTACAAGTCATGGTTCGCAGCTCAAGCTTCCGCGTATGAGAAGTATGCTGCCGGATGGGTTTTCTGGTCGTGGAAGGTCGACGGCAATTCTCGCTGGAGCTACAAAGGTACGTCTTCAATCATGTGCGTGACGAGATGTTTGGGAGGCTAACCTGATTCCCTAGATCTTGTGCTTGAGGGCATCATTCCCCGCGATCTCGACACCATTTCGGTTGCAGGCATTTGTTAAAGAGCGCATCATTGGGATGGCGTTTTATGCAAACATGGTTAATGGTTAATACACCATGGTAGGAGTCTGTCGGACAGGATCATTTTCTTCGGAGGGCGCAACTGGCAGCGAAGGAGTATATACCAACAAAAACACATTTGTCCCCATTTAGTTATCAGTGACTACCTGGCAACTTTTTTCATTTCCATGAGTGTCTGCTTTCGTAAACATCTTTGCCGATCTCGTGCGAATTGTTTGTGTGCGGGAATTGGCTTGACTGATGCCTTATTTGTAGTCAAGTCACACTCATTCCGCCTCGCAAGCTGCCTGGAGCTTTTGACCGATGTGCAAACGAGGCTCTGCAGGATTGAAACTTGGTGGCTATGGCGGGTGGCGCCGCCTGTGATTCGGCGTAACAATATACGTTAGGCTGGTGTGGCTTGCTGCAGCAAGTGACACCTGCGACAGTCGAGCACGAATGAGATCGACGTTAAACCGGAATAATGACGCTGGGTCATGGGCGGCCACAGCCTTGTGAACTGTTCGTGGATGATCCAGCCGCACAGCCCCTCAAGAGGATGTGGCAAATCGACGTCAATAACTCAATGGTATCATCATATCCCTTCTTTAGAGGAGCAATGGCTTTTGTTCCAGCATTTTACCTTTAAGTACTTCACAAACCCATGATGTTTTGTTGATGGGATGCCTGGCCCATCTTGACTAGTTCAAAATAGCACGATATCATTGATTGCTAATAATCCGTGGCCGCCACACACCTTCGACATGTCTACCAAAAGCAGAAACCATATGGAGTCGCGAGCGGGACAGCCGAGAAAACACCCGCCTAGTCAGCTCTGCAGGAAGTGCCAGACAATCCATTTCGAAAGATATCTCCGTGAGAGGATTGGCTTTGGTCCCGTACAGACGTGGCGATCAATATCCTTGGGCAGCTGGAGGCGAATTCAAAGTAAAGGATATTGTCCCTTTTGTCGTCTGGTCGTTGCATGCATCAGGAAGCTCCAAGATCCGAAGCTCCAGGACTGGTCCATCGTCAAGTTAACAAACAAGAAGAGCTGGATCTTATCTTCCTCGCATGAACGTTACGATGGCTCGAGATCGAAGCACTACTCGAACAAATTGGACCTAGAAAGGGCAGCAACTGTAACTCATAGTGAGCATGCTTATAGGTTTCTCGTGTACTGGGAGGGATGCGAGCAGCCTGGGGAAATCCAGTACCTTGCCCACCGCGATCCACCGGATCGACGACAGTTCTTCGGGCGACCTGTGAACCCCGAAGCCGTGGACTGGGATGTTATCAACTACTGGCTACATGCGTGTAAGAAGTACCATTCAGGGTCTTGCGACAAACCTGGACTCGCATCATCTCGCCTGCCAGGAACTTTGAGGGTTATCGACGTTACCAGAGGATGCGTTGTTCAAGCTCCGAAGGAGAAGGACTTTGAGTACGTCGCGTTGACGTACGTATGGGGTGAGCGGAAGGTGGGCTGGCCAATACCGAAAACGACGCGAGACCAGATTCGCATAAATACGGCTGGCGAAGAGATCGTGGATCTGCCTCCCCGCCTTCCACAGACCATTGAAGATGCAATCGAAGTTGTGCGGCGGCTGGGCTACAGGTACTTATGGACGGACTCCTTGTGCATCGTCCAAGATGATTGGATAGATCGTCACGATCAAATTAATCGAATGGACGCCGTGTACAACTGCGCAGCCTTGACGATTGCGGCTGGGTCGGGTGAGCATGCGGATTGTGGGATACCCGGAATCAGCGTCTCGCGCCGCCATACGCAATATTCCGAAGTCGCCAAGGGACTTCGACTTGCAGTCTGTCTCCCAAAGTATGATGAGCTGAACGAAGGAGACAGGCTACCGTGGAACACTCGCGGGTGGGCATTTCAGGAAAAGCTGCTGTCTCGAAGGCTCCTTCTATTCACCGACTACCAGGTCTATTTTCGATGCTCCAACGCCATATGGTCGGAGGACATTCAGATGGAGTATAGATATCTCTCGAGCAGCGTTGGGCGACGACCGGATCCCTTTCGATGGGCGCCGGAGCGACTGCAGAACCGCCTTAGCAAGTGGGAAATTCTCCTCGACATCACGACTCTGGGGAAATTGAAGCTGCTTGACGATGACAAACAGCTGGGCTATCTGCCAAACTATGTGGCAATAATAACAGACTTCACACGACGCAGCTTCTCCGTCCCTTCGGACGTACTGCCAGCCATCGATGGTATTATACAGACAATGGATCCGTCAGGAAAATACCCGTTTCATGCTGGAATGCCTTCCAAATACATGATGAAGGCTTTATTGTGGCAACCAACGACCGGTAAGCCAAACTCATTGTTTAACTCGCTTAAGGTGACTGCGCCGACTTGGAGCTGGGCTGCTTGGACATTGCCGGCAGGTTGTCTGTGGCACCCCGATGATATCCAGGATCTCACCGAACCACTACCAGGCACTAGGGTTGTGCTGTCTTCAAACGACAGTTGGGATACCATTCCAGGACGCAGGATCACTGCATCACACCTTCAACTGCAACTGCCGATTTGCAGCCTGCTAGTCCATAAAGCAGTGGTTCACTTGTTTTCTATTGGAAGGAAAGCTGCCTCCCCAAACTCTGCGTCTCTCCACCATTCAGCAGTAGCACGCAATGAGCGCCGCGTTGCATCTCCCATAGGAGACATTGTCGACGACTACGAGCTCCTGGACAGTCATGGGAGATGTGTCGGCGAGGTGAGGACTACCGCCCGAGTTGCACAGAAGGGTTACGGCGAAATGTACAAAGTCTGGGGTATGTCAAAAGGCAATTCTCTACTCGTCGCGAAGCCGCATGACGATTTCAAACCCTATCGAATTGATACACATTACGAACACAAGAGGACGGGCCTGACGAAGTATTCCCTTGGAGAAGAAGATAAAAGTGACTATAACAGGGTAGAGAAGAAGAACTTTAGACCTAGGGAGGAGTGGAAGGTGGTGAATGTGATGCTGATTTCTTGGGATCGGAGTTGCGCATCTCGCATAGCTATAGGGAGAGTCATGAAGATGGCCTGGGCTGATCAAGTGGAGAAGAGGTCAGACTTCCGCTTGATCTAGGCTGGGGACTTTATGCCGTGCTATGTTTCGTAGAAGACACTGACAGCCACAAGTTCATGTTAGATCCAGTTTTGAGGTGTATCCCGATCTATGAGTCTCACGATGATGAAAACTGAATACTAACTTTAGGAAGCCAATCAAAAAGAAATCAGATTCAGCCAGCTATCTTGTGCATTATATGTGACTGTCGAAGGGGAGTCGTCTTGACGTGCTTGATTTTCTGCCTCTTTGATTCTGACCATAAATTACGTTAGGCTCGACTCAGATTATACAACACACGAACAATATCTCTCAAGACTTGGAGTTGTCTGGGATGGTATCAAACTGATCCTTGCGGTCTTCGGTTGCATAGCTCACAACCTGGGCGTTGTGGCGTAGTCGCCGAGCCTCGTTTACTCTTCCGGGATGATACGAAATACGGCGACAAAACACATGGTGATATGCCCCATCCATGATTGGCCGCAAATGAGTCGCATCTCAATCCGAGACTCAAATTCAGCCTCTCGGTGTCCAAACCGTCCAGTTTGTAGATCGCTCTAGTCAACGACGCGGTTACTCTCAATGGACAGGCTGGCTTGATTGTCCCAGGGTTCAGACATACATATACTCTCTGCCGAACACCCAATCCTTACTGTGAGAAGTGTTGTCTATCCCCCCCGCGCTCTCTCTCACTTTGTCACTTATCATTCGCGCATCGAGTGACGTCGCACTTGAAGCAAATCGTCGAGACAATCGCACAATGGCAGCCTCCAAGCCCACCAGCTTTGCCACCCTCTCCTTGCAGAAGAGTGATCACCTCCGCTTCCTCGCCTTCCCCGATACCATCACAAAAGGTATCGAGGCAGTGATCAGCCAATCCTGGCCACCGGGAATCAAGGCCGAATCTGTGCTTCAAGGCTCTTACACATATCAAGTAAACGGCAGGCCCTGGGGATCCTTTGGTGGTGCCGATGCCACTGGCAGCCGGCGTCTGCTGCGGGACGTGTTCGCATACCTGCACTCCCAGAACTGGGTCCTTGTCACGGCACTCAGCCACTGCGTCCGGGTAGGCAGTAAAGACACGCTCCTATTCAAGCACCAGCCGTCTCCTTCTCCATTCTCCGCGCCACGAGCTTCCTGGCTTGTGATAAGCTTCACCAAAAGCGACCGGCTGCGTCTCGACGCCAGCGGCGAGCACGAGACGGCTGCGTTGATACCGCTGATGCGCGATGTGCTCGTGGGGCTGAACTTCTTCTTGTCCGGCGAGTGGACCAATGATTCGTATGAGTTTCGTCTGCGTGAGAAGCCGTGGCAGGCGCGGGGAGACAAGACGGTGAAGGTGCGGATGTTGGTGCTGGGCATGGTAGAGATGTTGGACGGTCAGGGGTGGGGATCGTATGGGACTGTGAGGCAAAGGACTGAAAGCGATGATGAGAAGAAAGCGGATTCGTGGTATTTTGTGAAGGAGGTCAAGGAGGTGAGGCCGAGGGGGGTGAGTTGGGGGTCGAAGAATCCGTACAACCAGGATTTGGTGACGTTGGAAGGCAAATGAGAGCAGCTGATAATGGGTTTAGCGGATTGACTGTACTGGATCAAATGTTTCCCCACGGATTTGATTAGTCTTTATTTCAAGGCGTCGAGATCATTCTACTCGTGTAAGAGAACCACAGCCTAGTAGTCTGGACGGTTGGAGTTAAAAACAGCAAATGCGTGTAGATCGGCCACCACAGCTTGTTAAGATCAAGGATGGGAAGAAATGTTCCTATTATAATAGCCTTAACACTCGTCTTACATGACCAATTCTGCTACAGTCCAGAGACGTATAAACCGACTCGTGCCAACGATGAATGTATCCAACTCCGTGTCTTATGCCCATCCCATTAATATTCCGTCTCACCATCTCAGTCTCTTTCGTCTGGAAATCTAGGTGATGCCCAACAATCGCTAATCTGTGGATTCTAAAACCATTCCCGGGTCACATTAACAGGCACACAGGTTGGGTTCACAGGTGCGCCACCGGTGATCTGGACAAGTGCCTGGTAGTAGTAGCCGCCAACGTAGGTCCAGCACACGTGCCAGCGGTAGTAAGCAGCTTGATTGCTTGGCGGGTACTGGCCGGGGGTTGCGACAGCATCGTTGTAGTAGCTTGCGATGAACATCTTCTCCTCCGCATCGAAAGCGATACCGAAGAATGCGTCCTGGAAGCCGAACAACGGCACCGCCGTGTTGCTGACCGGGTTCAACTGCAGCGACATGGCCTGGCTATAGTTGGTCAGACCGACGTCGGGGAGAGTCACCAGTAGGTTCCAGACGAGGGTGCCGACGGGATGGCCTTCGTACTCGTTGTATTCTGTGTAGTTTTGGAAATACACATTTGAGTTGGTAAGTCCAGACTTGTCGTCTTGGTCGATGCAGAGGCCTTCGATGGCGGCGCCGGCGTGACAGCTGTATAGGTAGTGGTTGTTGAGCGAGCTGTCTGTCGAACCGAGCCTGAGGTAGAATGCCTCGGTTTGGTTGTCGGGGTTCTGGGCCAACACAGTCGTGGCTCCCAACGTGAGGAGCGTTGCCAGGGAGAACTTCATTGTGTCTGAGGTGGGATTCGAGAGACAGCAGTGGTAAGGAGGCGTAGACCAAGAGAGAGAAGGAATGGATTGAGTTTAAGTGCGGTGGAGTGATTCTCAAAGAAAAGACTCTGGCTTTGGTTGTTGTGATGCTAATGTTGACGGTGGCTGGGCAGAGAGTCTTTATAGTTAGATAACCGGCGGGCCGGCTTCGCACGATCGCGAGTCGAAGTTGAGCAAACGAAGGTTTAGAGTGACCAGATGACCGAACACGAGCTTACCACTTACACCAGTCAGTCTCTCCTGCAATTCCTCTGGGCGCCACAGTCGAGGGAGTGGTTACGGCGCAGTATATATTTTACCGGCAGGATGCATATGCCAAACCCCAAGCCCGTCATCAATCACCAGCCGTGTCCAATAACCGGGTATGGCGGCCAACACAAGCAAACTCTACCCAGGATTTTCCAATAAAAGGAATACCGCATTTCGAACATCCGTTCTAAGCGTCCAGTCTCTCGTATATGCGAGCTGGGCCGGGTCTGGTTTGCCATCAGGCGCGGGGGGGAGTGCTGCAAACACCTGTGACTTTGACCATCTTTCGACATGGCGTGTGACAGCTACTGCATGGGCTAGAGCGGTAGTTGATGTTCATTTACCGCCGATCTCTCCCTCATTCCCGAAGCCACAACCCTTGTGAATGCTACTGGTTTGGGGCGAGTTCGATCGGATTGACCAATGAGGCCGATCTCGTATTTTCAATATCTGGGGTCCCCTCGCCGACCCCCCAACCTCCCCCTCCACAACCTTGAGATCATGCAGGCTTCCACCGCCATCGACATGCCCCGGCTTCTTTTCGAAGTCTATCGTGCAGACGTAGTGCGGGCTCTATCTGTGGTCTAGGAGGGCCGTCCACGCGGCAACGCCCCCAAGTCAAGAAGCGCGGCTTGCTCCAATACCTTAGAGCTTACGTAGTGCAACTACACCTGACTCGACTCCCCGAGTTCTCCATTAGCCGGCTGTGGCCGAATGTCTAGATACCCGGGAAGAACAGCAGTTATTTTTGCGATTCGTGCGTCATTGATCGACTAGTCAGAAAGCATGGCACCATTAAGCTACCTTGCGAGCTGCCTGTCAGGCCGTCGTGACGTCGGACCATGAGGCTGACAGGCGACATTTCACCATCGATGTGGCCTCGAAATCCAGCCGCATCGCAGTCATGCAAGTTTTCTGTGCACGTTTGTATTGGATGCCTCGTAAAGACGTCTCTGAGACACACACACAAGCACACACACTGTGCAGGCAACCTTCCCGTGCCTGAGAAGCGGTGAGGTTCACAACAAATTCGAAGCAGGTAATGCAACGTTAAACACGAGGTAGCCGACCCGTAAACGCATGGAACAACTTCGCTAGAGTGATTTTATTGGCAGCTTTGCGTGAGAGTTCTGAACATGTAATTTAAACTATTGCCATCTTATTACTTGTATACTCAAGATCCAAACTCCATAAGCGTGTGCTGAGTACTATCATATTAGTGTATTTATATACGATATGCCGGCATCGCCGAAACTACTCATCTTCCTTTACGCTTCCCTTCCCGAATTGGCATTACAAAGGGGGTATAATCGAAAGACAGGAATTCCTCCACACACCAGTCTACATATGTCTTTGCCACTCTTAGAATCCAAAAGTCCGATTGTCCAGCCATCACAACATAAGAAAATCCTTAGGCACCCACGAGGTCGTGTTCTCAAGTTCTTCTAAGTCTGCAGTGACTTGGTTTGTTGAACACGCGGTCGCGTTGGCTCTTCTCCCTCTTCATCGTCGGCTTCAGGTATATCATCCGCTCTCTTTTCGCCATCCTTCTTCGCTCGCTTCTCATTCCTATCCATCTCCATGGAACGTCGCATTTCCACACTCCGTCGCTGCTGCTCTTGGCTCTTTCTGTGTTCCGGGCTCTTTCTTTCTTTTTCAGTTTGCTTCAGCTCTTGCTCGGTGCCGACGACGGTGTTGAGGTCTTCTCCTCTCTTGATGGCAGCGAGGGCCTTCTCAGCAGTCTCAACTTTCTCGAAAGCGGCGCTGAGACCTCGTCTCTTCTTGGCAGTCAGATAGCCCCTCAGGCCTTTCTTCTTTTCAACCTGTTCGAGAGATTCCCACAGTTCACGCATGATGTTCCACCCTGCAATGACCTCCTTCTCGACCTCTTTCCTTCGGTCCCCGAGAGCTCGAACATCACGCTGACCTTGTGCTATCCTCGCACGTCTAATAAATTTGATAGGCTGCCTGCCACGGCCTGACTGCTTGGCTATACCCTTCAGTGTGTACCCGACAGGACCAGCAATCGCTGCAAGATCCTTCAGAACAAACCCGGTAAGTCCCATACCTGTGCCCTTCACAAAGCCTAGCACACCACCCTTCTTAGCACCGCGAATGGGCAATCGAACGAGACCTGTGGTCCCGTCATAAATGCCGTAAACGAATTCAAAACGGGCCGCCTTCAGACCAGAGCGGATGCCGGTCACACGTGGTGGTCGACGAACGGTATCGTCGCCGTACAGTCGAGGAGCATTGTGGAACCCCTGAGCCAGTGCAAGAGATAGATCCACGGGGGCGCGGGCCAAGGCATGTGCAGACTTGCTAACCCCGGATGTAATATCCTCGGCATAGTCTTCGACGGGACCTTCAACTGTAGAGGCTGTCTGAATGGACGTCATCGTATCCCGACGCTCGTCTTGTGTGGGCCGACTAGACGAAGCAGTTCCGTTGGCACGATCTTCCTTCGTGCCTCCCTCACTACTCTTGTCGGTGGTGCTTTTAGCCTCTTTAGGAGTTTCATTTTTAGTCTCCACGTGCTGGTGAAGATCTCCGTCAGGAACGGCGTCCTTGGCTTTACCAGCTCGCCGAGACTCTCGTGCTTTCCTCTTTTTCTCTTTCTTCTCCTTCCTTTTCTGTGAAGTCTTCGCAAGACGGTATGGTACGCTGCCGATGCCACCAAAGACGTTGCCCACGGTACCAGCAATTGACCCTGCCACCCCTGTCAACGGCTCGCCCGGGCCTTCAAAGTCGTTCCATTCCATGTGTCGAATTAGACGCAGCTTTCTCCATGGGATCTGGCCCTGCTCAACAATGACATCGGCTGCCAATGCACTGAGCTTGACGTTGGTGTTCTTCAGTTTCCAAACAGCGACTTGGTCTTCTAAGATGGAACAGCGCATGGATTGCTCTCCTTGAAGATTTAGGTGGTGATGAAACGAGTCCACAGCGTTCTGTGCCCCATCACCTTCCAGTTCGATGTTCTTTGCAATCTTGCCAGCTCCCTCTTTCGCCTCTTCAGTAAGGCAGAATTTGATGCCTTCAGCGAGGTTCTCTGCTGTTAGCATCTTGTAAGGCACCGGCTCGGGACCAGCGCCTGCGCTGCTGACCATACTGCCCCAGAAGTGTTGGTCGCCAAAAAAGGGAACTATCATCGTCGGCTTGCCGCACTTCAGCGCAATGGCTGTGGTGCCAGCGCCTCCGTGGATGACACAAGCTTGGACCTTGGGGAAGAGCCAGTCATGCGGCGTGTTCTCGAGCATGTAAATATTGTCCGGGATGTTTTCGTTCCCAAGCCCGCCCCATCCTTTAGACACAAGTGCTCGCACTCCAGCCAACTTCACAGCGTCGAATATCATCTGGGTGAATCTGTCCGCATCGTCCACTACGATAGAGCCGAAGCCGAGGTAGATGGGTGCTTCCCCTGCAGCAAGGAATTGCTCCAACTCGCTTGGAGGATTGAATGTGGATGCTAAGTCGAGAAACACGAACCCTGAGATATCAATCTCGTCACCCCAATCCTCGGGCTTGGGAACCAGGCCTGGGCTCCACATATAAGTGAAAGGTACGTGGAGCCGGTAAGTAGCACCAGGAGCCCAAAGTGTCGACACGGGATCGAGGCCCAGAGTCTTGACCCGGAAGTCGTTGACCAAATCTCCCAAGCCTTGCCACACCATCATCTCTACCAGAGGATAGGAGATAAAGTTTGTGTAGCCCGGGTCGACATTTGACTTCTTGATGCTCGCCAGCGGATGAGGGAATGCTTGGGTTGGTGTGTATGGAAAGGTAAACATAAGATGTAGGGGGATTCCCAGAGCCTCCGCGCAATGGATGTGGGCAAAACTGGGTGGATTGGCAATGATGGCATCGGCGACGAAGGGATCCCTGTCGCCCATCATCTTAACATTCCTGATATCCTTTTCGTCATCCGTCGCGTTGATGCAAGCCCTCCAAAACCCTTCGAACATCTCTGCCATGGCCGCTCTCCGTCGCCCGATATCCCCAGCCTTGACTGCCTCGAGGGTAGGTATCATGCCTGGATTCTTGACCATGAAAGCCATCAGTTCAGAGGGGTCGCCTCCGACTGAGAAGAATTCCAGCCCCGAGTCTTTCTCGACGAAGTCGCGGAAAGCCGGGTGCGTTGCGATACGAACTCGGTGCCCATATTCTTCCTTGAGAATCTTTCCCAACTTCAAGAATGGCTGTGCGTCTCCTCGCGATCCGATCACCATAATGACGATATTGAGGCGGGGTCTCGATATGTTGTCAATGGTGGTCGTTCCGGAGGATAGCCGAGATCCAGTAGGCCTTTCAGTATCTTCTCCAGCAGGTCGCAGTGGACCAACTCTCTTTGAAGCTGCGCCTAGTGCCTTAGCCAAATAGCCTGTATTTGCTGTTTCTTTTACCGAGATACGCAGGCGGCCATCCTTCTTCACTTTGCCACTGGTTTTGTAGTTGTCGTTTCCCACACGGAATCGGCGACATTGCTCTTCAATCTCTCTTCTTCTCTTTTCCTTCGCCTGTGCTCTCGCCTTGGCCTCCTTCTTGTCTTGGGTCTGTCTCGGATCATCTTCATCAGATGACGAACTCTCGGACGAGGAATCGTCGTCTTCGTCGTGATGTTTCCACAGCGCTTTGTCTAGATACGACGTGCCAGCCCGCTTTAGCCCTGCCGGTATAGTCGCGACTCTTGTGCCTGGGGCTCGGCTGGGAAGATCGGTCCTCCACTGTTTCGATACCGATGGCCGCTTTGCGCCAATATCTAACTTTGGCTGCTTCGGGCCTTGTAACGCTGCCGGGTCTGATAATGCTTTCTTGGGTTTCGCGTCCGGGCTTGGTGGTGCCAAATCCTTGGGGGGCTCGGCGTGTTGAGGGCTTGTGGGCGAATTTATCTCTGGCGGCACGTAGCTGGGGAAGACGATATGGTCGTCCTTGTCCTTTACAACAATACCCGCGGGATGTCCATCTCGAACAGCGTCTTCGAAATGAAACTCTTGTCTTTCCAGCTGCGGCGGAGTGGCATCCATAGGTGGACTTGTTTCTATCCCCAATGCAGGCATTTTCGAGTCTCGCCGTAGCAGTGTCAAGCTGCGAGAGGCGCAAGATGATTGCTATCGCGTACGGCGCTGGATTCTGTCTTCGTTGTTGTCAAATGATAAATGGTTCTTGGTGTGAAGATTGGTAGGGAATGAGGCAAGATAAGGTCCAGATCGTCACTGAGTCATTGTATCGTGCTCGTTTGCTCGTCGGACGCGGTCGTGGCAGCTGGTTCGTGGTGAGTGTGAAGGATTGCGAAAGGTACAGGAAATAATTATCAGGTACAGGAGCCAGACGGACGTATCAACGGGCTACGTTTCGCCTCAAAGCAAGGCTTTAGAACTTAGTAGGTGGTAATAAGGTCACGATATTGGGCCAAATTTCCCATCGATGCTAGGCGATGACATCACTACCCGAAAATGGCTGATCCGTTAATCAGCCCCCCCTGTAAATCCGTTTACATCACCAAAGCCACCCCCGGCTCGTCTGTGCGAGGCGCTGCATTATTTTGGCGCCCCTCCCAACGTGTGCCCTGGGTCCCGGAGTCATTGTCCCGTAATGCTACCTACATATTATATCTTAGCGTTGCAGCCAAAGTCCATTAACCTATTGCGTCTTTTATCACCAAGTCGTTGGCCTATGTTGTCCAGGAACAGCACGAGGATAAGATCACCTGCAGAAAGTGACAACTTAACCCCTCGACGGATATAACCAGTGGAGCTCGTTTTCTTTGGTTTCAGTAGAGTTTGCGGCAGAACTGCTCCCCCAAGGTGCGACTGCCAACACATCGCTTGGCTCTTCAAGCCGTCATTGCATCTTTATGAAGGAGGTATGTAGCACCCTTGAAGCACGCAAAGCCAAGGAGCCAGCGGCAAAACTACGCTAGGGTATTTGATTAAGCTCCAGCAAGAACAGGTTGCTCGAAACTGTGCGACCCATGCCCCAGCCAGCACTCGTCGCCAATACTTGTCAGTGGCGGCGGGGCGGGCATCGACATTGGCCCACATGGGAGGGTAACTCAGGGAGCCAAAGGCAAACATGGTCATCTGGTTCTTCCATCTTTGCATTTGAATACAGAGTCCATCAGTTAGCCTGACAACCCATCATGTACCGTTCTGTTCCAGGGCACAGACTCAGATGCAACCACGCAAAGACCTTACAGCTACAACTAGCAACCCTCCAAATTCTGTGCGAATACCTTGCCTTCATAAATCATGAAAGTCGTGAATCCCCCCTCCATTTGCCTCACAAGCCTTACGCTCTCTGTGGCTTGGTGGCCTGATGGCAGCGTGTGGGGTGCGCAAGCCACACACCAAGATACCAGATCTGCGCTAAATCGGCGATCATCTTCCCCAACCCCAAATTGGCTGCAGCTGTCAGGGCCGCCTCCAACAAATGTACTCGGGGTTTCTGGCGTAACTCGGCCCCAAAGCTCCTGAACTACAATGGTAAACTCTGTAGTCTAAGAGTCAAGATATCAAGCTGTGTGATAACCTCGCCCTCCATGCCTTGTCCATCAATCTCTTTCTTCTCAATGCCCTCCCGCAACACCTTCGCGACGTGCAGCAATGGTTCTACATACCGCTCCTCAACCGCCGATCCCATTCCAGCTGGTACCAAATGCTTGAAGTCGCTCCCGGCGAACAGAAAGTATGCGAAATTTGCGACCTGGAGGTGGAATGGGTAGTTTTGTACCCAATACTCCCAGACAGCGGCTGGCTTCTCATCTTTCAGGGAAACGAGGTTAGGGAAGAGCGAGTATTGGAGTGATTCAATGGCTTCCGGGCCGGAGAATTGGTTGGCATGCTTGCTCTTTTGCGCAATGATTAGCTCTTCCCGTAGCCAGGTGACTGAACAAGCCTGCAGAGATGAGAATATGCAGTTCTCGAGCAGGTCTTCAAGAATCTTCAGCCTGTTTTCTGCATCCGGATCGGCGTGAAGGATTAACCCAGCAAGTGTCGTGGCCACATTTCGCACTTGAATAGACGGGTGGAAGACGGATATAAGGGTCAGAAGGTGATGGTATGGCATAAAATCTCCGGCGCCTGTGTCAGTCACATATATCCGTTTGCAGTTGTCTAGCCAAAGACCCATCACCAAGAGTGCCTCAGTCGTGCCGGGATTATTCATGATCTGGCTCTGTGGATCTTTGGTATCCAAGAAGCGCTTGAGAAGGTTGAAATGGTCGGGAAAGATGGTCATTTCGATTTGGTCGAAGTCGGCGTCAAAGACTTCAGATGCGAAGAGCCAATAGGCTGCGAGACACCAGACACCGCCAGTCGACAGCTTGATCGCGTCTGGCCGCTGGGAATCGAGCTCAATCGCGAGAGGATTTGTGACTATTGGACCCTCGAATATCTCCTTCAGTGACAGCGAAGAGACTTCTGATATGCCCAGGTCTCCGGCGATAGCCTAAGGTTATCGTTAGCAGCGCACTCCGTCAAATGTTGGCATGTAAGCCCGTACCACTAACTGGCCAACCAGCGCATCTCGACCCAGTAGGGTCTCGTCCTCTTTGAAGGCCCTCAGCATGCTCTTCTTTGGTATCACGCGGTCGGGGTTGTAGAACTCCAAGAGTCTGGGCGCCCACCCCATGTTGGTGCAGTTGGCATATGCTTCGA
The DNA here is from genome assembly GCA_001557505.1 of Reticulascus tulasneorum. NCBI lineage: Eukaryota > Fungi > Ascomycota > Sordariomycetes > Glomerellales > Reticulascaceae > Reticulascus > Reticulascus tulasneorum. The sequence continues at coordinate 1,641,581 of LSAX01000010.1, read as the reverse complement.
TGACGCACGTAATAAACGATTGGAGCAATCTCTTGATCATGGCTGGCTCAACGGGATCCGGCTGCTCGGACTGCTCTGCCTCAGGATCTGGGGCATTCTTCTTCGGGTCACTATCAAGGAATGGTCCATCCAACTTTGTGCTTGATTTCCGTGTTGGCAGGATTGGTCTCTTTTCTCCGGAGAGAGAACGGACTAGAGCAATGATAGCTGCCGTCATCTCGGGATTTTGAGGTCGGTAGGCGTGGTAGACCGTCTGGAGAGTTGTATGGACAAACCGAGACGGAACCTTGACCTTCAGTCGCTTGTGCAATATTCCCAGCATTCCCACTAGAGTAATGAACTTGGTAGTCGTCTCTGCATCTTCGTCTTCATCTGCTGCGTCCATTGTCTGTTCCAGGACTTCGAGAACCTTGAGAATGACTTCCCGCGGGTTCCCCAGTTGGGCTATAGTTTCCAGACATTGTTCGCTTCCTTGTAATGGAACCAACATCTCCACCAAGTCCCAACCTATATCTTGTGTGATCTGTGCATCTTGGAGGATCTCGTGCAGCGCTGGGAGTACTTCAGGGGAGAGGAACTCCCCGATGATCGTTAGGTAGGTGAATGTGTCGGTTGCCGGCGGCCGTGATTCTTTCAAAGCCTGAACGGCCTTCGAGGTCTCGGCCATTATTTGGTTTCGTTTCTGTCGATTATTTACTCTTATTGTGGTGACAGGGTCATGTTTTCCTTGGAGCCGTTGGGTGAAGAAAACAAGTTGGCAGGAAGACAGCCTCACGCACACCAAAAAGATCTAAGCCTTCGTCATAGGCGCCTAGATGCCTGGTGGGGAATTGAAACGCCCGGGCCACAATCAGAACAACCCCGCTCTTATCGTATCGAACGAGATGGGTCCAGTCCCACTAGACTAATTATGGAATAATAGGTATGCAGTGGGTGGCCCCTCACTCAGTGACCCCGCTGAAACCTGGGAGGCTGCGTAGTCAGAATCCAACCCCAGAACCTTGGAGATATATGAATTATGAGTGCGAGGCCCACTGCATACGACAAAATGAAGATGGAGGAGAAATGCGAAACCTCATCCACAATGCATCCCAGTTCCTAGTTTGCTCCCATGAATCCTGTTAAGCTTAATAAGCTACAGATGAGTTCTGCCGACCTCGTGTTTGGGCAAGGCTAGATCACGCAGCCCACTGCAGTGGAATGGGCCTTAGTTGCCCTTAGGTTGTCCACTAACTTACGCATTAGCAGGGGTCGTGCAGCGAAGCCACAGCACCCTTGCCCTGGGAATCCTCACCGAACCCAGGCCGGAGTGATCCTCAGGACCGTGAGGCTGCACCCAACCCAACCTCACCTGGCTACTCCCCAACGTCCGCTGTCGAGCTGGCAGTTGCAAACCCACCGCTCGCTCCTCTCATTATTATCCTCTCCTCGGTCTGGCTAACTTGCAAGCTGCATTGCATTTGCTCACACTGATCCTGTGAAAGCACTTGCACATTTATCTTGGTGGACGAAGTCGCCGATCACGGCTGAAGACCACTGATCCGGGTGGCCGGTACTCTTTCAACCGGATCTGTGGTAACCTGCTGTTAGTAAGATTGCCCCAAGTCTCGGTCTTTCCATTTTAACAATGGCTCTTCGCTAGATTGCAAAAGGCTCTTCGATCCAAACCATCGTCCATTCTACCCGAGGCAAGGAGCATGGCGAAGCTTGACAAGCTACCTCCCGAAGTGCGTGCAGCTATAATTCTGAGACTGGTTGATTTCTGGAAATGCGATGACGAGCCCCCCGAAAGCCTCGCTCCCTATGCTTCCGTCTGCCGTGAGTGGCAGGCACTAATCGAAAGGCATACCTTCTCCGAGCTTCGCCTTACCTTTGAGCGACTATCCAACTTTGATGCGTTTGTGAGGAACACAAGACGTGGCTGTGTGAGGCGAATACACCTACACGTTGACTTGCCCACATACTTCAATGACCCATGTGAAGAAAAGGAGGGCTGGCTGGACAAAGTGGCCAACAATACCATATTCACTCGGAGCTTCCAGACTCTCTTTGCGACGTTGAACAATTGGAACGACGATGAGGTTTTCAGAGGAGGCATAACTCTCCTCTTCAGTATTTCCTCAATGAGTGACCTCAGAAATGCTTCATATGGACTCTGGCAACGCCGTCGTTGGAATGTACAAGATATCGGCGAGAAGCGATTCGCCGACTCTTACATCGACTTCATCGGACAGGACGACGAGCTAAAACGGACGGATATGCTACTTCCGGTGCATGCAATAACCTCATTCGAGACATGCCCTCTGAATCGACGAGCTATTATGCCTGCCGCCTACTCGGACATCGTCGCAAAGCTGCCACGTTTGCAGACGGTGTCCTTCGACATCATCAAGGAACGCCGCAGAAACATGCGAAGGACCATCTTTGATCGTAAGTCCCCAACACTTTTCGTGCAAGACCTGCCTTGTATCACTAAACCTATGAGAAGTAGAGATGGCTTACTTTGTCCCCCTTGCTCCAGAACTTGGCGAGCTTACGAGGCGTTGGCCACCGACCATTGAGAGCCTCACGATTTCGGCTAATACCCTATCTTCGTGGCGGCAGCTACCCCATGAGCAACTCTCAGAAGGTAACAGCGGCGAGAAGCTATGCCATCAGCTCCGTACTTTTGCTGCTCAGCTGAAACACTTGAACGTGCAAAACCTTGTACGGATACGGGAATTCTTACGACCCGTTTGGCCCAGGGATCAGGAAGATAAGGAACCTTTCATACCAAATCCAGACATTCCCAGGTTCGAGCGTCTGGAGACCATCATCCTCTCGTATGGATCCATATGCTTCAACACGGAGTGGTACAAGCAGGGAGATGATATCAACGAGCACAGTGACACCGTCGATTTTCGGCAGAACATCTCCCTAGGCGCTGCACGACTGGCATATAACATGCCGAAACTGAGACGTATGGTCATCAGCCAGCGTCCGATGATGTGGGCTGGGAAGCACCAGCTCGAGTACGAAGTGGATAAGACGTCGGCCACGGTGACTTGGATAAGTACTTTCGAGTTCAAGCCTTGGGAACGTACGGTCGAGGCCTGGACCGAGGTTGCGGAGAAGAACGCTGGGCTGAAGCTTACAACGGACATTGTGACGATTGACGGGTGGCAGACGGATGGCAAGGCCCCACAGATTCCTGCTCTGGCGTTCTGAGTTCACTTTCCTATGTTCAATGGTTGCAATGGCACAGAGAATCTAGGGACGGTTGGGTTTTCATGCATTTTACATGGCGAGGGGGGACAGACTCATATTCAACGATACCAGCCTTTTTGGAGGCCACTCTTCTAAAGCATAGATACCAGAGGGATTGGCTCGGGAAGGCGTCAAATTCCCTTTTAACATCAGATTCAGTACTACACACGTTAACTCCCAAACCAGAAACCCATGTAAACCACCAGCCCAGTCCCAGGTATGCTAAACGTACATGCCACAAAAAACTCCATCCGGGTTTCCTTTGCCTTTTTATTCAGAATCATCGTCGTCGTCTTCCTCCTCCTCCTCGACTTGCCTCCGTCCCCATCCCATCCTCTTCTTTGTCCTCAGCATCCATGTCCAGTGAGCCCACGGATCCTTAGCCAAGTTCTGCATGGCCACCACATCGCTATTGGTACCCCCGGCCGCTGCCAGCCCGTGCTCTATCGCCAGCCGCGCGTACTTGGTCGCCGTCCACGGCTCGCCGACGCCGTTCCACTCAATAGCGGCGAGAGTGTACGCCTCGTGGAGGATGCTGTACATGCGCTCCTGCTCGTACAGGCTGATGACAAGCTCGGCCATCTGCGGCGTCGCGCGGCTCTTGGTCGTGTAGTCGTTGAGCTCCAGGCGGAGAGCATCGATCTGGGTGATGCGGGCGTCGGAGGCGAGTGTTTGTGGGGCCGGGGCCGCGCAGGTATGACAGGTACAGTGGAAGCCCCAAGTGCTCTTTAGCTTTGCGAGGCGTTCGGCGCGGGACTTCATGCCACTGGGTGCGTTAGTTAGCTCCAGAGGTGAAACAGATGAGAGAGGGAGCTTACTAGATGTAAGTGACCGTCAGTTCCTCCCCTGCCTGGATGTCCCGTATGGCCGTAGCGTGTTGGGTGAGTGTTGTAGCGTCAAAGTAGTAATCTACGTTGGGCCGGCAGTCGTGGTTCATCCGTGCAGCTGCGTCGAGGTTAGTTCTCCATCATACCCAGCTCGGGGATTTCGTAGTGGTGGACTCACTTTCAATGAAGACGGCATAGAAGCCCTCCTCCTCACCATCTTCCACGTCAACATCGAACGAATTGGTAAACAGGATCTTTTCGATCTTCTCGAAATGCTCCAGCTCTTCGCCGTGAGTGGACATGTTCAGGAACCGAGTCCGATGGCTGTAGGATAGCTGGTCTATCCCCAGGCTCTGCAGCTGGAGCAGGTCCTGGCGCTGGACCTCCTCATATGCGTTGTAATCCACCATAATGGACGGTGTCTCTCGAATGATGGGCTCTCCGCGATAGATGACTTCTTGCGCTACCAACCCGTACTCCTTGCCGGGGATCTGAACCACCTTGACTTTGCTGCTCATTTGATTCCGGCCTTCCAAGACCCCGGATGACGTGAATGCTTTGTTCTTGGCAAGGTGTGCCGCCCTCTTTTCGTCTGTTACGAAAAGGACGCCGCGGCCATGGCCGAAGGTGCTGTTGTGGTATATGCAGAACTCCCGCTCGACGGTGCTGTTCCGAAAGCATGGTTTTGTTGAGGTCCAGGCTGCTCCCTCTTGACCTTGGCCAAGAACTGACTCTCCTTGGTATTTCGATAAAATGCTCTCATTTGAACAGACGGAATCCGACAAGCCAGGGCTGTCTAGTAGTGAAGATAGACAGATTGGCCCAATGTCCATCCGTCTCGATTTGTCTACGAATGCCAGTGTTGAGGCAACGCACAGAGGTAGAAGAAGTAATGATTTCATTTTGAAATGAGTGATATCGTTAGGCTTGCCAAGGATAGAAGAGCGTGGGAGCCATCGAGAGTCGTGAGGTCGTCCCAACGGCGGTATATTAGGAAAACGGGCCACCATACAATTGTATATATCCCCGGACTACTTGGTACACTCACGGTTCCACACGAGTGTTTGGGGTCTGCAGCGTGGATTGGACCGCCAACAAGAGGAAACAATTGTCTGGGGTCGGGGGGCGGCCAGGGCGAATAATCAAGCCCCCGGCCAGTGCTTCAAACAGGGTCATGGTTGTCTATATTCGTGCTGCACTGTAGACTGTGCGCGCCAATTAATTAATTCTCGGCCGGTATTGGAGTTGGTATGAGGGGGGTGGTGCGGCACAAAAGTTCTAGGGGGAAGAGGCGACACTTGGCTTGCACGTATCAGATCTGTTACAAGAGACCGTGGTGAGGGGAGAACGGATCGTCCTCGCCTAGAATATTCCCCTCAGGGAGAGCTACCTAAGATCTGCAGATCCGTAAATCGTTCGAGGATGAAGGAAAGAATTGACGACTGCTGGAGTAGCAAGATGGATTGAGAACCGCCATGCGAGCAAATGTCGAAACGGTATAATTACACCACCAGGCCCGGTGGGTACTGGACGAGTGGAAACGGCATGCGGAACCTCCCTAAAGAACAATGCACCCATACGGTTAAATATGGCAAACTTCCCTTCAAACTCCATTTCGACAGGCTGCATGGGTATCTCCATGACCGATTGATATCATTTGTGTCATGTCAATTTGCAACCGCCCCCGTGGGTATGTCATCACGAGCTGGCTAAGAGACCTTCCTGCCGGACCAGCCAAACCGCTTTGACCCTGCTCATCGGCGTCCGGTCGGGCAAGACAAGAGTTATTTTGCTATTATCCCATCCCTGGTTCTCGGGCGGTTTCGTTACTCAAAAAACGGGAAACGGAAACGGGAAACGGGAACCAAATCTGATCCTTTGCACCTCGTTCTTGGGACCGGGATCTTCACACTCGCAGCGAGATTGGCAATTGCCGATCTACCGATGGGAGTTCGGCGGCGGAAAGGACATTCTGCAGAGGCTGACGAAGCTTGAATGCTTCGCATTGAAGCTTCAATCAATAAATCGTCCGACGCGCGTCTTCGCTGAGAGAATGGCGAGCGGGCAATGACGATACGTCGAGCAAGGTCGGCTGGCTGGCGATAGGAAGAATGAGCTTCGGGTCGTGGGGGATGCCTCCATGCCAATTCGGGATGTTGAGGTACTGAGTGTCCTCAGGGTCTTAGGCTAAAGTGAAGCGGCTATCATAAGACATTCAAGACCATCCTCGTCTGGCTAGACATTCTAGAATTCCGGCTGCACATATGGTGTGGGAAGTCAAGCCGTGCCATCATCCCGCAACGGAGCACGTAATAAAAGCTCGTGAAGGACCCCCACAACGGACGGAGACAAGCGTGCCGGTACCTTGACCGATACGACGCGGCTTTCGACATATCTCGACGAGATGGCATGCTACGGCGGGACAATCCCGAAGGTGTATGCTTTGGGAAAGCCTGTATATGTTGGCGACAACACTCAATTCTGAAGTGTTCGACACCTCCATGAGCTACGTTTACAGAACAGGATATCCTGGTCAAACTACGCAAACAACCCCAAACATCTGTGCTCTCCGAAGGCTATTCTAAACTCTCTTTTCCCGTGGAGCTAGTCACCGTCCCGCCTCTCTTGTTCCACTGTTCCACTGGGCTCTCCAGCTCCACCACAGGGAATCTGGGATCCTTCTGCCAGGGAAGAAAATCGCCGCTGGCGACCATCCACCTGAGGATGACGGCCTCCAGCCTTTTCTTCACTTCTTCATACTTGGGGACTTCGGCGAGGTTGTGCATCTCCCCAGTATCATTCTTGCGATCATACAACTCTGATGGCTCGTACAATCGGTAAATATATGTCCACTCCCTGTCCCGGCACGCGATACTTTTACCCACGACCGTGGTATCCTCGTGTTGCAGGGCGACCTTGATATCGTAAGGGTAAGGGGCCTGCTCAAGCAACGGCTCCTCGCTTGTCAGGAAGCCGCCTTCAGTAAAGGCGTACTCTTTGTGCTTAATCACTTTCCCATCACTCTTCCCTCCAGAAGTTAGTATGTCTGCCATTGACAAGCCGCAGTGTGGGAAGTGCTCGCCAATGCCAGCGAGCTGCAAGATCGTGGGAACGAGATCCACCATCTCAGTCATTTCATCGTATACAACGCCCTGAGGGAGGCCACACCCTCCCACAATTAGAGGCTCGTGGGTAAGAGAATCCGACAGTCCAGATGGCCACTTCTCAATCATACCGTGGTCACCGAGGTATTCTCCGTGGTCAGTGAAGAAGAGTGTAATGGTACTCTCCCAGTAACCAAGTGTTTTCGCCTTGTCGATGACCTTGCCAAACTGATCGTCGAGGCGAGATATCATGCCGTAATAGGTAGCCATGATCTCGGCCCAGATGTCAGGAGTGGCGCGATGCGTACCATATCGCTCTCGATTCAGCTTCATATATCGTGGCTCATAACCAGTCTAGCAAGATGTCGCAAAATTAACGTGGCTTCTCGGGAAGCGAGAAAGGAAAACTTACTTTTGCTCCTGGACTGCTCGGAGACGTCATCTGGCTGCGATCATACATGGAAAAGTATGGCTCCTCAACTTGAAAGGGGCAGTGAGGGAAGAGAAGCGGCAAAAACAGCACCCATGGCTTGCCGGGTGGAGGTCGTTCCAGCCATTTGAGGGCCGACCGCACCACAGCATCGTCGTAATCCATAGCCTCAGTCGGGTTGCGCAGCCCCTTGTAGAACAGCCGCTTCCAAATGCTATCCCTGTCAGGGTCTTCCTCACCTCTACCCTGGAACCTGGGGACAAACTCCGGTGTTTCCAGGAATCCGTACTCATCTACCGACAGCTCCGTCACCGTAGGGGCAAACATGTCACCGCGTGGGGCGAGGCATGCGACATGATAGCCGCCTTTCTCCTTCAGAGACCGGAACAGATTCGGCTCCCACGGTTTTATCAAGTTCTCAAGGGACCGATGGCCCGAGACGTGAGGGTAGTTGCCCGTGAACATGCTGCAACGAGACTGCGCGCAGACCGAGGCTTGTACGAAGCAATTGCTAAAGCGAATACCTTCCGCTGCGAACTTGTCGATATTTGGAGTTCTTACTATCTGGGTTGATGTCAGAAAACGTCTTAGACTCCGTGACTGAGCATCTCCAGTCACTCGAAGGTGCTTGAACGGCGTCCCGAGGTTGATGTCCAGATCAGATCAGATCAGAGAGCAGGGCCATGTTCTGCATAGCATGAGAGACGGCGGAGATGAGGAGGCATACCTTGTTTCCGCAGCAGCCCAACGAGTCGTGACGCAGCTGATCAGGCATGAATATGATAAAGTTCGGCTTTTCCATCTTCAACCCGCTTGGCTTTGGCGGAAGCTCATACGGGGCGTGTGTCTGTGGTGTCGGCATCTCAAGTGGCACTGAGGGGATCTAGCAGGCAGCGATGTATGGAAGCCTGTCTCCGTAACCCAGCGACTTAGACAACAAACAAGTTCGACAAACCCTTAAAACCGAGTTGGCGGAGGTCGCATACAGTACAAACGCCCAGATCCTACGACCAGATTCTAGAGAAAGGTACCGGGAGAGTAGGGCTACGGGCGATGCGAGGAACATAATAGGACTACATGCCCAAGTCGGGGATCAACTCTCTTCATATACCGGCAGGCCAACAGCTACTCCAACTACTTTTCGGCCACGCAACAGAAAGACCCGCATATCGTCCGACGATCAGACCTTGAACAGAACTAACATCACATATCGCTTTAGTCGCAGCATGAAGTACCGGCTGACTGGCTGGAGACTCTGCTAGTCTACATGCCGATGTCCGGGTAATTAGTGGGAAGTACAAGGTTGTGGAACAACCAACAGCTCGCGGTCATAGGGCTTTCGAATAGTCAGCATCTCATATACCTTGACAAATTATCGCATCTGAGAGCATATAGAAGAGGCCCAGAGAAGACAAGCATGGTTCTTCGGTGTTAGTCTCGTGCTTGGGAGAAAAAAAAGTTGAGATGTTGGATGCGGTGAAGGGCAGATGTTCGTCCGTCGTCCATGTAATGCAACATGTCCTCATGGGCGACCTCCATACTAGTCTGCTGCTTGCGCATGGTTCCAACCATTGTTGGCGGTCTTGGTTGGCTGCTACTTATCTTGGGGAAGGTGATGGCACCATTGGAAGGCATGCGACGCGTAGGCGGTCCACTCGGGAGAAGAAGCCCTGGGCAGCACATGCAGGCGCTGGCACATGACTTCCATTTCGAACCGACATGGCTGGGGAGAACTCGGTAAGCTACTGCAAGCTCGCAATACTGGTGTTGGATGGCTCCAGCCCTGTTACGACGTCATGGTTTTGGAAGCTTGTTGCCCAGAATGAGTCGTCCTGGTCTTTATCCGATGTGTCGGTAATGGGGAGCCTATCACATCACATGGAGGCGAGCTTAGAGATGGCTTTTGAGGTTTTTATATGGTGGTACCCAATAGTTGTAATTATACAAAAGTCATTAGAATATACAAAGTATTCTACAATCCTAGTGCTTCTCTCAGGCCTCCAAGATGCTTCCTGCTATCACACACAACTCCTTCCCTGCTGTGAATATGTACGTGGCTCGTGTGCCTAAGGTCGTGTTCAGGTATATAACGGCTCATGGGTCTCCAGGTGTGAATTATGAATTACTTTGGTTTCAGGGGCATCGGTAGAATACTCGGAGGACAAGTCCTCTGAGCTCAGTGGAAGTCGCTCCGCTCCTTCTCCCTCAATCCACCGATTTGGTTCATGTCGATTGAGTAAAAGTCCGATTTGTTCTCCTTCTCGTAAGCTGGGAGCTGCTCCTCCCGGACTGGCTCCAAGCCGACAACGCCTCCGTCACCAACACGAACAACGAGAACACGGCCACTCTTTCGCTGTCCGGCGTCGTCGTGCTCATCAGGGAAGGTGATGTGGATTTCTGGAACGTTGTCGGGTGAGTGAGGAGCCGAGTGGGGGTTTGTGAGCATTGGCTGTCCGTTCTTGCCAATAACCAAGATGCTAGCTCGGCCGTTCCGACTTGTCTGGATGGTAAGACCCTGGTGGTTCGCATTGCGCTTGACCTGGTTGTACGAGGGAAGCCCACCGTTTCGGAGCTGCTGTTGTTTTCGCAGCCTTCGGAGGAGGAAGAGGGTAGCGACGAGGAGAAGGGAGAAGAAGACCAGGCCGACCACAACAATCATGAGAGTGAGCATGTTGTTGTCTCCACCCTCCTTCTTGTCATCGCGGGCTAGAACCGCGATGGTTCGGGAGACGAGGTTCTGGATTGAAGGCATTGCGTTCGTCGCGAAGATAGAACTGGCGATGTGCCTTTGGTGATAGTGAGCGTGGGTTGAAGGGAAAGCTCCGACCTAATAAAGAAGGGATTGATGTCTAATTGGCATCCGGTCAGCATCCGTATTCTCAGGCGCTCCGTCTGACGCAAGCAGAAGACCTCCAAATTGGAAACGCCCGCCCAGCCCGCTGGCCACATGGCGAGACAACACATTCCACCGCCCGCCTCGATTCACTGCCACGATGAAGCTCACTAAAAAAACCAAAGTCCTCTCATACACAACGAAGGGGCTGACAGCTGAGGAAAATAAGCACCTACGTACGGAATGAATGAACCCGAGTCGTTGGATTCTGTGGGGTCCGGATTGGGCGTGTAAGAAATGTCTGTCTCGGGATGTGTATGTCTCGGGTGATTAAAGAAAGGACGGAAATCAACTAAAATGAGTGAAGTTGATATTCCAGGATTAGAGAGAGTGACGAAGGGAGAGCAAGACACACGTGCTGCCTCGAAGCTGCCCGGATTTCAAACGACGACGACGACGATGGTAAGGACGAACAAACAAAAAGGTTGTTGGGAAGGAGAGGGAAAGAAGAGAGAAGGGAAGAAGGGACATTGACGGAAATGAGAAGCCCACACACCCCCCGTTCACAGCACGTCGAGACGCAGGGGGCAGATGGTGAGCTCTGGTCTCTTGGTGGAGCGAGGCTGAGTCGTGTGATTCGGTGAGAATTCGACATTGACAGGCCCCAATGATCGTTAACGAGCTGCTGTAATCTCCTGGATTGGCCAATGAGAGCCACCATCCGTGGGCTTATTGTGGGGATAATTTTGGCAGCAACGGCTACGCCAGCGCCTGTCATTGGCTGTTAATTTGAAGCTTTGCTGAATATGGCCCGAGTGTTCGGCGGCTGTGGAGAAACCCGGGAATAATCCTCCTCTCCTGTCGCGCCAAATCAGATGGGGACAAAGGGGCGGCCCCAGTCGTGGTTTTGGATGGAGGAAGAGCCTCAAGGTTCTCGATCTCTTTATCGATACAGATACCGACCGTATGCCCCCCTTCAGACTCGGCGAGGGAAGCAATTCGTTATGCCAAAGACAAAGCCTTTGTCTGGCCCAGTACCGACAGAGTCGTCGACAGATTGTTATGTTCTTACAACTATCACATCACATAGCGATCGATCCTCGACACCAATACTCCTCACATTGTTGGCGAAGGATTTATTAGAGGTGAAGCATATTGTCATGTCCATCTTGCGAGCAGTGTCGGGATTCCTCCTCCCCACTGGGTTGGAGCGCCTGGACCTCGACTCGCCAGGATCGCACAGCTGCAACAGCATTCAACCCTGAAAGATGTTAGAAACATCCCACAGCCACCCTGGCTGGCCCCTTGCGCGGGGTCTTTGGTGTCGCAGACCCCAGACACGTCGTCTTGCTCGACAGTCAATGTGCCTCGCTGCCTCTGTGTGAATGAGTCGAGTCATTTGTCCGTAATCTTGAAAGATTTGCATCTACCTTACTAGAGACTGCCTTGCTTATTTCGGGCGTTTACTCAACATCGGCTTTTATTCTGAGTTTTGCTTCTCCACTGCGGCGGCAAAGTAGCGGCGTCTCGCCCAAATTATAGATTACTCCCCCTACCTATTGGCTCATCTCCATAACCCGGTTTAGCGTTGGCCCAGATGTCCCAACGCAGCATATAAATCAACCAACATCCCTTCGTAGGATCCATTCCACCGCACTAGATGAACCAACAGACGACCTCCGTGACTTCCGAGCAGCAATCGGATCTTGTCTTTGAAGCCTTACCGATTTACGCTTCTTGTCCAAGCAAACTTGGTGTCAACGTCACTAGGTGGATGCGAACGCGCTATTCGTTTGAAGACAAGGCAACCAGTGTGACAAGCCCGTCACCTTCTGGCTGAATGCTACTTGACTGCCTTGCAAGGAATAGATCCGACAGCCGGCTTCGACATGCACACCATGGGGGCCGAATTTGGGCAACTGACAACGTCCATTGCATATTTCCGGACCAGACGACACGGGTGCCTGTTGTGCTACTTTCGGTCATCGCCAAAAAATCGGTCAATCATGCTGGAGGTTGTCAGACCAGCGGTGAGGCCAGAGGTCTGCCAATCATTAACAAGTACGAAAAAGCAAACCACCAGCCGGTCAAACCAATATGGACTCCCGATGCAGCTATCAACAATGCCATTGTGGGCCTTTACATGTGGGCTACTCTCAGGCTTGGCACCTCCGTTTGGTTTCTTCTCTTCGAGCACGCCGGTCGTAGTGTTCACGTAGCAGGAATTGTTTGCTACACTTTTTCTCGAACAAGTACGGGGGCTGGTGCTGGAACTGCACTCGCAGCTACTCGTAACGCTAACAATTTGGCGAGTTCCTGGAGGTGTAGAGATGTCCCACAAGTGTCGGTTCGCGAAGCATCATCCTTGGCTCTCCTGCTTTCCCCCGTATGCAGGTGGCCCTGCTGCAGCAGCCTAACTATCGCCTTCAAGCACAATGGTACTTTCCTCAGACTCGTGTGACCTCAGCGATTGCTACTAGACCGGCAGAGGGATGATAGGAGAAAGCTGAAATCCTAGCAGACTATGACCGAAGAAGGCGAGTAAACTCGCAAGTGTAGCATCACACGATTGCCCCTCAAGACGGAAATTGAAGGCTCGAGGACACCAATTGCACAGCGGACAATGAGTGCGAGATCGACCTGCTGGTGCCCATATGTCTCAGTCGGGTGCTGCAGCTCTTGTGCATCGTTGAGACGCAGGCTCTCCGATTGTGTTGGAAAAGCAATTACTAGTATACGGGGAATGCCGGCAAACGGAAAGCCTGCTAGTGTATGCTAGCTGATCTGGATCGTCCCTTCGCGCGATGTCTTGCTGCGGGATACTCGGCTGAGGGACATTGGCCCATGGCTGGTGCACTGTAGTCGTCTATTACCTGCATCTACTCGGGAGAGATTCTGGTGGGTGTCGATGCAAGATTTGCCCCGAGATCGTGGATCTTTCTGGTCTGTTCGAAAGGCGGAACTGTCCCAGGCGAGCACGGTATCGCGGTTTCACAAACTCATGGAGCAGAGATACTTCCGCGCCGCTTTGTTGCTCGCAAGTGAGTCATCTTTCGTGTCTCTAACCTGCGTCGACAGGCGCTTTCACGGGCGGGGTAGGTGAAGCCTCTCTTGTGGCGGCCTAAGAAACTATGATTTGTGCCTGCGAGGCTTGATCGGCTGGCCAAAATCCAGACCCGGCTGTGTGGATTCAAGAGTCTCCTTTTGTTGTGCTAGAGCGATTGCTTGGGCGGCGTAATTCTTGGACTTGGCCAGTTAGTGCCCGCTTCTCCTAAGCGTACATGAGGTGGGCCATCGGTGGCGTATAAAGCTTCGAGGTGCCACTAGCATTGTTACGGATTATGTGTAGGAATACCTCTTTTGACTGGCAGGGGAGGGTTATGTTACAGGCCAAATACACAAATTTTCCAACAAACAACAAAAAAGCAATATGACTGTGCTTGTAACCGAGGCTAACACGATGATGCATCGAGATGCTTTAGATGGAAGGGGAACCAAAATGTGTACCACGGCGGTGCAGTTCTGATTCGTCCCGATGATGTCTTGCCATAGCCAGACTAGAGAAGAGGCTAGTCGGTTTAAAAATGCTACGAGGGCGTCTCGGGCAATGGTGGAATTTAAGAGGGCAAACCTACCACGCCGCAAACCGGCCGGCCTGATCCACACGACAGCCAGTATCCCAGACAGCAGAGAGGAATACCTGGTTGGCACCAATTGAAATCTGGAGAGTAGCAGAGCGCTCGGAGCGAGCTCCGAGGCTTTTCTGACCAACACGAAGTACTCAAATACGTGGACGAGTATGAGTGCTGTCCAGGTGCAACCCGCGGTAGAAGTCTAGATGTGAGTGGAGGACGATGCTCTCAGCTCTTCTGCACATTTGCTGGTGGAGTTGGCCTGTGTCGTCCAACACCGAACCATGTGAGAAACGTCGAGCACAAATACCTTGTCCTGATATGGTCCTGCGCCGTGAGTGGTTCGGTTTCGCTTGTTGAGTCGAAACACTGAAACATTCCCTCCGCCACGGTGGGTCAATCCGGGGTCGAACATCGGAGTCGACTGCGGAGATGGGACGGTACCTCGTACAGTGCCAGCCCCCCTCCCCCCCCTAATGACGATGGATGCCGCTGTTGTTGGAACGTTCTAAAATGGGGAGCAGAAACAAAATACTTTGCGCTGCTGCAGCATGTAGGTCGGGGCTGGAGCACCTAGTTTAGAATGGAAGTAGGAGCACTCTCCTCGGCGGCTGGAGCATTTGTCCGTACATGATTCGAAACATGATGGAACCAACCGAGGAGAATGATTTGATCTTGGGAGTACACTGTTGATTATTTTTGGTGTGATCGGGAACGTTTGGCGATTTGGGAGGTTACTTTTTCGCATGGCGCTGGCGTCTGGGCGCCAGGGCTCTAAACTAGTCTTAACGGGGAGGGGGGCCACTAACTTATTAGTCTACGTAGTAGCAGAGGAGCAGCAAGGCCTAGAACATCAGAACACTACGCTACCAATGTAGGTAATTAGGTCATAAAAGCGGGAGAGAGAACGGGGCTGGCATGGGGTTCAAAAGAAGCAACCAAGTAATAATAAGAGATGGATGGGATCGAGCACAGACGAAGCTACTGAATTGGAGGCGAACTAATGCAGCGACCTGGCACTTCCGGGTATGACAGGGCGGAAGGAGATCGAAGGGGGCGGCTTGTTGAGTGACGAGGGACGGGAAGGGAAAAAGACGATGGGGGCGATGGTCCAGCAACCTGTTCGTAGGACGGACGGCTTGGATCTTTGTCGAGGGATGATCGCCACGGAAAGAACACATGCCAGCGCGTTGGGAGAGACTGATTACAACATTCCATGACATTTCTCCTTGAACTAGAAGGGCTCCGTTCCAGGAAATGAGCATGAGGAGGGCGGGATGGCAATCAGTGCAAATCTGTTCATGCCTTGGGGCCACATTCGGTCGGTCGGTCTGTCAAGTTCAACTCGTACCTCTACGTATATTCAAATACACACGAAGAGAGCTGACCCCCCTTCGCCCTTCCCGTGTGTGGTGGTGTGTCTGTGTCATCATACCTCCAGGTGGTTAACGAAAGGAAAAAAGGAAAAGGTCCCTTGCATCCCCAACGTAGGTTCGTGTGAATGAAGAGGTTTGACATCACCGGCGTGGGATGGGCCGGCCAGGACGAACCACACAGACAAGCCCATATTTTGTTTCTTCCTCTCTCGGTTTGGGCCGTCGTCTTTCTCTCCCTTCGATGGGATGGAGCGTAATTACGTGCAGACTGATAACAGCGGAAACTAATGGAATTGAGGGTTGGTTGTGCCAGTAGTTTATATTAAAATCGAGCCCGACCCGGGCAAATAGATGGATGCTGCATGCCCTGGACCCGGCTCTTCCTGTCATGTCTTGTCATTTATCGTGAAAGCCTCACTCACCCTGCTACCCTTTTTTGTATCTATCCCGGCCTGGCCCAACTGCCTTTGTACTTTTTTGGTCCTCATGTCGACGACCGAGGGAGAGGTCTCACAACAAACTTCACCTCCTGCCATATACTAATTCTATTCTTCAACCTACCCTACTCCTACATACTGCCCTCTTGGGCCGCCCCTTTTTGCGCCCCCTTCTCTCTTTCTGGATGATCACTCTCCCGCGCGTGGTCCCTTCATACATGCGAATACAAAACCGTGGTGTACCGACCTTCAAGTCAACGTCGTACCGGCGCACACACACTGCCGCACCAGCAGCAGCTTTCCTTCACACCTCGCAACCAGGCAACGTCAAACCTTGCCCTTTTGCCCCGTCTCTCTCTGCTCAGGCCCGGGGAAAGGAGACACAAAAATTCGAGGCAAACAGCTCCAGAACCCATTGGACGTGGGGATCGCACTGAAGGGTCGCCTTACTTGGTCCTCTTTTTGATTCTGGCATATTCCCAGTCCGTCAGGCTCGGATACACGAAACACAACGAGCGGTGGGAACGTACATTTACATACCTACATATACAACATCTACAACATACTCGTCATATTTATTTTAAACACAGCTCTCTCTATCTCCATCAACAAATAGAACAAAGCCGAGCATCATCTCACCCACTGCAAGTTTTACATACAAAGGCGCCGGGCCACCTACGCAACGGCCGTCAGTTCATTTTTGTTCGAGAAGCATAATTAGAAGCACATCACACGCAGGGGACGCTACGCTTTGAACGATCGACCCAACAGATCCGGGGTTGATACTTCGCACGCACCGGCTGACCGATCGAGGGATTTGTAAAGGTCTAACTGACCAACGAAAGAACCCCCAGGAGCGCCGTGTTGAGTAGTGTTGGTTCAGAGGGCGCGGCTGGCTGCTTTCATCTTCGAGCGAGTTGTGGCCCCCCCCCCCTTGCCTTGCGCTACGAAGTACATACGGATACATTGAAACCCCCCATTTACACAAAGATACCTTACATCACCTTACCTATTCCCAGACTACGCAAACCCTGGATCCCGACGTTTGTCGAAGGAGGACCAACAGCCGCTTGCTGGAACAAACCTACAGCAGGACAAACCTCTCACAAGCGCGTATTGTTGAAGACAAGACCCGAGGACGAGGAGAAGACACCGCTCATTCTTTAAATTCCTCGCTCCCATTCGTCCCACGACCAACACCACCGTCCATCTCTTCGCCCCATCAGTAAGAATCGCAACCCCTCGATCTGTGTCGCGCGACCTAGACAGGGCGCATTTCCATTCCATCTCTTGGCCCCTCCGCCCGCTTTCCCCCCAAATCCGTCTTCCTACCTAAGACTAAAAAAGGTCCCATCCCACCCACCCCTCCGCCTCAGGTCTGCCCCCCCATTGCAATTGGATCCCGTCCGTCGCTCACGCCACTGCATTTTGGGGTCCCGGTACTGTGTGAATCGACACAATACGACGGCACCAGATACTTACTCCGAACAAGCAACGCACCTGAAGCCCCCTGATCCCGGTCCCCCTGACTCTCTGCCTTACAACATCGTCACTCACCCCCTGCCACCCTCTGCTCACGAATCCAATCGCAAACCGGGCTTTCCAAGGCACTTTCTACGAAAGACTGAGGGTTGACCCGACCTACTGCTCGTTGGAATTTTTTTTATAGTTTTTTCCTCTTGTCCAGCTCGACAGCTTTTGCTTCCATTCTCTCTGCACCTTGAGGAGCCGAGTACATACATTCGACTATCTTCAATTCCGGTCGCCGGGTTTCTTGTTTCTCTCTTTTTCCTCCGGGACCTGGAAATTCACCATAACCTACTCGAATGAAGTCAGATATCACACGCCAATAATATCCGCCTGCTTTGCCCTCTCTGCCCGTTCTTGTACATGGACAACCAACACATTTAATTCTGGTCTGGGTCTTTGCATAATCTACGCCCGGTATCACTTTCCTGCAAACGAAAATACAATCTTCCTTCTCGTCCACCCATCAACTGCAGAGACTAGAAGAATCAGGGGCTAAAGAAAAAAAAAGAAGAGACCGAGTTCTTTACTGTGGTAAGTCGAACGTTCGGCACCGAAATCTTCCCCTTTTCTTCCCCAAACGGTGCTTTGGACATGCATCAAAAACTGTCAGCTCTGCCCATCCCGCTTTGCTCGCGCCGCTGCCTTTCACTGGGTGCCTCCCAGATTCCGCAAAAATCACTAGCCCGCCCCCCGGTCGCTGGCCATCGTCAGCCTTACCAGCAAAATTCCCCCATCTTTCCTTTCCCACCAAAACCCGCTTCCGCCCTCCGGTCCAGCCTAGAAATCCTGCCTGATTGCTGACGCTTGCCTCCCTTCTTTTCTTGTTTTAGTCCTAGATAAAGATACCCCGAGAACCTGCGGACGAAAAAGAATACACGCGGTACATATTAGACAAGGAACACTCTCCCATTTTTTACGGCGCCGAGTCTCCCATAGAAGTCGATCTTACTGCCTACGAAAACATCCCCTGTCGCAGCGGCAGCCTGCCACCAACCACACCAGGCCCATCCTGCGAAAGCAGCCTTTGCGACCTCCACTTCCCACCTGAAAACCTCCACGAAACCGGTTCCCGATCGATTCTCGAGACCTCTGCCACTGCGCAGGCACAATCTACCATCATGACGACCGCCGTAAGTGCCACTTCGCTCCAGTTCGTTTAGTTCTACCCTTGCCCGCGAGGGAGGGGGCCGTGGAGGTCGTGTGTCTCAAACGAGAACGCCTAACTAGCGCTGCCACGGCATCTTGCTTGATTCGCCCATTCTGGTCCAGGAGCCCACCTCTGGCAGGACTCAGCTTCTCGGAGGGCAATATTCGTAAATTTGTCCATGACCGATTCACTGACCATCTCTGCTCTTTTAGGCCCGGCCGAGTCGCTTCGGAAACTTCACCATGGCAAACGGACGAGACGAGAAGTCGCCCCAAGGCATCACATCGGGCTTCGGCAGTACAAATCTGTACCACAACATCTGGAACTCTACATACCCAAGCAAGCGAGACATCACGGGCTCAAGAGGTATGTTATGACAAGGCCGCGTCGATACGGGCAATAAGCTGACTAAAAACGTGAAGGGTCCGAAGAAGCGTTCTCCAACGGTCCCTCGGGATCCGGAGCCCTGATTAACAACTCGGAAGCAGACACTTGGGGACCTCACCCATGGAACACGCCAGACACTACCACTCAAACCCGATCGACGTCAGGCAGCACCTCGCCGAACAGGACCCGGGATGGAGTCAATGCCTCGTACTACGACAATCCAAACCCGGTCATCGGGCAAGGCCGGAATTTCGCCACGAACGGCCGACCCAAATCATATCTGGAGGAAGACAAGGAGAACAGCGGCTTTGGAGCAAGCTACAATACTCCCTTCGATGTCGACAGAGGATTCAGGCAGGATAAGCGTGGATCGCAGGATCCGGGGTACTTGGGCGTTGGGGTAGTTGGTCCTCCCGGGTCGCGAGACAGCAGCATTCCGCCCTCGAGACAATCGGATGATTCTCACCAGTCACCAAATGCCTATCATGACTCATTCGGATATGGTGCTGGCCATACACCCAGCAATTCAATCGCGTCGACGCGTCCTGGCATTCCCGGACATTCCTCGTCATTTCCTTCCCAAAACGCAAACCATCGAGCCTACATGAACAACAGCAGACAAACAGAAGAGTCTGATCTGGCAGCCCATTTTAGAAAGAGTCTTGTCCTAGACGGCGACATGTCACAAGGGCTCTCAAATGCAGGCCAGCAGCCTTTCCAATTCAATCCTGGTTCCCAACCTTGGAGAGGTGACATGAACGTTGGGCCTGGCTATGCCAACGGCATTGGTGGAGATGGATACCCGGAGTCTCTTGCAGCGCAATATCACTCCATCAAGCGAGGCTCTGGTGATCGCATATCTCCTGCCTCCAGTTCTTATAGGGCTGTCACCAGCCCGAAGACATATACTCCTCAGCCGGCGGATCCGTGGAGTCAGCGGCCATCTTCTCGTGATCCGAGAATGGTCCCGGAGCTCGACCGGAGGACTCCTATCCCGCCTTTCATGCACGCGCAAGCACAACCTTTCTATCCAACGCCGTACTACAACCCGAGCTTCCCGGGCCAGTTCCCTCCGCACATGTACGATCCATACAGAACGCCTCTGCAACTTCCTGGATACGGCTTACAGATGAACCCATATTCCATGCCCGGTGCCGCTGTCCCGCCACGGCCCAGCAAGGACCAGGATCCTGGCAAAGGGGTGAGAAGCGTATTGCTGGAGGAGTTCCGATCAAGCTCCAAGTCGACCAAGAGATACGAGCTGAAGGTATGTATGCACACAAGACGTAACCATGCTCTGAGATTAACAGATGTGATAGGAAATATACGGCCACGTAGTCGAGTTTAGCGGCGACCAGCATGGATCTCGATTCATTCAGCAAAAACTAGAGACAGCGAACAGCGACGAAAAGGATAACGTGTTCCGAGAACTCGAGCCTAATGCTCTTCAGCTCATGAAGGATGTTTTCGGAAACTATGTGATTCAAAAGTTCTTTGAACACGGCAATCAAGTCCAGAAGAAGGTGCTTGCTTCCCAGATGAAGGGCAAGGTGGTGGATCTATCCCTGCAGATGTATGCTTGCAGAGTCGTTCAGAAGGTAAGTCCCCCGCCAGCTATTCTCCTTCCACAATCCTAACGTGTTCAAGGCTCTTGAGCATGTGCTCGTCGAACAGCAAGCGGAACTGGTCAAGGAACTCGAGCCAGACATCATGAAGGTTGTCAAGGACCAGAACGGCAATCACGTTGTTCAAAAGATTATCGAGCTCGTCCCTCGTCAGTACATTGACTTTATCATGGATTCCTTCCGAGGTCAAGTCAGTCAACTAGCAGCCCATACATATGGCTGCCGAGTGGTTCAGCGCATGCTCGAGTTTGGAACTGTCGACGACAAGGACGTCATCTTAACGGAACTTCATAACTCAGCCCAGGTTCTCATCACGGATCAGTATGGTAACTATGTTACTCAACACGTCATTCAGCATGGCAAACCCGACGACCGGTCCAAGATGATTCAGCTCGTCACGGCCCAGCTGGTGCCACTGTCGAAGCACAAGTTTGCGTCAAATGTTGTGGAGAAGTGCATCGAGCATGGCAGCCCCGAGGAGCGGAGAAACATTCGAGAGCAGCTCAGCACGATTGGCAGCGATGGCACAAGCCCACTTCAGATGATGATGAAGGATCAGTATGGAAATTATGTCATCCGTAAGCTTCCAATTGCAGACCATGCAGAAGTTGTCCGCTGTGCTAATACATTGCCAGAAAAACTCCTCAACCAGCTTGAAGGTTCTGATCGCGACGCCTTTGTCGAGGAGATGAAACCACAATTGATTTCACTCAAGAAGACTAGCACCGGTCGACAGATCGCCGCTATTGATCGTCTGATCTTTGCTGCATCATCACCAGCTCCACCAAAGCCGGGGCATTCTCAAGCCGCTTCAGGAGCGACCACACCAGCGCTCCAGGTCGATACCAACTCAGCTGCGCCAACGCCCGTGCTGACGATGGAGCCAAATAGCCCCCAGAGCAGCAGTCCTCCCAGTACGAGTGCTAGCGCCGTTGGCGAGGCTGTTGAGGAGCACACAAAGGCGAATTTACCGTCCGGTGGAGTCAGCCTCAAAGTCCAAATCGAGGAGGCTTGATTCATGACGACCTTGAACCGCGAGACTCGGCAAATTGCGACAAAATATGCCGGCTTATAATATCTCATACCGACGGATATTACCCACTCTTGCTCGGCTCTCTTCGGCAAACTTGTATTATGAAATATCTCGATAGCCATTGCCTTCCTGGCGCCTGTGGCTAACGGACCACCTTTTGGCCGTGACTCAGCACATGGGATCACGGCCTGTTTTATGTCACGGACAAGATATCGTTATCACTCATATATCCTTTAATCAACATTTACGGCTATTCACGAAACGACCTCGGATATGCAACAATATACTGCTGGTTTCCTTTTTCCCTTTCACGTCAAATCAGCTTCCGGTACATCGGTCAAACCTTGAACATTTGGGCAAAAAGACGGTTCTTATTCATCAAGGGTCTCTGGTCTGTTCTGTATTTACCTGGGCTATGTTTGCTACTGCTTCTGCTCTTTCTTCTTTTGATAATGAAATTTGTGGTTCGCTTGTGGATGGCATTGAGGACGAGTGGGGGGGATGGAGGGACTGGCACGGCTTTTATGACGGCTTGCTTCAAAAAAAGGAAACGCGATGGGAAACCTCTTGAGGATACGAGGAATGGGAAACCTTGATGGTCTGTATTTTATCCATTGGCGTTTGTCAACGCGATACCTCCTCTCCTGGCTGGATATAGGGATGGTAGATCTATCATTAGACGTGAGATAATTCAAACGGCTTGTGGCACATTGCTCAAAAAGAAAAACGAGGCTTGAACGTGGTGAAATGCTTCGTCTAAGTCGAACTCAAGAGCTTAAAACAGATCCTAACGAAGCAAGACGATAGATGCCCGACCGAACGCTGGAAGAGAACCGCGACCTATTCTTTTCTGATGTCTTTAAAATACTGGACGCAGGAAATGAAGTTCATGTTTAAGATCAAAATTCCTGCCATTGGCTCGGCATTTTCCAGACAGGGATGATCACCAGCCCACGCTAGTCGGGACCCCTGGCGCGGTTGACGCCACATGCGGCTTAACGGCTTCCACAATGCCACGATCTTTTTCAACTTCCTGGAAAGCTGCGCAGCGGCGATTTCCACACACCTCCTCAACCAATGTAGCCCGCAATGTCGACCGCCAGACTGACATTTCTCTATCCCCACCTATTTCGAACGATACGGGTCAGCGAGACTGCCGTACGGACAGCAAGACATTGCCGAAAACGTGTTACCGAGGTCCAGGGACGGCAATATGCCTCAATTACCACAACGACCGTGAAGGCCAAGGGACACTCAACCTTCGTGAAGCGGCATGGCAAGGCTGTTGAACCCGTAGTGGCGAACGAAAAGAACGATGCAGCTTCGAGGCCACTGACGTCTACGGAGGAAACTGGGAAGAGTCAAGAGATCGTAGACGAGCTGCCAACGTCAACACCAGAAGAAGTGCCTAGCCCTACACCGAATGTGGAGGCTGCAAGCAATGTGCAGGAAGCTCCCCCGACAAACGAATCGAAAGCTCCCGTGAGCCCAGCGCCGGATTTGAAGGCAGATGCGAAGAAAAGTGGCCCTTTACAAGCGGTGTTACACATGGGGCCTCCCGAAGAAGTAGCAAAGCAGCATCACCACCTAACGGCGCCTCCGTACGTGCACCATTTCGACAGCTACTCCCTAGTCAAGCAGCTCGAGATCGGAGGATACACAAAGGAACAAGCTATAATAGTCATGAAGGCGGTTCGCGGCCTCTTGGCGCAGAATCTGGACGTGGCGCAGGACAGCTTGGTGAGCAAGAGTGACGTGGAGAACGTATGTAGCCATGGGATGATTCTCTACGATGGAATTTTTTGCTGACATGAGGTTAGGAAACGTATCTGTTCCAGGCAGCCTGCTCGGAGCTAAGCACCGAGGTGAAGAACAACCAGCGCGTCGCGGATGAGGAGATGCGGCAGAAGAGGACGCATTTGCAGCACGAGGTCGACATTTTGACACAGTCGCTGAACCAGGAGGTATTGACATTGAACGATAATGTTCGAGGCATGTTCAATGATCGCAAGATGGCTGTGCGGGAGCAACAAAAAGCTGGCGACAGTTCCGTAAGTGCCCCATTCCCCATCCTCCAAACTTAATACCCCAAGTGAGTCTCGGCCTTTCATCGTACTCCGACTAACTTCCTCCCAGATTCAACAAATCAACTACAAAATCACGATCAACCTAAACAGCGAAGCCAAGTCGGAAATAGAAGGGCTACGATGGGTATTAATCCGCCGCTCCGTCATTGGCATCGTGTTCCTCGTAATCTTGACGTTCGGGACGCTGCGGTACGGGTCATTCGTCAGCCATAACAGGGAGAAAGAGGCGGAGTTGGCGAAGAAGGAGGCGGAGAGACTGAGGATGGCGGATGGGAAACGGGATCATAGCTCCGCGCCGGATGCGGCAGAGATTCTGGCGGCGAACTGAGCACGGTGGTGAGGTTAGGTGGGCGGTCTTGGTATGATACCCATAGATTGTAAGTTGAATAGAACGCGAACGCACCAAGGTGTCGCTCTGGTGACTTTATTTTGGTGGACCAAAGTTTCCAACTCCCAGTCTAAAGTGATGCTGTGGTTTCACTTACCCAGAAATAAGCGTCCTACTAGAGTTGCAAGAACAGCTGGATCATATAACACATGTCCAAAAACTCATTGACTCATGTAATATCAGTGTTCGTATTTTACACCATACAAAAGGATCGTTTCCCAGTTCCCTCTTCCAGAGAAGTGAACATTTCATGCCGAGTCACATATCTGGCTCAAGTAAGACAATAAACCAAGTGCGTTGTATCCCCAGTAACTCTCGGCATGCTACTATCTTATGAGCTGCGAGTTGATAAACTCAGAAACGCCTTCCGTCCAGGCTCGTCATGAATACAGCTGATCCACATTATCCCTTCCAGCCTTTTTCTCGCCTCATCCCATGAGAAATCTGTATCTGTATTGTCCTTCCACTTGGCGCGAAACCACAGCTCATCAATATCCAGAACGGATATGGCACCAACCATCAACAGCCAGAATTCGAGCTCCATAAGACCCGGGGTCGAGGGCTCTAAAGCCCGACATGAATGTTGCAGCTGCATGGCCATGTGTTTGTACCCTACTTTTCGTCCAGGAACACGAAATGTGGTGGATAGGAGAGCAAGCATTCCCAGCCGTAAGCACTCGGCCGTCATGTCACTAAGACACCCCCGGAGGAGCAGCAATCGAGATTGGATCGAGCTTATAGACTCTTGAAATTCGATATCATCAAGGCAGGTGCTGTTGTTGAAGTTATGGTTAATCAAGTGCGTCAAGTGCTGGAGGTCTTGGAAAATGATGACTAGTTTTCGGTCTCGCAGTCCGTCAACAAGTGGAATGTTAGGGCGATGGTACGTATCGGTGATGGCCGAGTAGATTGGGTTCCAAGAGACGGGACCGTTTAAAAGTCGAGGTTTGCCCCCTGTGCTGAGGGACCAGCAAAGATCAAGTTGATCGATCTTGAACTTCAATTTAGGATCGACACACTTCTCCCCGAGGCCACTTCGGAGATGTATTATCCTTTGAAGGCCCGATAGGTGGGCGTCAGTGGCGTTATGGTCACCAAACAGATATGTTATCAAGGCAAGAGTCATGACGATATAAAGAGTCGAGTCCATCAGATGGGCATCCTCCTGCGATAGGTTTCCGTTGAGGTGAAACAGGGTATGCCGGAGGTGCAGGCACGTGTTCCGGCTGAGCGGCCGCCGTAGCACGTAATCATCCAGGGCTGCGATAGTAAGCCGGACAGAATGGAAGAAGGCAGGTTCATGTAGGGCCCATTGCACGTAGTCACTCTCTGCCCGTTGGAAGTTGACGTAGTGGTCTAAGGGGTAGAGGGCGTTCAATATTGAATCGTAGGTGAAGTCTTTGATGGGATGTTACTAGCTTGGCGTTTTGGGAATTGTTCAATTCACTCACAATCGCGAAAGAGGTTTCCTTCGCAGCTATTTATGCCCCTTGGGAGCTTCAAGCCGTCCCTGTCTGGAGGGGAAATAGTTGAAACTGCCTGGTTGTCGAGTGTGGCTCGGGGTACGCTGGCCACGGCCAACAACCTATATTTTGTTCTTTCAAATTCGGTGGCGTTTGTCTCTCTGTCGACGTAGTCCAAACCGCGGCCAGACGATTCCGTCGTGGGTGCGATAGGTGGTATACAGGATGAACTGTGCTGGAGGGCTTGCCGGGAAGAGCGACGTGAGCCCTCCCGCTTATTCTTCCCTTGCATGCAGCGGCTGCGAATCAGCGATCTGTCGACCGATTTAGGTCTGCCCAAGTCGTCTGCAGGCACAAACGCAAACTGAATGTGGTTTGGCTTGACCATGATCTCGCGTTAGTGATACTGGCAGCAGGTATTGAGAATCATGTATGGACATCGGGGCCTAATGCGGTATCCCAAATTGTGTATGCGTATTGGCGCTCAGACTCGACTCGCATCAACGAAATTCCGCGTCACTTTCCTTTGTGCATTGATAATAATTATTGGAGAGCATCGAACCCAGTTGTTCTGAGCAACGTCGATGCTAGTAAGGAGACCAGATTGTTTCCCCTTTTAGGAATGGGGCTGGCGCGGCTCGGCACTTAACGGAGCAGTCGACCCACTTTTCGGACTACATTGGTTGCCGTTTCAGGACAAGCACCAGCGGCCCTCCGTGTGGAGCATCAGTCTACCAACCGGTGTTCGGCCCATCAAGTTTGGCCGTGTTTAGGACTGGATCCAGGCATTGCCAGCTTCAGACCACATTAGCGACCCTTTCAATGCTACTGAAACGTTAATCTTGCTGTGGATGGATACAACTTCAACTGGCAGAGAGGAGGACTGCCGAGTTGGCTAGAGTGATGCGACAAGAAAGATGGCTTCTCCCTGCCAGATTACGCTGTTTCCCGGAATCTTCGAGCAGCAAATAAGCCAAACTAGAGATGAAGCTAATTTAGTAAATCGGGTCTCACAGCCTAGGGTTTAGAAGACGGTAAATTCAAGGGATACCTTTCAAACTGTCCTGAACTATATATATATATGATTATTGTCATCGATATGGCGGAAGAGCATTGTGTGTTCTTGAGCAATCACCAAGTTTGAATCCTTCTACCCCGGAATACGTAATTCTCTAACCGCTATGGCTTCCATGTCACTGCCTCCGCTCAAGGAATCCGATTTTGCTATCTTCATGAAGACACAATTCCGTACGAAACCCAGACCACCTCCAGCTTCCACCTCCTTCGCCGGTAGCACCATTATCATTACTGGTAGCAATACCGGCATCGGCCTAGAAGCGGCCCGCAAAATGCTCGACTACCACCTTTCGCACCTCATCATGGCCGTGCGCTCGATATCAAAGGGAGAGACCGCCGCGGCTTCCCTGCGTAAAGCGCACCCAAACGCTAAGATCCAGGTTTGGGCTCTGGACATGGTCTCGTATGATTCGGTCCGCTCTTTTGGGCAGCGCTGCAATACCTTGCCTCGCCTCGATGCCGTTATTCTTAACGCAGCTGTGGGTAAGGTCGAGTTCGTGCTCAGCCCTGCCGGCCACGAGGAGACTATTCAAGTCAATTATCTGTCTACGGCGTTGCTAGCACTGTTGATGCTCCCCATACTCAAGGCCAAGAGGACGCCTGGTGTCCCCGGCCGCTTGACTATCGTATCCTCTAACACAGGCCTCACATCGCAGTTCTCGAACCGTGACGCCGTACCGCTAATCCCGTCCTTCGACGACCCAACGGGCTGGGGCAGCGTGGCTGCCGGCGAGCGTTACACCACTACAAAGACTCTCCTGTTGATTCTCGTGCAGAAGCTCTGCGAGCTTGTTGCAGCCGATGATGTCGTTGTTAATGCTGTGGATCCTGGCTTTACTGGCGGATCGGAACTGCATCGAAATGCGCCGGGATCAATTCGAATTCTGTTCAGTCTGATCAAGATGCTTTCGGCCCGGTCACTAGAGCAGGCTGCTTGGATATATCTAGATGCCGTAGCAGTCAAGGGGAAAGAAAGCCATGGCGGTTTTGTGATGAACTGGGATATTTACCCGTGAGCCTGTCCCTTATTTTTCTCCCTTAGGAACTGAACCCTTAGAAAGATGCTCCAAGCCTTTTTCAACTGCTAACTCGAGTGTTTAGATTTCATCCTATGATGTATACTCAGGAAGGCAAGAAAACCACAGACCGACTCTGGGACGAGACGTTAGTGGAACTCGGCTTCCCTGAGGTGCAGAACTTCCTCCAGTCACTGCATCCAACGTTGACTGGAATCGCTACAGCAGAGCGAGTATAGTTGGCTCGTAGGTATATACGCATCATTTCAACATTCAATTTACTTTTCTTCTAAATTTGGGCTGAGAATATATAGTCTATGCGTTACATAAAAAGCCCATAGTTAAGTTGCACTTGTGCAATAATTATAGAAAATAACACGCGCAGCTTGGCCGGCTAAGGAAACGCTTAATCACGAAAACTAATAACCTATCTTAGGTATTACCTACTTAAGGAGATAGTAGGTAGCCTGACGTCGTATTTGGCGGACATGAACTAGTAAGTGTCTGATGAGCACCTTCTAATCAGATATTCATCTCTAGCCTAGGTGACAGGCCAGTATCAGTCTCCAATATATTTAGACTAAACAATTCTCTTACAATATACGAGTCTTGTTTTTTTTATTAATTATTTCTTCAATTGTTACGGGGCATTCGACACTCGTGATGTTGATCTTATTTGCGAGGCCAGCGCACAACGGGCTGCCGAAAATAGCAGATAATTAGGGGCGCATCGTATCCACACTAGAACCTAGACGTCAATCGTTACTGCCCATATTTACTGTGGAATCAACAGTGTTATCTGTTGAAGGTACGTGCCCTGTAATTTTGCGATGCAGGAAACCTTTCCTGTACTACTCCCATAAGCATCGAAAGAGAGAGTGAAAACAATATTGCTCTGGTTGTAATTGCAACTGACCGAGATATATTAAGACTGAAAGAGGATCACTGTGGTCTCAGTACCAGACTTAAATATGTCGTTCTATAAGGCTCCTTGCAGCTGGTCATTATGGAACCTCAAGTGTAGCCACGATTTTGCGAGGCTTCCAACGACCCCCAATAACTTCTATGACCCTCGACAGCACGGCAACTATGGTGTTCTTGCCACATTTATGGTTAGCTTCATGACAGACTTATCGAGGAAAGTCTCAGCCACAATATGAGCAGTCAGTGGAAGTTTCAGCCCCGTGCTAACAATTGATCCAGAACCCAAGCCTGAGCAGAACCATACCCAGTACTTGTTAGCTTGCTGACCCTTAGATGAGAAATATATGGACATCAGCCAGTCTGCGGCTGTTTCCCTTGAGCCTGTGTATCCTATCTCCTTCAATTCGTCCAGTGCTCGCATACTACACCATGGTAAAATAGCGCTTCCGTTGACAATGTTCTCGTCTGTCAGTCTATGGAAGCCCCAGCTCAATCCTATCCCGCCACAATTACCGTCCTGTAGTACCATGAGGCCCATGGAACAAGTCCTGTTGTCAATGATTGATATCCTTGCCGATACAGTCAATAAAAGATCTCCTACCATCTTGGGCTGCACGAAAGTTATATTGTAGTGCTCTAAAAGATCCGAACCCACTTTTACGACGACGGGTATGGGAATATACATTCCTTCATCCCAGGATGTTTCGGAGTCCTCTAGCTCGATTGTGATGCGCGTCTTTTGTGCCAGTAGTAGTTCTTGGTCATTGACTACAACGTACTGTCAGAATGCTCTTGAGAGTCGTAATCATGCTCCTGCAGAACAGTCGGGAATTCATTGCGCACACAGACAAGCGTACCTATCAAGCTACTTTGAATTCCTGGAACGTCCGATGAAATGCCACAAGGTCCGATTTTATATAGTTCTGGGGCTTCTGGAGCTCTCCTGAACCTGTCCTTGTTACACTCGTCCGGCAGTAACACGAGGGCTGGTCTTGACAAAAGATCGTCATAGACACAGTTTAATATCGCAAGCACGGCCTTATCCAATGAAACATGCTTTGATGATTGCACCGAGCAAAGTAAAACTTCGAGGCTCAGGCCGCCTTCGGCAAAGCCTATTTCAGATCGGGGAGGTCGGCCTGTCTGCATGATATTGCTGGGAAAGGCATTCAAATTTGGGGAGATGGTGAAGAGCGTGTTATGCGCAAGGATGGATTGGTCTCCAGAATTTCGAATAATCTCCTCCTGTAGCCTTACTAACGCCTTGGATTGACCTTCTCCATACAAAAGAGGCATGTTGACGTTAAATATTCCCATCAGCGAGTATGCGGCATCCTCCTCCCGCGCCGTCGATCGATTTGCTGCCCAGCTCATCCTTCTCGCGATACTGACAGCTCTAAGTCGATCCAGAAGAAACCCGTCCTCACTAAGCTCCTCTGGCGTGTAGCGGAAGAGAAACTCGTCAATTCTTGTGATAGAAGCTAGGATGTGGGAGAGATCCATCCTTTCCCCGAAGATGTTCCACTGTGAGTCCAGGAAAATCACAGTGGGAGGCGCAATCAGCTCTTGCAGCGTCCACCCGCGCTTGAACCAGCGGCAACGAGTTAGAAGCTCCTCTAAACGAGTCGCAGTATTCCACAGTACCTCGGTTTTGTGCTGGAAATCGTCGAGATAAGCGTAGCACACCTCGGCCTGCCTGTACCATCGAAACATCGAGTTAATGGCTTCAGAGAGCTCCGCGCTGCTGGATTTATCAATGCAGCAAGTGTCGATCCAGATGTACCGCAGACCCTGGCTAGCAGCCAACTTGGAGCTATTGAGAACTTTGGATGCACCCTTTTTTTGTGACCAAGCTGAGAAGGACTTGAATTCCACGTCTTCGAAGAGGACCTCGTCTGGCCTCCATGTATGGGAAAGGATGGCATATTCCTGGTGGTGGCCGAGCGCCGCGTAACTCTCGAGTCGCAGTGACGAAGTGTTTAGAAGCCGCATTAGTGAGACCCGTCCAGGTGTATATCCGTTGGGGCATCTAAGATTTGAAGGGTTCCATCACCACGTTAGATGTTGGCTTTGGATGCTTCAGAGCCTTATTTGCAAAGTACTCTCAATGTAGTACCTGAGCTCTAGGTCATGTGACCAAGTCTCGCACAAAAAGTTGAGACATGAGAGCCGTGTCGCATGAACAGGCCAGGGCTGACAAAGTACCTAGTAAAACTGAACCGACTCATAAGGCTGACATACAGGGCAAGCCGAAGTTGAGCAGGATCGGAAAGGAACTTCAAAGCGGCCACTGACGCTCACCAAAACTCGCCGTCTGTTGAGACGTATACCAGCAGGTATAAAGCTTTTGGGACGTAAGCCGACTGTCCTGAATAGGTGTGCGTCACGAAAGTTCAAAAGTAAGTGTGGCATTGTGGAGGCACGTTTGAAATGCAGCAGAAGAGCCAAAGGGAAAAATGCAAGGGGTTTCAGCTGTGATCTCGGAGATGAATGCTGTCGACCAACCCGACAGAACAGTTCCGAGGTTACAGCGGTATCAAAACCATATAAGACGGCGACCTGGAAACGGGCGCCTGATCAAATAGCTTCTGATGCTTTTCTTCTAAATGTTAGGCTAAGAATATATAATCTATACTTTATATAAAAGATTTATAATTAAATTATAAAAAAGAAATATATATAACTTACTAGTTAAAGAAATATTTAATCATAGAAATTAATAACCTTCTTTTAGATATTACTTACTTAAGGAGAAGTATACAACCGTCGTCTCATTTAACGGATAGAAAATAGTAGGGTTCCGATGAGCCCCTTGTAGATATTCATCTGATTGTGGCCTCTTTTTTATGATGTTGATAAATGCCTTCGGCCTTGTATACTCAGTAGACGGGCCAAGAGTCGTAAACGAGGTTATTCTTTGAGTGTCAGCAGATTGCAGTCCTATACTCTTCAGGAATTGCCGCCAATCGGACTGCTAAAAGACTAATACCGCGCCGTCTGACTTCTCGAAGTGAGTATCTAACTCCGTTTATTGGCTGCCTGATATCCGTAATTGATTCTATCACACTTTCTCAGGCATCAAGATGAAATGTTTGTTACTTAGCTACCAAAGGCGCTTTCTGCCTTGATGTTGAAGCTTATCTTCCCAGCACTCGTTAACCGCCCCGGAGCAAGTATCCCAATCTTCTGGCACAACATAGCCAATAAAAAATACATTGACATTATGCTCAACCGTCACCAACTTGGAGTAGTTGACTCTTGATTCCTTTGCTATCTTTTCGCCGTCGGCAGTTAGTTTGAATCTCACAGGCTCGAAGCCCAGCTTCGGTTCTCCATTAAGAATCCTCAATTTGTGTCCGAACTGAACGATAGCTCCATGTCTTCGAGGCTTGGTCCCCTTCTTCGTACAGGCTTTGCCTCCGTACGTCAATATCGGACTGGAGTCAGTTAGAAGGTCAGAGGGTCAGATCTGCTTGTACATGGGATTCTGGATTGTTAGCAATCTGCTAATACCGACTTACACGCAAGTGCAATTGCAGTCGTCATTTACCACTACGATGTACCTTCGGAACCCAACATAGAAACTACCATGTTCGTTACCAAAGGTCCGGCAGTCGGAGACGGTTGGCGTTCCCGATACGACACCCGATGGTTCCGACCAAAGTACCTTAAAAATCTATGTCAAAGTGATTAGCATCACTCAATTGCGGCAGTAGGTAAACAAGCCTTTCCTGGTTGGAATTTAGAAGAGTTCTCGACTCGATATCCTATAGAAGATTTAGCAATGCCATCAGGTAGTAGGATGATGGACTGATGCGCTCACTGGAGTCCAGGGGCTCTGCGTCCTGCGATTCGTTCCGTGTACGCAACGGAGCTCTAGGCGTCGGAGGGCCGTCATCCTCGAAAATATAGGCCTCGTACGGACGATCTGAGCTGCTTCGACCCAAATGATATTCGCGAGTGTGAGCAATAGCTGCAACGATGCTAATGTCATCTGGGATTGAATTATCGCCACTTGGCTCAAAATATCTGCTATAATTATATGATTAGTAGTACTATCAACTCATATTTTTAGGTTGTGCAGACCGATCTGGGGCCACTTCTGGAGTCTCGATTTCCGGCTCTGTCTCTGGCTCTGGCTTTGGCTCTGTCTCTGGCCTTTGATGTGTTCCCGCCAGTTCGTCGACCACTTGTTGCCCCGCAGATACCACGGTATCACCCCATCCAGCCACCATCGTCGGCGTCTCGAGTTTATTGTAGGTAAGAGATTTATCAGCTAGTAGTCTGCTATGAGAATACATTCCGCAGTCTGGAAGAGGCTCAAACACGAACGATCTTTCAAGCCCTGTGAAAAGAACTTACTAGCTGCGTCCCCATCTAGGTGTTCTGTAAACAACCATTGTCGGAATACTTCACCTGCTCATAATCAGCATACTATGGAGCACAGGGATATAGGATCATACCATGCTTATACTTTCTATTTCTGTAATACGCTTGGAAGTCATCTGACCAGATCCAATTCGTGGATTTCAGCTGCTGCTGCTTCTGTCCCTCCACAGCCTTGCCATCTTCAGAGCTCAAGTGGATATTTCGGACATGACTGCAAGACAAAAATGAATACAGGCACTAGTATTCCACTCTAAAGATCGCAAAGAGTAAATCGAGGGTTGAAACTCTTGTTCATAGGACTGCATTCAAGTGAGGGGTTGGGATTATCAACAGCTCAGCCACGAATGGCGAAGTAGGAGCAGGCGATTCAGCCAGCGGTTATGTAATTGGCCAACATTAGCAATTGTTGGGTGAGTGAGGCTGTAAGGCTGCCAGGCATCTTGCATCGCGTGTGTGTGTGTGGTGACTGTCAACTGCGTCAACCAGACCTGTAGCCATTTCTATCACATAATTTCCGAGCGTATCTCCTGTCATCCATCCTACATTAGCAGTGCATTGCTAATCGTATACCCATCTATTGCGATGGATACCAAAGACAAAGGTCCAGATACGATTGTGGTCGGCAGTTTTCAACGTGGACAAGTATTTGATCATGATCTGGTCCTGTGCGATTAGTCGAGTCTAATATTTGCCACAGATCTTCAAGACTGTATGGAGTGAACCAGCAGGGGCCGATACTCATACATCTGGTGACCAAGGTTGGTCGTTGAATGGGTTTGATCAGCAAGTCCGACTTTCGATTCGGACCTTTATCGTCATCCAAAACAGTGCGAACAAGAGTCGAAGCCTCTGCACGTAAGTTTTGTTGAGCTTGTCTTCCAATATGCCCACAACCTAACTTCATTGGTTTAGTCCAGTACTCTCGTATGGAGGTGATGGATGTAAATGGAAACCGGCATATTGGCCAAACCCACTCAAGCACGGAATTCTATATGACAACACACACCAGCCAGAACTCCTGGACGATGAGCCTGACTTAGGCTACCCTCCTGTAGGATGTTCTATCGAATCTGGTGAAAGTCTCCCACTTCCCGCCAGGATCAACTATTGTCGACATGAGACAGTTAATCACGGTCTGAAGGCGTCTTTAGTTGGAAAGCTCCAAGACGGAATTGGGAAGTGTTTCATGAATCTGTGAACAAAGGCTGGTCTGAAACGTTCAAGCCTAAAGTCCTAAGCCATTCTCGTAAAGAGGTCGACGAGTCGGGCACAACGACGGAGTCAAGATCAACCCCAACATCTGGAGCTGAAGCATCATTTTCGACTCAGATCGATCAACTACCTACACACCAGGAAGATGATGAAATGACGGTCGCATCTTACCCATCGTCAATATTCTCTCTGGAGTCTGCGCCAACATCAGTCTCGACCTACCACGAGAGCCAGGAGCTCCTATCAGCACAAGATTTAGTGGTTGGCCTGCTTACGCATGACCAGGAGTTGGATGGAATTTTCAAGATATCGGCAGAGATGTCACACATTGGCCCAGAGAGGTTCCAACAAATCCTCCGACGCCTTCTCATACTCTATGGGAGACAGTTAGCAGACTTGGCAGACGACAGGACAAGTATATACGCGACCCGACTGCTTACAAGGCATTCCCGCAATATATCAAGATGCATCTGGTTGAAATATGATCGAGGCCATGCAAAGAAAGGGAAACCTTTTGATCAACATAGTGCTATAGGCGAAAGTCAAAAGTTACGGCAGATTGATGGGCTTCTTGAAAAGTGTCAGGGCCAGCGCCCACAGGAGTTGTAGTATAGAGTGAAGGGGCATGCGGCTTGGTCACTGTAGGCCTCTTGCTAGGTAGGTGTATGTAGATGACGGTTTTTATCTCTGAACCCCTTAGGTCTACCTCGGGGCCCTCCTGCTCTATATAGCTTTGACCTTCGTGGTTCCTCTCAGTGGTAGGTAACAGGGGCCCCCCTGGTCCATTACCTCACCTCTTCCCCTAGGGTCCCGACTGCTCGTGACAAAAAGCTCGCCAGATCGGATCACAACGAAGTCTTACAGGACGAAGAATTTGACACAGATAGTGATGCAGAAGATCCAGGAGACTCTAACGACTTCAACTATCCACATTTGGATAGTGTCAAATCATTTCTCGTCTCTAGCGAGCCTTTCGAAGTAATGAAAGACCGGCTTAGACATTTCGTCGTTCCGGACTCGGTGCTGGTCGATATAATTTTGACCATCTCATTCGACAACGGGCAGGCTATGGCAATTACCAACAAGATTTGGAACCTATCCCCTGCTGAATCTGACAACAGAATAGATATACTTGTGCCGATATTCTCCAGCTTCTTTGTCAATCTGGCACACGAGAGCCAGAGGAAAGGCGAAACACAGCTAGCATATATCTTGGCACGGCCAGCACCAGAACAATCCCTGTGGTCCCAAAATCTGCATAAAGTACTGGGTTCAAAATCGTTGAAGAATCAATACTCTGGACATGACCAACATGGTGCTGCAAGCACTCAGCGGCTTGCAAGTTGCTCAGCAGAGGAGCCATCCTGCCAAAGTGGAGCATTGAGAGGAAGGAGCACATATTGGAAACGCAGACTCGCAATTTGGCCTACGATTACAAAGTGGTTAAGTCTCACTGATCCGTCTGATCAACAACACTGTGAGGACCCAGCTAGGCTCATCTACAAGAGAGCTGTTGGGCGACTAAGTAGTATCGGATCCAACGCCGAAGTACAACCTCGGAGCAATCATCAATCCGTAAATAGCCTAGCATCTTCAAGCAGCCACCCCAACAAGACCACTCAAGCAGACTACATCCGACACTCTGTACAACAGCATATGACAAACTTGGACCAGCACGAGGACCGTAGATTAGGCTCTCAGGCAAACATTCGATTGCCATTCGAGTTTCTGAACCGAGAGTTCATTGACAAGAGCGAGGCAACTCAGAAGCTGGTCTCGGCTCTTCAACGTAGCCTCCAAAAACGTCAGTTTGCGTCGTACCTCGCTAGGGTCCAGGGGTTAGTAAGCGTGAATCAGCCAGATACCGAACCACTTAGGGTACGACTTAACTCCATTGTGTCGGAATTGGACTATGCTGAACCCGACGAGTTGGAGGTCATTCTTCAAATGGAGGTGTCATGGAGTGGCCGCCTAAAAAGTTTTGTGAAGAGAAAGACTGGCTCGGAATGGGATTGGTGGCCACTGGCAAACCCACACCAAAATTTGATTCTCGGTGGGGCAAGTTTAAGGTGGATTTGTGTTAGTATCCTCCTTTGCTTCGTGTATTTCCATCTGTTCTCTTACAGTTTGTGCTATGGACTAAACATGACCATCTCAAACTCCCTAATGTATAGAGTCCATTGCTAACATCGTTCAGAGATGCGGCCAAACTCGAGATGAGATTCTGAGTTCTACAGTTGCTCTGGGACTAGCCGAGCTCTACGGAAGTCATCCTATGAAGTATGCCCTTGGCCAAGATAAACAAGTTGACGACACTTCAAACGGGCAGTGGGAAATGTCGACTAGTCCTGGGGAGTCTAGTTCTAGCATAAACTCCGCAGACCAAAGTTCTCAGATATCATCTAAAAGTCACAATCGGGACTCGACTAACACTCCCGCTTCCTCTTATGGCACGTTTGATGATTCGATGATACCAGTGGTCTCTGAGTCATCACGGATCCTCTTTTTTCTCGCAAATGCATCGCGTTATCACCTAGCACAGATTGAAACAGAGGGTATGATAACATCGGAGCTGTTCCAGACTCTAAGAAAGAGATACATAGAGCTCAGAGGAGCTTTCTGGGGAATTCCTTGGCGCCATTTGTCCTCAATATATGTATTTCAGTACTGCGACTTTGTCAAGGTTAGTATTCTCTGGAAATTTGGTTCAGTCCCTCTGATTCTCCAATACAGGTAGAGAAATATGGACCGGACCGGTTCTCCCCAGGGGAGGAGTCAGAGCTGCCCTCGGATCCAACATACTTTTATAAGCACTGTCCAAGCTCTTCAGCTAACCCCCCGATATCGAAGCACATGTTCAACGATCTGTTCTATGCTTGCTATGGAGGGGATTCCATCTGGCATAGAGTGCATTCCAGATTTTGCAGGCCTCTGGTCAACCTGCCGAATCTAGTCGAGAGAATTCCTCGGCGCTGTTTCCCGCTCCTGGAAGACTGTCCCATGGGCGACATTGACGTCTTTTGGGGTCTTGTTGCGAGAGAAAGGATTTCGTTTATGAAAGTTGTTATGTACTCGGCTGTGTCTATGATACCATCTATTTGGTTTGCGTTTTATTGGATGTTTGGCTGGGGCCACGAGGGGGATCTACAGAACGCTTTCATACCAGCTTTTACAACGCTGGGGATGCTAACAATGCTGTTGGGGGCTATATTTGCTGGTACCGAAAGGAAACTCCATGTAGACTAACGGCCATGCCGTAGCCCGAAGCATCCTTGTTGTCAACCAAAGGGTTTAGCCCTATGCCAACCTGGATATTTCCAGCATCAATGATATCCTCTGCTTCTGGCCGAGCCCACAGTCTTGATCTGAAGAATACTGGAAATTGCTCAATTTTCTTTTATTAAAGGATCACAAATTACCCGGGCTGCAGGGTCATGCATGAAGTTAATGCACGGACTCTGCAGCCACTGGGGAACTTTGGAAAGCTCTCCGGTGGCAAAATTTTGTGAGTTCCGACACTTCCTGGTCTGACCCACATTCTTATCCCACCTTCTTAGGCTACCTACGTCCTTAACCTACATTCTTATCTTACCTTCTTAATCTACCTCCATAACCTACCTTCCTAACCTTTCTTCCCTAACCTACATCGCTAACCTACCTCCTTAACCTTCCTCTCTAACCTCCCTCACTAACCTTCCTCACTAACCTCCCTCACTAACCTTCCTCACTAACCTCCCTCACTAACCTCCCTCACTAACCTTCCTCACTAACCTCCCTCACTAACCTCCCTCACTACCTCCCTCACTAACCTTCCTCACTAACCTTCCTCACTAACCTTCCTCCCTAACCTTCCTCCCTAACCTCCCTCCCTAACCTCCCTCCTACCCTTACCTTCTAGCCTACCTGGTCCGGGCTTTCAATCACTTATGCAGACTGCTTTCACTATCTGCCTGGTCCGCGCCCTTTAATTTTGCCCCTGTTCTGACTAATTCATGCCCGTGTTTATTCTAGGAGCATTTGTCCCCGAATGTACATGTATGTATGCATACTTCAATACGTAGGCCCAGAGCCGGACACACATTATTGGAGGTTCCGACTGGGCTAGTAACGTGATTGCGAACTAGTCGGAAACCATTATTCCAATATACACGTATAGAACTACTAGTAAGAGTAGCGGAAGGCGACCAAGAAGATATGGTCATGAGTGCGAAGAACATCTCCGGGTATCTAGCATACCGCAAGTAGTAAGATTGTAATATGCTCGTACATGACAATCAACTTGTCCTTTGAAGAGCTGCTCATCAACAACTTGCTACAAACCTCGACTGTACTCCTGGGGAAACATACAAAACGGATGGCTGTCAAAACGATATCCTAGGCTCATTTGTTTACCACTGACTTCGATCACCCACAATGGGATGCTTCTTCGTGGTTAGATTTCTGATGCAGAATCCTAGCTGACGGGCTGAACATCGGAAGCAACTCTTGACAGCAATTCGGAAGATAGCCCACTGCCCCGGAGAATGTGTGGTGTTGGTGTCGTGTTGTCCGTGCCTGTGCTAGCCAGAATGGGTGCTCCAGCCAGAGATTTTGGCAGACAGGGATGGCAGCTCCAGCGATAAGGCTGATCGAGATGCCCATGGCGTAAGTATTGGACGCACCGTAATCTGTAGATGAGCTGGCAACTGGCTGGGATGTTGGATCTCAATGCTACGTTATGTGTTGGCACTCGGTAGATTGTTGCGTGAATGTGGAGTCTAGCAAATGCAAGGGTACTGATCCGCGTCAGAATTTTATCTGGTAACCGTTGGCGCCATTCTCTCGACGAATCTTCTTGGCGCTGAGCCCAAGTGTGAGATTGGGGAAGCACTTTTAAGATGTAGAGGAATTTTTTTTGTGAGCGGATGATGTAGAATCAGCAGGCAATTCCTTGGCAGCTGTAGTCTCGGAAATGAACACTACGATACTCTTTGATGAACCAACCCAGGAGAAGAGTTCAGAGGTTGCGTTGGGATCGCAGACCCTTGTAAGACGGCCGGGGCTACCTGGAAGCACAACACCCGATCCAGGAGTTTACGGGGAGGACCCGCGGCTGTCCCGCCTGGACACCCGAGTGATCTTGCCAGGAACCCACCCGAGTGATCTTGCAGGAAACCCACGCGGACGGATGATACCGTAGGTAGCGAGTCATCACCACTTTCAGTGAGGTTTTACTACGTCGTACACACCATGGGTCTTTCCGCCGAGTCGGGGGCGAGAAAAAGTGCATCCATGATTGTACGCTAGCACACCACTAAACACATGGGTTGGCAGGTAAGGTACTTGATTATCATTCGGTCCCGGGTTCCTGAGCGGCAAATGGGGAGAAAGTCGAGCTGTGCCATTCAGGGGGCTTTTTAATTACTGACCATAACTTGGGTTCACTTTCACTCGAGGTCCTATGCCACCTTCGGTTCCACGTCTATTCGCGGATATTCCGGTATCTCCTTGTAAGGGATCACTTTCGCCAGTGTCAAATCTTGCAGCTGCTGCCCCAGCTGTCGGAAGTGAGGTACCGGCTGTTTCATGGCTCTCCATCCATTTTCCTTTCGTTCTTCCCCCATTCCAATGCTCCCATCTGGTGCTGCAGGCTAAGCGCAGTCCCTCCAAGGTAGTTACTGGTAGATCCCTTGGAGAGGTACCACCTTTTCATGAGGTGATGTTGCTATTCCTCGAAAGGCTGCGAGAATCTACGCCGAGCCAGATTAGATGCAAGCTGACCCCCCGCCCCAGATGAGGCATGCAAGGAGTCACATTGTAGACGTACTTCACACCTGCTTCATACTTGGCCGAACGATGCGGTCCGGCAGAGGATTTCCAATTCATATCAAAAATTTCCTGGCAAAGGCAAACCAACCCCGGTCGTCGAAGGGCGGTGACCTGGGGGCGCCCGTCCACCTTGAGCCAGATGAGGATCTTCCGTGCTCACCGTTGAAGTGTAAGCCATCCCCCCAAGCAAACGGTAGATGGCAATGGCATCCTCCCCCACGCCCACTTCATCAGACTACGTATCAGGAGATTACCTATGAATGGCAATGGGTGTAATATGTCACTAAGACCATAAGTTGCACTTTGTGAGTTTCTTTTTGATACCCTTGTCGTCTCCTCCTCAGTGCACAGCAGACTCTTCGAAACCTCGCGGCAAAACCCTCAAAAACCAAACAACCTCACAACGCACCACTCATCTCAACTCCTAAAATCAGAAATCCAGCAATCCAGCAATCCAGCAATC
Organism: Reticulascus tulasneorum; assembly: GCA_001557505.1. Taxonomy (NCBI): domain Eukaryota; kingdom Fungi; phylum Ascomycota; class Sordariomycetes; order Glomerellales; family Reticulascaceae; genus Reticulascus; species Reticulascus tulasneorum. The sequence continues at coordinate 1,601,147 of LSAX01000010.1, read as the reverse complement.
CAGCAATCCAGCAATCCAATAATCCCGGCAATTACGCAACCTCACATCTTCACAGTCACCACTATCAGTGCCCTAGCCATGTCACTAAATCCTCTACACCCATGCGTTCCCGAGCATAAAACACCTCCTCGAGCGCACCATCTGGACTACGTCGATAAGACGCCTTATCGATAACTATATATATAACTATACCATGTCTGTCCATCATGTCTTTCTTGTGTCTATCAACTCCAGTTCAAGGTTTTCCACCATTTCCACTTCTCTTTCCGCTGTTCTACCACTTCTACTCACCCAAACCTTGACCATCATGGATCCGTCCGTGAAAAAAACAAAGAGCTCGACTTCATTGCCAGTTCGCCTCGCATCCAGAGTATTGCCAGCCAATGCCCACGGAATGCCCCGAAATGTTCCAGTTTCTGATGTTCCCCATGAACTCTCTGGCGATATAAACATGGAACCGTCCGTGGAACAAAGAAAGGGCTCGACTGAATTGCCAGTTCGCCTCGCATCCAGAGTATTGCCAGCCAATGTCCACGGAATCCCCCGAAATGTTCCAGTTTCTGATGTTCCCCATGAACTCTCTGGCGATACATACATGGACCACGGCATGCTTCAAAGCCAATTAGTATACCAGACTGGACGGTCGGATCTGTACCCGGGTCCTGCAGGTCCATCAGAACACCCCTGGACTCAACTACAACATTGGCCGGCTGGCCGTGCCCCTGTTGTTCCAGAACCATGTCTTGCTAACCAGCAGCACTCTCAGTATATCCAAATCAACAACTATATAACGAACGGGAACTGGTCATCAGCTGATGCCGACAGGATTTCAGTACATGCTTTGCGTGGCATGGGAGACGATGCCGTTATCCATAATGCTGCAGCAAGGAATTTTTCGCGGGATATGCATACACAAACCTCAAATGCTTATAGTCCCCTTCCCCTGAATCGAAATCAGCCAGTCGCCCAGCAATATGTCGAGCAGATAGAACCATCTTCTTCGTTGCCTAGAATCATTCTAGATGTTTCCGGCGACCTTACTCCTGGCAGCTTGGCACTTCCTAGCTCAGGGTCTCGTGCTGGCTCTCCCACCCAGGCCTTCGAACCAATGATACCCATCGATTATTCCGGCAGCCTCTCTCCACTGGGGTTTGGGACCTTGGAGTTTCTCAAGTCAGTACCCTGAAACATGCTTTGTTTGTCAAGCTGCTTACTGAACCATATCCAGTGACCATATTGCAGAACGCCCCTTGTCATTGAACTGTGATGAGACTGGCTGCGAGTCGAAGTCATTCCTGACTAGAAGTGGCTTAAGGGGACACAAGAAGAGTGCACACGGACCCCGCGTCCAAATGGACTGTGGTAAGATGCTCTGCAACCGCTCATACAGCTTATCTCGGCACGCCCAAGACTGTCCAAGGTGCCTGAGCATAAGAGGAGCAAATCACTGAAAGCTAGACTATCGATGGGTGATGCAAGCTTCAAAGAGTGCAAAGAGTTATAATGTTGAGTGGGAATATGGGGCATCATGGGTTGGCTAGCGTTGGAATTTCGTTGGTTAGGGAATCGGGAATATAACAAACGACGCTTATACTTGGAATCGTACAGACTTGTCGAAGAGAAGAGGTCGTGACTTGGTGAAAAGACTTCTTCCTCTAACATTTCGACCTATCGGTGCCGAACGAGAGCCGTGGTTCAGACTCGAACTTCCCCTAATTTCTTGACCACGTCCTCATAAAACTTCATCGACAGTTTCCCTGCAACTCTGTCATTAGTCTCTTCATCGCCCTCAGCCAATCCCAATTCCTTCCCACCAGCGATACATTTCCTCGCGGCCTCTTCGAAGACCTCCCCCATATTAGCTCCAAGCTCTTCGATCCGATCTCTAACCAGCAAGCTGTCCTTCACTTTGAGGGCATTGCTAGGCTTTCTGTTGATGTCTAAGCCCAAGACCACCTCGACAGGCTTCCAGTGCGCAATCTCCGCGAACAAGATACCGAGGCTGTAGATATCGAAGCTCTTCTTGAAACGCTCCCGCTCGGCAGGGTTCATGAGCTGTACTTGTGGGTGGCGGTAGAGATTGTACTCGGCATCGTCGCCAGGTATGTCTGTCGCTTCATCGTTCCGCGCGGGTCGTGAGTAGTCGAATCCGGAGAGGTAGGGCTTCGTGTAGTCAACATGTCCGTTTCTAGTTCGGAAGAAGACCACGTTGTGACTTCGCAGACCCTTGTGGAGCCAATTTACCACATGTAGGTATAACAAACAGTTGCTGATGGCATGGGCAAGCTTTATGCGCTCCGTCACTCGAGGTTTCCGCCCATTTTCCAGCAAGTCTCGCAGTGAAACAGGAGGCAGAGAATCATGGAGCCCATCATCTCCTGGACGCTCGAACACGAGACCGAGCTTTCTATTTAAGCTATCGTCGTCATCGCGATCAGTTGCTTCTGGGCCTGCTTTGTCGAAGAATCCTAGGCAGTGCAGGGTTCGGAATGCCTCTGGCTTCGGACTGTGATTGAGCAAGGCGGCGAGCTTGCCGACCCTCTCGATGATGACATTCTTGGGGGGTGATTCGTCATGTTGACTCTGACCCTCATACTCCTTCCATTCAATCCAGACTTTTCTTTTGCTGCCATCCGGCCGGGTGAGCATCGCTTCACATCTGGGAAGATCCAACTCCTCGGCCTCCTCATGGAGTTCGATCATGTCGCGGTCGAGTAACAGGTTCCGCCTAGCACCAGGCTTGCCAAGCTCAAGACACATGGCTGTCGCTTCGTCCCAAGGCTTCTGCTTGTCCCCGTCGATTGACTCGTTGAAGGCCTTGAACTTGGCCAGCTTCGAGAGCTGCTTCAGCCCGTCTGCATTGGCGGCTCTCTGCGCCTTTGACATCGCAGATATATTCACGGGAGTGCCAGCCTCAAGCTTCACATTCAACGCCATTACGAGGCGGCCGAGATCGGCAATCTTGTGGTGCAGTTGTAGCATGCCTCGATTGGTGTCCTGCACCGTGTGGTGGATTTCAATCTGAAGCCGAGCATCGAGGATGTCAGTCATGTTGTCATTTAACGTTGCAAACCGCGAGAGAAGAGTCTCGAAAGCAAGCTTGTCCAAGCTAACCCATCTCAGCCTTGTAAAAGTCTCCTCCGACTTCTCCTTCAAACTCAACATTGCCCGCTTGATGAAGTCCCTTCTCCTCTCTGGCAAGGGGAAGTTTGCCTCTGCAGCATCCTTCTCCGGCCGTTCAAGTACATCATCACGCTCAACGGCCGGCTTCAGCCGCCCGTTCCGTCTATGATGTTCTTCAAACTCCTTGAACAAGCATTGGACCTGCACCAATAGATCCAGGACTGTGGTTCGGTGAAGGTGGAAGGTGTTGGACTCCAGGACTTTTTGCTGGTTCTTAGCATCCAGATCAAGCAAGCCGGATGATTCGCTCCATGCAAAGAGTCTTTGCTGTTCCATACGTAATCTCAGATTGAGATACCGGCAATCTTCAGGAAAGTTTGACGCGGTGATTAGCAGTTGAATGCCTTGGCCAGCCTTAGCGAACGCCCTATGTAAATGCTCCAAGATCGGACGCCTCACCTTGGATGCACCCAGTATACACCTGCAGCCCAATGGACGCCACGCCGAGGGCTAAGCCCGCAGCAGACACTGGATCCATGCCGTCAGAGCTTCGTGTTTAGCTGCGGGAACAACTTATAGACGCTAAGTCACTGGGCAGAGAACAGGTGATGGGGCGAAGTCATAGCTGAGCAATATGCTGGTGTGGACTATTCTCAGTGAGGCCCTCTTCCGTTGCTGTTCTTTGGACACGAAGTTGACAGTGAAGTGCGTTCCACTGACTGCAGCCAGATGTTCTGCCAAGGTTTATCCGCATTCAGATCTGCCGTTCATATACCGGAAGCTACCTAATTATCTGCCAGGCCGGTAGTAGATGCCCTGCAGGTGGCGGCAACCGGCAAGTGGCAGACGAGCCCAGCATTTCATCTCCTAACTTTCGGCAACCCCACAACAATCGGGGCTGTCTTAGATTTGCGTCGCAACGTTCACTAGCGGGACAGCGGCAATCGAGCAAGGACAGAACCTCGCAGCGGCAGTAGCGGCATGAGCGATATTGGGAGTGGATACTTTTGGCTTTTGGGGACCTGTGGCTTTGAATCTTGCCGAGGTTTGCAGAGATGTATCGTCGAGCCGCAGCAGCAAACAAGAGCGGGTGGGCTTGGGCGCTGCGGAAGTGGTACATACTAACGAGCATCTCAAATGGCAAACAGCATGGCCTGGCGAAATAACCCTCTTGGAGGTGCCATTTGGTACCGCGATACCTGGATCTGTGGTGCTTGAACAAGAATATGGGGATTTGGGGAAGATCCACAGCGTTGGATGGTCCGTCCCATGAGCTACCAACCCGCCGGCTCCGGCTGAACCAGTCCCAGCTGAGTTTAATGGTGCCTCAAATCGAGGGATCAGAGGCAAACTATCGCAAGACTGTGATTCAGCCGTATGTGATAGGGACATGGAATGGCGTCATGCGAGACGTCTGATTTCTGCCTGGCCTCTCCAACTGCGGTGGCGCATTGGAAATTCAATGGCTTTCATAGGCCACTATCACCGAGACCCCAGCGATGCTGCTGAACACCTTCTTGAATTGACAGTCGTCGATGGAGGAGGAGGGGTTTGTGCCTCAGGAGAGAGTCCCCAAGAAAGAGGCAGAGGCCAGTTTACTGTTGCCTCCCTCGCGATGGATATCGACCACTCCAGTTTCAGATGCAGCGTTTGAGCTGTGTCCGCGGATACGAGGTTGTTTGCTTCAAAGTTATTCATTTCCTCATCTCAGCTCAACATCCCGCAGATCTTCTGCAACGGAAGAGCTGAGGAATGGGGGCGGGAGGCTGATTCGCGACAACGGGCAGCAAATCAACAGGGATTTCCACAGGCATTTCAGGCGGGCCAGGATTCAGGGTGTCACTGTGGCCATCACTCCTAACCACTGGTGCCTCTTTAATTAGGGATCTAGGTAATTTGGCAAGATCACTGCAGGGGCAGCGTTACATAATCTTGCCCGGCAATCTCTTTCCACCACATGGCATCCCGCTCACACACCCATTCTTGGAGGGAAATCGTCACTAGTGCGTCGTTCTGCTATCCTGGTTATGGCTGGGATGCGGCCGCAACTGAGCAGCCCGTGTGGATTGGATTGTGCGAGACATGGGAGTCCTCCCCCCCAACGTGTGTGTTCAACAATCCAACCTTCACCCACACCACACCCACACCCACAAGAAGACCCGCAGTCCATTCTCAACACGAGGAATCCTACGCCCTCCAACATATTTGAGGTCGGTTGGATAACCTCGGTCAGCCCCGAATTGGCACATTACATCAGTCTCTTCTAAGCCGAATCGCCGTGCATCGCCTTCCTGGAAGAGCGTCGGGGGCCGGATAGGGCTGACGCAATTGACAGGGCGCCTGGTTCGTCTAGTTTCAAAAGGTTAACTAAATAGCTGGTAACTCGGGGGTTGCGTGTGGAGCAATCGCCCCCGAATGCCTGCTTGCTGGTGCCAGAAGCCCTCCCAGACCGAGGCAGTTGGACGGACATGGCGATGGTTACGATTAGGAGATGACAGCGTTAGTTTCAGGGATCCCGTATTTGAAGTCGGCTGTCAGCCGGAACTTTGAACGAGATTAAAATCAGCTTCTAAATCGAGTTCCCGGACGAAAACGCCAGTCCCCGTCACATCATCGGACGAAGCCTTTGTGCAAGTTCTTGGTGGCGTCTCCACCATCCACTGATAACCATCCGCGACCCCTACCAAGCGAGCCTTAGCCTTATTACCAACATCTCACAAGCATCACTAGCCTGATTCTCTTCTTGAGACCAGGTTGCGGTGCTCTGAAATACTCTACGAATACTGATCGCTCCCCCACGACTGCATCTCCAACCTCGTCTAACCACCCTGAACGTGCAGACCGCCGTCTCTCGCGCGACCGCGAAAAAACCCTTCTCCCATCTTATCCCTCGTGCACTGCGCACGTCAATTAAATCTTCTAGCAGCGGTCGTCAAACTCTGGGCGCAGGGTTCTTAAGAAGCATATATTGAAAATGGAAGCCTCCTCATCGTTATCACCCCAGGTTCCACCTCCCAGCGTCAATGGGTCCCCGAATCCTGCGACCAACGGTGTGGTGCCCGAAACCACATCGCCTGATTCCCGCGACTCGCCGACTGCGTCTTCGTCGGCGAACAGTGATTCCCGAGGTCAACCACCAGCAGTTCCCGCCGCATGTTTAGCCTGCGTACGTCCATTCCAATCCCCCGGCTGTTTTCAAATGTTTCTCGTTCTCCATGTGCCGCCATTGGTTCGGCACCGTCTTGCGGTCAGCTAGTTAACAAGTCGACAGCGTGGAAAGCACCTAAAATGCGACGGTCAGACCCCATGTTCGCGATGCAAAAGCTCCCTGTCGGAGTGCATTTACGTCGCTTCCCGGCGTGGCTACAAGGGCCCGAGAAGAGGCTCCGGCCCTAATCCCAACAAGAGGGCGAGGTCTTCGTCGCCGTCTTCTGTCGGCCTCAATAATGACAGTTGCCCGATGCTCCTTGGCGCAGGCACATCTGCAGGCATTCCGTCCAGCATTGCATCCTTCAACTCAGTCATAGGCCTGCCCGAGACACCAAGCACAGGTTTCGCATCGACTCCACACCTCGGTAATCTGCAGCTATACAGACAGTACGGGGGCGTCCATGGCTACAATGCTGCACATTTGGCTCTAGGGCAGTCGGCCCCGATTCCGCCGCAGATTCCTCTGCAGACCCTACCGGAGCGTTGTCTGGACTCCTTTTACCACCACTTCCATGCCGCTCATCCCTTCGTCCTGCCCAAGGAATGGCTGCTGCGGATTGCCAGCGAGGCCAATCTTGAACCTCTCCTGGCAGCGATACGATGGGTAGGCTCGCTGTTCGTTGATGCTGGCCCGGCTCGAGCCACTTATCTCGAAGAAGCCCTCCGACTCGTCCACGAGCCTGTCACAAAAGATGGGTTCCTGGTGCAAGCCCTGGTGGTGCTCATCGTCGGCCTCGATGGAAACTGCCAGCAAGAAAAAGCCAGACAGTTGCTGGGCGATGCAGAACGGATAGCGATCGAACTTGGCTTGAACACCAGACCGTACGCAACTATCCATGGACGCGGCATCCCGATCCTGGAAGAGAGCTGGCGAAGGACGTGGTGGGATCTGTACATCGTGGACGGCATGGTGGCAGGAGTCCATCGTGTAACCAATTTTCTTTTATTCGACATGCCCGCGGATGTCGGTCTGCCATGCGAGGAGCATCAATTTCTTTCTGGAGTAAGTCGTCACAGTCTATCTAATGTTTAGAATCTAACCTGGCTGCAGAATATTCCGCAACCCATGTACCTGGAAGAGCTGGAGGATCGGGAATTCTCTGGAGACGACCGAGAGTTTTCGTCATTCGCCTATCGAATCGCTGCTGGCCGCACTCTAGGCAAGTTCATGCGTGTCCCGCCAATTTTCGGGCCTCTTGATGAGAATCTTGCTCGGATTGAGGCACTGTTGACAAACTGGAGAATGCACCTCCCAGCCAAGAAGCGAGATGCGATAAACAAGGACTTCCAGTCGGACGAGATGATCTTCCAGGCACATATGATGACACACGCGTAAGCCCACAAGCATATGTATATCAGGTTGACTCGGAACTAACGATTTGCACAGCACATCTATCATGCTTCATCAACCGCATTCCCAGCTAGACACCTCACCCGCTAGAGCTGTCGACTCATGCGCACCGCACCGCCCAGTGGCATCAGGGGACTTCTTCAATGCCCACACAAATCACACAGTCCGATCTGCCGCCGAGATCAGCAAGATGATTACTCATAGAGTGCCTCTTCTCTCCCACACGCATTTCTTTACCTGTGTGATTACGCTCTCGTCGATTGTTCACTTAAGCAAGTGGGCCTTGTTCTATATTCCTCACGATGATGACGAGCTGCGACAGCAAATCAAACTCAACATCGGCGCCCTGAACCACCTGTCGGATGTGTGGACTGCAGCTGCAACAGCCTCAGGGCAGGTCAGGGGTGTGGCTCAGGAAATCTATCGCTCAAAGAAGGCACAACAAGTCAACCCGGCCTACTGGGCAGGCTTCACACAGGAAGAAGTGATGAACAGCATCGCGGCAGACGAGAATATTATGCACGAAATTGAGACTCTGCAGGCTTTGCCACCAATGCCGAATATTTTATCAGGATAGAAGCATTATTCGCCATTGTGGCCTGGCGCCTCGAGGGATTGGGAAGCACGGCGAATGTACAACCACTTGATTCTAGCGTGGTAATCTCTGACTTTTCGAAGTACAGATAATATATTTATATCATCAAACATGTCCCTATCCTTGCAGTTTGGACACAATACCACTTTCACTTTCTGGATCATTGTGTGGCCGTGTTTTGCACACATCTGAGTCCTCGTCACGGCATACATGCTCTTTTCGGAAGACGTCGAACAAAGTCGGCATCTCCGGTCGTCTCGCTCGGCATAATGGATTGGATACATTCCCGATACAGGCGTCGTGGTCATGGGTCACTCTCCATACATTGAGGCATTGCTTCCTTGCTCGCTGGTCTTAGTATACGTCGCTTCAACTCAAATAACTCTCATCCCAGTTAGCGCCTGGCTGTCGATGAGGAAGGATGCGCTATAGAGGAAGAAATTACAGCTTTGATACTTGAGTCGGGCCGTTGCGGTAGGTAATAGGTGTTTGCTCAAGACTCTTACTCCACTGGCTGGGATTTATCGTACGACGATCGAGAGCCCCTTGTAGCTTGCATCGTGCTGCTCGCTGATGGCCAGCACTGAAGGAGAAGATTCGTACTCACAGGGCTGGAGCTTCTGCAACGTGACATATGAACCTGAACGCATGGGTTTCGCACAGCGGCGTCCGAACCGACTCCATCCTCACCGTGGAGCCCGGTGCTGCACTGCCTGGCGCGATGGAATCTGCGAGGTGCGTAAGCGGGTCTCGGATTAGTGGACGTGATTATGAAGGGTGTTGCCTGGCAAGAGACAAGGCGTAGGGCTGATTTTCAGGTATGACGTGAACAGTTACATGTGGACAGCAAGATCATGTCATCTATTATTTCTTCGATGTTGTGCAGTCCCAATAACTCATCAACCAAGCCATATGATCTCTACCCCGAAAGCGCCGTTGGAAGGTCGCCGTCTGCAGATTACATTATCAGCACGCACACCATCGGCGACTCACCCCTGTAGACAACGATATTGTCTGTGCGTGTTCTGCTGCAAGATACGACACTGCGTACCAAGATTTCGGAACAATTCCTCTGTGCCATTACGGAAGGGGTGCGCATCTGGCCAATCGAGTAAACTACCGTTTGGCACTCTCGTCTGGACCCCATACAAGGCGGGATGGCCGATTGCCGCAGCTCGGGGACCACTTTTCACAGGTTTAAGGCTAAACCGAACTCCCCGTCTCACATCGTGGATGTGGGCTTTAGGCACTACGACTCCGACCATGACCCATGCATGAATTTCTCCTCGCATCCACTCGCCGTTGGACGGGGACGAGGTGTCCACCAGCTGGGCCATGTATAAGCCCAAACCCTGCAGGGAAGTGTGTTCAGCTGCGTTGTTAGAGTCGGCGAGGAAATTGTCAGTGCTGCTGGGCATCGTCCCTCACATGCTGAGGAGATCAACGAAGGTCGCCGATTATGTAACCTCACAAGTTTGTAAGGTTATGGTAGCATCTTCTTAGATTCATGAATAGGCCCGGCTGGGGCTGAATTTCCCCGGCCGTCGAGTTTGCATCGGTTGATTAAGGACGGAACCATCCCCTCCAATGGGCGGTGGGAGTTTCCTTGAGTAAATGCAATAGACGTCGCATCCAAAGAACCAACAGCTACTGCTTCATTAGATCTTTCCTTATTATATGAACACGTAAGGCGCCAGGTGGTTTTCTGTTTCAATCTCCTCTTGCATTATCCGGACTTCTCTTGCAACTCGTTGTCCCCAAGAACCACACTCACCCGACGACTTGAAGCTTTGCGAACTTCTCAATTGCATTCGACGCCGGCGTGTCTAGTCTAACCACCGAATCGGAGTTACTCTGCCATTAAAACGAACTGCATCTTTTCAATTGGCCAAGGAGCAGGCCGCAATGGCGAAAGCTAGCAGTCACAGGTCCTCGACGGACATGGAGTTGGATCATCTCAACATGATTGCCGCAAGGGACAGCAACTTCGTCGATGTTGAACTCCGAGCCGGGGCCGAGGCCCACCTGGCGAACAGCACTGTCAGAAACTTCACGTGGAGAGGACTCACGGTTACTGTCAAGGATCGGGAGACGAAGCAACCAAAGACAATCGTCGATAAGGTCGAGGGAATTGTGGAAGCAGGTACACACTGCTCCCAACTCATGGCAGGCGTTTCACTACTGACATTGCACAAGGTGAACTATGCGCCCTTGTAGGTCCATCGGGGTGCGGAAAGACGACGCTGCTCAATGTGCTTGCAAATCGACCCACGAACGCAATGGATGTTGAGGCGACGGTGTTGGTCAATGGCAGCAAACCATCCAGATCTGCCTTTCGTGAAATGAGCTGCTTTGTGGAGCAGGAGGATGCTCTTATCGGCTCATTGACAGTTAGAGAGACGCTCAACTTTGCCTCTCGCCTCGCCAGCACTAGCTCTTTGCCCAAGCGAGAGCGCCTGTCGCGTATCAACGGCCTTCTCGACGCATTTGGTCTTAATGAGCAGGCCAACACTCTCATCGGCACTCCTCTCCGAAAGGGCATCTCGGGAGGTCAGAAACGCCGTGTTGGTGTGGCCAGCCAACTGATTACTAGTCCTAAGATCCTGTTCCTCGACGAGCCTACGAGCGGCCTCGACTCTGCTGCTAGCTGGGAAGTCATAAACTATCTGAAGGGCGTTGCGAAGCGCAATAATGTGAGTCCGGCGGGAGCCTCCTGATTATGGAAAGTGGAACTAACGCCTCGAAGCTCATTGTTATTGCTTCCATCCATCAGCCATCAACCTCGACCTTCAATCTCTTTGACAAACTCCTCCTCCTCTCGAAGGGGAAAACACACTACTTCGGGACGCCCCGAGACGTGTCTTCTCACTATCAATCCCTTGGCCTCGCCATGCCGGTTCACGTCAACCCAGCAGAGTTCATTCTTGAGCTCATCAACACCGACTTCACCAGGGACAGAGAGGCTGCATCTCAACGACTAGAGTCCATGCACAGGGCATGGAATAAGTCGTCCACTGCGAAACTCCTGAAGACCGCCATCATGGATGCCGAGCAGAAGAGTTCGGCGGTCGCGGTAGACGGCATAGAGAAGAAGCCCAGCCTGCCCAGCTTAGCGTTGACCCTGCTCCACCGGAATTTCGTCAAGAGTTACCGTGATGTTGTGGCGTACGGTATTAGAGTGGCGATGTACACTGGTAAGTTCGAACATTCTTCTTGGATGATTGTAGCTAATTTTTGTCAGGTTTGGCCATCATGATGGGTACAGTCTGGGTTCGTCTTCAGCCGGAACAGAGTTCGATCATTCCTCTCATAAACGCCATCGTAAGTCCTAGTCTTCGCTTATTTGGTGGTACACAACCTAACGTTCTTTAGTTCTTTGGCTCTGCTTTCATGTCCTTCATGGCTGTCGCATACGTCCCCGCCTTCCTCGAAGACCGCCAACAATTCGTCAAGGAGCGGCATAATGGCCTCTATGGACCTACCGCGTTCATCATCGCTAATTTCTTCATCGGCTTGCCCTACCTGTTCTTCATCTCCGTCCTCTTCTCCTCCATCTCCTACTGGCTTTCAAACTTCCAGCCCACAGCCACCGCCTTCTTCACCTGGGTAATGTGGCTCTTCCTCGACCTACTCGCCGCCGAAGGACTCGTCGTCTTTATGACGTCTCTTTTCCCCAGCTTCGTCATCTCCCTGGCTCTCGTCGCGTTCGCAAACGGGCTATGGATGTCGGTCAACGGCTTCATGGTGCCGCCGACCATTCTCAACTCGTTCTACAAATACGTCTTCCATTACTGGGATTATCAGAAGTATGTCTTCGAGGGCATGATGATCAACGAGTTTGCGGAGCGTACGTATACGTGCGGCGGAGGCTGCCAGTGCATGTGGCAGACAGAGCTGGCCAGCGAGTGCAAGATTGCTGGGCAGGGGGTCCTGGACCAGTATGGTTATCAGCCCGGCCATCTGGGGAAGAACGTGGGAATTATGATTGCGATCATTGCTGGCTATCGAATTGCAGGCTGGATTGTGCTAATGGTAAAGAAGAACTGAAAGAGTGAGCGCCTTCCAGGTGGACCTGACAGGCTTGTTTAAGTTGCGTCTAAATCGTTGCTTGGGATACAAAAGGGGTTACAGGGTTTTAGATTTGGCAAGGAGTTTTGATACAGGGCAAATACCCTTCGATGAATGTGCTGCACTTCTTAGAAGAATGAAGCATCTGAATATTGTCTGATTATTTGATAGATTATGTCTGAATACCAACGTCCTTCATGTTTTAGCCTTGACTGAATATCTGACCACGTGGAACGAAGTAATTCAAGAATTGGGTATTACCCTTGACTACACGAGTGGCATGAACAGCGTGAGTCTCGGGCCATCTATTCAATGCAGGCCTAGGTGAGAAACTGATCGCTCTTTTCTACTTACAACCCATAGGCACTCAACTCTCCCTCGCAATCCCTGATCCACTACGCGGAACCTTTCTCTCCAACCCAGACCACACGGTATCAGACCCGAGAGGAGCTGGCGAATCGAGGCTTAGGCAGTTGAAGACCAAGGAGGCTTGCAATTTCACCAGATCAGAAGCTCTCGAGGAGCTGGCAGTTGAAGCAACCGAAGACAGAATAACACAAGTACGCTTTGGTACCAGTACTGTACATTAACTACAATAATACAGTCGTTGTGAGCGCCATCATCAATGACTTTCAACGCCAAACACAGACATGCCAACCCATTGTCTAAGCCGTAGCCTTACCCCACACCACGAACCATACAAAAGAAATGGAGAACTTGCTGTCCCGTCAATATACATGATATACAACGGGAATCTCGCCCTATATTCTAGAGCTGGATCCCGTCCTCCCGGCGCCTTTCTCTCTCTGCCAGTCCCACCGTGCTTTCCCATCATACTGCTTGAACTTGTTGCCCAACGCATCGGAGACGCTGATCGGTTCCTCCATGGGCACCAGCACGGGATGAGAGTGGTACGGCAACACGCCCCGTGTCTTTCTTGGCGCTTTGCTCAACGCCGTTGGAAGTGACTTCTTCTGCTCCTTGAGAAGATCCCGGAGCTCCTTCTCATCGCCCACGATCTGCGCCCTGAGGAATGTGGGATCAACAGATGTGGAATCCAGGGTTTCCATAACTGGAATACGAGGTGTATACTCAATATTGTCAAGCTTAGGCGCCTGTGCTGGATCCGGAGTGATGGAAGGGTCTAGACGAGCCAAAGAGCCCTTTGCGAGCAGGGCCACGATATCGAGGCTTTCGCCGTGTGGGATGGGCGTTGCGTTACTAGGCGTCACGCAGTCCATGTCAACTTCCTTTCGAAGCACATGGTCGATATCAATGGCAGAGAAATATGCCACAGCCTGCGGGAGGTCATTGATCCCCACCTGCTGCGCAAACATCGCCCGCGTCCAAAGGTTGGCAACCTGCAACGCCATGGCTGCCCTGTACCGATCATGGTCCTTGACAAGATAGCGGATTTCATCGTGGACGGTGATGGCAAGCCTTGCGTCGATGTTGAAGCGGCGAGTGAGGTAATCCATCCCGACGATGAGGAGATGGAGGTAGTCGACGCCGGAGGACTGAATGGCCCAGTTGATGCGGGACGTGAGATAGCCCCCTTTATTGATGAAGCGGCTCAGTAACGCCTCCGTTATACCCGCCCCGAGAACTGGCGTCCGTGGCCGCTCTTGCTCGGCAAATTCTTCGAGCTTATTGAATACGAAAGACTCTGTACCACCGCGCCAGAACGATCGCTTGTGAAGGGCTTTCCTATTTGTCTTCATCCCCTTGGTTGTTGTATACAGCCTCGAGGCGATTTCGAGTGTTTGCTTCTCAGATAAATTGGGGTTGAATTGCCTAAGGAGTTGAGCGGCGAACTTCAGACCAGCTCCGTAGATTCGCCCGTAGTTGAAAACCTTCGCGTCATTTCTCGTGATTCCCAGAATACCGGCCGTCCGAGAATGGAGATCCGTCCCGGCCGCCTTCGTCCCCTCTAAGGTCATGAAACCGATGGCGTTGCCACCGTGAAGCTTGAATGTGGCATCCCCCATTAAGCTTGCAATCCAAAGTTCTTCCGAGTCGACATCGGCGCCAACAAAGCAGTATCCGGGCGGCGCTTGAACCATTGCCTTCAACTCTGAGCCAACTCTGTTTTTCTTGGCGTTGCTGGCTGTTAGCCACGTGTTCTCGACGGCTCTCCGGGTGACCGTGCCCATTGGAATGATCTGCGGCAAGATGTATCCTTGCACATCCTTAGATTTGGCCTCGCGTTTTGTTCCCGGTAAGTCCTTCTGGTACACCACCATCTGCGACATGATCCTGTGGCGAGCGCTGATCCAGTACGAGCAAGAGGCGTTCATTTCCAACGCTTCCTTCGCATATGAGTATTCAGACGACAGGGTCCCGTTCTCAAAGTAAGCAAGATAGCCCTTGGCCATTGGATTAGCGCACCTCGCCGACGGACCATCCTTATGCGGAAGCTTGAAGTAGATGTGCTGCGTGTCTTCGCGCAGTGCCATAACGGTTTCATCGACGAAATTGCACTGGATCATCTGCTTGGCTACGTACGTTGCCGCTTGTGATCTGGAAACGCGGAAAGTCCATCCGTACTTATCAGACCAGAAGAGCGGATGCCCATGCCACTGCAGTTTAAGAAGCAACGGCGCTATTCGTGTGCGAACTGTGAGGGCGATTGGGCCGTCCGTCTTGGGAAATAGGTCTTTGTACCATTGCGGCATGCCCGGCTTCTTTTGCCTAGCTGCTGGTCGTGGAGGATCGTTCTTCTTCTTGCCTTTGACCATCTTGATTGCTTGGCCGGACCAGTCGAGTTGCTTAAGCCAAGGGTCGTTCTCATACTGCTCCGGGTTATCCTTCATCTCCAACGCCTTATCAGTCAAGGCAAGCAGTCGTTCCTGGACTGCATCGGAGAGTTTGTGGTATGTTGCTTCTGCGTTTGCAATGTACATATCCCAAGACTTGTTGACCGGTAGAATGACAGCAGACAGATGCCGTAGGGCAGCAAAGCTGACGGGATGCGGACAGACATCCAAGAAGTTGGGGAAGACAATCTGATATACGCGGTGCGTTATAGCGACATCTGCAGCGCAGTAATCGAGAAGTTCATCCAACTTCCCTACAACCTCGTTTCGATCAAGTGTCCCAAAGTCATCCCGTACAGCTTTATCGATTGTGACATTGAGATGGAACTTGGCAACGTCTCTCAGTGAGTTGACTGAGCTTCGTTCTACCCACAAGTCCTCTTCTTCATGTCGCAAGGCACTGTTACCCATGAGCTCGGCAAGCTCAACATCGTCTGTCTGACTTGCTATCTTTTCCCGGAGTTCCCTGTTCTTCTTGTGCTTCATCCAGGTCGGCCGTTGTTGCGAGCACATGCCATTAACTGCCACGTGTAAAGACATAGTGTCCATGAAAAAATTCCTGGTTTGTTTAACGTCATACTCTTCCAATATCCTAGCCCTGTCGTAACCGATGTTGTGCCCAACTATAATGCGCTCTTTATTCGGATCGCCAAGGGGTATCAAGTGCCGATCGGATTTCGATTCCCCCAGCAGCCATGGTGACAGCCACGCATACCAGGCGTTGGGGCTCGCAGCGCAAGCCATGACGGCAAATGAACTCTCCTTCCACATGACTTCGGTATCAAAACAAAGCATTTCGTCGTCCGGGGCATCGACCGCTTCGGTTGTCCCATCCTGGTAGTATTTCGTCCATCCGCTGCGTCGAACCCATTTCCGCGGTTTGGGTGGTGCGCTTGCGCGAGCAAACTGTTTCGCATAGGTCAAATACGGCTCGCCACTATCTACGCCGAGTTTGTAGAAGTGTTCATCCAAAGTCCTGCCTTGCAAGTCAGGGAGATCGAAAGCGACGGGCTCCGTATTATCTGTGTTCTTCCCGAGCAAGTCGTGCCGTCGCAAATGGTCCTTGGACAATTCTACCAGTTCTTTCGGTGGGGGTGTGTTTCCATCAGGGAATATCTGTTCGTATATGTGAGAGCTAAGGTGCTGGACTCCTATCTCACTGTATCGCGGATGCGACGGAACTAGGAGAGTCAGTGACTCGATCATCGAGTGCATTCTTGGGAACCCTACTTGCTAGGCTTTCCTGTCGCTGTTTCAGCTCGGCTTGGGAGAGAGGCGTCTCGGCATCAGCGGCGGCGACAGATTGCCATCGCACATGGGCGTGCCATAGTTGGCGGCGATAGGCATGATGTTTCGCTAGACGGACGAAGCTGGCAGTCGATCCTCTCCTGAGATGCCCGCTCGCGGATTTCAACATTATCGCCGATCGCAGGACATTTCGAGACAAATGAAATAGATGATGAATGTTGCCACGATTCTGGAGATATCACCGGAGTTACATAATCTGTCGTAGAGTTCAGAGTAGAGTTTGCGGGGGGGTCGTATCGGCGCGCGAGGCGATAAATGGGAGAATAAGAAATTTGCGACCGCGACGGGGTTTGACACGGGGTCCTGGCCTGGGTGGAAGATGCCGTCACCAAATCGATAAGGGGCAAAACAGCTCTGGTGGATAAGGCACCTAGCGTGCCTGCCTACCTAGGTAATACGGCACGTCCATAGGCGTAGGTACAAATTGCTACGTATCCAAATACGTCCATCTAAATGTACCTTACTTCGTAACTGCACTACTACCCAAGTCCTGCTGCTAATTACTAGGTAGCGGCTGGGGATGGATGGTGCCAGATGCAATACTCTCTAGGGACTTTCCAGGGGGCTTTAGTGGGTGCAGTGTCGGACCTGAGGGTTCAACCCCCCATGACACTTGATGGTAGGTGGACACTCGGGCAGCCTCGGGAATCGGGTGAGCCGTCCACGTTTCAACCGTCCTCGGCGGGGTTAATACATACATAGTAATCCTGGAGCTCCATGACTTTCACTTCACAATGCAGGTCCTTGCAGCTTAATTGACTGCCCAAATTCCATGGTAAAGGCGACATGTCCGGAGTGTGAGATTTCGATTTGGCCATTTCTGTGTTTGCTGGGTACCTAAGTTGCTCTTCAACTCTATTCAATGGGTATCTACTAGGTATTCTAGCACGTATACCTTGGTACTCCCAGCTCTTCGCCCAAGAGAAGGGAGCGCTTTGAATGCAAGCATATTCATACTTTGACTTCGTCAACCTTCATACGATATGCTGCCTTTTGCCTCGCTCGCAGTCCCAGAGGAGCCTAGTTAGGCTCCGGGAGCTAACTTTCCAAATCCGGGCCTTTGGACCCGAAGTCTGACATGACATGGCCGCCAGTCATTCGTGTCCTGGCTTGTCCAAGAGGCAAGTTTGTGCACCGAGACACCCAAGCCAACGAGGCAAAAACACTATGCAGACGCGCAGGCATCTCAGACTTACCTAGGTACCTAGACCGTAGGAGTTCTCCGAATAGGCCAAAGGATTGCTGGGCTAGACTAACTGAGTAGGTAGGATGACGGGTAGAGTTTCCCAAAGATGCACGAGCCGTGTTTTCCAGCCAAGGTAGGTAGACAATCGATACCTCCCATCTGTAGATATACGTCCCATACAGCTGCTACGGAATGGCTTAACTCCTTACACATTCTGTACAGCAAGCCACGACTGTAACCACCCTGGTGCTTCTGCTGAGAAGATGAGGGGCGGAAAAAGGAACGAACGCCCGGCTACAACTGGACGAACTGATGCAAAACGGGATTGGGTGTCGCAGGAAGGGGTGGCATCATACTACATGAAGAAGTAATAAGGTAGGCATAATTAGTATTATGGCAAGGTAGTAGGTAGCTTGCGGATACTCCGTGGGTACTGTACGACCAACAGAACCTAACTTGCCTACATCCGTACGAACGTACATGGATCACACCAACACAAACACAACACGCACATGAACACACTTCAAAAAAGGGGGACCGGCGACGGTATTGCCCATATTGGGCTTGCTCGACGGAACCTTGGGGCGGCGGTGGAGGCGCTTTATTACGGCTCGTCTAACTTAGCTAGAACCTGAGTCGTACACGACGCACAAAGCACGAGTGCCCACGAGAGATGAGCTCAGCTCGCACAGAAATGAATGCATTGTCCGTACTTCGTGGCTGGCTCGCATACAGATCAGACAGACAGACGGACCAGACCAGACCAGACCAGACCACAGACAGCAATAATAATAAGTAGTACAATTAGACCTCGCTCCCCTCTCCTCTCATCTCATCCCTCCTCGCCTCGAGTCTCGTGCTTCCACTTTGTTCAACCTTCTACTTTCTTTTGTCCTCTTTTCTTGGTCTTCTCCCAGTATCTTTCTTGAAATATATTGTGTGCCCTTCGACTTGCCCCTTCAGATGCAATTCTCCTTCGTAAGAATCCAGTCCTGCACTTCCGTGGTCAACAACCCTCGAATATTGCGTGCTGGCGGCGATGAGGGAATCCCACAGCAAAAGCAAATCGCCACTGGGCCGGGGACATTGACCCAGTTGACGCCGAAGCCACGCTAAACTCCGAAAAAAGCTGCCCTGCCTTGGTCTGGTCTATCCCGTCCATCCATCCATTCATCCACACCACCAATATCCGATCCCATCCATCCCACTAACGACCTAACAACACTACGTACCTCGCGTAAACATGGACGGAGATCCATTCATGGAACCCTTCTATCCCGATTTCTTCGCAGGTAATTGCAAACCTACACTTCCAATACTTCTTTTCTCTTTTCCCTGCATGCCTCACAACTGCGATTTATTTGCCGAGCCTCGTTCCTGACATCCCCTAACCTGCCAAAAGACGAGCGACAGTCCTTCCTTCTACCGCCCATGCCGACATTCATCCCTGGCCTTCAAACGCCATCTTCGCCGCCACCACAACCGCAGGCGTCGAGACACGCTTCAAACTCGAATTCGAACAACTACGCCTTTGACGACTCCGAGTTCCCATATGAAATCGAGCCAGACGTCGCCCAGGTACCCTATCTTTCCAACCCTCCTGCGCCGCAAGCCTATCAATCTTCAACACCGAATCCCTCAACACCCTACGCCGCTTGGCCGAACAGAAGCCAACACCAGTCCTTGCCTTCGTTTGCAGTCCTGACTGGAGACCTTACACTTGACGACTGGGACCCAAGATCTGGGATCCATGGTGGTGGTGGTGCCGCGCCGGAGACGCCACTGCAAGAACCAAACAGTGACGATTATTTGGCCGCACTTGTCCACGGAGATTTCTCCTCACCTTCTTCGTACCCACCCTTCACGGATACTTCAGGGCCCGGCCAGGCAAATCAGGCAGCACCCCATCAGGGACCCGAATATCAGCAACCTCCTGTGAACCAGGACGGCTATTTCAATCTTCAACTCTCCCACTTCTTGAACTCCCCGCCCACAACTTCCTCGACGCCGCAAATATCCAGTGCATCCGCCCACACCCAAACCGAAACACAAACCTCGAGGAGCACCTTCAAGACCGAAATTCCCGAGTCTATTTTCGATTCCTCAGAGGACGATTCCGACCTCGAGATCATCATGGCACCGACCACTCGTAAGAGAGCCGCGCCTGCCGCGGCGGTACAGACCACGACCCCGGCTGCCAAGCGACGGCGGACATCGATCGCCACGCCAAAGAGTCGTACGACGACTCCCAGCACAAGAAGATCTACGAGGCTGGAGAAGGTCGAGGATCCCTTCGACGACGACGAGGACAAGGACGAAGAGGCCAAGATCATCGATATCATTGACTTGGCGACGCAAGACGAGATCCCCGAAGAGCTTAAGGTGCCTAAGGAGGACAAGCGAACCAAGATCAGCACCTTCCAATGCGTTATCTGCATGGACGATGTGGCTGGGTTGACAGTCACTCACTGTGGTAGGTGATTCCCGGTCCGATCTCCTCTCATGCACTTGAGATTCATTCATCTCTACACCACCACTGCAATCTTTAGTAGCATTTTCTAACCAACTTCCAGGCCATCTCTTCTGCGCACATTGTCTCCATGCTGCTTTGAACATCGACGCCACAAAGAATAAGTGTCCTATCTGTCGGCAAAAGATTGATATGAAGGATCGAGAAACATACAACAGCAAGACGAAGGGATTTTGGCCGCTCGAGCTGAAGCTGATGACTGCCACGAGGAAGGGGAAGAGAGTATCAAGGTAACATTCTCGTCGCCTTGGAGTGCCATCCAGCGAAGGCCGGCCCCGGCCCCGAACTTGTATATATACGAATGCCACGTACCCTACCACCTACCACGACCCGCAGACACGCCTGCTCAATGAAGCATAATGGATTACGAAACAGACGAGGAGAAAGGATACCATTTTATGAAGTACAGTCATCACACACGACGACACTGCCCAGGCAGCTCCAAGGAATCGAGACTTAATTCGAGTCTAGCGAGGCAATGAGAGAGGAGACTGAGAGAGAACGGAGTACGCAAGACTTCATGGAATCGAGCATTTTCAGCGCGTTAAGGACGGGGGAATTTATTTTGATACCCTGTTTAGGCTTTATATTATTGGAAGGCAGGGGCAGGACGGACTGATATTCTCATGGAACCACTATTTGGTCATCGGTATTTTGATAGATCACGACTTGCACTCCTACTCTGGGAGACGCGCAGCATAGCGTATCTTTACCCTCATGACCCTTTCCCATTTTCCAATCGTCCTTATGTGCATGGTTGTCATCGGACAGGTTGTCGGCCATTTGGTGAGATGGATGACGCGTGTATATTAGCTTATGGTGCGATCGGAACTGCGAGGGAACAGTCGCTAGCAGTGATGGCAGTGATGGTCCTATAGCCGGCACCACTCACGTCCGTGGCTTGAAGGCTTTAAGCTTGACCCTTTTCTACCAGTGGCTTCCTCGCTTGCATCCATGGCCACTGATTTGAGGAGCAGGGGGATAATCACCAATCTTCATGCCATCGACACAGTAAGACACATGTGTACTGTTTCATGGCCTTTGCCCTTGATTCATTCCTGGAATCTTTCATCTACTGACTCAGAACATGCCCTTGGGCAAGTGGTCCAAAGTCCCTCTACCCCCTGAACGCCTTGTTCTATGCTAATCTACTTTTCCTTCCAGACCCGTACCCCAATACTGGAATATTGCCTGACCTTAGATGCACCTCTGCCCGGTGCTTAATGGAATAGGGCAGGACCAGATCGTTTTGGCTCTGGCATCGTCTCGTTCTCGAACTATCTCAGGTTAGTGACTTTTCATCTCACTAGTGTTGGGGGAGGTTATTACCTCCAAGAAACCTGTGGCAGCAATCAGGATCATGAACCCTTCGGCCAACTCCTCGATCCGTCTCTCCAATCCACTATCCACACCACTTTCCATAGCGCCAATTCCAGCACTACGTTTCAAGGTATGAGTAACGAGCATCCGATGTTCGGTAAGGAACCTGCGTCCTTGAAGTACATTGCTCGAGCCGCGGCTCACGACTGCGGCGCCCACGATTCTCACCACCTTCGCCAAGAGGTCGTAGTGCTTCTCCAACGCCGTAGGATTCGCGACATCAATTTGTAGTTCAGGGTCCGCAGCGAACAGTCCAGACAGCTCGATGGCGCGGAAGAGATTTGCGTGTAGGATATACTTCGCTCCTGGCCGAGTTTGCGCCAGCTGCAGGAGGAGCGCAAGCTTGGCCGAGTGGTAGTTTTCTTGCGCCATGTTGGCCGTCCGTGTTAGCTCGGACCATTCGCGGAGGACAGTACGCAATGAGTCGACGAGGATACCGATGAAGTTGAGCCTATTGAGCGTTTCAACTACATGGGTATCGTCTTCTTGTCGACCAAGATTGACCAGTGCGTTGAGTAGAATTAGAGCAGCGCTTTGGCAGGCTGCATCGCCACCGTACGCGTCGTCGCATACCACGTTTATGAGCCGCTCGCCGTATACCTTGATGGTCTTCATGCTCTTTTGTCGCCCTGAGATGAGGAGCCCCTGATCTACCATGCCGGTAAGATATCGGTAGCAGATCCCATAGTAGACGGCTCTCAAGTCTGCCGTGCCGGCCCACTTGCCGATAGCTTGAAGACAAATCTGGAAGAGCTGGTAAAGCTTGTCGCTGACGAGATTGCCGATATTCTGGCTTTCCTTGTCGATGGACGCAGCGGAGGTAAGGTCAAGCTTGAAGAGAAGAACTCTCGCGAGTTTCGCTAGTTCCATGGCCTCCTCCGGTCTTTCAGAAGCATACGTCTCCAAGCCGGGTAGTATGGCTTGAAGCGCTTGCAGTAAGAACGAAATCTTCGCGGTGCCCGTGAAATCGTTTGCCTCGATCGTGACGAGCAACACGTTAGCCCACATCTTCAAAACCGTTAGGCACTGAGAAGATATTTGCTTCTGTCGATTTGTCGAGGTGAGGTACTCTATGATCACATTCTCCTCTCGCTCGATTACGGCAAGATCTTGGGCTGAAAGTACCAAGCCATCGCTCCGCCTTTCACTACCTTTGAGTAGCAGGATTTCTTTGACTCTGTCAATATTGTAGACTGAGTTTCCTTGCGCATCCGTCTCAAGGCTTATTCTCAGGTCCAGGTCTTTGTAGAATGTTAGCTCTGGGACATCCATGTCCCAAAGATCACCAGGAAGTAAGAAGTCGTACAGGTCAAATACGGTGGGGATGGAAATGGGTTCATTGCCTTCACCGACGATCTTTCCATTTAGGGCTTCAAGAATCCGCCTTTTCACCGTGGGCAGGCGACTCTGAGAGACGCTGCACAGTTCCATTGCAATATACTCAAAGCTCATGCTCCGCAGCGAGAGGAAGTCGATGAATGTCGGGGCCCCTTCAGATAAAGTGAACTGTGGCAATCCGATGTCTTGCCCTTCCCATGGGAGTGTGGGTTGTATGACCACCTCTTGGAGTAAAAAGTGGAAGAGGACATCGTTATCCCGCAACTCATCGATAACGAGAGGGGATGATAAAGGGGCATTCCAGAGCAATTGTAAGATCCGCATTGACTTGCACTTCAGAGCAATGAGCCATTGACGCATGCCCTGTGCGTCCGCAGATGGCGTTTCCAACAAGAGCCGTAGGATGCTGTGGAAGAGTGAGTTTCGTGCGGCGAAGGAACCATTTGAGTCGGCACTGAGAGTATCAACTCCGCATTGGAACCCAAGAAGTAGATGAGCAATGGTAGGCTGGTTCGGCGTTGCCGCAAGGCAACTGTAGAGAAAGTCGAGGATGTACATCTTTGTCAGATAGTTTGGCGACTCTGCTTCTCTTGCAACGTCAAATGGAGCAGCAAGCTCGGCGGCAAAGGACCGGGAGATCGACACGTTCTCTCCATTCGCCTCCATAGCAACAACAGCCTTGTTCCGTTGGCTCTGCCTTCCAGGGCTAGCTGACCATGCCGAGGTTATCTTGGACGAACTTGACAACTTCTCCAATAACATCAGGCATGCCAGCGTGAGGTCAGGGTGACCAATCCCACAGTAGCTTCCCAAGTCAACCACCAGATTTAGATGGCTCACTAGGCCATCTTCAAAGGACGCGTAAGCCGCATTGGCCACTGGGAATCTGCGATGGTTCTTCTGCATCTTGATGATTGGCCGGACGAGGTCAAGATACGTGGCTTGAAGTTCAAGGACTTTCGAGACGACTTCCACACCGCGAAGGATGCCCAGAAGAATGGGAGAGTCAGGGGATGCATTACCTACTTCTGAAGCATCTTGATGAATACTGTTGAACAGAGAGGTCATGACTTTGTCGTTGAACATCCATTCCATCACCCGAGCAAAGGGATGCAGCCGTACGTATGTTGCCAGATCTGTTGTCGAGATAGCAGCGTCCAACTGAATGTTGGTCTCATTCGCGATGACAATCAAATTCTCGTTGAATGTCGCGAGACAAATCAAGGCAAACTCGAGGCAACTCAGCCTCAGCATCCGCAGTTGGTTGACATCGTTGACCTCATTTGACTTTGTCGAGAAGACATTACCAAGCACAAAGTCAACGTAAAGCTCAATGCCAGGCATTCGAAAGGCAGAACCTAGATTCTCGGGGAATGGCAAGGAGTCGTTGAGAGAGTCTCCCTCGTCAACGGGAGTGATCAACGCAATCAGATATTGAATAAAGGCATTGGGCTCTTCGAAACCGTTGCTAATCTCGTCAAATATCCGCTCCATCGATACATTTGGTGGGTTTTGTGTAGGTCG
This sequence comes from Reticulascus tulasneorum, assembly GCA_001557505.1. NCBI lineage: Eukaryota > Fungi > Ascomycota > Sordariomycetes > Glomerellales > Reticulascaceae > Reticulascus > Reticulascus tulasneorum. The sequence continues at coordinate 1,576,718 of LSAX01000010.1, read as the reverse complement.
GTGATGTCCCGGAGTAGCCACGACATAGCCGCCGCCAATCCAAGATTCGAGACAAGTCCACATTATGTGACCTTCTTCTGTGGATTTACGCGTGACTAGTGCACGCAAGGCACTGAATGTGCACGCTCGCAGCCGGGGTGGGATCTGGCTGCTGGCCAACTGGTATAATATCTCGACAAGGCTGATTTCTGGCTCCTTCAGCAAGAACTGTCGAGCGGCCTCGCTCTCTGAAGAAAGTTTCGTGATGAGCCTCAGGTAGCACTCCAACATCATAGCTGATTCTGGCTCAGTCTCAGCCTGGTCACTGCTAGGCTTCCCTGTTCGGTACATGAGGGTTTGTGATGGTGCAGGCTTTTCCCGGATCTTGTTAGAGAAAAAGACGAGCTCCTTGAATATCTGACTCCAGGTCAAAGATTGTGACCTCCTCATCTTGCCCGACGCGTGATGGCCTTCGTCTAGTAGGAAGTCGTGGGCTGCGGTTGCACAGTCATCATTCTCTGAAACCGCCTGCAGCATCTCACAGAATGCGCTGACGAGCGGTGTTGAGGCTCGTCGAGAGGCCCAATGCATGAAACCTGCCAAATTACTATCGGGATCAGACCAGAAATTCATCGCGGCTTCGGGACGACCGTCATATGAGTAAGCGATGATGATCAGAAAGCGTTCCAGATCCAGGTCCTGCTCGTGAGATTGACTCAGTTGCCGCTGTTCATCCTCTTCAACACGAAGTTTTCTGAGCACGTCAGGTAGATTTGAAATAAAGGCGTCTACGAAGACTTCCAACTGCATCTTGAGGCAGCGCTGAAAGGTCTCGGAGAACTGAATACCATCGGAGGCTAACGGAGGCGACTTTCGCTGAAGCCACTGGCGCATGCCCATTCTTCCGGGGTCTTGCCATTCAGGAGATTTGACATCTGCCGCAATCGAGAGTATGAAGTCGAAGGCTCCATCCTTTAAAGCTTCCAGAAACAGCTTGGATCTTTGTCGGTCTTCTTCGTCCAAATCAACACCTTCCAGTCCACCTACTAAAGAGTCGTCCAAATACCAGCCGCTGTACTCGGCCAGCCACCACGCCTTTACTGCAGCTTGCAAGTAAATTAGTGGCCACGAATTGTCGTCTGACTGCTGGCAAATGAGGGGATGAAGCTCTCTGGCCAATATAAGATCCCCTCTACCCTCCGTTGACCCGAAGAGCGTAATGTATGCACCCAGGGCAGGGAATAAGTGAGCAAGGAGAACATCATATTTATCAGTCTTCTTCAACACCTGGAGAAAGTCTCTGAAATCCGCCACCTCAACCTCTTTCCTATCAATGGTTCGGCAGAGAATTATGATGAGAAGTTCATGCTGCTGATAGAGGCTCACGCGCGCGAACTCAATGGTCTCCATTTCCTCTGGCATTTCCCCCCCTCTTCCATTCACCAAGATGGCTGCCGCAGTGATTTTGTCCGAAATTTTCTGCAGAGATGCTTTGACGTCTTGCATCGAGGCCATGCAATTTGATACAATTCTTTTATGCGACGGGGTGCTCGCGCCTGGGATGTTGTTATAAACCTTGGCGTCCACATACGCCTTGATGCCCCTTAGAGCTTCCGAATCGACCTCATCATCGTCCAGCGTATCAAGCTCCAGAATAAGGCGCATGCAGTCTAACACATACTTGCGCTGCTGGTGGAATCGGATGATGCCACATTCTAGCAAGGAACGCCCAAGCACAGCGGGGTCGTCCTCCGAGTCGAGAATACAACGGGCGGCCTCTATTTCGTTCAGCTCGACCTCGTCCGCTAGATTTAGCACGGTCTGTTGGAAGTCTTCGTTGATCGAATACTCTTCATCGTCAATCACCAGCTTGCCTTCACGGATACCTAGTCAGTACAGAACACACACGCGATCTAGACATGCTACTAACCAGACTTGACTTCCTTGCGACTATTCTCGTCTCTCGCCGGTCGCTCCCATATCCTCTTAAGCTCTCGTTCAAAAATCCCCAAGACTGAAGCATTGTCCAAGGATTCGGTGCCTTCCGTTCGGCCATCAAGGGTTGCGACAAGGTCGCGGTGGAAGGACTGAAGGGCATCGAGAGTGGTGATTTCAGCCATGTTGGCGATTGGCCGCTATCGCATTGTCGAACGCGACAGTACGCCAAGGATCTGGGTATCGGGCGCGTCAGACTGCTGGTGTGTTGCAGAAGAACGCGCGAAAAGAGTGTCTCGACCTATTCAAGGTGTTGCCTTTCAAAAAGTTTACGCCTAGATTTTAGGTGCTACAGCCCTTCTAAGTTGCTGCGGAGATGTTTCGGTCCGAAGTCAACAAACTGTCCCAAAAGCGGTGAAAACCCTGTAATTCTGCCGAATGCGAGAGCTAGACTACCACCTAACCTTAATTACCTTAGCTATTTCGAGAATTAAGGCAGGAGCTCCTAAAGTCAGATATTGACTGCCTACTGCCTGATTGCTCTGTTTACACTCAATGACTGGATTCCAAGTTCGTTTGTTCGGCCGTTTCGGTTTATTTTTGACAAATGCAGCAAGCTCATGGGATCACGGCCAATTCTCGAATGTTTTTTAGACGTGTATCGTCTTTCTGACTCAGAGCTTGTGAGGCTCTCGCCTTGTTCTCACTGAGCTTCCGGGAACCGATGTGTATAGACTCTCCAGCCTACGGAGTCGTCTATACCTTTCCAAAGGCTACAACATGATTTCACGCCAACGTACACATCAGTAAATAGTAGAAACATGGCGCCAACAAAGGAGAGGACAGGGGAGCTCACCATGAAAGGTGCTCTCCGTAAGTAATAAGTAAACAACTCGATGCGCACGTCTAACCATTTTTATAGAGTCGATCTCTAGCGGAGCTCAAAAAGAACGCGGAAGTGGACTGGATGGTATGATCCCCAACTATGACTATAGGTTCTCTGGCTGATCCTTGTCTAGACTTGATCTTTCTGTTAGACAGGAAAGGGAATACAGCGAAGCTGTGAGGATCATATCCGCTAGCATAATTATGCTGGCTTCTAGTGCTAACCTTGGATAGTTCGGAGGTCAAGGACATAGGTTATCATGGAATATTTGAAGTCCTGTTCAAGTGCACCATCACAGAAAAGGAGAATTACTTCAGCACAAAGAAAAACACGTCAACTTCGGCCGCATCGAGATTGTCAAAATGCGCTGAAGCTCTTCGACTGGCCATAAACCATGGCGCATCAAAACTCAAACGAAAGACCGTCCTAGCAGTAATTCGTCATATCACGCAAACGCTCCCCGGACCAGATCAAGACTTCATCGAGCCCCTCGTTCAAGACTACATCAAGTCCATAGTTGCTGTTCTTGCCCACCAAGCTAACGTAGAGCATCTCTCTACCCACGATGCCGAGGGCTGGCTGGGATGTGTCGACTTCTGCGTCGATTCAATAGCACACTATCTTGAGTCCGCTGAGCGAGACTCTGGGTCTCGTGCATCTCCGGCTCCCGGAACAGCTCAAAACTTTTCTTTGCCATATTCTACCGCGAGGTCTGGGTCCAATTCTACGCAGAGACACCATGGCCAACTTCATCGCGCAAGCCTCCAGGAGCTCCTTCATTGTCTGCATTATCTGGTACTTCCGCCCAACGCGCCGCTGTCGAAACGCGCAAAGCAGATCTCGGGATCCATCATCCAGGTCTTACAGCTTCGGCATCTAGCTCTCAGTCAAATCACGCAGTTCGCGTTTGCCACTTTAAACGTACTATTGGCAAATGTTCAAGCGGACAATATTGCTCATGCAAGCACCTTGGCCAGAGAATTGGTGCCTTTGATCTGTCATTGGTGGCAAGGGCGTACCGTTTCCAAAGATGAAATGCTCAATTCGGTCAGAGATGAGATGTTGAAGACCATCTTGATAATTCGTCTCCCTCTGCAGCGACTGTCGCTCGGCGCAGAAGACGACGCCTTACGAAAAGACATTGAGGATCTCGTAGAGGTGTTGTGGCTGGAGTACACAAGGCGTGATTATCGGGCTCAATTGCAGCTGGATGATCTTACCTTTGTGCCCGCTTCTCTACCAGCAGATTACTTCAAGCTTGATATTTTTGGCCTTCGTCCGCATAACCATGAAGGCGAACGGAAATGGGCCCTGGTCCAAATTCTGAGTCACCTCGAAAGCATCCTATGGCAAGCTAACCGGCAGCGCCGGCCTTTGCCCGCTGCAGGAGAGGAGCATCCTCGAAAAAGGCGTCGAGCTGTTGCTGCGACGAGTAGACTCCAAGAAAAACTCAACTCCTCTAATACTGCGGTGCAGAGGACAGCCTTGCAGCTTATTCCTTTTATTCTGCCCTTCAAGGTGCTTTCAGCGGCTGAAATATCGGAACTGCTGTCTGATGTGACTGTTCTGATCAGTGACAAACTTGGGACCACGTCTTCTTGGGCGATGCTGGCTTGTTCAAGGTAGGTTCCGGCTCATCATTCTCAGACTTAAGTGCTGATTGATATGCAATTTTAGCTGCGCCGTCTACACTAGCGAACCCACAGAGCGGTCGCCATGGAAGCAAGTCTGGCAAATCGCCGCTCGGTCCGTTGGCCTTCCAGGGACTTGTCGTGCTGCCTGCGTTTTGCTTCACTCAATTTTGGAGTCCAATCTTGTCTCGTATCACAGCATAGCGGATGACATCAATAGCATTGTGACCACAGCAGATGTTAACGGGCCAGCTATTTTGGTGGACTCATCGATCACTCTCATGCTGCATCTGCTATACATGCGAAACGCGAAGCTCCCGAGCGCTAGTCAATCTACTTGCCATCATATAATTCGATGGATCTTCCTAAAATGGAGTCCAGGTAGGTGATTATAAGAAGAAACATGACTAGTACTTTTGAGCTAACTACAAGACAGCTGATATGACGTTTGCCTCATTGCACTCAGTCCACGCCATACCGTCTGAATTGGTCAATTTGATTAGGGCCTGTTGTGGAAACGGCCTTCTGCCTCAAATCTCGCCGGAACCAGTTTCTGGTGGCTCCATAAGTCAAGCTTGGAAAACACATTGCGAAGCTGCAGCAATAACGAGATATCTTCTGCTGTTAGACGAACCTGATCTCGCGCCAAGAACGTCCACGATCTGCAAGCTGGCCTCTGAAGCAACGGATCTTAGCCAAGCAAGCGACTCTGCCAGCTTTCATGCCTCCAAGAAGCTCGTTCTCGAGCTCTTTTCCCCCAAAATAGAAGAGTTACAAGAGCTGTGCGAAACCTGGGCCAAACGAGGTGCAGAGGGTGGTGCCCAGATATCCCCAGAGAAGCTACAGAGTTTGTTCTCGGCCTGCATTGTTGGAGCAATGCTCATTCCTCAGCTCCTAGACTTGAACTCAAGACAGTCACGAGATATTGAACCTGGCCTATTCAAGTTGTTGGAAGCTACCTTGAGTGCCGTCATTGATTCCCCCGACAATCAAGTATTCTTTGACCTCCTGCTACGGACAATTCGTCCTTACGCACCTCATCTCGCAACGTCAAATTTGACCATTCTATCGAAAGAATACCCCTATCTTCTTCGGCTATTTGCTATCCTAGCCGCCACTCTTCACCAACGAAGCATTAGACAGTCATCCGGCCAAAATCAAGACTTCATGGATCTTGATGATGAATTTGATTCCCAACAAAGTAGGGCGAGCTCAATTGCCAAGCCTATGGATGTTCCGAGGCAAAACATCTCAATGAGCCTCAACTCGAACGCATTCTACCAGGACACCACTTTGCGTTTATATTTGCTCGAAGCTATACACAAGGATAGTAGCCAAGTTGGTCTTGTGCCTGAATCATTCCTCGACCAACTACTCATACTCTCGGACGAAGGGCTTCTGTCGTGCAACGCCATGATGATCGAGGTCTTCCAGTCTGACTTGGTCATTAGTCCCGATGATGCACTGCGTGTCATTCAAAGACTGGGTGAAATTATAGGACAAGCAGAGTATACCAACTGTGAGGTGGCACACTGCACCTGTCTCGATATCATGGACGGTCTGGTTCGCGTGTGGTTAGATGATAAGCATGACATTGCTGCCATGGCTGGGGATCTTTACAACTACTTCGTCAAGGCATCTCTACCAAACAATGGCCTCTCTCCAAAGGCTCAGGGTTCTTTGGCAAGTCTCTTGCTTACCCTGTTGAGAGTGGATTATCAGTATGGCACTCGACTAGGACTCTCTTCATGTCGGACGACATTGCTGTCCATTCTAAAAGACGGCACAATGCAAGTTAAGCACCTTATTGCAACCCAGCTGCCAGATATTTTTGGACTCTATGTCTTGAAAATGCACGATGACATATTTGTAGATGTTCTAGCAAGCCTTCCGACGGATCCAGAAGAAGTAGAGGGCATAGCCTTTCGCCTGTTCGCTCTGGCAGAAATGGCATGCCGCTGGCCGACCCTACTTAGAAGATGCACCTACCATATCTTTGAGACACCAGGAAACATACCCTCATCGACGCAATATGCGACTAGATGTCTTACCAAAACATCAAACGCTCTTCAACTCGCTTCGCCTAAAGAGCTATTCAATCTCTTCTGTCCCCAGTTACTGTACACCTGGCTCGATTCTGGTTCTATTGACAATATCCCCTTTGAGATATTTGGGTTCGCCAGTTTGGAAGAACTGCTCACTACGGCACAGGCAGAGGCAGCCGCGCTAATGATTATGCGAGGGCAAGAGGAATCAGCTGTTAATCTTGCTCACAAGCTCAGCATCACCCCTGTGGACATGATCAAAAAGGGATTTCCGAAAGTGTTAGCATACTCAATCGCGCACGATATGAGTGTGCCTGGCCCGGACAACTTGACCAGTGAGAGCAGGGTTCGAAAGCGTCTTGGCAGAGAACCTTATCTGGACTCGATCTACGCTAATTTTGTCGATATTGTTGCCCTGTTCTTTGACCTATTCGATCAGGAAGACCCTATCGAGAAGTACTTTGCACAAGACGACAATTTTGCGTATGCTGCGACCATCATGGGGGAGATCAAGAAACTATCCCATTCACCTGTGACCTTACCAGCCAACCAGCAACCAATGTTCAAGGCAAAACATCTCCTACGAGAGATATTTCATTTATGCAGCAAGACAGAATACGAGCTTCATACCATATGGACGCCTGCTCTTGTTGTCTTGATTGCAAGAAGACTGTTCAACACAGTACACCCAGCCTTGGGCTCACTTCACGCCTGCTCGGTATTACGAAAAGTTCGAGTGCTGGTCTGCTTAGCTGGGCCTGTTGCACTTGAATCATACCCGCTGGAGATGCTGCTCCATTCTATACGTCCATTCATCGTCGATTCGGAATGTGCGGATGACGCCCTTGGAATCAGTCAATATATCATCTCAAAAGGCAGAAAGCATCTTGTTCAAGTACCGTCGTTCCTCGCCGGCTATTCTCTCTCTACTTTGGCTGCTTTAAGGGTCTTTCTTGAATCTAGCCAGTCAAGTACAACTCAGGAAAGCCAATTTAAAGCTACGATGAGTAAAGCTCAGCAGTTTCACGCTTGGTTTGGCACATACCTCGTCGAGTATGAGTCGCCTGCCTTTAAAGATGAGGATCAACGGAGTGCATTCAAATCCATCACGCAATCTGCATCTCGAATTCGTTCCTCCGGAAATGCTGAGAAGGGAACGCACGAAAGTAACCTTCTCCTAGAAATCTTGAAGGATGGAGAACGTGAAGACAAACTTTTGAACGAAGCAGCGCGGGATCTAGCCCTGGGAATGCTTTGCGGGGATTTTAACATTCCTTCATCAAGCCGACAAGATGTAATTGAGAGCGACGAGCAAGCATTACAGCATGGCGGGCTAGTCTGGAAAAGCTGCAAGGCTAACGCCTTGAGCACCGAGTATCTCGCATGGGCTGGCCGTGTAGTGGGCAGATCTTTCGCAGCTTCCGGAGAGATCCAGCAGGAAATGCTGCGAGAGTCTCATCTATCCCAGTACAGCAAACTGTCTTCAGGGTCTAACGGCTCTGAGCAGGGAATACTCGCTTTGCTTCAGCGCCTTACAATGAGTAAGGACTCGTTTACAGCAGGGCTCGCCGAGTCTGCTTTGCGAGCCGTAGTGTCTGAGGCGGAGGCCCAAGAGGATGATGTTCTTCTGGTTGCAGGTCACAAAACATTGTCCGAAGCCTTATTTCTAGCATCGGAATGGAATCAGTACCGGACGCCGCCTTCAGACATCTCCTTGTCAGCGTACACTCATGATTCTCAAATCCTTTCCCGTGAGCAGATTGAGAAACCAGAGTGGATACAACTTTTAGCAACGCATCTCGCCAAGTCTGTTCCTGAGTATACCATTCTAAGCGTCCTATCCCCAATACTCACGCATGTCAAAGGCTTCGCGGAGGAAGCATTCCCATTCATCGCGCACTTGGGCCTTTGCAGTCAACTCGACAAGCAGCACGTCATCAAACGCACTTTGTCCGAGGCAATGAAAGAGTGGCTCACTGTGGACTCTGAAGCCTCAAGGGAGAATTTGAAGTACCTCATCAATACTATGTTGTATCTCAGAATACAACAACTGCCTAATGAAAATTCCATAGCAGATCGTTCCCAATGGCTTGACATTGACTTTTCGGCCGCTTCTTCGGCCGCTTCACGATGCGGAATGTACAAGACGGCACTACTTTTCGTTGAGGTGGCTGCGTCACAAACTATACGGGTTTCTCGACGATCTTCTGCAGTTCGAGAATCTGATTCTACAGATGTGCTACTGGCAATATTCGAAAATATTGACGATCCCGATGCGTACTACGGCGTGCCGCAAGCCTCAAACCTATCTACAGTTTTGGCGCGTCTTGAATACGAGAAAGATGGATCAAAAAGTCTAGCGTTTCGTGGAGCTCAATTCGACAGCCACATTCGACAAAGAGACTCAGCTTCAGGACTGGATGGGCAATTCCTGGTACGAGCACTAAGCACACTTGGCCTCACTGGGCTCTCTCATTCCCTGCTTCAAACACAGCAGAGCATTGATGGAACGGCTGCTTCGCTGGATAGCACGTTTCAGACGGCGAGAAGACTAGAGATATGGAACCTACCTGCCCCAGGATCAAGCGACAATCACGCTGTAACCATTTATAAGGCGTATCAGAGCATCCATCAATCTGTCGATGTGCTTGCGGTTAGGAATGCTATTTACGACGGATTCGGTCAGATTATGCGAAACCTAGCAAATCAAGGGCTAAATGCAGCAAGTTTAAGGCATCATCTGGGTGCATTGGCTGTCTTAGCTGAGCTGGATGATGTTATAAACATTACGGACTTTGCAGAACTAGAAGACATGCTCCCAAAGTTTGAACACAGGGGGCAATGGATGAGACGTGGAAGGTGAGTCTGTGTACGGCATGTGAACTCTTACATTGTGCTTACTAGATGCAGATATGAGGACGTGAGCCAAATTCTCTCTTGTCGAGAAACCACCTTGAGCATGCTAAGTCAGCACCCAAAGCTCCGTGCTCCTGCAAATCTGTCTACGGCAGAGGCGAGGCAGGTAGAGATTCGATCTCTTCTCATGTCCTCCGGCATATACCGCTTTCACCAGGCTACGCAAGAGTCCTTAAACCTGTCTACGTCGCTAACCGACTTGATTGCGCCTTGTGAAGACCTGGGTCTAAATATTGATGCTGCTATCAGAATTGAGGCAGCAAATTCGCTTTGGGACCATGGCGAGATGATTCCCTCCATCCGCATGCTTCAGAGCATTGACAGTGACTCGGCGCTGAAGAAGCAGACTGTTCCAGTCAGCCGGTCTGACCTTCTCTCAAAGATCGGGCATCAGGTTTCTGTTGCAAAGCTAGAGAAGCCCCAAGATATTCAGAAGAGATACCTTGAACCAGCTCTGAAGGAGTTGAAAGGGAAGAATGAAGGGAAAGAGGCTGGCCAAGTCTTTCATCAGTTCGCAATGTTCTGCGATGAGCAGTTACAAAATTCGGATGGACTAGAGGACCTCGCCAGGCTTCAGAGTCTCAGGAAGGGCAAGAGCGACGAAGTTACACAACTTAAAACTCTCATATCCGGCGCGAGAGACTCTCAGATGAGAACCAGATATTCAACGCATCTTGCCCGCGCAAAGACATGGCTCGACCTAGACGAGCAAGAGCTACGACGAGTCGAACAGACCAGGAGCGAATTTGTGCGATTAAGCATTGAGAACTATCTACTTTCTCTAATCGCATCGGACGAGCACAACAATGATGCTTTACGATTTACAGCCCTGTGGCTCGAACGGTCCGATGAAGATTCTACCAACGATGCAGCAAGGAAGTATCTTGACAAAGTTACGACGAGGAAGTTTGCGCCTCTGATGAATCAACTTTCATCAAGATTACAGGACAAATCCAATTTGTTCCAAAAGCTCTTGATAACACTGGTCCATAATATTTGTGTTGAGCATCCATATCATAGCATGTATCAGATATGGTCTGGGACCAAGACTCGGGCGAATGCAAAGGACGAGGTCGCCGTGCTTCGACATAAAGCGACAGAAAAGGTTGCAAAGCAACTGTCAACCAACTCTAGCGTTGCCGCGGTCTGGCAAGCTCTTGACCGAACAAGCAAGTACTACCATCTTTTCGCAGTCGACAAAGATCCAGCCAAGTATAAGGCGGGTCACAAGATCGCTCTGAAGGATTGTCAGACTGGACAAAATCTAGTACATTATCTGGCTAAGTACCAGATCCCTCCACCAACCATGCAGTTTGAACTGGCTGTCGACAAAGACTACTCAAAAGTGCCAATCATTACAAAGCTAGAGCCTCAGATGACGATTGCTTCCGGAGTCAGCGCACCGAAGATCATTACGGCCGTGGGTAGTGATGGCAAGAGGTACAGGCAACTAGTAAAGGGCGGTAATGATGATCTTCGGCAAGACGCTATCATGGAGCAAGTTTTTGCGGCTGTTTCTTCCCTACTGAAGCTTCATCGAGCAACACAACAACGGAAATTAGGGATCAGGACGTACAAAGTGCTGCCTCTAACGTCCGCATCTGGTCTTATCGAGTTCGTCCCCAACACGATTCCGCTGCACGAGTTCCTCATGCCGGCGCATGAGAGATATTTCCCGAAAGATCTCAAAGGGCCGCAATGCAGGAAAGAAATCTCCAACGTACAAAACAAGACAGTTGAGACTCGCATCAGTACGTACCGCAAAGTGACTGAAAGATTTCACCCCGTCATGCGATACTTCTTCATGGAGAACTTTGTTGATCCCGACGAATGGTTCGTCAAGCGTCTGGCATACACGAGAGCAACTGCAGCGATATCGATGCTGGGCCATGTATTGGGCCTCGGGGACAGACATGGCCATAACATCCTCTTAGATTCCAAGACTGGCGAAGTGGTTCACATTGACCTGGGTGTTGCCTTTGAAATGGGCCGAGTGTTGCCCGTCCCTGAACTGGTTCCGTTTAGAATGACTAGGGATATCGTCGATGGCATGGGCGTGACAAAAACGGAGGGTGTCTTCCGCCGTTGTTGCGAGTTTACACTAGATGCTTTGCGAGACGAGACCTACTCTATCATGACGATCCTCGACGTGTTGAGATACGATCCTCTTTACTCTTGGTCAATCTCACCTGTTAGACTGGCCAAGCTTCAAAATGCTAGGAGGGATGAAGATGCGGGAGAGGACGACGGAGATCAGACCGAAACAGAGATCAAAAAGACGAAAAAAGGAACCAGCCGGGTCAATGAACCTTCAGAAGCTGAGAGGGCCCTGGAAGTTGTGCGAAAGAAGTTGTCCAAGACCTTGAGCGTCACAGCCACCGTCAACGATCTCATTAACCAAGCCACTGATGAGAGAAATCTGGCTGTATTGTATTCTGGTATGTCAACCGGCGTCATTTTACCTTTTGATGAGGTTTTGGCTAACAAACGAACAGGTTGGGCTGCGTATGCCTAAGGGCAAAGACTCCCATGAAACACCACATTTTGTACGAACAGGATTGTAGATAATTAGGTTGTATGTAGTTTAATATGTGCCTGTAGATGGATCGAATGGTGAATGGGTATGTCAATAGGCGATCTTTGTGGGGGCTTTACCGGGGTTAATCGCAAGTGGGGGGATGTCGTATCTAATCTCCATTGTCCCCGAGCTCGCGATAAAATGATGATGCCGATTCAACATTTTGGCCTACTAAGGTATTTCTGGCTCCGCACTTAAGCCCGTGACAATCTACGACAGTGGTGAACTCAGCCATAATTTCGAAAACTCATTGCATGCGACTTTCTTTACGATACCCCCTCACAAGCATACCAACCGAGCTACAATCGAGATCGCCGGGATCTCTCACATTCCACATTTCACATTTGACAAACCAGGAAAGCCCGTGCAACAGCTTGGTCAAGTCAAGTTGTTGCAACGCCTCACGGTCCATGCCGCCGAGCTCGACTCCCAGAGTTGAGGGAGCCTTACCAACGAGGGCGACGGGGAATTCGGGAACCAAGAGCAACCAACCCACACCATCAAAGACGGACGCGAACAGCCCGTCGCGCAGGCGACCCCGCGTCGATTCCGAGGCCAGCATCGCGAACCCACAGGAGCCGCAGCCACAACCACAGTCGGGGAAGCCCAGTCCCAAGCGCTTTAAATTTGGCCCAGACCCTACTCCGGCTCCGACGATGTCGATCAAGATGAAAGGGAAGTTGCCGGAGGTTGTCGACCTTACACAGCAGAATGCCTTCAGACCATACACCGGCGCGAAGAAGCTGGTGATTAAGAATCTAAGGCCAGCTTCGCAGAACGTGCAGAACGAGCAATACTACAACCGGACTTGGCAAGATCTTGGCAATGCCTTGACGGCTGTATTCAGCCTGCAGACACCGCAGCTGCCGCTGGAGAGGTTATACAGAGGGGTGGAGGATATCTGCAGACACGGCGAGGAGCAAAAGTTGAACTACACACTCAAGAAGAGATGCGAGGAGCATCTGAATAACGGAGTCTTACGATCAATCAAGGCGAGTGGAGGGAATACGAACATCGATATGCTACGGAGTGTGCTAAGCCACTGGAAGGTGTGGAATCTTCAGATAGTAAGTGCATCGCCCTCCACCCGCTGAACCTCGGCCTGACGTAGATTGCAGATGAAGATTCGGTCCACGTTTAGCTATCTCGACCGAGCATTTCTCCTCAAGGACAAAACGCAGCTGCAAATTAACGACATGAGTATCGCTCAGTTTAGAGAGATGGTATTCGTGTCGAGCGACGATGGCGGTGCGCCATCACCTGGCGAAAGAGCATTGGCAGGCATGTGCGAGCTGATCGCGTACGATCGGGCTGGCGACAGCGAGCGGTTTGACTCAGCCTTACTCAAGGAGTCGATAAGGATGCTCCACGTCTTCACCATCTACGAGAAATCTTTTGAGCCTCGTTTCATTGAAGAGTCGGAGCAGTATTTCGAAGAGTTTGCAGAGGAGAGGAGTGCCTCAAGTCTGAAAGACTACATTCTCGCCTGTGAGCGAGTGCTTAAGAAAGAAGACTATCGATGCAATGCCTACAATTTCGACAGTACTACCAAGAAACAGCTACTCGATGCCGCGCATGGTATTCTGATAGGAAACTACTCGGACAAACTGCTAAACAGCGACAGTTTATCCAAGCTGATGGCTGAGAACGAGGTGGAGTCGATGAAGGCATTGTATGACTTGCTACGATTGTCTGATATCCAGCAGAAGCTCAAGGAGCCTTGGCGTATATATATCCGGCAATCTGGTTCGGCGATCGTTAGCGACATTGAGAGGGGCGATGAGATGGTCAGGAGGCTGCTGGAACTGCGAAGATCCCTGGATTTGATGATTCGTGATGCGTTTGGCGGTGATGAAGCATTTTCCTACGACCTCAGAAATGCTTTCAGCGACTTCATGAACGACCGCAAAACGGCCTCGGGGTGGAGTTCTGGAATATCGAAGATTGGTGAGATGATCGCAAAGTATATCGACATGCTGTTGCGGGGTGGGCTCAAGGCGCTGCCTAAGGCGCTCCTGTCGGATAATAAGGACCGGGCTGTTGCAGAACAAAGCGGGCAAGCGAGCACAGGTGATGAGGATGCGGAGCTGGATCGACAATTAGATCAGGCCCTTGAGCTATTTCGATTCATCCAAGGAAAAGACGCGTTCGAGGCATTCTACAAAAAGGATCTCGCACGAAGATTACTCATGAGCCGGAGTGCCAGCCAAGATGCCGAGAGGAACATGCTGAGAAAACTGAGAGACGAATGCGGGTCAAATTTTACCCATAATTTGGAACAGATGTTCAAGGATCAGGAGCTCGCAAAGGACGAAATGGAGTCGTACAAACAATGGTCTGAAGGCACTGGCGCAGAGAAGGCACCTCTCGATCTGCAGGTCATGATTCTTTCGGCGGCAGCTTGGCCAACATACGCAGACGTGCGCGTCAACCTACCAGTCGACGTCGCCAAGCAAATCGAGCGGTTTGACTCGTTCTACAAGAATAAACACACTGGAAGGCTACTTCACTGGAAGCATGGGCTAGCTCACTGTGTTCTTAAGGCAAGCTTCCCCAAGGGCACCAAAGAGCTCCTTGTCAGCGCGTACCAGGCTGTCGTCATCATCCTTTTCAACGAGGTCGGCCTTGATGGCATCCTTAGCTACGAGCAGATCGCGAGCTCCACCAATCTCCAGGGCATGGAGCTCGAGCGCACACTGCAGTCCCTCGCCTGCGGTAGGATAAGGGTGCTGGCCAAGCACCCCAAGGGCAAGGACGTGAAACCCACGGATACGTTTACGATTAACAAGCTGTTTACGGACCCTAAGTACCGCGTTAAGATCAACCAGATCCAGCTGAAGGAGACAAAGGAGGAGAACAAGGCGACGCACGAGAGAATTGCACAGGATCGACGGTTTGAGACACAAGCTGCGATTGTGAGGATTATGAAGAGCCGGAAGACGATGGGGCATGGAGAGCTCGTGGCCGAAGTTATCAATCTCACGAAGAAACGCGGGGCCGTTGATGCACAACAGATCAAAAAGGAGATTGAGAGGTAAGTCCCCTGTTGTGAGCTTCATTAAACAGTGGCTAACTTGGAGCAGCTTGATCGAGAAGGACTACATAGAGAGAGAAGGAAGTGCATACACCTACTTAGCATAAGAAGAGACGAGAACCTCGGATCATACGAACGGCAATCCTAGTCACAGGAGTTTGCCAGTCATATTAGTTGCCCAGAGTAGAGATGGACTCTGTCATGATGCTAAGAAAGATAACTTAGAATGGGCATGAAGATGCTGTGGCAGTGGAAGAATAGATGTATCTAGCATTACAGGTTGCAATCAGTTGCGTTTTAGACCTTGTACTGCTGTGAACGACTAGAGGGGTTGACTTTCCATTGACACCAACAATATGCCTCCCATGCTGTCGATGCTGAAAGTAGTGCTATGGAGACGCGGGTCTTCTGCAAGACTTGCAAGTAATTACAAGTTTAGGTATTACACCGAGCTTTGTCTGCTCAGCTTCTGAGCTCACACACTATCACATCAGGAGAGATTGTAGTGTTTCATCAAAAGAGGCGTGAGATTTGGGATCAAGCCACTTCAATGAGCTGCCTTGAATGGTAAAAATACATGTCCCCTCTGGTAGGAAAGGAGAATTCTAGAAAACAGGCTGGGTATCTAACAGACAGGATTCGTGCCATTCGACCGGCTGACCGAAAGACAAGACTCCCGCCCTCATGCGTACTCCGTCACTCCACTCCCCGATAGCAGCTCATTATTTAGGAAACGGCGACAACGACTGCGTTCGCCGATGCCTCCTGCCACATCCTCAGGAACGAGACGACAGTAACGACAGTCCAAAGTGGGCCAAGCTCGCCGGTAGCCCCGCTGCCCTGGAACTCGAAGTGTGCAGCCTTCATCCAGCTGGAGCTGATCTTGGGTTGCACCCACATCGCGACGACCTCATCGGGTTGTCTGCCCGACGTCCGCACCAACTTCCAGCCGAGAAGTGATGACTCGCCTAGATCACGGGCCTCGTCACGCTTCGCCCTCAGCCACGTAAACTTTTCGGGTAGGGACCCCTCTCCGCCCACCTGCAGGACGAACTCGCGGGTCTCCGACAGCAGGCCCTTCGCGGGTTTGATCTCCACCTGCTGGCCGTTGGCGAGGGTGACGATGCTGCCGGATTTCATCAAGCTCACGTTCTTGGCGGTCGCGAGGCGGGGACCGCCCTTGGTGGGGCCGTCATAGAGGACCATGCCGCCGTGCCAGCCAGAGGGTAGGTCGGCGAGGTAACGCGGGTGTTCCTTGTCCTCGCCGAGGATGAGGGAGAGGTTTTTCCAGGACTTGTCATAGCGGGCCTCGAAAGCTTGCGGGAAGGGGATGTTGCCCGAGGCCTCTGTGTATGTAGCGTGTTTTGAATCGGTGGTGCCCATTGTGTTATAAAAAAAAGTTGAGAGTTATTTGCAAGTAGGTCTAGTTTACAGTGGAATTGGGAAGAAGTGGATGGATGCGTGTAAGTGCGATGTGAGGTCAAGTGTCTTGTTCTGTGTCCTCGTTCAGGTGCTGTGGAATAGAGAAACACATCATCGTTCGAGGCGACTGCCCCTTCTTTAAATGTATTCCGCATGGAGGCTGTGAACGGGTGACATAACGGTGCAATCCCACGCGTGCTGGACGCTATGTTGAAGTCGTCGCTGCAAGCGCGGGGATCGGCAAGGCGTCGATCCCTGTTTGTGGATTTTGGTGCATCATTCTGCGTTTACGCGTATAATCCAGAATCTAGCTTGGCACGGCTGTGCGACATGGCTCAGCTTGAGATCCGAACTATGTGGGGTGGGGTCGGACTAAGACCTATGAGATAAGGCGGACGGCCCAGCCGAACAGATCGACAACAGAGTTCGGGTCCAGGGCGAAGTATGGATAGTTTCCCCTTGTGACGCAATGCGCAAGGCAGTCCGTCGACACACAGAGGCACGGGGCATTCTGGCTACTGGCATGATTGAAACCGGGAAGTCGTTCGAAAGTTGGAATGCACGGGTGGTGTGAGCTATTACCTGAGGCAATGCACACTATGTAAGGACAGCGGGAGTTGGCGTGTGCATCCGAATGGGAGCTTAGGACGTGCAAATAGACGAGCAGCACGTACTCTGCACTCTCCATCCCTAAAGGCGCTTCTTCGACTGTTCTAGGTTGTACGCTCATTATAATCCATCGGAGGACCAGCCTAGTGGTAGCGAGCAGCTTAGGCACGCAGCGCTGAGCCCTATGCTCAAACTTGATGCCTCCCGATAAGATTGCAGTGGATTGGACGAGACCCGTCTCAGGAAAATCATTTCACCTAGCGGATTGCGGGGTCACTCTATGGCCCCCCACCCAAAGAAAAAAAGTTGAACAGGACCTCATAATTTTTTTTGAGCAGCCCCAGCCCAGCAAGCGGTAGCCAAAAGAAGTATTCCACAACCGTCCAACCGCCGACAACCCGGTCTCGCAAAAAGACCAATTCCACTCAAAGGCCGCTTCCCCCCAGACACAAAGACACAATGCCGAAGTCGAGGCGCTCGAAAGTCGTCAACCTGACGCAGGTGTCCAAGAAGACGCGCGAGCACAAGGACCAGCTCTTCCAGAACATCCGCGACAGCGTGCCGCAGTTCCAGTACTGCTTCGTCTTCAGCGTCGATAACATGCGGAACAACTACCTCAAGGAGGTGAGGCGCGAGTTGTCTGATAGCAGGTTAGTTTTTCGGTGGTTTCTTGCCTTCCCTTACCGCTCCATTCCTCTGTTGGTGGTCGAAGGTACTTTCCGACCGTTTAAGCTGCGGGCTGCATAGATCTTGTAGCTTTTCAGAAAGCAAGGGGAAGACGAATTTAAAAATGCGCAGATCGCTAACGAGAAAGCAGACTCTACTTTGGCAAGACAAAACTCATGGCCAAGGCCCTCGGCCAGGACCCCTCCTCCGCCATCGCTGACGGCATAAACGACCTGACCAAATACCTCTCCGGCTCCGTGGGTCTGGTCTTCACAAACCGCGACCCGGCCTCCGTCCTGACTTACTTCTCCTCCCTCAACCCCGTCGACTTCGCCCGTGCCGGCGTGCCCGCAACCCGCGAGTTCGTCATCCCCGCCGGCGTCGTCTACTCCACCGCCGGCGAGGTGCCGGCCGAGAACGACGTGCCGATGGAGCACAGCATCGAGCCCGAGCTGCGGAGGCTGGGCGTGCCGACGAGGATGGTCAAGGGGCGCGTCGTGCTCGGGGACGAGAGCGGGGAGGGCGAGGGCTATGTGGTGTGCAAGGAGGGACAGGTGCTGGACTCCAGGCAAACGAGGCTGTTGAAGCTCTTTAGTGTCTGCTTGAGTGAGTTCAAGGTCAAGGTTCTTGCGTACGTATACCCCCCAACTCGGGGAGAAGGGAGAGGCTTGATGGCTAATATGCTTGCAGATATTGGACTTCAGCCACCGGCGAGGTCACCAAGGTCGATTCGAATGATATGGACGTCGAAGAGTCGTGATCTGCGAACGGTCGCCGAGAGGGACGGAGACGATATCCAAAAAGCTTTTCGAGTTGTTTGTTCATGTCGGCTGATACCATCATGGATTACGAGGGTCAATTGGCGTTAGGGAATAGAAGGTTTTACATCAAGTCATTCGTCGCACACAAGTCTCCTGATTCTTTTCCTTTTTTTGATCGAGGCAGACTCGCCAAGATAGAATCCATGAACTACGACCTATCTATGAGGCCTTCACCTACTCGTACAAGAAACGATTAATCATGTTACATGCAAAGTTCCCCCCCAACCAGTTTCCTATACTAAGCTAAAGAGCCGCGAGGTCAGCAGGCACGAAGTCCCTTACCTCTGACCTTACCTCTTGCTTCGGAATGCTATCGAAAAGTGCTGGGAGTTTCAATGGCTTTAAAAGCAACCAAACTCAGGCTCGAATTTAGAATACACATGGCGTAGTTTTTTTACCTTCCTCGCTCTTTTTTTTCGTTCTCGGTGAAACGGGTTGTCGAGTGAGTGAGTTGCGGAATGACAAGAGTGCTGCTAGCTGGTCTTTCAAGGATGAGTGTCTCGATGGTGAATAGACTGAGTTACCTTGTCGATGCTGGTGACGAGTTTGTGAGGTCATGGCCCTTCTGCTTACCCTCGGTGAAGAAAGGGAAGAGGAAAAGAGACGAAGATGGAGACAAGAAGACGAGAGTAAGTTGACACCCACCACAAGACATTGAGTGTCCTGTTAGTATCGTCGCAACTTCCTGGGATCCTCATAACCGCCGCCGTCGTAACCACGTTTCCGGTTGTCGTCGTCTCGAGGTTTGTCGAAGTCTCTATCGCCGCCGCCGCCGCCGCCGCCGCGATGCCCGCCATTCTCTCCTCTGGGTCGGACTGGTTCCATGTTGCTGCCGGTGCGTCGGGAATCACGGTCACCTCCAAAGCGGCCACCGTCGCGGTAGCCTCCGCCGCCTCTGTCGTCATATGAGCGGCCACCACCACGGGGTTCATACCCACCACCACCACCACCACCACGAGGCTCATACCCACCACCGCCACGTGGTTCATACCCACCACCGCCACGAGGTTCATACCCACCACCAGAGCCGCGATCACCGTCACCGAATCCGCCACGTCTGCCGCCAAAGCCAGGTCCGGATGGGGCGTCTCTGGGAGCTCCGTAACCGTTGGGGCCATCACGACCTCCTCTGCCGCCGAAGCCGCCGCCGCCACCACCTCCTCGGAAACCACCGCCGCCACCACCGCGACCTCGAAATCCGCCTCGAAACCCGCCGCGTCCACCGTCGAACCCACCTCGGAAGCCGCCTCGGAAACCACCTTGGAAGTCGCCAGGTCCACCCATGGGTCGGGATGGCATCGCCTTGGTGTATCCTCGTCCGCCAAGGCCACCGCCAAATCTGCGGGGCTTCCAGCCTTTTACTGTTCGACCGCGTTCGACGTCTACCTTGATACGTCGATCCTTGATTCGAAGACCATCGCAGGAGTCTAGAGCAGCTACTCACCAGCGCGCCAGAGCGCATGTGTCAGTAAAACCTTACCCGGATCATACCTGTGGACATGTGAAGCAGGGAGAAAAACAGGATATGAGATGGGCAAGCTTGAGGGCCACTGGTCTCAAGGAGAAGAACGCATGACACCGGCAAGCCTGAGGGCCATGTGTCTCGTAGAATGATTCAAAAACAAGTCTGATCGTTTGTGGAATAATGCAATGGTGTGTTTACCTCTCATGTCTTTCTCTCGCTCGAAAACTACGAAAGCGTATCCTCGATGGGGCTTTTTCTTCTTTCTGGGCTTTTCATGAGCATGGGTGTCAGCGATTATGCGGATCTGTCCATGCGTCAGTATAATCGGTACGGTATTCGGAGGGTGCTCAGAGAAAGCATACACGCTCGATGGGGCCAAATCTGCCAAATTCTCTTTCGAGATCCTGCTCATTGGCCTCATAGGAGAGTCGCGCAACAATCAGCGTTTTGAACGCATCACCACGGATGTTAGGGTCTTCGTGTGGTTTATCTGCAGTGTAGCCAGTTAGTAAGATGGGATGCGCGATGAGGATGCGGTCGCAGGAGATAGCGGGAGAACTGACATGTTGAAGGACCTTCCGTCACAAGCTTCTCCATCTTCTGCTTGTGTTCCAGCTTTTTCCGGTCGCGCATCTGCAACCAGCTCTCGGTCGGCACAAATCCATCCTTGTCTTTGTATGCTTGAAGCGCAGGCAGGAAATCAGCGACAGCAGACACCGGAACTGTTCGTCGCTCCTGGGGTGCATGGTCAGGAGGAGCAACCCATCGCAAAGGAGGTCGCGGCGCGAAGAGCGCGAGAAGGTTCGGGGGTAATTTATCAGTCATTGCGACTGCTGATCATCCCGGAACACAATACAGATGGGAGAGTCCGGCGGCGTGTGCACTCGCGTGGCGACGAAATGGATGGGAGTTGATAAAAGTTTGAACTTTTTTTCTCATCTCCTTGTCGCGTTAGAAGAAGTTGACACCGAGGAATTGGAGAGCTTTGCAGCCTAATAAGAAACATCCTAGTGGAGGCCATAGTTTAGCCGATATTTTACCGGATTGGCCTTGTGAACCGTGCATGAAATTTCCAACGAGGGCTTTTGGGAAACCGGCACTGTCAAGATCACAGGGGAATGAAGACCGCCTTCATCGAATCTGGCAGGACAGCATGACGATTCAGGCACAGAAGGCGGTGTCTATGGGCCGGGTCAGTCACTCAGCACGCCGACTACTATGATGGCTGAAGCTAACAAAACTGCAGAATGGCCTCGGCGCCTTCATCCTCCAATGCAAGCGGATGGACTTTCATTACTGCGACTGGGCCGGCAGCTCTAAAGGGATGAAGTACGCGTCTTGTGTCATTCTTCCAGATTGCAATTGTCTAACCAAGCTTGTGCTGTAGCGGATTCATCAAATCACATCTCCCCGAGTTCGTAAAGGCCAACCGCCAGATCGAATTCTCCGTCTCCCCTAGACCCTCGAAACACCCCATCATTGTGGGACACTATATCAATGGACGACACAAAGCTATCTGCGTACGGAACATGGAGCCCCTCGAGATCCTAAAGAAGGCAGAGCTTCTGCGCGACGCAAATGGTGAGAAGCTGAAGAGAGTGAACAAGGCGGTTACGAGCTTGAACGAGAGTGTAAGAGGTGTATGGAGTCCTTACCATGGGGATGGTATGCCTGTATAACTGGGTTGGAAATGCTTCGCTCTGTATTTGTATCTATAGAGGGAAGAGGGCCGCGTTGGGCAGTATTGAAGCGAGGCCTGTACCATACGGAGTCATGGTGGACAAGCTTGGACTAGATGGTCTACAAATCACATACCAGGAGACAACTGTCTACATTTCACGTTGGGCTGCATCATTGCTAGACTGAGGGTATAATGAGCTGTGTGTTCTATGTTCCTAGGAAAACGGGTGTTTGCCGATTCCGCCACCGATTCCGACCATCCTGGTCCCCCCATTTGCACGCCGATTTTCAGAATCAAGGATCCACCCCCTTTACTGCTTGGAGTTGATGATGTCGACGACTACGCGATGTTAGCTCTTGCTTCATTCACAGAATTGCAAGTTACTCACAAGCAGGCTTGAGACTGGCACCACCGACAAGGAAGCCGTCAATGTCTGGCTCCCCGGCCAAGGCACTGCAGTTCTTCTCGGTAACGCTTCCACCGTACAGGATGCGTGTCTCTTCTGCGACCTTATCGCTGACCTCTTCCTTAAGCCACTTGCGGATGGAAGCATGCACATCCTGTGCCTGCTGGTTGGTGGCAACTTTTCCAGTACCGATGGCCCAGATTGGCTCATAGGCGATGACGATGCGCGACCAGTCGGAGACCTCAGCCTTGAGGGCCGCAAGTTGCTTGCTAACAACATCGACCGTTACGCCGGACTCACGCTCCTCCAGGCTTTCGCCGCAGCACCAGATAACTCCAATGCCACCCTCCGTCGCGCACTTGGTCTTGGAAGCAACCACGGCGTCCGACTCGCCGAGAATCGTGCGTCGCTCAGAGTGCCCCAGGATGGTCCAGGTAATTCCGCTGTCCTTAAGCTGGGTCACGCTGATTTCTCCAGTGAAAGCACCATTGGGCCTATCGTAGACGTTTTGGGCCGCAACCTCAATGCCAGGTCGGAGCTGGTCTCGTACCAAGAGGAGGTAGAGGGAGGGAGGTGCGATGACAACCTCTGCTTGAGGTTAGCTGCGGTAATCTGCTGATGAACTGCTATGCAGGATAGGGGCACGTACCGGTGTTAGGGTCTAGCTTGGCATTGTTCAAGTTCTGAACAATCTCCTTGATGGACGAGATGGTCCCGTTCCTACGGCGTAGTACCACCAGGTCAGTTCAAACTAAATCGGCAATGCAGTTCAATACCCCGCAGAACTCACATCTTGAAGTTACCGCCAACGAAGAATTGACGAGCCATGCTGGGCAACTGATATATGGATTCCTGAAAAGATTGGTATATCGCGTTTTTGGAGATTTATCTAAGAGTTGAGAATCTCGTAGAGTCTTGTGTAGGATGTAAATGACGCAAAGTTCATCAACAGATGCGAGAAAACCCTCAACGATGTGTTGAGCCTTGGAGGGGTAAACAGCTCACAGGGCTCCGATATGCCCCGGAGCTGCCCTGAGCTGCTTTGAGCTCCCCCACACAGAAACTCGCATGGCAAATATTACGTGTAGTTGCATATCTTGAGAGCAGATGCTTCAACCATAACTTCAATCAATGTAGATGCTACTGTGCAAGCACCCTAGCGGTGAGGGCGATTTAAGCTTTCTGGCCAAATATGCCATGCCTTGCCGCCGAACGTTGGTATATTTGACATTATCATGCCCCTATACAGCAGGATACTTGAAAGAAACCCCGTTCGCGCATGGCCATGCTCTGACGGGCCAAACAGCATGATGTACAACACTTGGTAGCGATAGAATGAAACAAGATACACGACTTGATGCTCTGGCTTGTAGCATGTGTATGACCCTAGTCCTGCCGTAGCGTACATAACAGAGAAGTGGCATGCGAGACAAGAAGTGATCATCAATTGCAATGTAATATGAGGCTTCCCAACCATACCACCCATATTCTGAATGCGACAGCGCCATGCATAACCTTATCCCGACATCAGTTCATAAGGGGTATTTTCCCAACCGTAATCTCTAGGCCAAACTCCCAAACAAGTGGCAAAGCACGCCAACGAGCAGATTCAGATCCCACTGCCAAATATGTACTTTTCATCGGTAAATGATAGCAAGAACTTGGCAACCAATCGGCCGGTGTAGTTTAGTGAGATGTCGCGTGGGAAAGGATGATTCTCCTGGTTGGGAAGTATGGGGTCCATCGTTAGGAAGTCCAGTTCCGACCCTGTTTGCATGGTCAGCGTCTTGCTAGTTGTCAAATCACATCCACGAATACTACTCACAATATGATCCCTGAATCAGCTCTTTCAATGTTGCAACCATCTCCAATGCTTCCTCGTCAACCTCCCCTTGCTCAACGAATGAGTCATCCATCAGAGGGTTGAAAGACTTGGTAGACGCATCCTTGCTATGTGTCTGATAAATCTGATGGAACTGGTAGGCAAACTGCTTGAACGGCATGTTCTCAACCTCCCGGTTCACATCCAGTGCAACCTGGCGCTTGAACTCCGGTGCTACCTTGTTCCGCATGCTGATCTCATTCAGAGCGAGAACGAAGGTATCTGCGGCAGTTTCGACGGCTTCCATGAATAGACACAGGACAAGGAAGGCTGCTAGGCACGGCGCCCACTCGCGACGCGACTTGGGCTTGAGAGATTTTGAAAAGCTCTCGAATAGCAGTTGCATTTCTCTCATCAATAGCTCATCAATGACTGACTTGACCTGTCGATTCAGTACTCGAGGTGTGACCCAAGGGACATTCGACGGCACAAGGTTGGTCTGCTGTAGGTTAATGATCGTGTTCTTCGTCAGGCACAAGTGTCTGGTCATGACATAGTGCGCGCCATAGATTGAGAGTGCTTTCTTGACGATGGGAGAGTCGGATCGAATCGCATATTTCTGAATGACTGTCAAGATAGTTTTTGGCAAGTCCGTGTGCCTGAAGGCATCGGTCACCTGCTCTGCATAGCCGGGCTCAGACGTGATGGCGTAGATATATTCCTTCGCCTTCTTCCTCAGCTCCTCTCTCTGGGCCTGATTTTCCAGCTCGATGCCGAGCGGCGCCGTTCCACGAGCCTGAAGGTCGAGCTTATCCCCAACCTGCAGGTGCCAATGCTGCTGGACTTCGGCAGTCTTCGGGGTGAAGAACTTGCCTTTGACCGTCAGCACGGTTGAAAAGCGTGGCCCAGAGAAAAGTTCGATCGGGTAGGTCTGCTCAGATCTGCTGAGTCCTTCGACATTTTCGCTCATGAACTTGCTCATCTGGTCTTTCCGGAAATGGCTTCGGATGAAATCCGGGAATAATACCGTCAAGAAATCCTGGAACTGCCAGCAGACAACCTGAGGAACCTGGACCATGATTTTCTTGCAGTTTTTGCACGGCCGTTCCTTGTCGCATTTGACCTTCCGGCTGTGGCAGCAGAAACAGGCGCCCAACCTCCGCACCTGGAGGGCGCTCTGCTTTATGGAATTGGCAAGAGGACCTTTCCGACCCCTTTGGCTGCTCCGCATTGCGTCGAAGCATTCGAACGGGTTTTGGCTACCGGCGTTCGCATTGATTGATGTGGGTGTGACGATGACGAATTTGCCGGCTTGGTCATTCTTCTTCTTCTCTACTTTGCTGCCCTTCACTTTGCGTATCGGACTCGGAGGCGTCGACGACTTCTCCCCCTCGTGCTTGATATCGGGTGAGGTGGAACCGGAGAGATACGGACTCGTGGAGGCAGAATTATGAGAAGACGGGAAGAAATCGTCTACAGTGAGATCCGCCTTCAAGTTTGTGGGATTCCACGGCGGGACGTTGCTCTGGGCTTGTGGGGATTGATACCGGTGTGGGATGCCCAAATCGAGCTGCTGCTGCTGTTGCGAGTCGAAAGATTCGAGGCCTGTCAAGGGCATGTTTGATGGGAAAGAGCCGAATGGTGAAATGTCTGAAGTTCAGCAAGGTTAGCTCGAGTAGCAAAAGGTGAAAGGATTCAACCCCGAGGATGATCCCTTACCATTGAGCTGTTCTTCACTGAACAGGTACCCCCCCGGTGTGAGGAACTGGTCGGCATCATGAGCACCCGGGATGAAATGGGCGTCTGTCGGCGCCGAAGTTGCAGTGAAGGAACCGGCCTGGTCAAACGATGTCGTCGGAAAAGCCGGTTGGTCGAGGTCGAGGTAGAGCGGAGACAGAGCGGCCGGCGAGGCTGCAGGAACTTGACCAACGATGGCATAACCATTGAGGCTACCGCTGGCTGGACTTGGAAGAAACCCAATGGAGGCCGGTCCGCTTGATGCGTACTCAAGATACTGCCACGAGTCGTCCGTCTCGCCAGCAGAGTCGAAATCGTATGGAGAATGAGGGGATCTACCCCGCGACGAAACAGACGTCATTGTCTCTAAGTCGGAATGAAGCGTCTCCTTTGTTGTGGTATTGGTTCCCTCGGCTGCTCCCGTAGGCTATCCGCTTGGTTTTTTTCTCGTTCGGTCGCCTTGTTTTCGCAGGAGTTGGGTCGCGTTTGTGCAGTTTTGTCAGCTCACCGTTTGTTGGGAGGGTGGCTGTGCCCGACTCCAAATGGCGCAGGGCGGTTGCGGTCAGGAAGATGTAGAAACAGTCGCGACACAACGCAAAGTTTCGAGTCCGAATTGCCGTGATAGTTTTCGAGAATGCGAATCTGTCTAGATGACAGGACAAGTTTGAATTCCCTCCATCTTTGAGGAACAGAAAAGGAGCGCAGAACTTGACGTATACGTACTTGTCGGAATCCTGCGTCTCTGTTGGCCGCCCCCAAGCCCAATCTACTAAGCCCAATTAGGCGACCGACACAGAGCAAGGATGGGCTCGACTAGCCCAATCAGACACCGGCTTGGTCGGGTCGTTCTATAAACGTGGATGGATTGTCTCGTTGAAAGTTTGATTCCTAGACCGAACCATGTCGCACGAGACGGGTTACCAGGAGGGCATTGCCACCAAAGTTCCCCTACCGTAGACCGAAGCCCCCATACCGTCGGTCTGCGGATGAAATCAATGGATGATTTTCCTGAGTGCTGCCAAGTGCAGCATAATCATCACCTGGCTAGTGTGTCCTACATAGCACTTGACTCTTAATTAGTGTCGACTGGTCCCGTCCCCCCCAGAGAGTTCTAAAATGGTCAGCGCAGTGCTGGCGACGAGCTCATTCTCATTAGTGACCGGCGGGACGAGCAACATGCTTCCAGGCCAGTAAATTTTGAAATGAAACTTGAACCGTATACTAGCCACACTCGGTCTTTTCGACAAACTGAGCGTTTAATGAGTGAGGTAGTCGGCCAGGAATGCAATACCGAATTTAATAATTCGCTTTCAGTAATGGGTGCATTGTGACCAATAAGTTCTCTGGGTTTGTAGAAGAGAAGGCTTAGTGCCACCTCAGGACAACACTGGACATCTGCGCAGCCTCAGCCTCTCGACTACTCTTCCTCCTCCTCCAATGTCACCAGTCGAAAATCGAGCTTTCCGATCCAGACGACTCTTTGCTACTGCTCACTTACTCCTTGTGTCTTCATTTGATTAATTATGTTCGCAAGGTATAGGACCTCGAGTTTAAGGTTCCAGCCTTGAATAAGTCTCCCCAGCAGATTTGGTTCCCTAGCCCTACGCTTTCTGCCAATGCAAAGCTGTCTGATTTACCAGCATGGGACCTGCTGACTAGCCTGGTCAGCGTTTCGCATGGATCATGAAGCCAAGATGCATCTCAAAAGGTCGACTACCTCCTCTGATGTTGGCATTCCTCGGCCTAATCAACCAAGTCATCCATAACATATAAGGGCATGGGAAGGGAAAAGTCTCGGGAATTGATGTATCGACCTGAATAACAGCGTCTTAACTACAAGAGACCCAACTGCAAATTCATACCATGGCACATTGGGAAAAGAGAGCCTGATTTTGTCAATCTGTCAATATCGGTTCGGTTGGAGACAACCCGATCTAATACCAGAGGATTACAAGCCATACTAACGATCTATCCAGAAATTCCATATTCAAACAGTGCTGAGAAAGAGAGACGCCGTCACGCCAAACACTCCGAGAAAGTGCTCGAAGCGAGATTTCCAGCCAACATACATAGCCCTGCATCCAGAAGTCAATCGATTTCCCTTCCAGCCAAAATACCGGGTCTCGGCTTTGAGAAAGCCGTTCTGATACAGAAGAGAGGCATTGCCATCATATACACATACGTCCGGTCTTCCATGAGCTCGTTAGCTGGGTTTCGTGACCAAACACGCCCATTCCTTCATCATATTGACTTGTGCTGCCTTTCCAGTGGAAAGGGAAAAAGCCAAGGGGGAAAGTCCATTTCGTTAGTTCCATCCCATTTGAAAACGTGTGATCATCTCAGGTGTGTGTATGTGGGGGGGTTCACCAGAAACCAAAAGAGAGATGTAAAGATAGAGAGAGACAGAGAGACGTGGTGAGAGAGGAGAGCCGCTCTCAGCTCCGGAACCGCACGGCTGCGCGGTCCTGGATTTGCTTCTCGGTGGAAACGTATAGCCGGTCAAGGTAGTCCATGGCCGACGCATCCTTGAGGATCTTGGCGACCTGAATCCCAGCCGAGATCAGCTGCAGAATGTTGCGATCGTCCTTAAGTGGCCGGCTCTGATGTTTGGCGGCGTGTCGCATCTCGAGCGAGTTCTCGAGGATGGTGACGAACTGCTTGATCTGACCGTTGTAGAGAACGCGCGCAGGGATGCGGCGCTTGGTAGCTAGCCGCTTGAGAAGGTATACCCACTCCGTCCACTCGCGGTCCTGTGGTCGCTCGACTGGGCGCATATCCTGCGTCAGCGGAATCGGGAATTGGTATTTTGCGACGAAGTCGAAAGCGCATTGGGCAAGACGATCGTTTACTTGTGTCAGGACGCTGTCCTGCTCTTGGACGTGCAGGTTCGTGGGGAGGTGCGGCAGTTCTCGTTCTTGCTGGGCGATATAGTCTTGCGGAGGGCGGGCGAGGAACTGGTGTGGCCCGTCGAACTCGTCGCGGTTTGACGGGCGGCGTTGCGGTCGATTCTTGCCGTTCGCCTTGTTCTTTCCTGGAGGCGTCGTACCAGCAGTATTGTCAAGGGAGTAGTCCGAAAGGTTCGGCGAGGCAATGATATCGTCCACGGAATCCGTGGGTGAGTATCTCTCCTGAGGATCCCATGCCTGGGACGTCGTACTCTTGTACGAGCCATATGCAGCACCACTGGTGCTGTAAGTGCCAGACGCTGGCCGTGTGTTATAAGAAGGTGTGGTCTGATAGGAGGAGTCGATTCGCCCAGTAAGGCCATTGTTCCCCAATGGAAGATTGTATGTGCTTGTGCCAGGGGAATAGGTCACGCTTTGAGAAGGGTTGATGTTATTGGGATATTCTTGCAGCGGGGTCTCGTCGTCCGGTTCTTCTTACCTTGGTGGGCGATAGAAACCAGTGTCATATCCTCCCCCATTCTGCAGTGTATCAGTGTACATCTGGCTGTGTGCAAGTTAGCTTCTTCTGAAGTCCATAGAAGGTGGGAAGATCGGTCCGCACCTTCGTGAAGAGTTCCACGGTCCGTTCGACATGGCAGATGATCTATAGGCAAAGTCCGGCTGAGCCATCTCTTGGCGTGGGAAAAAAAGATCAAAAGGTCAACAGCAATATGGAAGCTTTTCTGATTATCCAAAGTAGGAACGCAACATGAAATAAGAATAGTCCTCGGTAGTCAAGTCAGCCTGGCAGGATAGCCAGGATCTCCAAATATGTCCTCTGGGTTGAGTATCCTCGGGCAGGATTCCTTGCAAAGATCTCGGCCAAAAGTCCTCTCAAACACCAGGGAATCCACGACAACGAGGGCTCGTTCTAGGATTGTATGGATTGTAAATCCCGGGACTAGTCCGGTTTGTTCTTTTTGCTGCACTGGCGGTGTGGATGATGATGGATGGGGGAGCAGCTGATCGGTTCCAAGAAACGACTTGTCTCCACGACAGCCAGCTGGCTTATAAGATCTCTCCGAAGTGGGATGACGGGCAGCACTAGGATATACTAGTGCGATGTTATGTTCTGCTGGCGCAAAACGAATATACCAAACACTTCCTGGGATGGACGAAGATGAGAAGTGGACAGGATGCTGGGGAGTTGGCCTTTCAAGTTCGGAATGGAGGCATTTTATGTGGTTGCGATGTGCCACTCGTGGGAACGGCGCTGGGGCGGGAAGAAAGGTTGATCCTGGTCAAACACGGCACAGTGAGATGCCTCGTTCGAGAGACAGGCGGAGGAGGACAGGGACCAGGACCAGATGTGAGTGTCTAGAACAAGACAAAGATGTGCAGTCGCCCCAATGACCAACACGATGGAGAAAGTCCAGGTTTCGGCCCACGCCAGCCGCATGGACTAAGTGATACGTGACCGGCTCGCAAACCACAAGCGCGACGAGTGCGGAATCCGTCAGGCGTCCCTCGACCACAGAAGGGATTGGACTTGGTTTCTCGAGGCCAGCCAGAGTCTGCAACGTCGCCGGCTCAATGTGTGAGGGAGGAGATCAGCGCTTGCGATTGCTCGCAAGCTGAGCTCCGCAAGGCAAAGTCGACTACGACACTTGTCCCCCCGCCTCAAGGGGCATCCCAGATGGCGAAGCAGTCTTACAGCTAGCTCTATAGGCGAACGACGGCAAGTCATTGGACGTCTCGACAGTCCGAGATGGATAGTGCTAATTCAGTAGGGCACCGATTGGGCTGGGATGACACCTTTTCCGGGTTGGAGATATTGTTGCCCGAAATGCTGTGTAGACATTTGTATCGGATGGGACTAATTGTGCAGGGAAGTACCTTGGAGAGAGAAGAGCGGTGACAACAAATATGGGTTGGGCACAAAATCTTGCGACACAATGGGGGAATGCCCAACATGCCTTGATGCCCATTTTCGATCTCATTCGGAATGGCTAATTCGGGTCCGTCAACAGTGACTGGGCGAGATGCAACGAATCGAAATCCTGTAAAAGATCCGGTTTTATCGTGTCCCAAAATTACAATCTTGCCCGATAATGGATGGATTTCGTGAGGCCTGCTTACCCTCCAAGGCTTGGAGTAGTGCGTGCATGCATGCATTTCAATTGCCTTGACGTAGTCGGTTGGTAGTTGAAGGTTGGGGTATTTTGGGGTTAGTCTGGGAAGGCAACCAATGGGACCAAACCATCCTGAATTCAAGGCATGTCGTTTTCGGTTGGCCCAGGTGTTATCGACGTCTTCCTGGGACGAATAGGGCGAAGAACGTGGCATGACGTGCCTCAGGGCAAACCCTCGTATCCCAGGCATATGGGGCAGCACGACTTGTCGGTAGGGCCATAATTAAATGATGGTCGGACGATCGCCCGGGGGGGTTGTATTCGGATCTCGGGGGGTCGACTCTCCAGGGCTTCGCCCGAGCAAGCTTGGAGAGATGGGACCTTTTGTTGCTCAACCACCACGCACCACCCGCCCGGCTTGTTTTCCCCCGGCTACTCTGGTCGTCACCTGGAATCATGTCGTCGCTTTGATTCAGATCACTTGCATTCATCTGCATACCAGATAATATGATTGACTACATAACAATCTAGTCATCAATGACGTATATCTCAATATTTGACCGGACTATTATTGTGACGGGGTCAGTTAAGGGGAGGTTTTACAACGTCGAGCTTCCAAGATAATTACACAGTATGGCCGTGCCACCGTGGGGATGGAAGGAAATGCAGCACGCCGTCTTGAAGAGCGAGCCGCGGGGAGGGAGAGACGGAGGACCCGAGCCGGCTTCTATGCCGTCCAGCGGCATCTGTACTAGAGACCCGGGGCTGCACTGGCCCGGCATGAAAGTGGTACATTTGGGAGGAGATCTAGGCGGGCTGTCCTCCGAAGGTCTGGCAACCGCCCGGCTCCTTCGAGGTACCGGACTGGGGTGTCTCATTCCGAAGCAAAACTCGAGATCCGGGCGTATTGGCATTGACAAGCCCGCCCCCCAAAATGAGGGCGTTCCGGACTGGTCGCGGGGTGGATTCTGCCTTTCCTCTCCCCGCATGAGTAAGCAGTCTCTTCCGTCTGCAAATATTACGTGGGACAGCCAGTGACGTCGCTTGGATAGCATAATCCCGGTCCACTTCACTATCGGGAAAGTTCATTGCTTCGCTTAATGCAGCCCATATGCAGGTTTCGTCTAGAAGACTGGCCAGAGATGCGAGTCCACCAATCACCGGGCCTCACTGACGCTGGGATCCACTGTTCCCATGGGCATCCCGATGCTCCAGGGTGATGACTAGTGGGACACTGCCGCAGTCCCAGCTTGACCTCATTAAACCTACCCAGCCGGTGGATTTGACAGCAACCCGGGAGTCGGGGAGGGCGATATAATTCGAAACTCGCGGATCTGAGCGGTGTCTTGGTCATCCTAATCACCCCTCACCACCATCCGCTGTAAAAGTAACTTCTTCCCTTGTAGCTGCTGGTCTCTGCATGCTTCGTGTGGATCTGGAACGCATACTAGTCCTGCACAGATTGCTTTGCCAATCATTCCAGCTCGTATCCCGGGGTTCCTAAGATCAAATCGAAGCAAGTATTCCAATTCAAGGAGATGGCACCTCCAAAGAGCCGCGTCAGGAAGTTCCATAAGCGAAGCAAGAACGGGTGTTCCGCATGCAAAACTCGACACGTTCGTTGCGACGAGCGCAGACCACTCTGGTGAGTTTGGTACCTGCATGGCCGGCAGTAGCGCAAGAGAGCCATTGCGCTGTCTGTTGCGTACCGCGTAGCTAATCTCGCCCATAGTACGCATTGTCTGCAGAATGGCAGTGCATGTGTCTACGCGGCTGTTGCAGAGCGAGCATCTTCCGAATCCGAGACTGCATCAGTGGGCACTTCGGAACCCTCTAGCAATAGTCTCGTGACCGTCTTGCCTAATGAGACCTTGACAGGCTATTCCAGCGAGTACCAGCTGTCATCCAAGTCAAGATGGCTGTTCCATCAATGTATGCTCACTTTCCCAGGCCTGACTATGGACCTTCTAATCCGTGTCTCATCCAGTCGTGAACTTCTATGTTCGGGGCCAGACTGCGGTTGAAAGGGGTCCGAACATGTGCGCGTATGTCACCTACATGGCTCAGAAGCCTGTTCATCGGAGCTAACAACCTGCGCAGTGTGCAAAGAGCTCTAATGCACCCTGGCCTACTTCACGGCTGCCTCGTCATCGCCGCTTGCCAGTGGGCTTGGGTCACTGGGTCCCTCGACAATGTCAAGATGCCATTCCTATACCACAAAGCCGCAGCGTACGAGTTTGCGAAAGAGCAAGTGTCCGACCCGAAGAAAGCCACAAGCAGTACCACAATATGTGCTATAGCTACCCTAGCGCTGACGGAGGTAAATACCATCGGCTTAGACTAAAATACGCCCATAGCTAACTTGCCAAGGGTGCGGTCGGAGACCTCGAAGCATCATCCAAACATTTGAGAGGGATCCACAAACTTACCAGCCAACGAAACGGGTACAAACTGATGAGGGTAAATCTAGCGCAGCAAATGCTAGAGATGTAAGTGAATTTCCATCGGCTCTGTGCGAACCACGTTCTGACAAACGGAATAGGGCCGGCGAGCGCCTGCGGAAAGAAAAGCACGACATCATCCTCAATGCGATAAACAGTGACTACCAGCCAACAGTTATCGCACTCCTCTTCAGCTCGCTGTGGGATATCTCCAACTTGCCCCCAAAAAAGGCACCGAAGTACGGATGGTGGCAGGCTTCTGAGACGTCGGCCGATCGGCTCTGGCAGGATTCAACCAGGAACCTCGATTGGGAAATATCAAGAGGCTTCGACCCTAACCAGGACATCCCCGATATGCTGAATCATGACTCCAAAAGTAGTAGGGCAAGCTATATCGCCACTTTCTTCTACCTCATCATAGCTCTGAACGATAGTGAGATGGACTGCGTGCTCACTGCCTACCTTCTCGAGCAGCTAACAGACGACTTGGCGGTGAAAGAGGCGGACATGCTGTTGGGTACATTCAGTCGGCCATTGTGGCTCTGGAGTGTTCTCTTTGGAGCCGCGATTGCCGCTACTGCCAATCCAATACTTCCGCAAGGAATTGCACAAATGGGAAAATGGAAAAGGATATATGCTGACAAAATGCAAATCGTGAGCCAG
Organism: Reticulascus tulasneorum; assembly: GCA_001557505.1. Lineage (NCBI taxonomy): Eukaryota > Fungi > Ascomycota > Sordariomycetes > Glomerellales > Reticulascaceae > Reticulascus > Reticulascus tulasneorum. The sequence continues at coordinate 1,542,964 of LSAX01000010.1, read as the reverse complement.
GTTATGGGGCTCGATACCTGGGAGGATACGAAGCTGGCACTTGAGGAAGTAGCTTGGAGCGACGGGTACGAAGGAGAAAGGAGGCTAAGGCAGATCTGGGAGGACGCTGTGTTTGGCGAACCTCTGGTATTCGAAGACGGTCCTGTGGATTGGTCTGCCGTCTCGAGTCCTACTGTTTGGTCCGAGTCTGCTCTGAGTATTGAGTCATAACACCAATATGTATGATACAAATATCTGCACTTTCCAAGGGGCTGAGATGCTTCTCGTTCGTCACACACCAGTCCATCTCATGCATGATGTTCCGCGAAGCCTTGCTGTCCGTGAACTAACATACAATTCTGGATTCTTGCTGGTCTTGCGCCTCATCTGACCCACAAAGTTGGCCTTCTGACCTTCAGATGGCGGTGAGGGCTTGGCCATTAGCATCAAGATAGCACCGATAAAGAAAAGCATTGGTTGTAGCAAGAACCCGACGTTGACCAAGAAAGCCCCATCGAAGGCACTTGATAGCGAGCGATGATGTCCTGGTTCGGGACCAGGTTGCCATGCGTCGATGGCAAACTTCTTCGACTACTAGGAAAGGTAGCCGGAGACAGTGAGGCGAACTAGGAACTGGTCCCAAGCATCTGAAGTTGAAAAGGATCGAAGGCAGGTGCTGTATCACGTGCGACGCTCGCATTGGTACGTGGAAGGCACTAGCCATGAATTTGCCGTTTGGTCTCGAGCTCTGGAATGGGTTGGCACGGCTTTCTACTTGTTCCTGAAGCGGGCCAATAACTTTGCTGGCCACTCAAGAAAGTTGCCGTACAGTCCAGTCTGGTCCGTAGACCTGGGCTGTCTCTTCTCTTCTCTCCTCTCTTCCAGCACCATTCTGCTGAAACGAGGACAGCATGGTTCGGAAGGCAACGAATCGTTGGTGTGGGCCAGCTGTCGCGGCGATGGATCCGTCACAACCAAGCACCGTCCTGCATCGCCAGCTCACAGCTCCATAAGTGCAGCTGCCCCGCTCCTGAAATGGAAGTTGGACGAGTGAGAGTGAGTTGTCATATTACAACTCGAGAAAAAAGGTGACTAGCTGGCCGTAGCCCGCATGTTCCAAATGCACCGCGTTGCAGTACTGCCAAAAGCAGACGAATGGTTGGTGAGGAGCTCACGGTCGATGAAGCATCTCGTGCAACCCGCATTGGCTATGGCCATACATTCATGCGGCCGGCGTGGTCGGCAGCAGCTGGAGAGCCACTCGAAGGAGGACACAACCATGGTCTGTCGGATGGTGATGAGACATTGGTCCAGTGCAGGGCAGCTCACGCTCCAACCAGCAGTGCGTCGCCTCTCTGCAACCTGCCTGCCTGCCTGCCTTCTCCCAGGCTGACCTTCGTCCTCTGGGCCACCTGGCGGTCAATCAGACCAGCCAAGAGCGCCGTCTCGAGAACCGTGGACAAATTAGTGCTTTGACGGTCGAATGAATCGCGCGCCCGAGGCGGATATTTTGAATGGAGATCCAGGAATGAGTGGGCATAATGGAGCCCATCTACATTAGATCGATGGGCTGGGACAATCTCCCGCAACAGCCGCGGGATGGTACAGTACAGCATGTATGTAGCTGGGGGACGAGAGAATGATGGCCGGGCCGGGGCTGGCTAGCGCCTACAAACTTACTCGTCACTCCGTCTCTTCGTCAAAACAATAGGATGGGACAAGTCCGGTACGAGGGCAGTTGAGTTTGGGAGAGTGTGAGCGAGCATGTGAACGAGTGGTGGGAGGCTGCAGCCGGCAGGGATGAGTTGTCGCTGGCAAGCTGCAGCCATCATGATCCCTTGTCACCTCCGCTGGCAGCAAAACACCATAGGTCGCGGATGCTTCCCCAACCCCACCCGCGACCCTCCCAAAATCAAGGAAGCGTGGGAAGTAGTCCAGTCACCGCAGGCGTCCCAAGCCCCCTACGGACCGAGCCTATGACATGTGCAGTCATTTGGGGCCAGCTCAGTCCTGCGGCCTATGTGACGGCCATGTCGGCCAAACTAAATTTAAAAACCACTGCAAAGGAGAGACGACGGCCGCTGTCATTGGAAAACCAAGGCGTCATATGGGTCTGGGGGTTTGATTTGGCCAGTTGCGAAAGCAATACTTTTCGGCAGCCCACAATTTGGCTCTGCAACATTAAAACCCGCTTACCCCCTCTCTGCCCAACTTCCCTTTTCTTCCCTTCTATTTTTCAGCCCAACTATTCCTGCCCAACCTTTTCTGCACTCCTGTTGATCTCTGCCAACCCAACTCTTCTCTCTCCATCTCTTCTTCAACCCTCCTCCACACTTCCCTGCCCTCACACAACATCTGTCTCTCATCCCTTCTTCCCCAAGAAAGCCTGAGGTGATCTCCATATTTTGCCACTCTCGCAAGGATCATCCTGTTCCACGACAAGCTTCAACAACAGACAACGCTGCCAGCTGCTTACTGCCACCGGCCTCTGCAGAAAACATTCGACAAACTCATCCGAGTAGAGAGCTTCATTGCCCTGGACTGCTTGATACACGCACCGAGGATTCAATGACTGCCCTTGTTATCCCACGCCCGGATATGCCTGGCTACAATTCCATTGAGTTGGACGATGTCCACACGCCATCTAGGTACTTTCTTTCTCTTGTCTTCCCGGGGCGGTCCATTTGCTTTTTCTTCTGCGCTCATGTTGTTCGCCAATAATGTTATGCTTTGTCGTATTTCCATTCTCGCCATGTCACGGATCCTTTTTTTTCCTTTTGCCCGCGGACAAGGATCTCACCCCAAAGAACCCTCATGGAAACTTTCCCAGGACATCCCGTGGACCTTGACCGCACAAATGCTCCTCAACACTGTTGATGGACTCGTCTAGCCAGACATGGAAAACAAATACAAATTTTACCAAGAACAAGTGGTAAGTATGTCCCGCTGAGACACAAATAAACAACAGCAATTTTCCAATGGAGACCGGATTATCCCAGGACATGGAAGCCTTTTATTATGCCTTTTCCCCGGGTCAGCCTGCAATGGTCGCCGAAGGATTTACACTGGAGCCGCAGTTCCGAGAACCAGACAGGAATTCCTTCATGGATACATACAAACCAGTGGAAATATTTTGCCTGGATGGACCATTTTGCCCTGGCTCTCTGCTCCCTTCACGCTTCACTTTTGCCTCGTGCTTTTGCGTGGTGATGTAGGGTAGCTTACTCGACAATACATTGCAATTCAATATGATTGCGGTGCGACCGCACCTGAGATTCTCCCAAGGAAAACCATGTTACCACTGGATCATCATGCCAAGGAGTCTCCGCTGAACCCTTCCTAACAGGATCCTGAGCACCGTTTGCTGGCCTTGATTTCCCGTGACATGGATATCCTGATCCAGACAGGAAATGCCTCCAGTTCCACCAAGATGTCCTCTGAGGCTCGGCTTCTTGCTGAGGAAAGATTATATGATACACACCACCAGGTGCTCCCAACGACGAGGCGGCGCTCTCTTTTCCCAAGACAATGGACCTAACCAGGCCAACCGGCATGCCCATCAACCGCTTGATAGCTGGAGTACATCCCATAGACTGGAACCCCATGGACTGACGTTTCCCTGCAATGGAGCTACTTCCCCTTTCTATTACGCAACAGGATTCTATCATGACTACGAACCAAATGGACTCGCATCTTACTGGCATTTACCTCGATCCCATATCCCCATTGGCCCTAATCTCGACCAACCATGGCTTCCCGGATTTGTACGCACGCTTCTGGCCGGATCCTAAGATGACTTTCGTACATCAGCTTGGTCTGTAACTGAACTGGCGAACCCTGTCACCCCCTCTTCAAAGACACATTCACTAACGGTCAATGCTCATACAGGAACAAAGTTGTGCCATGCTGATGGTCTTTTTTTTTCATTTGTTGTTGCTAGCTTGCTGCATTTTGTAGAAGTGGAGAAACAGAACACTAACCTCCCCCCAGCGATTACAGTTTTTACCAGGCCGCAATGCCCAGTTCCGGAATCTTTTCCTTTTCTTCTCAAACAGGACCATCCACGGACCTGAGTGGTTCGTCGTGGGACACGACAGGAGAAGGTTCACAGAACTTCCAAGACTTCTCAGACAATGGATCTGCCCACCCGGGAGACTCTGAGGATTTCACATATGCCTTCGATGGCCATATTACCCCGCGACCAAAGGACTCCACACATGGCCTAGAGGATATTCATAACAATTGGGCTTCTGTAGCCTCTGCCACGTCCGTGGCTGCTCCCATTGGCGGTGAGCCTATGCGGAGGGGAACTTCTAGAAGCTCGACCGGGAGCCAAAAGCACCGGACACTCAAGGCCTCCTCGCCTAAGGGACGACCCAGGATTGCCTCTTCATTATCACAAGCATCTTCTCAAATGTCCCACATGGACATCACAGGTAATGCATCTGCCTTTTCGGATCGTTCCCAGACCAATGGCCAGTTGATGGACGTGAACTCTTGCTTCCTGGACTCTGACCCAAACGCGATCCCATCGCAAATGTTCTTTCCAAACCTCCCCATGGACCTGGGTATGCCTGATGGACTCCCTTTGCCAGCAGAATTGGCCATGCACGTGGCTCCTGGCCAGATGCAACTGGAACCAGACGCCAGTCTGTCAGTGTACTCACCCACAACTTCCTTGGCCTCCTCTTTCAGCCCCACCGGATCATCTGCCGGAAGTCCCGATGGCTGGTTGATGTCCTCGCCTCCCAACAGCGAGGGCGGATCACCAACTCTTCTTAGCCAATCTCCAAGGTATGTCCTTCCAGATTGTTGCTTTAGCGACGAGCCTATGTCTCACATGGCGGATCTGTTCAGGAACAACCGGAAACTGGGTGGCCAAGAATTGATCGAGGACGATCTATCCGGGAGCGGCATGACCATCATGCCTGATGATTTCGCTGATCTCTCTCTCCCCCCATCCTTCACAACCCGCCGCCCCGCCAATGAAGGCGACACAGCCCGGGAACACCCCCTCTACAAAAACGCAACACCCAAGGCCGATGGCCTCTTCCATTGTCCATGGGAAGGCCAAGCATCATGCAGCCACAAGCCCGAGAAACTCAAGTGCAACTACGAGTAAGACCCACTCCTTTGTTTGAATGTGCCCCGGCCGGAAACTAACAGTAGCTTCTTTTTCTCCTCCCCAGCAAGTTCGTGGATTCCCATCTGAAGCCCTACCGCTGCAAGAACGATTCTTGTGAGAACGCCCGGTTCTCTTCCACTGCCTGTCTCCTGCGACACGAGCGTGAGGCCCACGCTATGCATGGCCATGGTGACAAGCCCTTCCTGTGCAGCTATGATGGATGCGATCGTGCCATGATCGGAAATGGATTCCCTCGCCAATGGAACCTTAAGGATCACATGCGCCGCGTCCACAATGACAATGGAGCCCCTGGATCCCCGGTGTCCACTGGAGCACCTCAGCCCCAACAACCATCCAAGAGCCGGAAGCGCAAGGATGCCCCCAAGGCCCCTGGATCTTCGGGAAACCGCAAGGCCGCGGCTAAGGCCAGCCAAGTAATGGAGGCTGTCAAGGAAGAGCCATCTGCCAGGCCCCTCGTCGACGAGTGGATGGGACACCACAAGGCCCTTGAGAATATCCTCCGTGATCTTGTCCGACCCGAGGACGCCGGAAACGCCGCTCTAATCGAGGCGGCCCGTAGCCGCCTGGCTGCCATGGACAAAATCTCCCACGGACTTGGACCAAACCCACAGGCGAATGCCAACCAGACGTCATACCGCCGGACCTTCGTTCCAACAGGATGAACATTTTGGTCCGTAACCTCCACCCCTTTTACAACATCATCACGGACAAAACACAACTAACATGCACCCGTAAATGCAGCGAACCCACTCTATCTGCTACCCGGAAACACAAGATTCTGGACGTTGCAAGTGCATAAAGAAAAATCCCCCAGCATGCCAATTCCAATTCCAGTCTTGGAAGAATTGAGCTGCGGACGATGGGCCCATCTGAACCACCAGATGTGAGCTCTCGTGCCGTGAGACACCCTTGTCTCGGAGAGCCTCCCACCGGATGAGCCAATGCTGTTCCAAGCTTGGTATGAAGCCATGGATTCCCGAGGATATTAAACCCATTTGTCAGAAGGACAGATGCGAGAGAAAGCCGACGCCAAGGAAGGCGCTCGATGATCATGTAGAGCTTCAAGCTCAAATTTTGTTGATGAGTTGTCTTGATAGACTTAAGTGCTAGAACTGATTGGAGGAAGATGTAGCTGTGTGTGAAAAGGAGGGAGAGAGGTGTTCGGATGGTGTTTCACCGATCTTGTAGCAGATAGAGAATGATGAATAACGACTTGTGTGTTGTATGACGCCTCCCGTCCCACATTGCATCTCATGATAATCCTCGCACGTTGACCTCGTGTCAGACATGAATCGGCCCAGATGGTTCGCCAATTTCTCGCTTCTTCTACGCCAATTACATTTCTCACAGAGACATGGACAGCACAAGTTCCGTAACATTGTGGCTCGAGGTCTTGCAACCCAATCTAACGTTGATACCCAACTGCTGAAGCACTCCCGAGTCCCGAGATGTGATTGATGAAGTTTAAGCCAATTAGACCCCATTGCTTGCAGGTACTTGTGTACGTATCTATTCCGAAGACTATTGACAACTGAGAAACCATCCGTGTAAAAGGAAACAAAATGAATGCCGCCGGGTGACCGGGTGGTGTATCATAGCCAGTAAAGAATGTTGACCTTCTGGTCCGAACGCCTGTTTACCCAACCTAGACCAGAAGAACTCTCGAGACACCGTATGCATAACTAAAAATATATAAAAATAAAGACCACCTCATGCATAATCACCCGCTCCGGCCTGCTTCCATCGGCCCTGTGGCACGAATATCTCCGACAGACTCCTGGATGATCTATCGATGTGGCTAGACCGATCGGAGTCGCTGATACTCGAATTATCCAGCTTGATTGGTATGGTGTATATTGAGTGCTTAATAGCAGGCAGAGGCTTGTTTAGGTGGTCAAGTGTGAGCCTCCGTGATGATTCCCACGTTTCTGGGATACGAAAGGGTAGCTCAGGAGTCTCAACGTCCACAAACGTCGAGAACGATTGCTGATCCTCGGAGCTCCTGGCCGTAGCGGTGCCCTTCGTTGCTTTGGTCATAATCTCCGTAACCCTCCCTTGGTACGTCGACCCCAGCAAGCGGGGCACATAGCGGCTGAAGAACGGTCTCGTCGCTGGGATGGATGCGCAGAGAATGCCGATGTAGAGCTCCACCGCGCTTGTCAGCCACGTCAACCAGGCGTGCCAAGTTGTGTCGAAGTCAGAGGCCGTGTTCATCAGCCAAGTAAAGTATGTTCGCGCTGCGCCAGCGAAGCTAGCCAGGAATCCAGCAGCGAAAAGCACGTTGACAATGACCATTTGGCGGCGAGAAAGCTCATGCTTGTGCAGGTGGTGGACGACGACCATGGGGACGATGACAACGACGAAGTCTGTTACGGTATTGATTGTGCCCGCCACTAACAGGTGGATTGGTTCGCTAATGCAGTCTTGCGGCTCGAACGAGAGTGTCCAGTATAAAGACAAAGGTCTGCTCGGCGTTAGTATCTGCTTTCTGGGTTGCAACCCACAAGGGTGCGAGGCTATGAAAAGAGTTTGGGGACATACCGGCATTGAAGAAGTGTAACGACGATGAAAACAACGCAGTTGATGAAGATGAAAGAGCCCAAACCGATCACAAGAATCCCGAGCTTTCTCGAACTGGCACAGGCTATCCGGTAGATGAGCGCAAGCATCGACAGCTTGGTCAGACTCGTTGCCAAGTCGAAGAGAATGTGGCTCGCGAGTGCGAATTGCAGTCCTGGGGTGAACACTTCTGCAGGATTGTCCCAGACATGCTTGCCCCATCCAAGCTTGTTGTCGCCCACGACGCCTAAGATGGCAAAGGCTGTGGCTGGGATGTAGGCAAGAATGATGAGGACATCATCCCAACCAAATCCGTTGGTTATAAACTTGCGAGTGTATATACGTATGATGATGAGAGTGGTGACAAACCCGAGCAGAAGGAGAGCGACGATCTGGTTTGCTGGCCCTCTTGTCTCAGGGTTCACGTAGTTGGGTGCCGGCCAGCTGCGTATGACTTCGAGTGGTGGCGCTCTCATCTTCTCGACATCTCAAGATACAATGTGAGATAGAGTAACGGTTTCCCAAAGCAAAGATGCTTCCCAGTGTGATCTCAGCTGTCGAATTTGCACGGACGAGGACGCTGGTATGATAAGAGTTGAGAAGAACTCGAAGCCCTGAGAGCGGGAGGTGAGGGAAGGTGGCAATCTCAAGAATTGATTAGAGAGCAATCAAAGTTTGGATGAGGGAGGGAGAACATCAGTTGCTGAGCGGGGCTTGGGGTGTTCTCGCAAAGATGGACGAACTGGTCAGAATAAGAAAGGGTTTCCTGTCATCATGGGATCGATCATATATGGTTTGTAAGACAACAGTTCTCAGTTTCGGCACTGGCCAAAGGTGGACCCCTGTCGGAGGCAACTCGTGGGTGATTCACACCAGGGACATGCTTGGGCGAGACGAAGCTAATGTTACATTGACAAGCCTAGATGGAAACTAGGGTTCGTGAGAAGCCGAACCAGTTCGTCACCAGTAGTGCGGCGGTCACCTCACAGACCTTGGCTTGGCGAAGGGTCTGAGGTGGGCAGTGCTGCTCTGTTAGTCGACAGCTCACATGGCCATCTTGGCTAGGTGCATGTTAGTGCAAGACGATTGGGAAGCTAACTGCAGCATCTTACTACTGCCCCGCCGAGTATTATAGTCCTTCGGCACGGCAGGTTCTAGCGCCCTGTCATTGACCACGTTGAGGCTACGGTGGGCGCCTTGGAAGAGAATCATCTCTGTAATCACAGAAGGCGTATTGCAGAGGCTTCCTCAGTAGTGTGGTTCGACTACGTATATAAGAAGGTGATGTCAAAATATTGAGACAGGTGTCAAACATGCCGTCCGCTATTCATCATTGGCCCTCCATGCTACCTTGAGTTAAGCCCATGTCAACTCCAAGGGTGTTCTCGCCATGGAAGAAGTGGTGATGCCCAATATTATGGCTGCTTAGGGGGGGTTACATGCGACCCACCCGGTAGTACCTGGGGTGTGGAACGAATCTGGACTGCCTAGGTAGAACCAAGATTCGAAGATTCCCTTCTCAAGTGGAGGAACACCGGCACTTGATCGACGGCGGGTACGGGACCTGGATGGAATGCAGATCCCAAACACCAAATATATACGCACATGTACGGGGGGCTCACGTATTGAATCCAGGCGTCCGTGCGCTGCATCCTCCCGATGCGCGTGCGTGCATGCATGAAAAAGCACTTAGCAGAATATGAACCTTGTCCATGTTTGGGAGACACCACGCACAGCCCTTCGATCCAGTCTTGAGTATGAGCCGCACTGACGGTCGAGAACGGGTTTTGGAAACTGAAGACGTCGGAAGGCTTGACTTTGGGAACACAACGCCCAATACCTCACACAGGACCTGTAAAAAGAAACAATGTTTCTCGGGGCGCCGTCGATGCTTGTTTGAAAGTATGGCTTCTGCTTGGCCGGTCCATTTCGCCCACGCACGCAAGGCACTCGCCCGCTCCCTGCACATCGGATCTGGAGTCTTCCTTTGATGGTGGCGAAATGATGGTATCTGATGAACGGTCTGTGCCAGGATGACCTGATGTTTTCCATGGAGTCATCCGCGCATTTTCAAATACGGCAAACGAGGCTTTGGTCTCAGAGGTCGACGGAGGAACGCAAGATTGCGGACCAGATGAAATGCAATTAGTTATTTCACAATATCGAGCGGAGTGGTGACTGCCCAAGTCAGGCAAGCCAATTTCACATTATGTCATCAGCCCCTCGTAAGCCTCTCTCCTCATCTATCCAGTGCTGTCCACGTTTCCTACATTGTAGTTCCTCTCAATTCTCAGCATACCTAGTTTCCATGCATCTTTGGCATGCGGTACAACAAGCATCATCCAGGGTTTTATCTCTCTGGCGGTTCCTATGGACCGAGATGGGATCCATCTCAGTCTCAAACACGAGAGGACAGGCACACAGCCTGCGTGGCAATATAGGACATGGGCTGAGGTGACGACAACCCCATCTTTCGTAGAGGACCTGACCACTCCAGCGCATGACGGTATTGCGATTGGCTCCTGAGGTCTTGTGAATGGGTTGTGGGTCTTCCCCAAACCCTCAGCCTTACAAAGTCGACCTCTCCCTCCCTGCGGCCAATGGTCAACAGAAGATCCTTGTGGTGATCATCCACCCTTGCTGTCAATCATATCCTTGGTATTGCTATCAACCAGCTCATGAACATGTCCACGCAGGGGCCATATGATCGCCTCGATAAGGTCAGAACCCATTCCTCGAATCTTCTCTCGGGAAACAGGTTATATTGTGACTGAATATGCCGGGCATGAAACGTGGTGCAATTCTAGTGTTGCCGCTTGAAGATCCATTCAACACATGAATAGAGTCTGTAATGTTTGCCACCTTGTTAGAATTCGGCGAGACATCAGTACTGGGCCATTTTCTAAGTATGTCTCCTTTCCATTTGATGCCTAAAGTATCTCGTCAAACCCAATATTGAAATCTTTACCTTAAAACTCCGTAACGGCGTCGACGAATGTTTTACAAGGATACTTCACCATCCCTCTCCCAGCGTGATCTTAGTCAATGATTATTTCAGCCAAGTCCAAATCCACTCTCGTATCACTATTGCTTTCTGTTTGCTGAAGCCCTGCTCCTTAGGCCAAGCAAGCTTGCCTCTTCGATGTTTCATTCCACAAGTCGGGCAAGGCTCTCTGCGGCTGGAATCGACAACGACAATCGGACCAACTGCCTCCCAGCCGGTGAGCTTGCTTTGACGAGGTCTCCAGCCACTTGGACTGAATCCTCTGGTTTTGAAAAAGTATGCAGCCGTAAGAATGCCGAAGATGACCAACTGCCACAGGTTAGTTTCGACAGCCTTGCAGCTCCGATAGATTGTGACTTACGCTGATATACGCAGCCACGAAGTCACGTCCGTTGAATGGCGGGACCACGGAAATCCACCCATGAAACAATAAAATCATAATCCCAAAGCCCAAGGCATAGGCTGCTCGAAACCATTGCAAGTGACCGCGATATGGATACGACGACTTTTCTGAACGTCTGTAATGGGTTCGCATAGCGTCCGTAAGTCCCAGTTCTTCTCGTTCTCCGTCAGCAGCTGCATTGATCCTTTGGAGTAGAACAGGTCAGCTTCTGCATGTTACCCAGCTGCGCAAGGAAGTCACGTACTCTTTGTAGAACGCCAAAAAAGTTATAGCGTTGACCACATATACTATGACTGTCGTGGAGCTTGCCATAGAAATGATGCGCTCGAGCTCCTAAAGCCTCGTCAGTGTTTCCTCGGTGCCGTGGATCAATAGTAGCTTACCTCTTCGGCACCTTTATCTGTGGATAAGAAAGAGAGGCATAGCCCTAGCAGCCAGCTAACAAACACGGCAGTCATGGGAACACCCATCCGAGTAAGCTCAAGCCTAGCCCGAATGCTTTCCAGGAAGCTTGGCCAGGCATCGCGGAGGCCAGCGATGGCATGTAGCGTTCTCGAAGCAGCATAGAGTGAATTTATGGCTGTCGAGCACGCCGAAAAGACGTAGAAACCGTTGAGGAAATGAGGGAAGAAAGGAACCTGAGCGCGGATTGTGGCAAGGATGAAGACGCTGTGATCGCCTCCTTTGACGCTATTATTGACATAAGATTTGAGAATCTCGTCATTGTAGGGAACGTTTAGTCCAACTGCAAAGACGGCCAGAGCGTACAGGACTATCACTCGTATTGCGATTTTTCTGGACGACAGCTTCACGGTTTCCTCGACATGAAGATCTCGATTCTCAGGTGCCGTCACGAGAACGATCTCCCACCCCATTAGTGAGAATAGCGAGGTTATCATGGCGCTCCAAAGCGTTGCGACTCTGGCGAAGCTGCCTGTGTACTCGATCGGTGGCTGGTAAATGGTCTCGTTCTTGGGGACATAGGTCTGTCTGCCGAATCCTTCTTCCTCGTTATAGGTCCAGAATCCTTTGCTTGCAACGCAGATGTTGAACAGGATAAGGGCCACCAAGAGGCTGATCTTGATACAGCCAATGACGTACTCAATACGGCCGTAGTATTTGACGGGTAGGAGGTTGACAAGAAGCACCACGGGGAGGAACACTCCCACCCAGACAACAGGGCTTGGCTGCTTATCTCGAGACCACCATCGAACACTTTGCTCCGGATATCCTACGCTATCAAGATACCCGGGGCTTACGCCATCAACATCAAACTGGAAGAGCTGCGTAATAGCCAACATCTCGGCTGCAACAACAGTAACCCAACCAAACCTAGGCAACATTTATCAGCATCTCCCTACTACTTAGGTCATTGATCAATCTTACCACAACATCCAGGCTGTAGCTAGACCTACTGACTCATCTATGAATCTCCGTGCAAATTCAAATGTTGCCCCCTGAGTAGGGAACAAAGCAGTCATCTCCCCCATGGATGCCATGTTAGACCTTGATGACAAGTCAGAAGTTTGGTCATAGGATTGGACTATGATACCTACCACATGAACGTTCCCATTAGCACGTATGCAATGACTGCTACGCCTGGCCCAGCGATGGAAATGACCTTTCCGGCAGATAAAAACAGCCCGCTGAACGGTGCGGTTTCAGCATCATAACTCAATGCTCATGAGAGAGATACTCACATCCCCAAGACCATCGAGAAGCCAATCATATTTACATGGCGTTCCTTCAGGGTTTGTCTAGTCAATTTCACGTTAGCGATGACTCTACGAAGGCCTCTCAACTGCTTCACCTTAGGCCTGTCTGCTGAGTATTCGAAGAGATCGACAAGACCTCGTCGGTTTGCGGGATCGTCTCCTTTGTCTCTGCATCCATGATTGATGTCGATAGGCTCATACTGATCTTTCAATGACTCGAGTGGAATTATTAAAAGCCGATTCGCATCCGCCCTGGGAAAAGATCCTGAAATACATGCATAGAGAAGAGAAAACGCAAGGATATAGGGCAAAAGCTGATTGATAAGCTTGGTTTCTTCCTCTTCCTCGATGGAGCGCATTGCGGCAGCAGCCGCCGCTTCTGTCACCATTGTGCACATTTGCATGCCCAGTGTCTTGAGTATCGACACAATAAAGCCACTTAGGCAGATTTCAATGCCAGAAGGGAACGTTTTTCCTAATGGAGGCAAGGTATTCTGCACTTGTGAGATAGTTGGGCGAAGCTCTCTGGTCTTGGAGGTGGAAAGCCTATCCGAGTGGCTGCATCCAGGCAGTATTGATAGTCCGACAGGAACAAATCAGTTGAGACCTCCAAGCAGGCTACAGTTTAGTTTCATACTTTCGGCGTATCACCCAGATTTGACCATAGGTCAGGCGGGGTTGTGATGTTGCTAGGACGCACAATATCGCATGGTGGCGCTGCCTTGAACCAAGCTTCCACGCCGAGCTCGACAAATGGCTGAAAAGGCCAAGTGAAGCTATTGAAATTAGAGCTCAATTGTATCTCTTTCAGAGCCAACTCGTCCTTTTGAAGCCGGGAACGTCTGCGACCTTGATCGTCTCAAACTTTAGAGCTGGTGCCTCCTCGTGGGATTAGATCGTTGCGGGCATTTATTTCGGGACGTTATGTTTCCAAAGATGGCGAATCCAACGCTGATACCATCGAACAGACTTCAAACATCACGGCTTGTAGTAATTGAAGGCTCTATGTGCAAAAGGATAACTTTAGGCGGAAAATGTACCGGCCAGGTGTTCGCAAGGCTGGGGGTTGTGGCTGCAGCTGAATAAACCAAGCTGCCACACGAATGTGTAGTTTGTAGCTCAATCTGCCAGCGCATCAAGGCTGTGGCTTTCAGGTAGATAAGTCTTATTTTTAGCAGAACTGATTTGTTTCTCCTTCTCGTGGCACCTTGGCCATGATCTAGCTTACATTACATGCCGACCACTCCCAGTAAGGCATATGTTCGCATACATGTTAGGGTTACCAACGTCTTTGCTCCGCCAGATGTTTGCGGCTCTGATACCGTCAAACTCGTCGACATGCCAAATGAATTGACCTCGTCATCTGGAGGTCGGCTCGCGCAGCGAAAGGATATTGGCTGCATGGCTTCCGAACTCATCAGATCTGCGGATATTGAGCTCACGAACCAAGTCGAGTCTTCTTCTGACGCGGCATATCAACTAGCTATCCAGCTGTTAATACGACTGAGGTTAATATTCGATTCTCAGCGATCGGCTTTTCTTGAAAAATCGGAAGCACTTAGGCAACGTCAAGATGTCGGTGTGACGTTGAGTAGTAGTCAGTGCTTTGAGATCATCACCTACGTCTTAGGCCTCGGGTCTCAGACAAACCTACCGCCCGCATCAAGCTCCGACGAATATGAACTATACCAGTTTTTGGTGGTAGACACTGTACTATTAGGTCTCCGGGTACTTTGGTTCCAGCTACACCCCCTTCCTCAAGACTCCGCGTGGACCCTAAAACAGAGTGTGGAACGCCTGTCTCGAGAATGGGAGCATCACCAACATCCGTACAAAGCCGAGAACTTTGTTTTTAAACAGCTTTTTCCCAAGATCGTAGAGGACCTCCAGGAAGATAGCGCCGATGCCAAACTTGCAAGTCTCAAGCGGCTAGAACAGTGTCAAGTGAGTCTCAACATAACTGAACGTTGACGTGCCGTGCCTAAATTGGAAAGTGTAGCTCTTTGATGGCATAAGCCATGATACAAACGCGACGCGCATACAACTTATGTTGACGGATCTTGACAGAAGGAACTGGATCGAGGCATTCTGGATACTATACGACATTAGTTGGTTATCAACCAAAGGATATTTTGAAACCCAGACCACGTTCAATACTTCAACGACACTGTATCATTCCCGATTTATATCTGCCATTTACGACAAGTACCAGAAGTCTAATTGTGAAGATGACTATTATCGTTGGGGTGCATTTTACAGATACTTCAACGCCAGCGCTCCGCTCCGCGTAGGCGGAGTCATAATGATGGTGCGAAGACTTTCCGTCTCATTGAACAACCACCCCGGCTGATATCATTCATAGATACCGAAGACTGCACAGGACTCAGATATTTCAAAGATAGGGAAGTGTCTTGTCAACGATAAGGGTGGGTGCGATGAGTTCCTCGCAGAACTCGAGACCAGCAACCACATCGATGCCGAGCCAAAGTCAATAATACCACCACATTGGGCTGGGGAGAATAGGAACACACCTGGCAGGCAAATGACACAGGATTCTAGGGAGATTGAGGACAGCGACAAAGAGCTGTATGAACCGCCACAAGAACCGCGGCAGGGTGAGATTTCAGACCAGCCTTCAAACATTCAGCAACCATTTTTCCCACGATCTCAGACTCAACCTTTTGAGTCCCCCTTGGATGGAGATGGCCGACTAGCAAGGGAAGAATACGACGTGACACCCCAATGCATTGGTCTTCCTACTATACGGGGGGAGCCAATTATTCCGCTTTCTCCGTGTTCCTCAGGGTCTGGTGAGTCGTCTAAGAAGAGGTCCAGTATCTCGTCACGGAAGAAATTCGGAATTCGGCTGTCTTTAGAGCCTCTTGTCAAGCTCTGGAAACCCTCAGGGCCGGAAACAGAAAAGTGCGTCACGAGTGACCTTCAATTCCGCTTTTCAGCAGGGGGCAATAGCCTCTTGGTGTGGGAAAAGCCGACGTCGAAGAGGAAACCAAGCTATATTGGTAGATTCGTCGAGCCATTTGAAGCTGGTAAGATACTGCCTCTTTACGTGCCTCGAAATACTGGGCCAGGTGGGCGCGAAGGAATGAACCTTCGTTTTGTCGCAGGAGGAACACACTCTGTCGCGGCGGTGATTGTCGAGGATGGTTCCGCCAAGCTCATATACTTCGATGAAGAGGGAGGGAAGAAGGTAACTGAACTTGAAGCTTCAATGGAGGAGCCGATACTTTCTTTAGCAGTCTCCCGAGATGACAAGTTAGTTGCCGTTGGTTGCGGCACAGCGGTATTGGTATATGAGATCTTAGATGGCGACCTTACGAAGAAGGAGCACGGCCAGATGCCAGCGCATTCCGAAATCGCGAAGTTCTCGACCAGATACAGAAGTCTTCAGAAAGTCAACTTCTCTGCTGATTCTAAGATGCTGATTGCTGCTACACAAGAAGTGCCACAGTTACCCGGATCCGAAGTCGGACAACCACGACCAGTCTACATCCATGTTTGGAAATGTTCCAATTTAGATTCGTCTCCACAGAACCTAGAAAGTATCCTACCAATAGTGAGTTACTAGATTCTTCAGCCCCACTGACCGTGAACCTGCGCGATAGCTTTCAGGAGGCACGCTAATTCCCAAACAGGGCTCTGTAGGTGAGAAGGGACTATCTCGCATATTTTACCACGGAAATGCAGAAGATTCCTCTCGCGTATTGCTTACTGCAGAGATATCTAAGGAGTATAAGGCCATTA
Source organism: Reticulascus tulasneorum (assembly GCA_001557505.1). Classification (NCBI taxonomy): domain Eukaryota; kingdom Fungi; phylum Ascomycota; class Sordariomycetes; order Glomerellales; family Reticulascaceae; genus Reticulascus; species Reticulascus tulasneorum. The sequence goes on along the minus strand of LSAX01000010.1, from coordinate 1,526,396 downwards.
TATCCCAAAGAATGCGGACGAAGCTCGCCCTCGACAACCACTACATAACAAATGCGGCTCAATGTTCGGGACCAAATGATAACTTCATTGCCCTTATAAATCAGCCCCGAGAACTCTATATTCTAGATCTCAATGTGCCTCGATTGTATAAGAAGAAGATGAAGCTGGATTCCGAGATATTAGCGCTTGCCATGCCGAACGAGGGACTGGTGTACGTGGTTGGAAGAAGTGGTGATCGGAGACTCTGGCTGAACAGGATCGATGTCTCAGCTACTGCACCTATATCAGAGCGGACTCCGTTGGATCAAGCCTATCTGGGGGCTGAGAAACAATATCAGGCATTCAAGAGAGCCCATATGGAGGCGCAGATGATACTTAGGGGCCACAGCCCTTCTATGTAATTGTACGACGTTAGTTTACTACGATACCTTTTCATGAGTAACCTGTAATTTCACTTTGCAGCATTTGCGAACCCGACATTATTACACTGGACTCTTATCATGTCACGGAAACCTGACTTCAGTCTATTGTGAAGGGCGAGGGGTATGACCTCACCATGAAAGCATGCTTGGGTGGCGGCCGTAAAACAAGAGCCATGAGACTCGTGGACGACGCACACCGCCCCCGTATTATCAAGTTCCACCTGTAGGATTCAACACACAAACCCACCTACGTCCAAGAGTCTCGCGATGGTGATATCGCCGCCTCACAACCTGTTCAAAGGGCAGGGTTATGGATCAGCCCTAATCAGGCGAAGAGGATTCGAACGATGCGGTCAACATTTGTACTGGGAAACCCCGACAAAGATATAAATAGAGTGTGCATTGTGTGAATTATCGCGAGCCCACCCAAGATTTACGAGGCATGCTAACCTCTTCCTTGAAAAGACGAAAATAGGAAATATAAATTAAGTACGAACGGATCAAACTAGCAGGTGTGTAACTTGATGGGAGGCTACCCATCAAAAGCGTCCCTCCAATCCGTAGCCCCAGCAAATCTGACCCGATCGCTCCTTCGGCAGTCAGTTGCAAGCATATATAAATATCACTAAGAAAAGGCAATGTGTTTGTCCGATTTTAGTCCTGATGCCACACTAATCAATGGCAACAGGGTGGAGCAGACTGGTTGTCTAGACCGTAGATTTTTCTCCCACATACGAACGAATAAAGAAGTTGACACTCTTGCGGATTGAAAACCGCGAGGTGTAGGCATTTCGTGGGGTGCACAATTGTCTCTGAAGAGGCGCAGGAGCAGAAAAGGGAAGGGATATCACGACAGACAAAATGAAAACATGGAGCTTTGAGTGCTACTTCACCATACAAGCCAGTTGCCGGGGCTTGTGAGAACGGCTTTGTAACAAACAGACACGAAAAGGCTGGAAGTCAGACTCGAAGAGCCAGGTCTCCAAAGTGAGAGGGTTCGACCTAAGGCGAACTGGTGAAGACAAGGCGTAGAACTTTGCCCGCGCACAGCCGCCGGATGCTTGGTATTGATCAGCTCTAGACTCTCGCTCTAGACTTTCGGTTCTCCAAGGAGCAGAGGCAAACTTGATAGCTGGGCGGCAGGAAGATCATGATCTTTGTCGACGACCCGAAAAATCCTCACGGCCAGGCATCTGGGCGCATACTCGGTTGGGGCAAAAAGGCAATAGCCAGAGACAGCTCTTGAAAATACGAAAACGAGGCAATTGCGCATGGTCAGATATCCAAGACGTTGACGGTTGTGCGTGAGCAAGCGGATGGAAAGAGAGGAAGGAAAATGGGTTTGAAGAGATTTCTCAAGCGGATGGAGGATGGTCACTTTAGGGTGGGGCGCCAACCAGCCCCGCCCTAAGGTACCATAGGTAGCTACCTTGGATTTAGGTTAAGTGCTTACCTAAGATAAGGCAACAGGTTCAACCTCAGTCTCAGCAGCCTGATTTTTCTACTTTCCTCTTCTTTTCTCACACATTTCACGCACCATAAAATCAACCGATACCTATCGTCCCAACTTGTTATCGGTCATATTGCGTGCTAGAGCAAAATGGGCTCCCTCACTTAACTATTGTACGGTTTGCTACTTGTCACCTGGTGGCCTTGTCTCACCGAGATTTGTGAGGTTCCTTACATACTTCCACACTGCTACGCCTCGCTGCCTTTCCCCTGGAACAGCCTCACCGTGTGCCACAAGTCGTGTTCTTTCGGTGTTGCTTGGTCCGTGGCGAGTGCCTGGAGTTGAAGCAGGGTCCTTTTAGGGCTGGATAGCACCCGCGTTAGTGCATCACATCGCGGGCCTCATGTCTCTTTCGACAATGGATGATTGGATAGGTTCATCTCGTTTCCTAAGCCTCCGCGTCCTGCCTCGCCTCCCCCTTGAGCGAGTCTTCAAGAACTCCTACAATTCGTTCAATTCCTGTTACACCCAGTCTTTCTTTGTTCTTGGACCATGGGCGTTGTTTCTCTGCTCTTATTCCTGCTCGAAAAAGAAGACTCCACAGGTCTGCCTAGCCCGAGTTCCCAAACAGTGACTCGGCTTGTTAGGCAGCCATCACAATGACTTCGTCTTGCATTTGGAAGAGGCTGGCGTCCCCCTGTTTTACCAGGCTCAGTGATGCGGGTATGCCATGTCTTATTCGCAATGTCTTAGATCTCCGGCACTTCGCTGCAGCGATCGGCTCAACCTTCTAACTGAGTCACTGCAAAACTATGCCTGGAGATGTGCCTTGGCCGAGCATGGTGGCACTTCAACGTTAATACAGTATTAATGAACCAAACAGGTCTAAGATCCTGCTGCAACGGGCGAATCACGGCGCGGTGCCTGTCTAGGCTGTGTTGTCATACGCCCATTTAGTTCCGCTTCAACCCGGTACGACTTGCCCCAATTCCAATCATCTTTGCGTATCGCATTCACGGCAATATGCGGAGGGACACCGTGAACATTGGAGCAATGACGGCCTCACAATTCAGTGGGGTCATGGAGCACACTTCTCGGTGTGTATGGGAGGCGCGTGTCCTGCAGATTTTCCCAAGGCAGCTTGGGATCAGTCCGACGGCTCTGGCTCATATTTCTTTACATATATAAATGCGAACTCTCTCCGCTCGAAGAGTTGTTTATCCTCAACCTATAATCCCGTTCTGATTCGAATCAACTCTTCCACGTTTATTCTTCCAACTCAGCTGTTATAAGAAAGAGTTGTCACCAACTTCAACTTTCATCCACTTATACGATATTATAAGTCACTAAATCTCTTCGCAATTATGAGTGCCAAAGCTCCAGCCAGTCTCGTCAATCACGGCGGTGATAGCAATCCTGGAGGCAAAGGATCCGATGACCATCCCACTGACCCGAGTAAGTGGATTGATTTGTCCTTATCAACCATGTGCCCAGCGGACTACTTTTGACTCAGCTCTTCTTAACCATGTCATTCTATGTCATGGTTCAAGGATCTGCTCATTGGTGTCTTTCATAGCAACAATGGGAAGAAATACTAACTGAAGTGTCTGGTAGCCTATGGAGGATAACTCCCATACTATTTACTACACACCAGATCCGCTGGGCTGTCTTTCCCGACTGGACTTCGCATAGAATAAGGGGCGAGCAATCGAAACTGCATGTCGTTAGGTCGGCGGTGTGTGATTGGCTAGCGTGCTTTATGCAGCCACGGCGATTTGTATTTTCATATCGAGGGAGGGGTGTGGAATTTTGATTTAATGCAAAGATGTAGTGAGGTGTTGTCAAGATGTTCTGGCACGTGTCTTAGTAGCTTTTGGCTTTTGGCTTTTGGAATTGTGGACGTTGTTGGCATATGGCGGCCGCCTCCCTTACTCCTCTTCTCCACAAGTGTGGCCTTTTACAGGTTGGATTCTTCGGCCACTCCCAACTCCGCGTTTACAGATTCCGTACGCAGTCGGTGGTTGTCGCGTAGCTACCGGGCACAGTTATCATCACGGGAGCTAGTCCAAGTAGTTCAATTCACGGGTTAGACGCCTCTCTGTCCTTGTGAGACTTCCAGAACCCTTCTTTGAGGGGCAGTCGCCAAGGGAAGAGTAATTTACACAGAAGCCTTATAGCGGTTGTCTTTTCCAGAACTCATTGATGTTGGTGCACCCAATGCAAGTAAATAGCTGCGACCATTTATCTATAAGAATGCCCAAGATATTCCCATCAGCGTTTCTGACCAGTTTATATTGCCTCTGCGATATACGACTCTGAGGAGGACATATTTGTCCAGGACGCTTTTCTGTCAAGCATAACGTACTCATTAGTTTGCTCTGCAACTTTTTGGACGCTATTGGGAAGAGAGTAGATGGCCAAAAAATGCACCGGCTCTTTTACTGTTGCTCTCCGGACCATCGTTTTGATGATGGCCTATTATGGATAGACAACAGCTTGCGAACAGATTCTTCACAGATCTATGGACTGCTTTGAAGCAGTTAATATTGGTCGTAAGGGAACTCATAACCTCAAACCCTCTAGTAGCAATATTTATCCTGAGCCATTTGGAAAAGGAAATTTCGCATGATGCTAGACGTGCATGTAGGTCTTGAGCAAATTGCGTGATGCTAGTGACGATTCAGGTATTATCGAAGGGTGGATCCTGGCTCTTTAACACAAACTCTACCTTAGCTCGCCCAAGTGCTTCAGTGGACGCCCCGCGGTCTCTCAATGACGTTGCCCACTATAAATTCTCTTTACCCCACCAAACGTTTGACGCGACTTCAACGCGTCGAAGCCGTCGCCGCAAATACCATGGCTGGTACGATGCCGACGTCGTCACCTCTGACAATATTATCATCGCAGTCGAGTTTCCATACCGCAAATGCGTCGCCTTCAGAATCAAAATCCCGGCCTGCAGATAAGGAACCTCCCGAGCGAGTGCCGTATCTCCCGGCAAGAGAACTTCCCCGCGAGCTAAAGGCCCACTGCCAGATCCATTTGGAAGAGCAACTTTGTGAGATGTCTCCATCGATCATGGCTCAGAGCACCTGCTAATCGAATCAAGATGGTGTTGCTATCAGTCTTCTAAACAGTCTCTTGGCATCTGGGCTATCACAACCAAACGTGACGAAAAGAACCACCTATGTGCCTCCACCGACACACCTAGCCTTACTCAACACACTCCTTGTTCACCCAAGCCATACCACTAGAGCGACCACAGCTGACCGCCTCGAAGTCCCTTCCCAGACCCTAGACTACCTGCGGAATCTATTGGTCGTTGCAGGCCCTCTCAATGGCGACCTCAGAACCGCTTTTCAGTTCCAATCGGGAAGGATCAATACCACACACACTGGTGGTAGTTCACCTCGTGAGGATGAGGATATCGATGATGACAATATCAAAAGCAAGTTAGCGTACGAGAACAGCGTATGGAATCGTGGTAGGGACTTTTGGGGAGTTGTTGGCTGGGCATTCAACTGTAGCATCGCATATCCACACAGATGGCGCTACTGGAGGATATGGCTGGAATATATGTTGGATGTTTTGGAAGCCGACTGGAAGGAACGAGAACGGCTTGACAGCGAGGCTAGCGGACTCCAGAACGATGGGGGGCTCTCGAACTCGGCGTACCGGGGGCAGTCTATCATCGTAATGTACATCAAGCAAGAGAGTGGACGCTCGCGCGGCCTGAAATGGATCATGAGGGCCCTCTTTGCCAACGCAGACCGAGTATCTATTTCGTATTACCCCGAGGTATTCGAAAAGGAAACCAAAGGATTACCAACAGAGGACAAGAAACGAAAAAGGGATGCGATACTGGATTTGGAGAACGATCAGTACGGAGATTACTACGATGATGAGGATGATCTACTGGAGTCATCGCCAGAACCAACGACGCCGCAGAAGCCCGGGAACCCCCCTAAACAAGATGATGCCGTTTCGAACGGGTGGGTGGAATCGATTCCGCTCCGGCTCCGATTGTTCAAACTTTTGTCGGCCGCGGCGGCTCGGCTTCCGGGAGAATCTGTGCAGTTAGACGAGCTGTATGATACGCTTGTCAATGCCATACAATCTCTCCCGCACTCGCTATTTCAGCTCTTCATCTCCCACCACTCCAGCCCCCTCATCGAAGCGTCACAGGTCGACATACTTGCGAGACTCCTAGATCTTTTGTTGCCATCGTCCGCTCGCGATCCTGCCTCAGTCAATCCGGCCGCTCGGAATGGATTCATCGTCTCTGTGGATATTCTTAAGTACTGCTACTTGCCCTACGCTGCAAATACCACCAGCTTCGAGGATAACGCCAAGGTATCAATGATACTCGAGAACATGTTGCAGATAGTTTCGGTCGGGGGCTTGATGCCGACGCTGGATCTACGAGAGGCTGCGGAAAAAGGCATCAAAGCCAGAGATGCGAAGGCGAGGAAGAGGACGACGCGTGGCCGTCAGAAGGACGATGGCACTGATAATGTCGCGAGGGAGATGTTGGTCGACTCTGGGAAACGGATACTGGCGTATCTTGACTTTTTGGAAGAATGTGGCCAAGAAGACGAGCGCGCTGAAGAGTCCATGGATGAGGTTGATAAGGAGGTCGACGTTGAGGGTCTGGGCTAGGAGCTAGCTGCCCCCCTTCGATTGGTACCGGCAGTGCTCACAGGATTATCTGTGCTCCTTGGACGAATTATCGGCAATGAGACTTGGAGATAGTCTCTGACTTCTATATCTAATGTATCATACGAGCTGGGCGAACGGGGAAGAGAGTGTGATGCTGCACTCCATAGACTTAAAGACATGAGCTCAACGACTTTGAGCGCATTGAGATATGTGTAGCCACATAATGAAAGGAGTAATACTATAGATACTTAAGTGCAAGTGCTCCCACGAACCGAACGGTTGTTCCCGATCACCAGGTGCATGAGAGCATCGCGAAAGTTCCGTGGCCAGATTCTTGGCACCAGCCCGATACAGTGCCATATCGGGTAGGTGGGGTCGCAGATCCGCGCAGAGTTTCTCGAACCCCGCCAACGACATCCCAACATCTTCACGAGCCAACTTCGGCTGGACTGTTGGTTATCCTTCAGATCTCTGGCAGGAAATATGCCTGTAAGTCCAAAATGTCGCTTCTTCCGCGAAGGTCCAGACACTCATCCAAAGCAGCTAATCATCGTTTCCGGCCTCCCCACTTCCGGTAAAACCACACGTGCAAAGCAGCTCCAAGCCTACCTCGCCTCGCGCATCGCCAGCGCCGACGCTAAATACCGGCTGCACCTCATATCCGACACGTCCCTCTCGGTAGAACGCTCGGTATACGACCTCTCACCGACAAAATTACCTGCGCACACGAGGTCAGCGAACGCGTCGGAGAAGGATGCGCGGGCGGCCATCTACGCCGCGGTGAAGCGGGTGCTGTCGGAGCGGGACATCGTGATCCTCGACGGGCTGAATTACATCAAGGGGTGGCGGTACCAGCTGTACTGCGAGGCGAAGGCGGTGTCGACGCCGAGTGTGGTTCTGCAGATTGGCTGTTCGGTTGAGCGGGCGAGGGGGGTAAATGAGGAGAGGTTGAAGAGACAAGGGGCGAAAGAGAGTACTGCGGAAACAAATGCAAGCACAGACGATAGCGGGATATCAGAGGTGGTGGGCGTGGATGAAGAAGAGGCATACGAGCCCGCAAATTGGGACAACCTCGTGTTCCGGTACGAAGAACCCAACCCCATGACCCGCTGGGACAGCCCCCTTTTTACTCTAATCTGGGAGGACGACCCGGCCCAGGCCGACACAGTCTTCACCAGCATCTGGGACACCATCGCCGGGCCGACCCGAAAAATCGTGAAGCCCAACCAGGCGACGATGCAGCGCAGCAGCGACACGGGCGGAGACTACTTGTACGTGCTGGACCGCGAGACGCAGGAGATCGTGAAGCGAATCCTCGAGCAGCAGGGCGAGGACGGCGGCGGGGAGGTAACGATCCCGCGGGGCGGTGGAGGAGCAGAGCTAGTGGTAGAGATGCCGGGCACGAAGATTGGGCTGCCGCAGTTGCAGCGGCTCCGGAGGGCCTTCGTCGGGTTGAATCGCGGGGGAGTTGGTCTCGGTGAGGTGGGGACTTTGAGTGTTGAAAGGATGAGGGAAGGATTTGTCGGGTATTTGAATGATGCGTTCGGCGGGGATGGCTGAGCGGGATTGAAGTCGATTGTGATTTCCCAATGCATTGCTGGCGTCCTGGTGCTGATACCCAAAAAAGAAGTCATGCAGGGATTCATCCGGGGGTCATCGTGGCACTCTTGGAATGGATCAACAGATGTGGCTGCATCGTTGCCGTAGTGTTTATAATAGAACAGGCATTGTGAATATGGCACAGATGATTTTGTCTTGGCATGAAGTCTTCATATGAGGTCGGTTGTTAGTTGCGATATCACGGGTTGCTGGCTCCCACTTCGTCAAGCATAGAGTATTCTACATTTGTCAGTAGTCACAAAAAAGCCAGTCGTTTTATGACAGAAACGTCAGTGAAATCGGGCTAAGAAACCCAAAGAAAGCCTGTAAATGCTGAATCATCCCCTAAATACCTCTGGTTCGAGAACCTGTGCTTCGAGACAGCGTTGCGGTAACACCACACTGTGCTTCGCAAGCCTCCGGCGACCCAGCATCTGGGAAAGCCTTCGAAATTAAGACAGAGGCCCAGTCAATCCGCACAAAGGCGTTTCACAGAACGATCCGACGACGCGGTCGAGTGGTTGTGCAAGTTCGGGGTAGTCGGGCATGCAACCTGTGGTGTAAAAGCTTGTTGCTGGCCAAGAGACACCGTGTGGGGCAGGTTGCAGCGCCTGGGTCACGACAAAGGCTTGATTTTGTGTATCCCGACAACTGGGGAAAAACGTTGGGTCAACGTACAGCACACATGAGAAAAAGCATGATGGCAGCCAATTTAGAGTTCCTCTTCAGTTCCGGTTCCCGATGCCAGGTTCGTGTCTGAGACCTCGGTGGTTTCCCAACGATGGACAGGAGCCTCGGACGTGGAGGTATGAATCCGACGAGAGACACCGTGCGATGGCCCGACTTTTCGTACACCTGAAACCAAGGGGAGGGGGTTACAAGAATAAAAAGGAAAAAAAAAAAGGACAAAAACAAACAAGAGTTGATGGAACCTCACGAAGAAACATATCGATGCACCCGGCACCAGGAACGCACGCAAAATGGGAAAGCTGGTTGTTTTTATGATTCGAAAATCGTGCGCCCGTAGGGGCTCCCGAGGAGAGGGAAACGCCAAGGAGGCGGCCAAGCCAAAAGCCACGCGGAGCGATAAGCTTTGCCAAGGGCCAAGAAGCCAAGACGGGCATCGTGAAGGTTTGACGCATCCGCGGGCTGCGGAGTGGGTGGCGGGCGGACGTGGTTGGCTTGGGCTCTGGGCTTGGGTGGTGCAATGCGATGAAAAGGGAAGGCAGCACGATGCGGGGTTCCGTTCGATATTGCATCCCTCGGTTTTTCCAGAAGGATTGGCAAAGGAAAAAACGGGCTGCGAGCCAGATGCATTTTCCACCTCGTGATCTTTGTTTTTTTTCCTTCTTCTTCTTCTTCTTCTTCTTCTCCCTTTGATGGGATGGGTGGTGGGTGGGTGGAGAGTAAGAGAGCGAGGGACAGACAAACAGACAGACCAAACTCTCAGTCAATCTATATGTATCACTCAATCAATCAATCAGTGCTCCTGTACCTCCTTGTCTTGTTCCGCACTCATCCTATTTTGCCCTCTCTCTCCACAATAACCACGACATCCCGCCCGTCCCGTCTGCTGCCATTTCTCGAGGGATAAAAGACGTAATTGCCCGAGTGGGCATGCCTAACATGGTAGTATAGTATAGTGTGTGCGCGTGTATGTACATACATATATGATCTTATCCTTGACACGGAGCGACAGCCGAATACTGTACCAAATTATTACCTGAATTATTGGGGTCCTTGCTTGACGGTGTTATTACCTGTCCTGCCTTGTCATGTCATGTCATGTCCTTCCAGGCCGGGGATCGCGCAATAGGGTGGGTGGTGGGTGTGTGGCCACGCTTCGTGGAATATTTCCAAAAGGGTCGGCAGCTGGGCCAGCTCGCACTGTATTAGCGTGCATTGCACAGTGCGTGCTCTGCCACGGCCCATGCGCCCTATCATTTCCCGATCCAGGCAATCCGCAGTGAAGCCGCGATTGCTCGGGGGGTCAGTCCACTCTTGCAGACTGCCTACATGGTACGTACTTGGCCTTTAACTTAGTGCTACATCCTTTTCCGATTCATGCTAGGCCTGGTTTATCGGTCGTCGCAGCCACGCAGCAGAAGGGGGGGAAAAGAAACGAAAAGAAGAAGACAAAAAGCAACAAAACTTCAACGATCTGCCTGTCAAGATTTGTTTCGTCTTGGCTGCCTACAAAAACCTCCGAGGGGCTGCTCCTGGCGGAGGGACCATGCGAGCCCGTCGTCTGCTTGCGATGTCGCGGGATTTTTCCTTTGTTTCGAGTCGTCTTTCCCTTGAGCGGGTAGGTACCGAGTGGATCGAGAGCGTGTTGTTCATCCTACTACCATAGTACAGTACCCATAACCTAATTACGTAGCGCATTAGTACGTTCGTGCCGACTCGTTGCTTGTGAATGTAGGTCCCTTGGTTTTGGGTAATGATCTAATTAGAAGAGCCTAGGTGCAAGCTACTGAAAAGCGCCTTTCCCTCCTTCATTGTTCCTATGTGGGAAGTTGGACATTAATGACTACATGTCTCCTTTCCCGGAAACTACCTTACCTAGTAAGCTGAGCGGAAAACGCATTTTCGTAGCGGCGATGATGTCTTTCGTATAGATCGAGTCTGACTTGCCTGACTGTCTGAGTTACTTGTGTAGTAGTGTAGACTAATCGGTATGTATCTGGATGGATGGTGGCTGTGCCCCGCGGACCTGCCTGCTAAAGCAAGATTGATCACCTCGGAGACTTGCCCCTCCGTCCGTAGTCAGGGTTAGTCGCTTTTGCTCTCAATTACTGCAAGGAAGGTATTGGAACGCGTCAAAAGAAAAGAGGCGGGATAGGAATTGAAAATGGAAGAACACGTGTAAAAGAAAACCAAGAAGTCTTGCCAGCGTTCTCACGAAGAGCTATACAGCGGAGGCCTAACTAGTCGTCGGAAATTGCAGATCCTTCCGATGCTCTACGGCTGGCCAAGATGGCTCAGTCGCGACCGCCTTAGATGTTCGGGGCCAAAACTCTAAGCCTAGGTGAGGCCGTACTGCTGGGACTGCCCAGGGAGCAAGTGGTTAGGTTATATGTGTTGGGCTCGACCGGAGCGAACAAGTCTCGCGCCATCTTCGAAGTGGCACCAGTTCGCGCTCTGCACGAACTTGCACCAGCAACAAACCTACATACATTGCCGACTAGACTAATCCGTGGTCCCAGCCGAGAAACAACAAACACCGCGATCCCCTCGATCCCGGGAACACCGCACACCGTTAGACCCTGATTCCTAACAAGGAACGACCATCTATCTGTGCCGGGAGGAGTATCCCCCCCCCCTATTCTGTACCGATGTACTCACACTTATGGCACTGGCACCTGTTCTAGACGCTCATTAGCTGGCACAGGTACCCCACCACAATCGAAATAGGCAAGGTACCTACCTAGCTAGCTTGGTGTTTAAGTGCGTAGTGGGCAGGTCGGCATAGTATCAACTGCAGCGGCGAAGACTGTGCTACACAGTGCCGTATCTCTCTCCCCACCTGCTGGGAACTCGCACCCCCGCCGCCCATCACAACCACCACCACCACCACCTGGCACACAGCACACCAGCCAGCAGAGAGAACTCCCCCCCCATATCCATCCGTGTCCCCCCGTTCACTTCCAAAACACTCTCGAGACGGCCTACGACTCCACCACAATAGAAGAACCAGAACTTGACCAGCAATTCGACAAAGCGCAAAAACAAAACGCCACCCTACGATCCGCGACGACCGATTCCATGCCATGCTGCTGTCCAGCCCGAAATAGGTTTCCTGCTGCCACCCCTCAGCTTTTTCCCTCGCTTCTCCTCCTGCTGCCCTCCCATCTTTCCCACCCAAGAAGCTCGGCGCCCAGCCTTCGATCGCTCCCATCCCCCACACACTCGACCTCTTGGGATTCTTGACTCGGGCCACGCCGCTTCGTTCTTCAATTGATTGTCACCATTCGTGGTGTCGGTGCAAAATCGAATCGACATATTTGCCGGTTGCCCAGTGTCTACTAATTCTTTTGTCGACGCCTGTGCGCCCATCTCCTATCGCGCCATTTTTTTTTGGTTGATCGAGCGAAGTGAGTGGAGGACTCGAACTACCTGCTGCACCCGCCCGACGGAACCGACCCGAACGAAGCAACGAACGAACACTTGTCCCACGTCGTCCTCGCCGTCCTCGACGACCGGAAATACTCGCCGTCAATTGCCCCACGGCAGCCCATCGCCGTCTGCGACACCCATTCGATGGCGATTGTCCAGTAATAGGAGCAGCCTGTTCTATTCGTCGCCAGCGGCTGGCCGCTCCGGTCCTCGTCGTCGTCATCCTCGACGATCCATGAGCCGGCCGCAATCATGGAGGCACGACAACTCTTTAGGCCTTTCATCTCCGACATGGCTGCTGAGCCGACCGTCGCGCTGACCGCATCGCCTTGTACGACCACGTTGCTCCCATCCGACGGCGTCTTGACAATAGGCGAGCAGTTGGTGACATTGACTCAGGCGGCCGTCTTTACAATCGCCTGTCCGTCGGATGCCATCGCAACCGCTGGCCCCGTTATCATCGCCAACAATGGTCTCGATTTCGATCAGGCCTCGCCTGAGGACTTCAAGTTCTCCGATTTTCGCGACCCGTTCTACGCATCGACGTTTCCGGTTTGTTACGCGCTCGCCGCCACGACGGTGACCGCGTACATGCTCGTCATTATGCTCTTCATCACGCCCCGTTCGTTTCTTGACGGCGGCGTCGTGTATCTGGGCCGAAGAGGCTTCACCAGCGGCTCGTCCGGCGGCGTCAGCATCGGCGGGCGTCCTTGGTTGCAAAAAGTAGCTGCCTTGACCGTCGCGATATCACTAACGATCGCGACGGCAGACACATTTCGCGTTGCGGAAAAACAATATTCATGGAACATCCAAAACGCAACACAATTACAGTTGGAAGTTATGGACGGTACCGAGCTCAAGGTTATTCGACTGATATCTGATACTTTTCTGTGGTTGGCCCAGGCCCAAACCTTGATACGCCTATTTCCACGACAGAGGGAGAAGGTCATTATCAAGTGGACCGCCTTTGCTCTGATCACTTTGGACGTCATCTTCAGCGCCCTTAACAGCTTCCATTACACCACCAGCGGCAGCAATGGAAACGCCAGACCTCGAAGTTTCGTCGATGCCGTTCCAGCCCTGAGCTATCTCTTCCAACTATCTCTTGGCTTGCTCTACGCTGCCTGGGTCATTTATTACTCACTTATGAAAAAACGATATGCATACTATCACCCGTTGATGAAGAATATGATGCTCGTTGCCGTCTTATCTCTCTTCTCAATCCTCGTTCCCGTTGTATTTTTTGTTTTGGACATCTCGAAACCCGAGTTCATCGGATGGGGAGACTACGTTCGATGGGTTGGCGCTGCGGCGGCCAGCGTTGTGGTTTGGGAATGGGTGGAAAGGATCGAGGCTTTGGAAAGAGAAGAGAAGAAGGATGGTATTCTTGGACGGGAGGTGTTTGACGGAGATGAGATGTTGGAGATCTCAGCCTCGGAGTTCCCTTGGCTGCGACGCCGAAAGAACAAGAAGGGGGGTCGAGATGGAGGTAGCGACGGAGGCGAAGGGGGACAAGCCCCTCCGCCGAGTGGACGAGCAAACATATGGCCCGGAATGACGTCCATCGCGGCGAGATACCGAGGCAACCAAATCCAACAAGGCGGGGACAGAGCGCAGACTACTCAAAGATCAGTCGGCGAACTGTTGCGGCCGCAATTATGGCCGTCGCGCCCTGCCCCGGCAGTAACACCCATAAGTCGGACCGACACCGCGAGCGCAGCCAGCACAGTCTACGCTGTGCGATATCAACCGATGTCGGAAGCGACGTCACAGACACCGGACCATAGTCCGCAACGGAATTTGCCTGTGTCTGGGGCCGAACCCGAAATCCGAGAGGAATCGACGCCAGAAGACGTTGAGCGTACTGTGGCCGCACCAACTCCCAGACAACCAGCAGATGCGTCTGCCATCGACCCGGATGTTAGCGAGACTGCTACGCGGAGTAGGCATCGCTGGCGGTCCCTGGCCCAAGTCGCGAATCCACTGGCACGGAGAGCGGCTCAGGCTCCGCCTGCAGAGGTCTTGGCTCACACAGCCCTGCCAGCGGAACCTCGGTCCTCCCACGATGACACTAACAGATGGGATCTCCGGGCTCGTTTAGAGGACTTCGCCGCCACGCAGGCAGAGAAGATCAGGGACAAGATGCGACCCATGCCAGAGACGGACAGTTTACCGGTGACAGTGATACCCGCACCGCCAAGACGAGGCGCAGCTCTCGCGCAGCTACTGGAAGAGGAGGAGAATAGCAGTCAAGTTGGAGGACCACGACGCGCGGCGCTTACAAGGAGCAGCAGCGACACGACAGCATTCTCATCCCTCCCTCCGGTGGGTGGTATGCATGCGAATCCAATGGAGAGGACGACGACAAATTTCTCAACTCGGTCGCGTCCATTCAGCCAGCAGCCAGTGTCGCCAACACTTCAATTAAACCGTCCACCACTGTGGCCTGGAATACAAGTCCAATATGATTATGACCAGGCGCCAGATGACACGCCATCGGTGGTACTTCCTAGAAGACCAAGGGACGATTCGGGACCGCCACCGATACCATGATAACGTGGGACGGCCTTCTTGACTGTATTATCAACGTCTCTCTCCAAGCGCGGCGCTCTATCTTCTTCTTGGCTGCATATGGCATTTTGGGTTGCATCAAAAGTACTCGTCGATTTCAGCAAGGTGTTATTATTTTGGGAGGTTATCTGTGCAAAGGAGCATTGCTACTGGGATTTACCGTATATATCGACATGATACCATGGACTGACGGGCTGTCAGAAAACACTGGCATGAAAAGGGAGATAGTAGCCCTGTGTATATCATCATGCCTTTGGACAGCGAAGTTGGGGGAAAATGGAATCGGCATATGTGGCGTTGCTCCTGGAGGCTTTTATTGGGACGAACAAGGCTTCGGAGGAGAAGCAAGCGAGAGGATGGTGTACATTCTTTGGCTAGGCGATTTTGGACAGAGGGATGCGTTGCTCAACGATACCAACGCCCCGATGAACGGATTGGTGATAGAGGAGGAGATATCATTGCCTAGGTTGGACTAGGCGGCCGTGAGAGGCGGCCACAATGGATGTGAGATGTGAATGAAATCAATGTTCAATATGCCTATCGTTTTGACAGTGTTCGACTCGGCTCCGTGATTGTTCATAAGTTGTTGATGAAGTAAGCCCCTCTAAGAGCGCCACACACACACATACACGAGCATGGCCCGGCAAATGATGCTGCACTACGGATTGCATTCCGCAGCTTGATAGGTCTTGTCGTGCCTCCAATCCTGGTCACAAGGAAACAGCAGTCTTTGTCAGCACTCAAGGTCGTACTCGAGGCCATCCCGCTTACTACTCAAGTCAGCTGCCGGCCGCCTGCATTACGGCAAGCTTTTCGAGGGTCCATCGAGGTAACGTGTATCCCTTTCCGCTCCATCCGAAGGTTGGCGCGGATGGATCCCCTCCCCCCACGACCCTGGGCTTTCGCGACCGAACTCTGTTTTAACTAGTGGGGCTCCAAACCTTTGCGATTGGGGGGGTTGTGTGCCTGCCCCGGATTCCACGGGCTTTGGTATGTGGGATTTTTTCGAGCGGGAACTTGGTTTTTATGGTTCGTTCGGGTCTGGCATGTGATTTCTTTGATAGGCCCCATTGCTGCTGGTTGCTGACGTTAGCAGAACCACAAGGTCTTATTAATAGACTGTTCCGGGAAGTAACTACATGGCGAGATACCTGCTAGATATCATTGTATTCATTGCCTGTGAGTGGCGTGTCCCTTGCGGATTTTAAACCGAGAGAAGTTGGACCCTGCAACGGATAGCTAGCTAGAAGTATCTACATGCGGTGGAAGTGTGCTTATGACGAAATGGTGACGGGAAAAGTAGGCATTAAACTCTATGAGACGGACATGGCGTACCGATCTATCGGATGGGTAGGAAGAGGTATACGAAGGAACGAGAGCTAGTTTGATAGGCCATCTCAAATGGCGATTCCTTCACCGCCAGTGGTCGGGCGTTGGATGGGCTTGGGAGGTAACGGACATGGTTGGTTGTCAGCCGAAGCTGAGGTATTGTGTGATCAAGCCCATAGATAAAGGGAAAAAGCTGGCCTTTCTTGAGAGAAGAAGTGGTAGGGGTTTTGCCGAACAGACAGGGAGCGTATTGGAAAACTTACGTGAGCCGATGGTCGGGCTTGCAAGCATGGATGTCCACTCGGATTTATATGAAGTAAGTGCATTATTACCTCGCTTGCAAGTTGGACAAGATACCAAGGACAGGAATAGCCTCTGCATGGGGGGGAGTAGTCCGAAACCAGACGCTTGATTTGCAATTCAACTGCAACAGCCCAGCAGAGATCTGCACATCCTTCCTCGGAGAACGGATCCAAGGTAAGGGGTCCCCGCGAGGTCGAACAAACGCGGCCTTACCACACAGCCGACGGACACGGGGCGATGAACCGAGTGAGTCCCTGCAAGCCGGGCGTGGGGCATGCAGTTCTAGTAAAAAGGTAAACCAAATGACCGCTACAAGGGGCGTCGTTGAATGTTCTTCGGCCTCCGCGGAGCGTTGCTACTAGGGGTCTCGTGGAGCATGTAATTAAACTCTCAGCTGCCAGAGCCAACAAAGAAGACTAAACCAGAAAGAAAGAGAGAGAGAGAAAAAAACTGGACAATCTTCGGGGGCGGGCCACGGGGAGCGACCCGGGATTGTAGGGGTCTCTTGGGGCTGGCCTTCAGCAAGTTGTCTTGTCTCATTTCCCTGTAGCGGGCGGGAGTGGGCGATCTGGCAGGGGGCCCTCGGGGGGTTTCTGGTCTTCGGTTTCGCAGTGGGTGGTCCCGGAAGAAATCAGTTTTACAGGGCGCTGGCCGCGCCGCCGCGCCCAATCTTGGCAGACGATTCCGCTCAGTGGTCAGACAGGGTGTAATTACCAGGCGAATTCAATTTAAATCTCACTTTCCAGTTTTCCCGCGCGCCCCCCCCCCGTTTCCCTCCTTCTCCTCATCTCACACCCATATCATCCTGTCGCGAACGGGCAAAACCTCCTCTCCAACTGAACGAAACACAATTTTCGCCCTCAGGGTCGCCTCTCTTCCAATTGCATGTTTTGCGTCTCGGATCGGCAGCCGGATTTCCAGAAAACCTGCCCCCCCCGCGTTCTTGCATATGACCCCCGGAACTGACTGATCGCCTGAACGACTCCACACTCCTTTTTATCTTGGCCCTTCAAAACGATCTGATAGCCCACGAAAAAAACCCTTCCACCACTCCTCCCTCTCAAACCGACCGTGTCTCTTCCTCGAAGACGGTCCTCGATACAATCCGCGAATCACACACACGTGCCAAACCCCCCGAGAGTTGTTGAACGACAAGTCGACCCCCATCATGGCTGCTTCCGAACCATTCCCGCTGCTCAGCACCTCCGCGGACCAATTGCACTCGGCAAAGGACCGCAATGCCTCCTTGGTCCGGCGCAGACGGAAATCCAGCGGTCTCGGCTCTGAGATTCGAGCCGGCGATACTGGTGCTCCCGCCATGGCCACTACCAAGGCTAGCATGAATGCCGTCGATGCGACGAGATCATCGCAGGTATGACCCGTCGCCCCTCAACCTCATGTTTCGCCCTCCATCCATCTTTCATTCGAGGTCTCCATTCTTTTGTCTCCGCTCGCTCCCACAACCAGGGCAGGCCGTTTCCTGTGGGAAGGAAAAGCTCCGTTGCTAACAACTGTCCAGTCTGATCCATCCAAGCGTCTCTCCAAGCGTCGCCGAGCCCGTGGCTTGCTTACTCGCGTGCGCCAGACCGTTATCAAGCACACTTTCGTCCTCCCCGCCTTCCTCCTCGTCATCTTCCTCTCCCTCTACGCCGTTAACCCCTCCGAATCCAACCCGGTCCACCGCTTCATCTTCCTCTCCTACCGCCTACCACCGAACCCAGCCGACCCTGACGCCCCGGTCCAGTATGGCAAAGGCCTGTGGGATATTGCCTTTGTGGGCTTCTACACTATTGTGCTCTCCTTTACGCGCGAGTTCATTATGCAGGAGATCCTGCGTCCGCTCGCCCGCTCCGCCGGCATCAAGGGCCGCGGCAAGCAGGCCCGTTTCATGGAACAGATGTACACGGCCGTTTACTTCTTCTTCCTCGGTCCGGCTGGCTTGTATGTCATGAGCAAGACGCCCGTGTGGTACTTCAACACGAGGGGCATGTATGAAGATATGCCCCATAAGACACACGAGGCCGGCTTCAAGTTCTACTACCTCTTCCAGGCTGCGTATTGGGCTCAACAGGCTATCGTGCTGGTGCTCGGCATGGAAAAGCCGAGGAAAGATTTCCAGGAGCTGGTCGGCCATCACGTCGTCAGCTTGGCGCTGATTGGACTGAGTTACCGCTTCCACTTCACGCATATGGGCCTCCCTGTGTATATCACACACGATATCAGTGATTTCTTCCTCGCCGTAAGCCACTAACTCATTCCTCCAGACGCAGCAGATGAAGATTTGCTAACCATGACCAGACTTCCAAGAGTCTAAACTACATCGACCACCCGCTTGTGGGTCCTTACTTCGTCGTCTTCATGTTTGTCTGGATCTATATGCGCCACTTCATCAACCTCAAGATAATCTTCTCCCTCTTCACAGAGTTCAAGACGGTCGGGCCGTACGGGATTGACTGGGTAGCAGGCCAGTACAAGGGCCCGCTCTCCCACTGGATCGCCTTCGGTCTCCTCGGCTCGCTCCAAGCCCTCAACCTGTTCTGGCTGTTCTACATTGTGCGAATCGCCTACCGCTTTGTGGCCCACACGACCCTGGCGGATGATCGCAGCGATGGCGAGGAGGACGACGAGGAAGAAGAGGAAGCGGGCGAGAAGAAGAGCCTAGAGGAGAAGGAGGAGAGCAATGGCCATGCTAATGGAAAGGCTATCACCAACGGACATGCTACCGGTAACGGCCATGTCGTCAGCAACGGCACGGCCTTCCCTGCCAACGAAAGCTACGAAACCGCCGACGGTGTAATCCGTCAAATGCGACGCCTGTAAGGGAGGGCGCCGCGCTGTTCAAGAATCAGGGGGGGAGTCATTCGCTACATCGCACTGTAAAGGAAACACCATGGGGGGATCGAAACCATCAATTTCCCGGCAACTCATTGTCAACCGGGACGGAGCATTGGCGTTTTCGTTTTTTAAATAATATCTTATAATCTGACAGGTCGGGCGTGCGATCTCGCATACACTCGCTTTTTTATACACGCATCGGAGAAAGGGGGGGGGGGGGGGGGGGGGTTTGGGAAAAGAGGCTCGGCGTGGTCGGTCACTCGCTTGTTTTGAGTAGGAAAATCCTCCAGGAACGGATGGTTTTTGTTTGTCATGTCCCCTCATTCGCTTAGGACATGGTTCGGTCAGGGGAGGGCTGCCTTGCGCTCGCTGGCTGATGAAGTCGGTGGGAAAGAAGCGCAGAACGAGTGTAGAAGAGATTTGTGTGATGAAGGGACAGGTAGCCTGGAATACTGTCGGGCTACGTATAATGGGTCTGGAGCGAGATGGGTTCTTCCCGGGCAATTGGCCCCCTGGGATGGACGGCAGCGGTTGCGGACCGGTCTTTCGGCTTCAGTGTATATCAATCTTGCCTTACAATATTTAATTCGAGACCACAACTGTAACGATGCGTGCCGCTTGGTGATAGTCAAACCACATGCATGATGATGTAACGTGATTTAGGAAACAGTGTGGGCGTGCTCCCAACAAGGTAAGTCGCTATCAAATGACTTGTTTTCCTGGCCACCAAAATGACCTCCTGCACTCGCATCCCAGAAGAATGAGTAGAACCAAGACCATCACTTGAGTGCATGTCACAGACGATGAGGTTCTTGGGAAATACGTTAACAATCGGAATATGCAGATTCAGCACGAAAAGGCTGCTGCACCGTCTATAAAGCCGAGCCGTGGTAGCCGCGAAGCCTATCGCCATAGCCATCGCTTAAGGCCAACCTCTTGCAGGACCGCCCTCCCAAAATATGGCAAGGAACACATGCCACGGTCCAGATCCCCAGCGGGGGAGTTAGCAAAGACACCATATCATTTGCAAATGTTTCCATGCAGCAATGCAAAGCCGGCCCCCGTCCGCCGCTGAGAAGCCCCCGCCCCCCCCCCCCCAAGCCCACCATCAACCAACCGCCTTCCATCCGCCAAGCCAAAAGAGAAAAGGAAATGAACAACAGCAAACTGACCCGGCGAGACCTGACAATGATCATAAAAGACGTGGTATCCGCAATAATGTAACGAGTCCGTTTGCTCTCGCCCTGCTCATGATAGCAGTGTATGCAACTGTTTCTTGAACCAAGCAACTCTTGTGAAAAGTCCCATGATAAAACGAAGGCCATGAATGCACCGGACCCCGTTGTTGCTAGGGTCTGCGCCTTCGTAGCCGGATCCAGTGATCCCGAAATGCAAACTCTGAACAGGAAACATTACGAATCGAATCCCCAAATGTATGGAGAAGAAAAAGGATGAAACCTCCCCGTCGCCAGCCAACCGAGCCCGGGCTCGAGACCGTTTCTCAAGACCACTGTTTTGCGTGTATATTAAACTCCCAAAAGGAAGACTGCCAGCCTGCTGTCCGGACCAGACTCGGACACCGTTTTAGTTTTGGGGGTCGAAAGCAAGAATAGAAATTGAAAAACGGCAGAAATTCTCAGAAAAAAACACCAACTCCGAATCGCCTCATCTCATGCAATGTTTGGTATGATGCCATGAATCCATTCCGGGGGTGGTTTCGTGACGGGTTCATGTCTTTTTTCGTGACCCAATAGAAGGGAAAGTAGAAAGGTTGGTTCGTAAAGAGCGGGCTGATTCAAGTGTATCGACAAGAAACGGATCGATCGTTCGTGAGGATGAAAGTGTGAGGGGAAATGAAATATGGCCACCGGTTGCCGTTTGGTACGACGAATTAGTGATGGCCAGGGCAAACATGCCGCATGTACAGTTTATCTGGATATAAAGTGCCCAGGAATGAATAAAGAGGCCGGTTATGGCACCTCATGAAAGTCTAATGGCGCTCGGATTCGCAATGGAGAGTATGTGTCGATTCGGTGTCTGAACTGTTCGATGAGCTTGCCGAAGAGGAAGAGTCTTCGACGCTCCTGTTGTTTGGGGAGCCATGCCCGCCAGTTCCTCCTGGAAGAATTGTTGATGAAGCAAGGCTGTTGTAGCCGTCGGATGAACCCTCCTTCTTCTTGGCAACAGCAATGTTTGCTTTCCGCATTAGCTTCTGTGCCTTCCTACTGGCAACGCGAGCTTTCTCGGCCGCTCGCTCTGCCTGCACTTGTTTCTCCCACATGGACGCATACCGACCGTTCGCATTGACAAGCTCTTCGTGCGTGCCCTTTTCAGCAATGGTACCGTTGTTCAGGACAATGATCTGGTCGGCGTGCGTAATGGTGGAGAGTCGGTGACTTTTTCACAATGTTAGAAACAGCCGCACGCAGCAGGGGGGAATGGAGCAGACTGGATTCAAACTTACGCAATAATTAGGAGCGTTCGGCCCTGGCCCAGGTTCCCGAGCTTATCCTGAATCTCTTGCTCCGTGTGGGCATCAAGAGCCGAGGTGGCTTCGTCCAGCATGATGATTTTGGGGTTCTTCAAGATGGTGCGGGCAATCGCAACTCGTTGTCGTTCACCCCCGCTCAGCCTCATACCACGATCGCCAACCTTTGTGTTGTACTGATCAGGGAATGACATGATTCGATCATGAATGCTGGCTGCTCGGCAGGCATCCTCGACGTCTTTGTCGGTGGCCTCCGGATTGGCATATTTGAGGTTGTACATGAGGGTCTCGTTGAATAAGTTGGTGTCCTGGGGAACAACCCCGATATAACGTCTCACGGAATCGATTGTCAAGTCTTTGACATCATGACCATCAATCTCAATGCTGCCATCAGTGGTGTTGTAGTACCGGAACATGAGTCGGAACACTGTTGACTTGCCTCCGCCGGATTCACCAACGAAGGCGGTGGTTGTGCCGGGGCTGCAAGTGAAATCGAGATTCCTTAGTGCTCGTATTCGATGATCGTAGGAGAAGGCGACGTTGTTCCACCGAATGAAGCCATTGCACTCGGCTAGTGGCTTGACACCCGGGGCATCCACCACCGTCGGCCGGATCTTGAACAGCTCCAACAGCCGCTCTCCAGAGATCATGGCTTGCTGGATGGTGCGGTAGAAAGTCCCAAAGAAGTTCAAGGGACCCTGGAGCTGGTTAAGGTACGTCATCAAAGTGACGAAATCGCCGACTGTCTTGTGTCCGGTCGTCACCTGATAGGCTCCCAAAAGGAGGACCACCATTAGGCCGCACATGAACACGAGAGCCTGTATAATGTTCATCTTATTCATGCCCCAGGTCACCTTCGCCTCGGCTTCTTGAAAGACCCTGATGGCGTTTCGGTATCGGTCGAATTCCCACCTCTCCGCGTTGAAGTACTTGACCGTCTCATAACTTGTGATTGAGTCGTTCTTCACAGCTTCCTCTTCTCTGTCTGCATTGGTCATCTCTCTCCGCTGGTCCGCACGCGTCTGGGCCATGCGAACCGTTAGGTAGAGATACCAGAAGCTGATGCAGCTGACTATCACCGCGAAGGTGGCATCAAATCGGTAGTAGAAGAAATACACGGCGATGACCAAGTCAAAGAGCATTGGCAATACTTGGAACGTTACCTGTTCCAAGAATTGGTTGATTGATGCACCTTTGTTGAGAGCCGAAAGGACCTCTCCGGTTCGCTTCCCGAGGTGGAAGTCGAGACTGAGCGAATGAACATGCTCGAATGCAGAGGTCGTGAGAGCTCTATAGGAATACTGTGAGACGGGTACCCATAGCATCGATCGGATGGCTCCTAGAAGCATGGAAGGACCTTGAAGAAGCCGGTAAAAGATGAAAAGACCGAGAATCAACCAGGGGGCCTCGCCTTTCTCAAGGCTGTCTGCAACTTTTCCGACCTGGAGGGGAACCAGCATGTTGACCACTCTTTGAGCCACGACCAGGACGAAGCAAACGGCGACAATTCCTTTCAGGCGCAGAGAATCCTTAGGCCACAGGTACGGGAAGAAGAGCGAGTATCCTCTCAAGTACTCCCACCAGGTCTTGTGCGGAAGCTTTTCAGGTCGGTAGAACGCGGCCGACTCCTCCTTATGAAGAGATGATCTCTCGACTGTACCATTAGTGTTTCCGATGGCATCCCCGTTACGAACGCCGCGCATGCTTCGACCGTTGGCTTCGCGCCCATTCTGCGTATTATACGTCGGGTGAGAGCCGTTAAGAAGAGGGGATGCCTCTTCTGTATCCGAATCCGAATCACCATGCTCAATCTTCTCCCTCCTGCTGCAAGCGTTCTGGGTCCACAAGGCGCCATAGATGCCGACCAGGGCAAGCATCAAGCCGAGTCGTATGGCATAAATGATCAGGTCGACCAGCTCCCACTTGGCGTATGGGTCGTTCTCCAGAACCCCGGGAGGTATGTAGGTCCGGATGTGATGGTATTCGGCGATCTGCATGAACGTGCAGAGGCAGATTACGAACTCGCCGATGAGGCCAAGAGTCCAGGTTAAGAAATGCACCACCGAGGGGCTCCGTCTCCATTCGAGCAGAGTGATGAAAAAGTAGAGGTACAGATTTGCCGAGCCTATGATGTAGACCTGTATCAAAGTTAGCTCCGCATGTCAATGGAAACAATTGTAAGCAAGGTGGACTTGCCGTCATGGCCTGAGTGTCTTTCCAGCCATCCTCTTGACCGACCCTACGATATTCTTCGACGAAGTGTGCGAAATGGGCACCTCCATGGGCCAAAAATGAGAAGAATACGGCGAGTGATATGCACTTGAGGATATGTTGAGCCTTGGGACCAATCTCAGGTCCGTAGTCTCTATCCTCGATAACACCCTTTCGTTTCCTGGTGACGGGTAACGGTTTTCCGCCGGGACCTCGAAGGTCGGGTGTTTCGATGTCCTCTTCTTTCTTGGAGGAGATGATGCTGTGTGCTGCCGCAGAGCCAATAAAGACGACGAGGAGCAACAGAGGATAGAGGATCAGAGTTGTTTTCAATATTCGGGCCACGGCAGTGGGCTCGGGCTCGGGGACCGTCGAGTCTGATCGAGGATACGGCCTCACGACGTCCGCCATGTTGTGTGTGCTGCAGCGAGAGGAACGAGAGAGGTCAGAAAACGGCGAGGATGGTGGCTTTGATTGGGACGGGTGCCTTATGCAGGGCCGGGGACCAGACTTACAGAAAAAAAGAGTGGTATGGGGGGGGGCAGTTTACTTGCTGAGAACCATTGCCCTGCCCGCCGTGGCAATTGCGAAGCAAGTCAAAGTCGTGAGACACGAGATCTCGTTTTTGACGAGATTCCGGCTCCAAGGTGGTGTCCTGGTTGTCGATTACCCGCCCAAGCACGCACGCACGGGGTTGGAGTGGCCACTGCAGTTCCGCCCCTTCACGTTTCTGGCTTGTGTTCACTGGGCAAATCTGGGGTCCCTCTTTTCTGCTGGGTCGTGCTGGATCCTCGTCCTGGGATCCCGGCCGGGTTGGACAGGCAGTGGCACTGTGAACGAGGGTTCACCACCACTTCTAGGCCCTGGACCCTCTCTTTTTGGTGGGGCAGCTGACTATGACTGTGGCAAAAGCCACCCGACTTGCCCTTGTCTCGAGTCAAGAACTGGTACTCGCCAGAAACGCGATGGCCGCAGCGAGTGGGGCTAAGGCTAGATTTGGACAGAGACGTGAGACCTTGACAATCAGCTGGTGACCCCTGTGAAGGTCTGCTGCGGGAAGTTGAGGGAAGGCGGAGAAGAAGGAGGGAGGGAGGGACGGTGTTCACGGCGATGACGACACACTCGAGGGGCAAAATCCCAAGGGGGAAAAGAAGAGAAAGAGTCGGGGAGGTACGACGACGACGACGACGACGAGAAAGAAAGAGAAAGGGGAGAGAAAGAGAGTGGGAGATCCGAAGACGCAAAGGAATAATGATTGTTTAATGGGTTCCACCAGCAGCAGCAGCAGCAAGCAGCAGCAAGCAGCAGCAGTAGCAGCAGGCGAAGAACGAGTGTGGAGAATTTTATGTGCGCGATGCGGTATTGAGAGTATGTAAGTGGTTAAATGGGTGAGGTGAGGTACTCTTGGGTAAGGTAGGTACACTCGAAAGAGGGAGGGGGGGTAATTGGAGGCGATTGCAGCGATCCTAGTGGGCGAGACTCGAATGCTCTGCAGCAGCCACAAAACCATTAGACTCGAAAACACCCTGGGCGTCTGCCCTCTCGTCGAGCCTGTGCCCCCTCCGCTGCAGCGACAGTGACGATATGGCTGTGGAAGAAGGTTGAAGAGGTGACGGCGTAAAATGGCTCCATGCAGGAAACGACCGCGCGCATGGGATCGGGGAATTGGAGAGTTGGGAAGTGGGATGGCACGCACACAAACCACACCCATGTCGTGGGTGTAAAGTATGTAAGGTGTGTGTATGCATGTGCCATATATGGGTATGTGAGAATTGACAGAACTGGGCGGGGGATGTGATGGGATGGGATGATGGGGTACGGAGTACTGTGTACTAACCCAGAGTACGTACTCTGTAGCGCAGTGTAGTGTAGTGCAGTGCAGTGCAGTGTAGGCAGTGTAGGCAGTGTAAAAAGGAACTGCCCAGAGGCTTCAAGTTCGCTAAACAGGCAAATGGAGGGGGTACCAACCTACCTAATAGAATTAATCCCGGCCCTGGTTCTCTTTCTCTTTGGCCCTTTTTGCTTTTGCTTCTGGGCGGGCACTGACCGTCACACAAAGATTTCCCGTCTCTCGGGAAGCGAAAGATTTAAAATAAATTTTAAACAAAATCAAAGAGGCCTTCCCGCCGACTACCTCATGTACTTGTTCCCTGTCCGCCTTGGACTACAGCGGTCCAAGTACCTAGTTGATAGGCAGGTACCTACCTTAATAAGGCAAGGTAAGGTAAGGTAAGGTAAGGTAAGGTAGGTAGTCAATGGTCGCAGGCGGAGATGACGCCCTAGTCGGTCGTTTGCTCGCGACTCGGGGGGGGCCAACCACCCCTAGGATAGATAGATAGCTTCACTAACAGCCCCGGCAGTAAAGGTAAGTAACTAATCAAACCCTGGAAGCAGACGAATATGAAGAAGCAATGCAGCGAACTGACCAAGAAAAGTCGGCGAGGCACGGAAAACAAATGTCCTTGCCCGTTCGAAGCCGCTGTCGGTGGCGGCGGCGGCGGCGGGCGTGGTGGTGGTGTTTGATGATGATATTGCGCCCCCTAACTACCTTTGTTGAGGTTGGTATCTTTTGTTGTCGTGGACCCGGGCTTGTAGCACTACGCGCAACAAAGGGTCGATCGGGACGGGGGGGGGACGGGGACGGGCAGTGTTGGACCGGCGGATGATGAGGGCGAGGATGATGAGAGACTAATAAGTCAGCCACCCTGGAAAAGCAGGGGGATCAAAGCAAAAAAGCAAACGAACGGCCGCTATCCGGGCTTCTGCTGTTGGCTGGCGAGATGCTTCAAGGCCCGTCCGGATACATGTACGGTATACGTCCGTACGAATGAACGAATAGGTAGGTAGTTCTGTGCGAGGGCCGACGAGTCAAAGCAAAAGCCGCAGTCACATCAAGCAAGTGTACCTCCGCGGTCTCTCTCTCTCCCATCCGTTTCGTATCTGGCATCAATTGGCGGTTTGGCAGCCAAACAATTGCTCCGAGTTTGGATGGCCTAGGTCCGATCTCCAGTCCCGTTTTGGCTTCGAGCGACGACAAGCGGGCAGCAGCTAATAAGCGTCAGCGGACCCCGACTAATTCAGCTAAACCCAAGTAGATTGGTAGGGCCACAAAGCCTGGATGTCAAAAGTGGGTGGCTAGTACATGTCCCCGAATCCCAGCCAAACGGCTCTATCCCTCTACCTCTTCACCGCCTGCGTCAAGCAGCAGAAGGCACAGTGACTGCAGCCGCCTGCATGCAGCGAGAGGGACAACTTTTTCCTCCCACTATGCGTACAGTACCTTACTTGCGTGGTACACGGCTCGCTTGTGTGGTGGTAATGGGGGTCCCCCCCCCCCCTGTTTTCCGCCTACAGGTCTATATATGTTTTGGTTTTTTTTTGGGGGCATGTACGTACCGTTGAACGGGAGGGGGGTGTATCTGCGAGTGTGTGGTAAAGCGAGACACGAAGCATGTAAGTCGTATGTATTTGGAGGACGTGTACTGGACGTTGGGATTTGTGTGGCGGGTGGATGATTGAACAATGATGGATTGGATGTGAAGCCCAGCAGCGAATCGCAAGCCCCGGATGGCCCCAACAGATGATGGACGGGTCGGCCGTATATGGGGCAGTGTGAGTTTATGTATATTGTCTGTCCCGTATCGTATTGTAGTGTGTATTGAACGTGCGGATTCTACACCCTTGGACGGATGAATTGCGGAGGCGATCGGGTCGTTTCGATTCTCGTGTGTTCGTTCTGCTTAGCTATTCGCTCTGCTTAGTTATGCGATCACCAAGAAAGACCCTCCCCAGCCAGCCAGCAGAGGATGATGGGCGACCGACTACTGTTAGCTAGTCTCGGTGATCAACTGATTTGATGATGGAGCCCGCCGGCCCAAGCGTCGATTCGGTGCTCGTGCCACAAGATGGCCACCTGCTTTCCGCTAGTACCGATCTCTCGGCCGTTGAAGGGTGGCCACAAGGTTGCCGATCGCCTTTCTTTCCTCTTTCTCTCTGTAGGTTTTCGATGGTGAGCCAAAAAAGAAAAGGAACGAGCTGCCGTCGCAAGCCATCCACAGGCGCGCCTAGGCCACACAAGAAAAGATTGGCAGACGGGGGGGTAGGGTGGAACGGGGGAGGGGGCCCCACGACGGAAGACTTACGAGTTGCGTAGGAGATCTCTCTCGTGCTTCCGGAGCGACCAAGGCAAAGGCTGTGTGAGCTTCCGGGCGCGGCAGAACAACTGCAAGTAAACTGTATTCCCTGCCGGAGCAGAAGCCGTTACCAGCAATGAGGTAATGGTTGGTGATGGAACCTGCAACTCCAACATGAAAGTCACGTCCACGTTATGGGAGGATGGCAGCGATCACGGCCTATTTCGGATTTCGGTCTTCTCCAATATCCTCGAGCCGGAAGCAGAAAGAAAATGGCCGTCGGTTTAATAGTTTCTGCTTTTGTCTCCATGCCCACCCAATACATACCACCATTCCCCATATCTCTCGGAGCCTAACGCCTTTCTGCTCGTCCCGCTGCGCCTGGCTCCAAAATGTGAGGCCATCCAACATGAAGCTCACACGTCGTCGAACCACACCTCCATGATCCCATCCGCCTTTTTTTTCCCTTCTGGTTTTGGGACTTACACAGTTCAACCTCTGCAAATATTGACCTCTCATCGGTTGCGAACTAGGGTGACCAGATAAAGCACGATAAAGCACGTACAGGTCGGTGAAGAAGTGGAGTCTGAAC
This sequence comes from Reticulascus tulasneorum, assembly GCA_001557505.1. Taxonomy (NCBI): domain Eukaryota; kingdom Fungi; phylum Ascomycota; class Sordariomycetes; order Glomerellales; family Reticulascaceae; genus Reticulascus; species Reticulascus tulasneorum. The sequence goes on along the minus strand of LSAX01000010.1, from coordinate 1,497,688 downwards.
ATTCAATCAGAAGCCTCCGACTCTGCTCGCCGATCCGTCAAATGCTACGCTCCTTGACATGTCATATATTCGGGTCCGATTCTGGACTCCTCTAGACGTACCCTATGTCTGGCGTCCAGCCCTTTTACAGGTACGTTTCCTACCGAGCACGCGATATGGCCTCGACTCTTTGGCCCCCTCTTTCACGTTTACGCTGCAGCCGCAGCACCATGCTTTTTCATCTTTCCATGCCATACAAACCCTTCCTTTTTCGATAGTTCCCGTACCGCCGTACTCCCGCCCCCGTCCTAGCTCTTGCGCGCATAATTCTTTTTTCGGGGCTGTCTGTTCCTATTCAACTCGAGCAACGTGTCACCCATTCCTGGCTATCACGACCAAAGGAGGCGAGTCTGTGGGGACGCAATGCAGACACCATATTACTGCTATAGGTCAGGGCAGCACAGGCTAAGGGCTGCTTTGGGCGGAAGTCACTCTTCCTAGGCGATTCCCATTCGACGCACATGAGACCCCAAGTTGGGTACAGATGCAGCCAGGCTCCTTTGCCGGTTTCCATATGAAGCTTGCCGTGAAGCGGAAACCTGGCCGACGAGTAGTCGCCCTCGGCAGTTCTGCATCTAGCCCCCCAGGCATACAAAGTGGCGTGTGGATGGGGAAGTTGGTGTGTGCGCTGCGTATCTGTATGTCTTGCTTAGGTCCACTTCAAAGGGTGGTGGGAGGAGGTCTTATTCCGCCAATGACATGACTCTCCAGTACATGGGCATTGTTATGGCGGTCTATCTCTGCTTGTTTGCTCGCTCGTCCCGACTCGGTGGTCAGCATCGCTATTCTCGACAAGACCCTCAACCACGCCCGAGTTGGGCTGCAAAACCTCCAGTCCACTGTCACAGACAGCTTCATGACGTTGAGATCATCGAGGTCCAGTGGATTGGTGTCACAAGGCTGAGACGTCATTTTACCACAGCATATGCACCCCGTATGCAAAGTTGCCTTGATTAGGTCTGGGGAAGGGGGAAAGCGGAAGGGTGGCTCGTGGGGGAAAGGCAACCAGAGTGGGACATCCCAACCCACGACGCTGCCGTTGATCCCCCACATCGTGACATCTATGCCTTTGAGCCTCAAGTTCAACGACCGTCCGTCGAGGGACGTCAGGTCTTGACCGGAGCTGGAGCAGAACATCCCAGACTTGCGTGTCTGCACCTATTCCAACGACCTCAAGGAATCCTGCGGAGGGAAATCCTGCGAGACTGCATCAAAACTGCGTGTAGGAAGGTCGCAGGCATTGTCACATATGCTCGTATTCGCTGCATTTTAGACGGAGTCAATGCGTTCGGAACCTCAATGTGCCTCCAATTCCGCGTCACTGTCCATGTCTCCCAGATCGAGGTCTATCAAGCATGTACGACGTGTTTGTCTTGTCTTGCATCCATCTGCATCCAAGGCTTCGCCCCGTAACAGCAGCGACCCCTTAGTCGGTCCAAGCAGCCCTATATGGGCGGTTCGAGTTGTGTTTGTGGCGTTCACCCCAGATTTGCCCTTCGAAGAACGGTCATGCCATCCAGCGATGCCCACCAGGACTAAGGCGTCAACATGATGGATAGTTGTCCGCAAACCAGCCCCTTCTTGACCAGAGGGACATGTTTAGTTCCCTAATAATCTTTTTCATATCCTCAACCCCCCAAATTGGTTAGGCGCTTCCTAATATAGCATTCGAGTTGCGGGAATGCTCACGTCGGAAGTTCCGAGTCGATACCAGGACCGCACTATTCTTTCCTCAACTCAACCACTCAAATCATCACATTTTTCTCTTCCTTTCTGATTACCGCAATCATCTTGCTGAGCAGAGTGCCATATGGTCTCCGGTACCTTATACTGAAGTTTATCGTTTATGTTGTGCCTCCTTTTGCGCGAGTTCAAAAGGGTTCTTCAATGGCTTGCCAATGAGACGGGTTCTCAAAGAGCAGGAAGTATCCGCCGCTAATGCCGGCAACACTCTTCCCAGAGTTCCGGTGCCTGGGTAGTGGAGACGTCGACATCGTCTTGCGTTTATGTTATTCCTCCTATCTCTGAATTTATTCGTCTCCACATCGGAGAGCAAAACCGTGAGGTCGCGTCAGAACTCGGAACGCGTGCCGTGATCTCCAGTGAATAATAGCGGCTCTGCTATTAGACTAGAGGATCACCATCCTTGATCGTTCTTGATGAGTGGAGGCCTCGCCGTGTGTGAGGCTTAGTTTTTTTTTAGCATGGAAATCTGGCGCGGGAGGATGAACACTTGCACAAGTGCTTACCTTTCAGCCGGTTGTGGTCTGCTTTGGCATCATTGTCACTTCAAGCCCACCGCGCCATCATATCGCATGTGGCTTACTGATAGGCGGATCGTTTCCGACAGGCTTATATGCAAATATCGTAGCTTATAAATATGTAGTGATCGAATAGCGGTCGATGCAAGGTCGGGACGGGGTGGCCATTGGGGGCGATGGAATATCGATGATCCAACCGGAATGCTTCCGTTTCAAAGTGTCTGAAATATCAGTCATCTGAAGCAGACCAAGAGTAATGGTTGTCATTGTAAGCAGTTGAGGTTCAAAACAGGCAGACGGACTGCACGAAGATGGAGGGGCTGGTTCTGGCGATGGCCAGGAGAATGCTACTCCCTGCGTCAAGGTCGACGTTCTACGTGCAGTCAGCCCTAAAAGACACTCTTACATGCTCAGTTCCGGTTGCTAAGTGCTATCGATACTACTGCACCCTCGGAATGAATTGGATCCCGAGATGCCGAGAAAGCGAGGGCCGAGATCAACTGTGAGTTGAAATTCGCTTGGACCCATGCGCTTACAAAACTTCTCATTGGCAGTCGTTGTGTGCTGGTCTGAGTACCACTTGTTGTTGGATTGAGTGACAAGACTACACCTTGAGACTCATGTTACGGATGGATCGTTTCATTTGCTACGTTACCCTGACAAGCTATGGCAGTTTTCAACAGTTAACAGGGTGATTAAAGTCAACGAAAGGCACACTAGAAACGAATAGCAGTTGCTGCTGTGAGAGTGAGAGAGTCCAAATAGTGTCTTCGTTCATTATTAATGCTTTGCCCTCACTCTGGTATAGGTTTGGCCGATAAGAGTCCTACTTTCTGAGATCTGCCTTCGAGATATTGGCTCTTTGGAGGGGTACCTTTAGAAACGGCGTGGCCTACTAGATATCCGAACATTGGCTTAGCTTGGGCATATCATTGTAAGCGAAGACGAGGATTCAGGAATCCTAGGCAATCGGACACAGGCGTCAGGGCGGCTTCGTAGAGTCGGGACTATGCGTTCCAGTTCCGCCTTCCGAGAACATGATGGTCCTATGACCATTGTCTACAACAAGTGGTGAGAGAATTATGCTTTAAGTCTGGTAATGGCGCTCCCCGTTGTACATCTGTGGGGGGTGGTTCGCAGATTAGTATCAGTAATTCAAATTGCAGTATTGCCTGTGCTCAAGTTCATCCCTGTCTATTACTCAAGATGGGCATACGGGGGACTCCGTGGAACCACACGTAAGCGGATGGCTTCCAGATACGCAGAGGGCTAGGAATGGGGATGGTATGCAACGCATTCAACTCCAATCGTCGCGAACTGGGTTTCTGCTGGCACTGCGGCCATGTTTCCTCCCCCATGTGGGAGAGGTGCCATTACCCCCAATCGTAGCGGCCCCTCCCCTTGCTGTCCTGGCTTTCATGATGCTGAGTTGCGATAGTCATTTAACGCAATCTCTCAAGTCGTTCTCTTAGACGGCTACTCAATTCATTGACCATCCAGGATGACATTGTCGAAGACTTTAGTCAGGATCTGGACGTGTCAAATGATTCTATGACATCTTCCCCACGGGAATCATTATGTTCCAAGAGGCAACATCAAAGCCCCGTCGGAGAGGAAGGGTCATGTTGCAAGTGGGGGCATCCCATGATACTTCTTTCATGATTTCAATCTGGCGGACCGTGGCGTGTTCTGTTGGATATCGTACCACGAGATACATTTTGGCCAAGGGTGATATTGTAATTATTAAGCTGATTACCTGCTTCAGAGTCCTCTTCTCCGTTCGATGGTGAGAAAATATGGCCAAACCCGAGTTCCCTCTGCATGCCTCGTTGGAGTCGTACAAGGATGTCTGATGACACTTCACAATTAGCAAAGAGTTTGCAAAAGCCGTTGGTCTTGATGGACCTCACAACAGTGTTCATATGATGCCATTACACTCCTCCTCATGAAGGTTCCTGGCCTACATGTATCGTCCTAGCATTGGAAGGCTTAGAATCTGATCCCAGCATTGATCTTAAGCTTGGACGCATATCTTCCGAACACATAACTCTTTGAAGCCAAGAAAGAAGCCTGATCCTTGCCAACTTGGAAGGACTTTCCGTACTCCGTACAGAACGTATCCCACGCTCGGGTTCACACTTCCCAAGCCTTCGGAATCTTGCAATTTCTTGGCAAGGGGCGGTCTGGTCACCCAGACAAGCTTTTTGATCATTACATAGTTAACTAAACGAGCCTGAACTCACCAGTTTCAAACACGAGCCCCCCACTACCTGGCGGTGGGGGGTTCAGCCTCTCTGGTGGGATTGATGGTTCTCTAAGGAAGCCACATCACAGGATTCCCTGCTTATGCCCGATGTCCGCATCAGCGCTGACGCGCCACCACGACCAGCAAGAAGGTCACACATATTAGGCACATGTGCATGTCTGACACCCATCAATCTGGGTTGATGCATTGTGCTGCCTCTTTGGATCCGATCCCACTTCTCATGACGCTCGACGTTCTACGCGGGACAAGGATGGCCCGAACGACGCAATCCAGTCATGTGGTTCCACGAGGTCTGCACGATGTGCTTGCTTATTACTCAAGCAGCCTACCATTCCACAGTTACACAGCCACACTTTGCTAGTTTCAGAAGGAGGTGGAATCCCCACGGTTACCGGCTTGCAGCAACGATCTAGCGGTGAGGGGTATATAGACGGGTGGGGAGGCATGACCACACCATAACGTGTCGCAAACCCGAAACTCCCAGCTTCAAAACGTAGAGCCGATGATGTGACCATGGCGTTAGAATATGAAGGTGATCATGGCATTGGTCTGATGTATCATCGGGCCCTGCTGCGGGAGTATTGAACCGACCGAATGGGAGGAAAACACATGGACAAACCGCTTGGGTCGCCCGCGTCGATGGAAGGGTCTAATGCCTGATTGACAACTTTGTCAAAGCTCGAGGTGTGGGAGCGTCCGTCGACCGGTGAGTGGTAAAGACTAGCTGGGGGGTCCATGACCAGGGGTCTGAAGGAAAAAGAAAGCACAGCATCCATAGATGGAAAAATCCCCAGGCCTGGCACATGTTGATAAGGCCGTAGTCATTGACTCGGCTGGAAGCATCCAATCCACGATACAGGCCATTCAAGCCGAGGACGGCTCACTCGCTCATCTCGGCAATGATTGTCCCACGGGAAGGGCCGTCGTGGCCGTGCTCTAGGATGGTTCCATGGTATCTATCTGTGGTTGGGTAACGCACCGAGCCCGGCCCGGTGGCTGGCAGCCGAGAGAGAATATCACATTGTTTTCGAAGCGGCAAGTCACCAATCTCCGTTTCCAGTAACTCGTTGGTGCGGATAACCTGGGTACCTCTGCCGGTACCTCTGCAGTGTATCGTGACAAAAAGGTTAAGATGATTTTGCACACGGAAGGATAAGAGGAAACAATCTTGGCGACAAGGCTATGATATGAGACTCGGCCAGACTCTATCCCCGCGCTGGTAGCCCAGGTCACGGGAATTTCTCGTCGACTTGGCTCACATCTTTCAAGCAAGGAGAGCCTTGAGCGACTCATGCCAGGAGAGGAGGTGAGTAATATCTGGCCGGGAAGTGATAGAGATGTATCAATCCGACTGTAGCCTGTGAAAGTGCACCGAGTTATGTGTAAACATCGAAAGCCATGATCTATCCAAGTAGAACAAAAGCTCATTGTCATGGAGTGTAGTTGTAATTGTTTTGAAGACGAGATGTTAGAAGTGGACATCTTGAAAATCCCCCACGTGCCGCTTTCTAAATTCGGAAACCCCTGCATAATTCAGCCTTGCGGGCACCAAATGCGTCCCTACATTCAGCCTCGCCACCAGCCGACCTCATTGACAAAACAATCCATTCATTCCAGGCGACCATCCATTGCTCTCAGGCGACCCGTCAAGCTGCGTAGGCGACCAATCTCTTCGACTTTTTGACAATGTTCGTACTGACTCGTTCCCCAGGACTTACCTGCAACGCCCGCATGACCCAATCTATCCGCGGGCTGCTGATCATCACCCAAATCGACCCTTACGCCGCAAATCTCCAAAACCCTTTGCTGGCAGGGAGGGCATCTGGAGATTTCATCTGCGCCGAGTCTCTCGAGGGAGGGGACATTTGACGGACGATACTGGTGATTCAAGAGAAGGAGATCTTGGGAGGTGTTGATCGCCGACACATCACAGCCCCCGTCGCAAATATGTCAAACCAACCATCCACACCGGTGAAAGTTCCGCCGTCAGCAGCGAATCATTCAGCAGCAACACTAGATCCCGATTTGAGATCGCAGATAAACACATTACTGCTGCGTGATGGGCACGTCGCAAAGTAAGCCCCCTTCTACACCGTGCCACTGCATTTGAACCTTAAAGCTAAAATGCGGCTGCAGAATCCAAGATCAACTACTTCACACCCTACACTCGAACTCCTCGAACTGGCCTACAACAGTCCAGAATCACGCCATCAACCTCCTTCGTACCGGCGAAATAACAAACTTCCCCGCCCTGCTTCGCCGCGTCCTCGACGATGTCCGCCACGACACTCTCCTCCCAAGTGCAAAGACAAATGGAACAACAGAGAAGAAGACAAATGGCGCCTCGTCCTCGGAATCAAGCCTGGCAATTCCGACAGCCGTGGTAGACGAGGCACTGAAGTCCACCAGGGAGAGCTTAGAGGCGGTTTGTGAGATCGAGGAATGAAAAGGTAGGATTGGGCTGACGGAGGTGTAGGAAGAAGCGCGGGGTCAATTGATATGGGTGGAGGAGGATGAGGAGGATCGTCATAGTGAGGGATGGGGATGGGATTTCGGCTTGCCTGGGGAGACTACAGAATACGATGACACGAGGACAAGGCAAGGAGGCGGGATTTGACCTCGTGAGCTTCTGGCTTGGATCGCTGGGGCTCTGCGAATAGGGGACTTGTACAAAACTACAAACCCTCAGGGCATTGAAATAAAAAAAGCGCATGATATCGTGCATACATAGATGCTATCGTAATGTTAAGGACAAGAGATAGCCGGTGCCATTAAAGAGTGAAAATGGAACTGCTCCGCTAATGCTCCCGGAGCTTGGCTATTTCGTGTGCGACGGAAGGGTTGCAAAACTTTTGAAGTTATTGTTGATATCGATGTGCAATACGATTTCTTGTAGCGCCACGTACGTAGAGGGTGAGGAAAGATGAGCAAACTAGTCAATTTAAGAAATCTATCGTAACCTTCAATCGCAGTGGCGATCTGAAATCTGACCTCCGGGAAGGACCACAGCTACGTTGCACAGCTGTTGTAAGAGATAATACTCTTCCCCATCCACCTTGAAGAGATGTTGGTGGCATTGTTGATCAACTTCCCATTGTCTCTACCAGTCTACCAACTCCCCCATCCCCAAATTTCCCAGCCAGGAAGGACGGATGAGCTTGATCCTATCCACAATCTGTGTGCGTTTGCCTCGATATGCAGAGTGTATCAGAAGCAAGGAAAATAGAATACAACGGACGAAGTATGAGTCCCTAATTAGGTGGTCGTTTTAAGACTGCCACTCTAGTCATAGAGATCATCATCGTTGCCAGCATCACCGAATGAATTGCCAGCACCTCCATTGGTACCACCTTCGCCACCTGCCTCTGGGAACTTGAAAAAGGCACCAGGACCGGTATTCTTCATCTGCTGGGCAAATGCCTCATACCGGCGGATCTCGACGTCAGTCACGGATCGGCGGGCGGACTGCATAGCCTCCTCGAAGTGACGCTTGGTGAGTTCAGGCACGGGGTCCTCAGGGTCCTCGTCCATGGCATCAACGTCGCCAGCAGCATCACGAGCCTTGACACGTTCGATTTCCAGACCAATAGACTCCTTGATAGCCAGCTTGACAGCACGCTGGGTGATGAATCCAAGATCGGCACCAGAGAAGCCGTGAGTCTTCGATGCAATGAAGTTGAGGTCAACATCGCCGGAGATAGGCGTCTTGCGGAGCTGAGCCTGGAGAATACCAAGACGGGCTGGCTCGTCAGGCAGAGGCACGTAAATAAGTGAATCGAGACGTCCTGGACGGCAAAGAGCAGGGTCTAGCTGTTCGGGTCTGTTGGTGGCACCAATAACGAAGACGTTCTTCTTCGAGGTCATACCATCCATTTCTGTTTCATATTAGTTGGCTGCATAGCGCGGGTAGAATGGGCTTCATTTCCACTTACCAGTTAGCAGTTGGTTGACAACTCGGTCGGAAGCACCGCCGGCATCACCGACGGACCCGCCTCGAGCCTTGGCGATGGAGTCCAACTCATCCAAGAAGACAATGCAGGGGGCAGCAGCTCGGGCCTTGTCGAAGATATCTCGAATATTGCTCTCGGATTCACCAAACCACATGCTGAGAAGTTCAGGCCCCTTGACAGAGATGAAGTTGGCGGCGCACTCGTTTGCGACGGCCTTGGCCAACATAGTCTTACCCGTACCTGGGGGACCATAGAACAGGACACCTCGGGATGGGGAGAGACCGAACTTGAGGAACATCTCGGGATGATCCACAGGGTATTGTACGCTCTCTTGGAGTTCCTGCTTGACCTCTTCCAGACCACCGATATCTTCCCAGCGGACGTTGGGAACTTCGACGACGGCGACTTCACGAAGGGCGGACGGGTTAGAGACACCAAGAGCAAATCTGAAGTTGTCCATGGTAACACCAAGAGAGTCGAGAACCTCGGCGTCAATGGTATCCTCGTCAAGATCGATGAGGTCCATCTTCTCACGAATCTGCTGCATGGCGGCCTCGGAGCAAAGAGCGGCAACATCGGAACCGACATAACCGTGGGTCTCAGAAGCAATCTGCTCCAGATCAACGTCATCACCAAGCTTCATGTTCTTGGTGTGGATCTGAAGGATCTCTAGCCGACCGGTCGGGTCAGGAATACCGATGTCGACCTCGCGATCGAATCGTCCGAAACGTCGGAGGGCGGGGTCGATGGAGTTGGGTCTGTTGGTCGCAGCCATAACCACGACATTTGAACGAGCCTTCATGCCGTCCATGAGAGTGAGGAGCTGAGAGACGACTCTTCGCTCGACTTCACCGTTGGTCTTGTCTCTCTTGGGGGCGATGGAATCAATTTCGTCGATGAAAATGATAGCGGGTGAGTTCTTCTCGGCTTCCTCAAAGGCTTTTCGTAGATTCGACTCGGATTCTCCAGCCATTTTCGACATGATTTCCGGGCCGTTGATCAGGAAGAAGAAGGCACCAGTCTCGTTGGCAACAGCTCGTGCCATCAACGTCTTACCGGTACCCGGAGGACCGTACAACAGCACACCTCGCGGTGGCTTGATTCCGATAGACTTGAAGAGTTGAGGGTGTCGTAGAGGAAGCTCAACCATTTCTCGGATCTGGGCCATCTGCTTCCGGCAACCACCAATATCATCGTACCCAACCTCGTTCAGGTTGTTCTCCTCCTCGTCTCGCTGGATAGGCTCGCCTTCACAGTGAATGACGGTATCTTGAGCAACGATGCCATACTCTGGTGGATCGACCTCAACGACCTTGAATTCCACCTGTCTCATACCACCACGAACGATGAAGAGATCGCCTTGCCGGACTGGTCTATATGCTTCTCGGAAGTATGGGGCAAGGAAAACATCGAAGAGAGATCCAGTCAGACCTTCGACAGTATCGGCAATAGGAAGGACGGCAATGCGCTTGGCCTATCAAAAGTAAAAGAGTTAGAATTTGACATAGCAGAGAGTTTACTAGGCGGCTACTGACATATTTGATATCCGGGCACGGGTGGATGGTAATGACGTCGCCGTGCTTGACACGCAAGTTGTGACGGACGACTCGGTTGATGCGAGCACTGCCGTCATCGAGATCATCATCTGCCAAGACAATCAAGACAGTGTCCTTTCTCTTCTTGCCGCGAACCAAGACGGTGTCGCCGCGGAAGAGCTGGAGGGTCTCCATGGTGTTTTCGGAAAGCGCGATGATGGAGTTGTCATCGTTGACGGCATCGGTGACCCTACTATCATCAGTATACTAATCACTCACGGACGGCTCATTTACATACATCAACTGATTTGGCTTCTTCTTCTTCTTAAGGATTGCGGTCGCAGTATCCTTTTCCTATTCCACCGGTTAGTATTATCCTGTCGTGATGGTATTGTCTCGGGGGTCACAAACATCTCTGGGCTCAGCGCCAGATGCATCGCTGTTCAGGACGAGTTAGCTTTGATCGGAATACAACATCCACAGACGGTGCTGGGTGTTCAGATGATGACTTACGCCAAGTTGACCTTCTTCTTGTGCTCAACTGGCTGATCCGGTTGAGGAGCCATCTTGTCTGTTTGCTTGGTTGGACGTTTGTTTGCAGGGTGTGATGAGAACGGGTTCAACTCCAGCTGAGGTGTCAGCAGGCAGGGTGTGAATGACTTGGGATGTTTTGCGTAGATTCGGAAGGGGGGAGGGAAAGAGAGAAGGGTTTTTCTTATGTCCCTCGGATGTTGTGATGGAGATGGAAAGGTCGAGGTGGAAGGTTGGAAGGTCGGAGCTGTCCAAAACGAAGGCTCCGGGAGGCAAGCAGTTGTGGCCAGAGGCGGCATTCAACAGTTACTAAGTGGTAGGCCGGCCAATGAGGTCACCGAAAGGCGCGGATTAACTATTTTACGGTGGCATACCCGCTTAAGTAAGACAAGTTAGCAGGGGCTCATAGAGGCCCAAGCTCTATGGTTTTAGGCGTGGCCAACCAGTGGAAGCTTCCAACACATTCCACTTGCTGACGTCCGGCAGAGCCCACACTGACGCTCGCAGTAAAATAATGGCCCAGGTACATCGCAGGCAGCTGTTGGCCACGCACACACACGTTTGTTTGCGCCAAATCATGCACTAACTCATTACCAGCAGCATCTCACAGGTGGCCACAACTTTCCACAGCACAAGTGGCCAAAGCGACGTCGGACTGGCATTTCCACAATTCAAAGACGCACCACCGGGTGTTTAGCCCGAACTGTGACATGCAATACGTTATGATTGTAAGAGAGCGATCCCTTCCTCCGTCCGCTGCATGAAAGCCGACCAAATATTTTTGTTCCCCATGGTCCAATCCACTCCGTCTCGGGTGGTGAGAGGCATATCATCAAGAGGCAAAGGAGAGTAAAGAAAAAGAGAGTCTTCCTCCCGACCACCGCTAGCCTCCCCTGGTTACATAGTAGTCCTGTTCTTTGCAATTCCTGGAGTAGATCAGGATCTTCGCATCAATGAAGAATACTCCACAACAACCCCAGTGAGGTAGGTCCCCAGTCGAGGTTGTCGTTTACTGATCAGGGAGCGGGAATTCAGTATTCCCAAAAGCGGTAGCTTGACTGTTCGTGGTGTGCAAGCGGCCACGTAGCGACCTTTGGACGCCAGCCTGCATATGTCCCATCTGGCTGGAACATATGGAAAGCATCGGCAGGGCCTCTCATAGTTGGAACCACATTGAGATGGTGCTCTAGCTGGCCGATGCCGAGAATATGGGTGCCCGTGGCTGGGCCGCCAGCTGCAATGCGGGTAGATCGATTGACTATCTCGAGGAATGAATCGCGCAGCCAAGAGGTGGCCGGAGTAGCATCATAACCGGCCAAAGCGTGATCGTGGCTGGAAGTGTCTGGGTTTCTTTATTCTTATTAGCATCTATTTACCATGGGAATTCGCCTTATTACAGCGGGTGGTTTCTTACTGGTTCGAACTGGTCGATGCGTTTGACCCAATCTCTACGACATTGGAATTGATGCTCATGCTTTGCGAAACCTGGCTGCTGTGTTCGATTTATTGATTGTGTAGCTGGTAGTTGAGAGGTATCTTTCTCGAACCACTAGTTGAGTGGTAACAATGGGGTGTTGGGAAGACCGGACTGGCGAACCTGGTACCGTTCAACCAAAACTGGCTGATGCTATCCAGAACAACGACTCCACCGAAAGATTTATATATGATCGGTAGCCACACCTTCAATGGTTTCCCTCCCGCTCCCGCATCCTGGTAAAATTTCTTTGAATCATGGCGTTGAAGGCCGGACTCCCGATCAAGTTGCACAGTGACTGCATCCATCCCGAATCCAGTAATGTGTCCAGGGCTGTGCAGTCAGTAATGAGGCACAATGCGCCAGCCCAGCCTATCACCCAACAACCACAGCCAATCACCCAATGCCCAGCGCTTGCAAGGCCGCTATCTTGTGAACTCAGCCTTGGCGGGTCTGGAGACCAGCTTTGCACCATTCATTATTGGTGTGGCTTTCACGATCAGATGTGCAGGACTACAGAATCCGGGAGAAACATGGCGGTGGAGCAGCACGGCTACCTGACAACCTCGCACAATAGAAGCCCAATTCAGTATGAGGTCCCCTCTAACTCAACCCGACTGGACTGCCACCGTAGCCGGTTGATGGGCCGGGTACATACTCTGGCTAATAAAATCTACGATTGATAAGGTAGCCTCCCTCTCCAGTGACTGAGCTGCAAAAAGGTGGCCGTCCGCAGCATGACACCTGACAAATACGGCCTCCCCCTCCTCAACCCCGCGCATACTTAGGTAGGAAACCTCAGTAATATGCGACGGCAACCAGCGGATCATGGTACTACCTAAGCTGTCGTCCATGGAGTCTCTCATGCCCACGGTCATCCCCTAACCACCTACATACCAAGGAAGGGACCACCCCACTTTCAGGCCCCCCACTGGAGGCTTCGTAGAATTGAATGCGGGAGCCTCAGCCAGCTGGTACAGCAGTTCATGCAGTGGTCCGTCGAGAACCGAGGAATCAGCCCCAGCAAAATAGGTTCTGGTTTTGTTAGGCTTCCTAGTTCGCCTCTTTACGGCAGTCATTCAATATCTCTGAAACAAAATTCCTTCGTAATTTTTGTGGCTCATGTCCTCTACGGAAGCTAGGTTCGTGCCGCTCTCCCTGTGCTTGAAGTGTGCCCAAGTGTCTGCCTTTGGTCTCCTCTGAGAGTGCGCACAACAGGCTGCAATTATTAGTGTGCTTGTCCCCTCTTCAAAGCGTCAATCCCGCAACCCCGCAGCTTTGCTTCTGGCCCCTGGATTCAGCCCTGAGAGAATGACATTCCAGCGCCATATCCCTTCCGCCAAGAACTACCCAATAGTGCAACGTCTGCCCATGATGTATGACCCACGAAAGAAGTCAACTTCCTTAAACCCGGGGATTTTTGTGTAAAGTATCAAGCGTGAAGGATTACTCGGCCAGCTTTGCCAGGAACTCACGGATGCGCTTATTTTCCACTTCAGAATGACTTAGAAAGGCAAGCATTTTTAACCTTCAACGGCTGCTTGATAAACTCCAAAGGCAATCTAGAAGTTTCCCTAAACCTCGACCATTTTCCGATGTTCCAAACCCATGCTTGAAATCGAAACGCCAAAAGAATGCAACTCCCAGGTATATATGATCTGTGCCTCTGGCAATCTCCAGCTTCCCGCCATCACTCAGGTCTCTATTCCTGTTCTGGCGACTTCAATATTCGTCAGAGGTGAACATACCTTGGTACCGCATCTGCAGCACCCATTTATCATCAAAGTCGATGCCTCTGCGAATCTTGGTCCCAGCCTTCTTCCATACCGCAGCTCCGAGGCCCATGTCGGCAATAAACAGTTTCCATTCATCGTCATCGGCGACATGGGCGTGACTATCCGCCCCCGTGCTGAGGTTGTTATCCTGATTGCCATCGGCTTGCGGAGCCATTGCTTCGAAAAGACCCTTTTTGGGTGCGCCCATGGCAACCACATATCGCGGCTTGACATATAGACGACTCCCATCGATAATGTTCACCTTGCCCGAGGAAGGATCGATGCCGGTAGGGACATCTACGGCAAGGACAAAGGCTTCATTTCTGTTGGCCCATTCGATCAGCTCATAGACTGTAGCCTGATCACCTGTCCGCAGTTCCTCGAACGAAATAGCTAGCCCAAGTAGCGCATCAATGATGAGCGTAACGCTTGGTGGGGTGTTCGAAGTCGTTGTTTTGCGAAGTTGCTCGAACAACTCTAACTTGTTGTATATCCGCCCTCCGAAGTTTTTGAAGATTCGTATTTGTTGCCGCATATCTTCCAGCAGGTCGCGCTCACGTTCGATACCAACCACACAAGCAAGAATGTTAACCCCTTTGTTTCGTAGGTGTCGAGCTGCCGAAACGGCTCTTATGCCCGACTTGTTGTTTCCAGCAAGGACCACAATAGTAGCAGTACTTGCCGCTGTTGCTGTTGGCGGGTTTGCACCGCCCGTGCCCAAGCGGACCTGAATCGCAGGATCTGCTAGAGCTTCCAAGGCTACCTCACCGATGCCTCGGCCAGCATTCTCTGTCATCATGTCCTCAGTCAACCCAATCTCATTGGCCGCAATATTCTCAAGATTGAGCATCTGCAGAGCAGAAACGGTTTCCAACCGGCGATTCGAAGGGAGTAGATAGAAACCAGGTTGAGTGCCGTGTTGCTGTAGCTAGTTAGTCATGGCATCTGCTTCTGAGCAAGGCAGAATTTTGGAGGGTTGGGTGGGACATACTCCTGAATTGACACGATTGAGCGGCTGGCTACTATTAGTCGCGCTGGCTTTCCGCGATTGCGACCTGCGAGCCCCTCCCGTTTTACTGTCTGCTCTCCGATTGCTCTGGCCGCTCCTTACTTCTCGACCGCTCAGCCGCTCCGCACCGTTGGCACCGTCATCTGCTTCACTATTCCAGAAATCGTTGGTTGGCTTCGGTATATTTAAGGGCAAGTCGAGCACGTTCTCAGTATGGTGCAGGTTCTTTCCGCCCGCCGTGCCGGGCTTGACCCGACGATTGTGCGATACTAATCGGTCTGCTTCATCGACGACGTCCTCTTTGCGCATTTGGTCAAATATTGTGCGCTTGTCAAACTTGGCCAGGCTCCCTTCAAAGTCGAACTCCCCCATGTCCTCGGTCACGTCTTCAGAAGCCCAGCCATTGTCGGGCCCTCCCTGCTTCCCCTTACCGCCGTTCCGCTTCAGCGAGCTGAACGGCTGAAAGGAAGGCGTGCTCTGTAAGATGGGAGTCTGCCTCCAGCCCTTGCCGCGGTTCCCTTGGGCTGGCCCTGCAGGTGAGCTGTCCAACTGTGGCTCGTCTTGTAAGCCATTTTTCGGCTGCCGGTTTCCGCGCGATCTTCGAGTCTTCCTCTTGTGGGATTGCCCCTGGGCATCCTGGAGTCCAAGCCCGCTTCCCCCTGCAAATTGGTCGGCTGTAGGAGTCGAACTTTCCGCATGCATACCCTTGACCGAGCCCTCCAAGCCAATGGTCGGCGTAGTCTCTCTCGACCTAGCACCAAGTTGTATAGTTGGCAACGGCCCCGGCTGCCCTGGCTGGGGATCCCTCTTTTCGCTGGTGTTCGACTGAGGTTGGATCTCGCTCCCACTACGAGAGATGGACCCGGGTCTCTTTCCCAAACTTAGAATAGCCGGGTCCGTAAACGCTGGTTGCGCGGGTTGGGTAATGACGGGAGCCGGGACGGGACTGACGCCAGGGGCAGTGAAGGTATTCGGTGCTATATCCTCCTTGAATTCGGAGAGCTCGTAAATGTTGCTCGGATCAATGATAATTCGAGGAATCCATCTGTCTGTGCCGACAGCGAAGACTGCGATCCAACACCTGTCAGTTGAATGTGCCAAGTGATGTGTAATTAACAGACGAGACCTACCATTGCTAAGCGTGAGACTTGAACCAGCCTCGATGGCGCTGACAGTCCCCTTCAACTGTGTTCCTTCTGGCTTCTTGAGTGTCACCAACATCTGCAGGCCGATGAACTCCATGGCGACGAGCTCTGTCAGAGCACCAGGCAGGTTCGCGTCAGTGTCGTGTCGATGCCAGAGGGTTGTGCGATGTTGTGGTCAACCGACGGACGGACAGACACGTCACTAGAAAACCAGCAACCGTAAAGTCGTCACGAGTAGCTGCGTGATGGTCAGTCCTCTTGTGAGGTTCGAGATTGAAGATGGTTGACCTGCAGCTACCAAGGTAAGGTAGTTGAGGTCGAGGCCCATAGGTGACCTCAGCTCCTTCCGGGTAACTTTTTCTTTATCGATAGGGTGAGTGGTCACGAGGGGTCAATGCGGGAGATGTTGCGCTAGAACACCCAGCGACGCATCTCGCGGCAGATCCTCAATGCGATGATTTAACAGGAAGTATCAAGCTATTTTTAATTTCTAGAAATCCCAGGTAGGAGACCGCTTTTCGTTCTGCTTCCAACTCCTCCTAAAGGGCATCAATCCTAGTAATTATTACCTTATGTAGGATATTGAAAATGTTTCAGGACGTGAGACAAGGGACTAATGCGTTGAACGCACCGAATCTAGCCGTTCACCAGTGCCAAATAAAATAGTCAACTCCATTGCATGAGGATGAGAGGATATTGGCTGAGAATTGTAGGTTTGTTCTTAGGTGATACATGCATATCTACAGATGCCAAGACTTAGGATCATGTAAGATCCTCAGCGGTTCCTGCTCCTGCTGCATGCGTTCCAGGCATTTCGCTTGCCGACAGAACGCCAATTATTCCTTCAGTTACGCCTATTTCGGGGACGAATCCACTCCCCCGAATGTCCAGGAGAAACCCGCGAAATGCTGTAGTTAGTCATTCACGCAAGTCTAGCCGTACGCCGCCGCCATGGCCTCCTCATCATCGTCTAACTCCACAACGACCCTACCCTTCCTCACAGAGGATTCTGATCTGCCAAATGACTGCGATGTGCCTTTGCTTTTGTCAACAAAATCAGACATGGCTGCCGGCTTTTTTGTGAGGGCTTGCTCCGCGCTGTATAGCTTGTTGTAGAACTCGATGACGCGAGCATGAGCCATGACCTTGCTTTTATCAAACCGAAGGACCTGGAGTCCTTGTTGGCTGACAGCTCGACTCAGAGCAACGTATGCCTGTCCCTTTTCGAAAACCTTTCCGAGGTCAACCTTAACCCTTTCCAGCGTCTGTCCCTGTGCTTTATGAATGGACAACGCCCACGCGAGAATCAAAGGCAACTGGCTGCGACTGGCTTGTATCTCACCAGTCGGCAGTTCCACCTTCCAATCCTCTGGTACACATAGAATTACGCGTTTTGATCCGTCAGATGCAGAAAACTCTACCACAGGATATTCTTGCGATCCTCCATTCATCGCCTCTAGCTCGCGGCTGAATGCTTTGATCTTTTTCTTCGACTTGGCATCTGGTTCCATCTCGAGGTCTGATCCGTAATCGACCGCGCTCCAGCTCTCGAAGCTTGATTCGCTCATGAACCGTATGACTTTTCCGAGAGATCCATTGACGAGGCCTTCGTCCATATTTTTGATAAGCATCACTTGGGCGCCTTGCTTGAGCTCTAAAGCCTTGGGAGCCATCATGTTCTGGAGTAGCCGGTCCCGCATGACAGGATCTCCGGCATCATGGGAGTCATATCGGTAAGATTTCCCCGGCAGGCCACGCAACCGGCTCTGGTTCGCATTGTCAACTTCATATCTTGTCGGGAACAACTCAGTCATATCCAGTCCGTCGTTGAATTGGAGCGGCCGCGCCAAATTCTTGAAGGCTCTCACAGTATCCTCGGAGATTCGTCCCAGGCGCATTTCGTTGAGCATGCCGGCAAATTCTACCAAGATTAGCATGCCGTCCACAGAACGCAGTTAGGGACCGTCGTTTCTTACCTGGATCCTTTTGGCGGAATACCTTCGTCAGGCCAATGGTGTGGTCGATCGAGGTATTCCACGTGGCAGCCTCAAACGCGAACTTGGGTTCCCGCTTCTTGTCGCCATCCGGGACAGGAGGAAGCTGGAAAAAATCGCCCGTGATGACTAGTTGAATACCACCCCATGGCCTGCCATTGTTACGGATGGTCCTTCCGATCTGTGACAGCTTATCGAATAACTCTCCGTCAACCATGGAAACTTCATCGATGATAAGGACCTTCGTTCTCAGCCATCTGTTCTTGGCTTTCGGATTCCGTCGGATTTTTTTTACGAGAACTTGAACATCCTCCTTTCCAAGGCCTATGCCCGAGAAGCTGTGAAGTGTGATACCACCAATATTGCAAGCTGCTAGACCGGTAGAGGCAGTAACCGCTAATCTCTCCGGATCTCGTACCCATTTCCTCCTGAGTTCAGTAATCATAGATCTCATCAAGATGGATTTACCAGTGCCGGCGGAACCGGTGAAAAACACACTCTGACCTTTATTGATTACGAGGTCTTGTACATGCATTTGCTCTTGACTTAGAGTGAATGGAGCAGCCTTTTTGGCCAAATTGGCGCGGACAGTCTCCTGGATCTCTTCGCTCGGCAAGTCTTGGTCCTTGGTGGATTTTTTAAGCTGCTTTTGCTGTGCTTTAACAGCACTGGCAGTTGTGTTCCAGGGAAACTGGCTTTTCGCCTTTGGGGCTGGTGTCAGTCCGCCTCCCCATTGGCGGCTTTCAACATCTTCATCCTCAAAATCTCTGGCTTCTTCCTTGTTCTTCCAATTCTTCGGGAGACTGCGTTTTTTGGGCGCAGGGAGTTCGGACGGATCAAACTCGTCCTGAGACTCACGCTTCAAAGTGCTTTCGGTTGAGGTGGTACGTGTCGAGGTGCTGCGGGAGAGAGGTGGCAGGAAGTGTTCGGCTGGAGATGACGACCAGTCAATGTGCTGTGTGGGTGGTGGGAAAGGCTGTGTTACGACCGATTGCCTTGGCTTGGGAGCGGTCATGTTCGCTTTCGCGGGCATTGGCAGAGCGGAAGGAGCTTCATAGTCCAGATCGAGGTTGTCATCATCGCTGAAGTCATCTTCTGCAAAATACACGGCGGGTTTCGCTTTGGATTGTGGACCTTGACCAGCTACACGGCCTGGCTCTTCTCGAAAAGAGTCGGACTTGTTGTACAAGGATGCCAGGGATCTGCCGCCGGTTCCAAAGGTAGAAGTGGTATTTGGTCGGTTGTTCGCAAACTGGGTGACACTCGTGATCCTTGGCTTCGAGTTGTTTGTAGATGAGGTGTTCCTCGCTGATACGGACGTCGCAGCTTGGCCTGGGGCACCGCTAGACCTGTTCCACTGCTCTGCTAAGTTCCCATTTTGCATCGTATTAGGGCTGCTGGATGGGAATAGCTGCTTTTCCAGAGCATTCCGTGGAGGCGGCGCGCTCGCGACGTAGAGCTTGTTCGCTCTACCTAACATGGCGTCAGGAATGGCGCTTGGGCTGGTGCCGTGTGCATCAACACGAGCAGCTTGTAAAGCTTTCTGGGTGAAATTGCGTCGTATCAGCGAGGGTCGAAGTGCCAGGAGGCTGTGAAGTCCAGCCGTCATATACGGACGTGAATCGGCACTCAATTGTTGTGTTTATCGGGTTGTGGTGTGTATGGGTGTTTCCTGCCTCCGATAGGGGGTATTAAACATCACAGCAGGTTCGTGTCACCGCGTCAAAGTGGAAGATCGACGCTAAGATAGCAATTGGTTTGGCGTTTGTTTTGGTGGGTCGGCTGAACATGGGCTTAGGTAATCGTTCCTCTCACAGCATGTCTTGTCAGGAACAGCTTCCACTGAAACAACCAAATAACTAGACAACCTCACCCAATCAGTCCGGATTTGACTCTCGGGTTCACCAAAGCAGCTGCTTGCAGATGAAAATAATCCTTTACACCAATTGAGGTGACGGACATGTCTTCCCAGGCAGACTTCGTTTCAATACCCAATGGAATTATGCTCAAAATGAGGCATTGGCTGCGATTCGTCCACGTTCCACCACCAAATTAACCATCTCCGCACTGCGGACCGGCCCATGCAACTAATCTGCAGGAGTCTTGCATCAGATTGGGCAGAGGCTCACATAATGTCCCATTAGGCATGAACCTCACCTCTCTAACAATGCGGGAAGCCCAATCCCCCACGCAGCCTGGGCTGCCTATAAAACCCGCGATCCCAACTCTTGGGTCGCTGGTGCGGGTTGAGGTAATGCTCCATATCTAGTCCCCTCGTGATATTTGCATTTTCGTACATGTCACACTTCCTCGCATTTCCGGGTCAAGTGCGTACTGCAAATGAGGTACTAGTTTGCTTTTTGGCACTACATACCAAGGAACAGGAAAGTACAGGTGACCACAAAGGCCGGCTGCTTTCATAAAATGAGGATGGAAAAGATAAAAGCAGAATACACCACATCCTGTGGTAGAATCACGAGGTAGCTCGACCCCATAACCATGAGGTGATCCCTCTGAAGAATCGAAATGCCAGCTCACAAGAGCCACCGTAAGTGTCCCGAAACCGCCCAGCCCACTCCCTGGCATATAACCGTACAGAACAGTCCATACAGGACAGTGCGATCCAACATCCTGCAAAGTGCATCATGGGTGGAAACCAGCCTCTCAGCGATAACCTGCTGGTACATAGGAGCTATTCCTTCTGCCACGGCCAAGCGGAGCAAATGGGTTGTCAGGCTCAATATAGGGAAGCCGTTCCCTTTGTCTTAGAAATGGCCGAGGTCCACGCTCATCCCGCATGTCCGGTTCCTCCATCGCGAAGACATCCTCTTCAAAATGCTGGCGTCGAAGTCGATTCTCCATCACTCGACGCCGCCGGAACTCATCTTCTGCAATCTCGGCCTCTAGATCCTCTTGATAACGCCTCTCCTCATCGTGACGGTGTTCATCTTCTATTCTGAGCCGCTCAAATCGGTCAAGGTCATCTTCAAGCCTCTGGCGAGCCACTTCATGCGGACTGACCAGGCGGATGCTCGGACGTCTCTGAATCACGCGAGGTGGCAATGCGGTTCGTGGTCGATATACGATGCCATCAAGCGACCGAGGCTCGAAAGCCCGCGCAGCTGCCCTTTCATCCGCCCTCCCAGCATTGTACATTTCGTCCCTCAACATCTCCAACTCAATCGGAGACGGTAGAGGTATCGGCGATGGAGGGGCTGGAACAGCAGGCACTCGAGCTGGATAGCTATCTAAGATATAATGCTGTTCATGCCTGGAGTGGCGTCGCGGTGCCGACTCAATGCCATACTGCTCTGGACGATCATGATGCCGATGTCGGCTTCTACTTCGACGACGGCCATGCTTCCAGGAGCGTGATTCGCTGGACACCGAGGAGTTGGGGGTGAAATCTGTACCATCCATCGAATCCGAGTATTCCGAATATGAGTCACGCGAGCTCTTCGGCGAATGCTGGTCGTGGCCTCCACTCTTTTTGTTCTTGACAATCTGAATGACTTGGGGTTGCTGCTTGTTTGCCGCTGGTGGCTTTTGAATCTGTGCAGGGGGCAATTGACGAAGCTGCTGCTGCTGCTGCTGTTGTTGTGGCTGCATCATCTGCTGTGGTGGAAACATCCTCATCTGATGTTCTCTCTCCCGCTGCACACGGATGAATTCTTTTTGCTGAAGCATGGCAATGGCATTCTCCTCTGGGCGGGGGAGCCTCTTGAAGAAGGCCGTCAGCGAGACTCTCATGAACTTTGGCTTGTGCTTTCGCTCTCTTGATGCGGAAGAACCCCTCCTCCCAATTGTCACCTTCTTGACTTGCTTATTCTTCGACGTAACAAGATACTGGTGGGGGACAGAGTGTTTGTCGAGCTTCTTTAGTTGGTGATCGATTTGGGCCAAGACGTAATGATACCGACCATCAGGCTCCATTGCAGTCAACTGTTCCTGAGCTCGCTCAAGTTGCCGCTGCTGAGGTGGTATCAGGGACGCTTTCTTCTCGCCAACTGACTTGGTGGTTCTATCGAGAAGACGAACTAGTCGGGTTGCGTCCTGCTTCGATAAATCACGAATCTCTGTGCGAATCACATTCTCCCACGATGGCTGGGTGGGATAGCCCTCGTCGTCAATCTCGTTCTCATCATGCAGTTTCTCGAAGCGATAGATGACATAATCCGCCAACTTTTCTCTCGCCTCAGGTTCGGTAAGATGGTCTTTGCGAATGTCGGAGATCTCAACGAGCCGCCTTTGTCGGAACTCTGGTGGGATCATATGATGGGGAGGAGGAATGGCGACTTGCTGCATCTGCGGCGGGACCTGGACCACCTGCCGTTGCATATTCTGCTGTGGAAGTTGACCGGCAGGTGGTCCTCTGGGAGGAGGCGGCTGCCCATGATTTGGGGGAGGCGGAGGGATTCTAGCCCCCTGAGGTTGACGGGGTGGTCCTCCGGAACCCTGAGTGAGGTTGATCACACCTGGTGGTAGATCTCCGGCCATGTTGGTGATGAAGAAGACTATGAAGGTGCTTCAGACGTCCAGGATTTGGGGAATTTCGGGCGCGACAGAATGAGGCAAGGAAGGGGGGTGGCCAGGTTTATCTACCCTGGCTCTGCAATGTGGCACAAGGAGACGAGGTGTGCGCAGAAGCGGGTAAAGGACTAAAGACAGTTGAGAACCGTCTACGACTGGAAATGGTGGTGTGTACGATGAAGGTCCGTCCCCGAATTCCCGGATGATAGAACAGAGTGAGGCGAACAAGAGGACTTTCGTTCGACCTGTCTGAAATAGGAGCGGGATGGAAAGGGTGGGAAGAGGTGAGAGGGTGTGAACGGTGTATTGCCTTTATCTCTAACCAACGACTGCCAGTGCGGGGTGTGGTGCTCAGCTTCGGTGACCGCGGTGATCCTCACAGCCACTACCGCACTTACCCAGGCGAGGATCTCGACTTAAAAGGCTAGCCTCGAGGAATGGGGAACTAGTGGCTCCGGGAAAGAAGGCAACGACGGGAGCAGAGGATGGTAACGAAAAGAATTCACATGAAAGCATCCGATGTTTGAAGAAGAGTACGGGACTCACCGCTGGACGAAACGAATATTAAAAAACCTGGCCCCCTTTCGAAAGCATCGATGGGAAAGGAAAGCCCTTATCATTGGATCGCGCCACGGACCTGTCATCTTCTGGATGGATGGGCGTATTCTTGGTGTGAGGCAGCCAGTTAACGCACCCCTGTCGGTGAGATGGGTGCGACGGCTGGTTAAGCCGCGACATTCTTGTAGGCTCACCGTTACTCGAGAGCCTTGTCCGACAGAAACAGAGGACTCATCCGGACAAACTGCCCCGCTCTCGCAAAAATCCTGGCAGAAGACTTCAGCGAAACAGACCTGCATACGCCTTCGGGTACTTGCAGATGGCTTTTGGGTTTTTTGTCATTAAATGTTATACGGCCAGGCGACGAAAAGTTCCAGTTTGCGACGGCATATGCTGTTCAAGGCGGCTGGATCTGACGTCCAATTCAGGTGGGGTCTCGGTAGTGTCTTATCAGCTTTCCCCATGCGATCACCGCGCCGCAATGGCCCCAAAATACCCCGCAGCAACATTCCAGGCCGCAACGGGATCGGAGGTGGGCGAAAGCGACTATCCCGAAATACGTGTTGGCGCACCAAGTGGTCCGCCAGCATCAGAGGAGGCAGCCGGCTGCCTAATCTGATTAACTGTCGAGACCAAAATCGCTTGACTGATCACGTCCTTGGGGTGGCGCCTGTTACATAATTATGCAGCATGCATGTCTGCCATCGACTTGACATCAATCCAGCATGTCACCAAGCACCGCCTCCACGCGTTGTGATGGGGCCCAGTGAAAGGCTGTCGCTCAACCACCCTGCCAAACTACCCCTGGTCTCTGCTTGGAACTCGTAGCTGCGCACCCTCTTCCTTCGTTCGAGCTGTCGACTCCAGCAGGGGAATGTACTACGTAGTATATCAAGTGACTGTGGGAAGACGCAAGGTCAAGAATGTGAGGGTTACACGACAGCTGTTCTGCCCAATCAGGTCGAGACGGCAAATATGGACTGGGAATATGGATAGGTCGGAGCCGTAGTGCCTGTGGCTCAAAGGTGACACACATGTCTCTCCCTACTGACACCAGATTGGACGAACCTTTTGCATGCTATTGTGCCCGACCCCGTCATCAAGATTCTAGTATCGCCACGACGGCTCTCCCTTAATGCGGTAGTCGCGGCATAGAAGGACGACGGAATCACGCCCCATGAACCACAGCATCAAGCCTAACCACTTCTGTACGGTTTCGCCTTATATTGCTGCGATTGGCCCTGAGGTCTCGTTGTATCGACTCAGCATTCATGAAGAGGATGCTTTGCTTACCGAGTTCTTATCGCGCCACATGTCATGTCATCTGCCTTTCGGCTCCAACAATATTTTCAACACGCACAGAGCTTTCGGGGTGTTTGTGCCATGCTTACAACGCTAGAAAGGGCTGTCGGGTTAAAGATTCGCCACCGGGTCGCCCCGAGACAGTTGCGGGATTCTCGGGAGTCCCACAGTCTCGCCGACTCAGTTTCCGCAGAGCCGCACTTACGTATTAATTTGCCCAAAGGAAATACAACATCGAACCTTTATAAGCTGGTCTTCGCTAAGCAATAGGAATGCGACCCGTTACCCGGGTTCTCTAGCGTCTGCGGTGAAGCTTTGGTCACCAATCTGCCCAGCAAGGTTCGAACTTGGTTGTACCAGTAATCCCACGAAAAAAACACTTGAGAAGAATCCCCAGCTCGAAGACTTGAGCCTCGCCCCTCTGTCGTAGTACCAAAGGCACACAGCAGACAAGTTTGTCCCGAATATTTATTGTGCCCTATGAGTTCCTGGAATGCACGAATACTACCAATACGATATTTCTGCTGTAAACTCTTTTTTCGCAAGACAGCTGCAATGGAATCAACCCAACAATATCAATATACAGATGAGATCCGCGCGCCTCGCTAGGGAACGGTTTACATCTCTAGTTCATGCCATCATGTGTTTTGGATTGCTTGGAGTTTCGGTCTAAGGCTCCAAATAAGGCGTAAGGCTATTTTTATGACAGTCCGCTTGTTTTCCGCGAGTACCCGACAGGTGGTACTACTTCTACAGTCGAGATCAATGCGGGTTGCCCGACTTGAATGCCATGTGCGACTTGTACAAGCTCGCTCAAATGCCCCGAGTGGCTAGGGACAAATTACACGGAGCGATGTCATGACAAATGGTAGGTTATTCTGTCAACCGAGCCGTTGAGAGATACTCTGCACGCAGGCGCCGTAAGACCTTCGGCACTGTCTACTAATCGGAAGTCTTCCTTCAGTTCGAGGCGACCTGACCTAAATCTTGTTATACTGCTGGCAGCCTTATACGAAAAGTCGTGCATATGACCTACGAACGATCGCGTGCAGCGTTCTTCGCAGGGCGACATGACTTCCTGGTGCGATTGGTTGCTTGGCGATACATGCAAACACTTGGTCGCTTCTTGCTGCCTGACAAATTATCATCTCATTCGGTAGTTGTGATACCAACTGTCGGTGCTACGGTTTGAGTGCTCTTTCTGCTTTGGCCAACCTGGCTTCTGATATGCAAATGTGATGTCTCGACGTGGCGTTTCGGGCTTCATTTTCTCGATCATGGATCGTGATTGACGATGTCAATGGGTCTGGCCTGCAAGCCAATATGGGTGCTGCCGCCCGGCTGCACTGCAAGACTTGCATGAGATGGCATCCAATCCGCACCATCTCTTGTAGATCCAATGCATGGGCATATCATGTGAGGCTCTTGCCTCGCTCTCATCTTGTCGGCCACCCACGTTTCATCACATGCATGGTTGTCATCAGCAGGCTAGCCACACAGAGTTCACTTGCGTCTGTGCTTCAAAGTCTTCAAAATCATAAAGCTAAAACAATCTGGCAAGTCGTAGACAGCCCCAGTTTGTTGCCTGCGTGACTAGATGCTTACGGATCAGAAGGATTTAGACTTCTAGAATGAATCGTTAATATAGTGGATTAAAAGTATTACGTGATTCGAAACTGCATGCCCAGACTAAGAATAACCTCCTGCACGCCCAAACTACAATGCACAGAATGATGACGAGAACAAAGTAAGAAAAGAAGGCTAGTCGAAGTCGCACCGCAATGAACTGAGTAATACGGACTGGTGAAACGCCACTTGGACCACTCTGGACTCATTGATAGTATATAGCCATGATTTGTTCCCCCAGGTGCCCAATAGAATGGTTTGATGTCGTGAATGAGATTGAACCACGGCTTGGCCGACATAAAGGATAACAGGCCAGGCGGTCATATCTCAATGAGACATGTAATAGTGTAAGTTCAGCAGCGTAAGCAGCAGATCCACGGTGACCTGATCGATGAACCCTAACAATCACAAAAACTCAAGCCGTAAAGGCTTGAACAAAACTCCGGGCCGACAAGTGTGTTCGATGTGATCTCATTCACGTCGAGTTGTGCATCTTGACAGGCTGACGACTACAATCTTCGTTAATAAGGTAGATGCCAGTTTATCCACTTCGGCAATTTGAGGGCTGCACAGCTGCAAGTAGAGTGTTCTTGGTAGGAATCTATTCGAAGATTAATCATTTGTCCAGGCCAATACCGAGTGGCTATGGGTGGACACATCCAGGTATATGAAACACATATGACAAGAAGAATAGGGCTATGGTCCACGTAACCAGCAATTCTGAATTGAACTTGATCCTCTATACCGGTAAACATTTCTAGCTACAAATTTGCCAGTGGGTGCCTGACTTGGAAACTGACTGCATTGCCAGTGACGTAAAGAACCCCCAACTGAAGAGCGCTGCTGTTGATTTCTAAATATCTCCAAGTGCCATATATGCTACAAGGCCGCTACTTAGGATTGCAAATGACAGCAGTGTCATTGGTCTGCCTTTCAATCGAGATCAAGGAACCTGTAAGACTAGGGATGGAAAATAGGACGAGTGTCTATTCCTCGCACCGTGATGCTGGGTATCACATGCATACCACTGTGACCCTTGGGAATATCGGGCATATACAAACTGAACATTCAAGAGCTCAGCTTGCATAGGCGCATATTTGTAACAGCCATTTCATGCATATGTACAGATCTTAGATCTCATTTCGCTACAAATGGCGTTGCGCGGCCGGCTTGGACAACTTCGCGTCCCTCTCCTGGGGGGTCCTGTTTCGTGACTTGTATAATGCAAGTGTGTTATTGATGTTCACTAGTGAACATTATCAATGTATACTTGACTTGAACAGCAACAGCAACAGCACCGTGCACTTGTCATGATTTGATTGTCCCTCTTAGTCCCTGTTCGACTCTAGCATCAGCCGTCTCAACTGCCGTGCGGACGGGCCATGTGCTTGCTGGTTCTATTAACGCGGGGTGATCAGTGGAGCTGTTGTTTGCGTTATTGTAGCTCTATCCTTGCCTCAATGTAACCTGTATGCTTCTTCCGAGTGGATGGCCGGGAATGGCTACTTTATTGGGGACAAACATCATCATTCTGCTTCGAGACATGCAGGAACCGAGAGCATGATATGCCGCCAAGACGTGTGCTGTGAGTTACAGCAAGGAAGACCCTACCTCTTCTTCCCAACACCTGCGGAGCTTCCGTCTATAGAAGTAGTATCAAAGTCATTTAATTTAGTTACGCTTCGCTGCTCGACGCAAACATGTGCGTTGTTGGTTGATATCCACAGATTAGTGTGCGGAGCAGACGGAGGGGATACTGCGGGTAGCTGCCTCCTTGAAAACTTCCCATATTTAGAGGAATGCCCTCGTTGCTTCCAATGAGACATCGACAACTGGCAATAGCGACAGGATGGACCCATAGAGAGAAGGCAGGGTTCATCGCCCTTGCTTCCCACGTCCTGTCCTTTCTTGTCGCAAGCCTCGACGGTAAGATCGTTGTCAGACTAGCCCATATATAACACCTCCAGAACCTTTCAATTCTCTCATTCTTCCCCCACAGTTTGACGTCTCGCATTGGTCCTCATAATCTTCGTCGTTACCGTTCTTGAATAAAGTCGGTGCGGTTCCAGGATCTATAATGACTTCCTCTTCCGTCTTTTTCGCCTGGCTCTTCTTGGCTGCTGTTTCTTCTGCTTTTTGTCCCTACGCAGATACTTTGGGCCGTTCTCATAACGACCAAATTACAGCTCGTAATGGTCATGGCACAGAAGCCTCGCGGCAGCACCTGACGAATTACGAAGTGGATGACAGCGAAGGATACATGACCTCGGACGCGGGTGGCCCAATTGCAGACCAAGCGAGCTTGAAGACAGGAGAAAGAGGCTCAACTTTACTGGAAGACTTCATCTTTCGCCAAAAGATCACACATTTTGATCACGAAAGAGTACGTTTCGAGATATAACTGAATCCCAACTGGATACTGGAGCTAAAGGTCCAGGTCCCCGAGCGTGCTGTCCATGCCCGAGGGGCTGGGGCGTTCGGAACCTTCACCAGCTACGGCGACTACGGTAATATTACCGCGGCATCCTTTCTGAATGCTGCAGGTAAACAAACATCGACCTTTGTTCGATTCTCCACCGTAGCTGGTTCGAGAGGAAGTGCCGATACAGTCAGAGATGTCCATGGCTTTGCTACAAGATTGTTAGTTTTGTCTTCGAGTTGTAATCCCGAACGAGACTGACCAAAGCAGTTACACGGATGAGGGCAACCTTGATATTGTTGGGAACAACATACCGGTCTTTTTCATACAGGACGCGATTCAGTTCCCAGACTTGATTCACAGCGTCAAGCCATCCCCTGACAGTGAGATACCTCAGGCTGCCACAGCCCATGATTCTGCATGGGACTTCTTCAGCTCCCAGACGAGCACACTTCACACCTTGTTCTGAGCAATGGCTGGATACGGAATTCCCAGAAGCTACAGACATATGGTAGGCGAACTATTGCTACTTAAGAAGCCTTGGGACACTGATACACGTGTAGGATGGCTTTGGAGTACACACCTTCCGCTTCGTGAATGATGACGGCGACTCTAAACTTATCAAGTGGCATTGGAAAACAATGCAAGGCAAGGCAAGCTTGATATGGGAAGAAGCCCAGGCGTTGGCGGGGAAGAATGCCGATTATCACCGCCAGGATCTATGGGATGCCATCGAGTCTGGAAACGGCCCCGAGTGGGAGCTTTGTGTGCAAATTGTGGATGAAGAGGATGCTCTATTGTTCGGCTTTGACGTCCTTGATCCCACCAAGATAATTCCTGAGGAATATGCTCCACTTCATAAACTTGGGATAATGAAGCTGGATGCTAACCCTGTCAATTATTTTGCCGAGACTGAGCAGATTATGGTTAGTCAGAACTGGAGAGAATATAGCCCTGGTGAGCTAATCTTTTGCAGTTCCAACCTGGTCATATCGTGCGAGGCATCGACTTCACCGAGGATCCGCTGCTCCAAGGTCGTATCTTCTCGTACCTCGATACTCAACTGAACCGCAACGGCGGTCCAAACTTTGAGCAGTTGCCAATCAATCGTCCAATCACAAGGGTTCACAACAACAACCGTGATGGCGCCGGGCAAGGGTTTATCCATCGCAATACTGCAGCGTGTAAGTGAAGTGGAATCAGCTATTGGCAAGAACTAGGACTAACGGCAGGTAGATACACCGAATTCTCTGAACAAGGGATTCCCGGCGCAGGCAAACCGCACAGTTGGTAGAGGCTTCTTCACGGCTCCAAGCCGGACAGCTAGCGGCGGCCTGACTCGAGAGTTGTCGTCAACGTTTTCTGATCATTGGAGCCAACCGCGACTATTTTACAACTCATTGACGCTAGTTGAACAACAATTCGTGGTTGACGCGCTTCGTTTTGAATCCAGCCAGCTCAGGTCGGAATTAGTCAAGCAGAATGTACTGACTCAGCTCAACAAGGTCAGCCACGACATCGCAGTGCGAGTTGCGGAGGTTTTGGGTATGGCACCACCTGAGGCTGACAGCACTTACTATCACGACGAGATCACCGCAGGAATCTCTATCTTTAACGGCTCTCTGCCAACAATTGCAACTCTGAAGGTCGGGGTACTGACCACTTTAAAATCACCGTCGTCCATAGCTCAGGCTTTGTCGTTGAAAAGGGAGCTGAGTGCAGACGGGGTTGTCGTGACTATTATTGCAGAAACATTATCTGAGGGGACTGTTGACATAACTTATTCCGCGACTGATGCAACCGCGTTCGACGGTATTATCCTCACCGCTGGATCTGGAGCTTTGTTTACCCCAAGTACACTTTCACCCCTATATCCAGCTGCAAGACCGATGCAGATTCTGGTTGACTCCTATAGATGGGGCAAACCTGTGGGCTCGATTGGAGATTCCGTCGAGGCTCTTAACTACAGCCGTATTCCTCACACTCCAGGAATTTACACCGGAGACGACCCCTCGTACGTGCTTCTGGACTTCAAGGAGGGTCTTGCGACGTTTAAATTCGTGGATCGCTTCCCCTTGGACAGAGAATGCGATCTTTAGTCGATTGCACAGATGCCCTACCTTGCCAGTTTTAACTAGATGCATAGTAGTTTAGACCACACTTGATGCAGTATGAATACTTGAGAGAACCCAACCCCTTGGCCGATATCGCGCTGGCGACGACATACTGGTTTTGCAAGTGATTCTCTCAAGAACTTTGGGAAACTCTAGAAACTTGTCATAGAGCTCGAGAACCTCAGTTTTCGCAACACTGCACGACATACTTGCACCGCATTAGCGAACCATCACGTGGAGGTCGCAGATTGGGCCTCCATATTTGCCACTTTGGGCGCAAAGTGAGGGAGCGAACATACGAAACATAACAATATCCTTGGCGGTTGAGTTGTTTGCCAAGAGCTCGACTTTGAGGCTCATATGTAGGTCATGGTAAGTCAAAATGGAGCTGGAATACTGTTTTTGAGTATCCAAGGCGCGAAGTTGCTTGAAAGGATCAGTTGGTGTTGATTTGCCGCCTTTCGTGCGGATGGTGGCACATGGAAGACTGTCGTCTACCTATTATTTTTCTTGAAAGATCAGGCGTCTGTGTAACTTTTGGCATATGATGTCATTGTCATAGTGTGTTGTTTGACGTAGAACATATGCTATGCACTGCAAAGCCTTCCAACATAGTTTGACACTGACGACTGGCATGGCATTTAAATGGAGTCGAAGTTTGAGGTGGCGTCGTGCCGTTCCGCTCAACGAGCCCAAGCCACAGCACGTACCCAACACTCGGCACTCTCCGGTTTCCGGATTTATGGCACCTTGAGCCCCCCCGGCATTCCCCCATGCACCCCCACAGCCAGCGTGATCGTCGACTTCACACCAACACTAAATCACAGCGAAGAGCGAGCGCGACACATGATTGCAGTCTCTGGGCTAAAGGTTCCTTAGTACATCACGGGCGCGGCGTTTTTCTACTCTTCGTTTTCGTGGCGGATGCGGTGAACGTCATCCCCACGCGGCCGCGAACTCGGCCCCCTTAACTCGAGAGGGCCCTTTTAAAGACGGCCTTGCGCGACATACCCTCCCCCCGATGCCACAGTAACGATTACTTTGGCTTGCACGACACACAGATACTGCCAAGACAGGATGGATCGTATTCGGGAAATGTTGAGGAAAACACCGTCTCGGGAAGACTATGAGCCTCTAGCAGAGGAGCCGAGGGCCCTTGAGGGCTCGGCCCTGCTGGATGGGCAGGATGAGGTGCCGTTCTCGTGGATGGAATACGGCATCTTTGCGCTGTTGGGCATGGCTATGCTTTGGGCTTGGTAAGTCCTCCGAATTTGTATCTGAATCCTGGGCTTCTTGTGCTGACTCTGTTCAGGAACATGTTCCTCGCTGCGGCTCCGTACTTTCAGATGCGCTTCCACTCCGACGTCTGGATCACGCAAAACTTCCAATCCGCAATTCTCACAGTCTCGACCATCACGAATCTCACAGCGATGTTGATCCTGACGAACATTCAACATACTGCTTCATACCCCTTCCGCATCAACCTCGCCCTTATTATCAATACCGGCATCTTCAGCCTGCTGACCATCTCAACCGTCTTCTTTCTCGACTCCTCGCCCGGCCTATACCTCACCTTCCTCCTCGTCATGGTGGGCTGCACGGCGTGGGCGACGGGACTGATTCAGAACGGCGCGTTTGCGTTCGCCGCCAGCTTTGGCCGGCCGGAGTACATGCAGGCCCTCATGGCGGGACAGGGCGTCGCAGGCGTGCTGCCCCCGATTGCACAGGTCCTCACCGTTCTGGCTGTGCCGGATACCGACACGGCGAGCGATCCCAACGCGCACTCGTCGGGCTCCGCTGCCTTTGTCTACTTCCTTACCGCTGTGGTGGTGTCCGTCACTGCCCTCATCGCCTTCGTACCACTCGTGCGGCGGCACAATAAGATTATCGAGAACCGCATGGTAGAGCACATGGCCGAGTCGATGACGAGCGTCGAGGATGCCGAGAGGGCTGGTCGCAGGAACATAAGCCTGCTTCGCCTCTTCAAGAAGCTCCACTGGCTTGCTGCGGCACTTTTCATGTGCTTCGCCGTCTCCATGTTCTTCCCCGTCTTTACGACCAAGATCGTCTCGGTCCGGTATCCGGGCGACGAGAACGCTGGCCAGATCTTCCAGCCTGCGGCATTCATACCGCTGGCTTTCTTCTTCTGGAATCTGGGCGATTTATGCGGCCGCATGGCCACGATCCTCCCGTTCTCGCTGCGTCATAGGCCCGCGGCGTTGTTCGGGGTCAGCCTGGCGCGGCTGGCCTTCCTGCCGCTTTATCTAGTGTGCAATATTGGCGGCAGGGGGGCCGTCGTAAGCAGCGATCTGTTTTATCTTGTCCTTGTGCAGTTCCCCTTCGGTCTGACGAGTGGCTGGCTGGGCGCGAGCTGCATGATGGCCGCTGGGGAGTGGGTCGCGGATGGCGAGCGCGAGGCTGCGGGTGGGTTCATGGGGCTTTGTCTCGTGGCTGGTTTGGCGGTGGGGAGCATGTTGAGTTTTACGGCGGCGGGGATTTAGGAATATACCGATGCATAGGGACGGCGTTTTGATACACGGCTTTTCTTTAGATGGCTGGGAAGTTAGATATAGTACTACGGTTCTTCCTTGGTCGACGATTTCCAAATACAACTTTTCACGTTCTGTTGGGTATCTTCCATCCAATGCCATCCCCATGCCTTGAATTTTGACCCGCCATAGTGTTCCAACCTAGTATTAAACTCCCGATGTAGTTTTCAATGGCTTGAGACGTACTGATCGCTCTTCCGGTGTTTCCTTCTCCATCAGGCATGCCCCCGACCCTTCTATGGCTGGCATGGTGTAGAACCCGCCTTTCACAAGATCCTCTTCAGACTCCCTCCACATGTCGAACTTCGCGTCTGCATTCTTCTTGTCGAGATCCCCGAGCTTAACAGTGACATCAGCTCCGCCGTTAGGCAGATCTCGGATCTTGCAGAAGAGGGTGCAATCGCGCAAAGTCATGGCGAGGGGGAAATAGGGGTCGTCCTTGGTGGATTTCCTGGGACCTTTCCTGTCTAACTCGTACTGGAGCTCCTTCATTTTCTCGACGATGCCTGAGGATTTGATTTCGTTCTTGACGTGCTCAAAAGCAGGGTCATCGAGTGATAGTGGTAGGGGGTTGGGTTGTACGTTCTCGTCTATGTAGGGGTTGGTTAGGTAAAAGGGACATGGGTCCTGCATGGCTTTGCTGCATGCAACGGCACAGGTTCTACATCTGACAGCGCCCTCTGGCGCGCTGGGGGATTCAAGCAGCCATTTCGGTTTGATCTCAAATCCACGCTCAGATACGCCTTCTGCATAAGTTTAGCATGACTGAGAGTATTTGAATGAGGGGAGCTGACTCACTGGGTCGCATATCTTCCACTAACATGCCGTAACGAACCTTCGCAGCTCGACTGCTCCTAAACTTCGAAGCTCGCGGCGGAATATCCCCGCTGCCTGTACCGGGTTGGCCAATGAGGCAATCCATGACGCCGAGGTGCTTGTTGATATCATCAACAAGCATACCGTCCAATTCGATGAGATATTGGCGAACTAGAAGCCCGTCCGCGAACCTGGGCTTCACCTGGACTTGGTAATAGTCCATGAGCTCCGGGACCGGGAAGAAAGGTTTACGAGTATCCTTGGGCTCCTTTTGAACTCTGAGCAGGTGGTCTGGGGAACAAATTAGTGGCATGCACATGTGAGCCTCGACAGCTGCGACATACCCTTGAACACCGCCGTCGAGATCTGATGTTCATCCTCAGATACGCCTGGCGTGGCGTTCTTCGGCAAGCTGACCTCGAAGACGATATTTGCGGAACCTTCGCCGACAAATTTGAGGACGGCGACTCCGGGTAGAAGTCGGATGCCGCCATCTTGGAGCCGGGATTCGTACCGACCGCTAGCCTGGCCGTCGCTGGAGTGTTGCACTGGGGTTTCCGACATTGTGATTGGTGATGCGGCGGTGCGACCTGCAAGGCACAAATGGAGACGTGACAGCGCGGCACAAACACACTATTCCTGTTACAAGAGCTTAGACGGTCAATATGGATATTCTGAGTGAGTGATCTTGGTAGGTATGGGTGAGACAGCTTGGTTTGTTTGCGGCTAGAGTAACTGAATGGCTTGCGTTGGAACGCGTATTGAGTAGGGAAATAGCCGGCTGGAGTGTTTAATTGCTCCTGGTCATGTACGGTACCCTCTGGCTGAGTATTACTATAGAAAGCGGTCTGCGAGCCTCCATTGTGTCCTGAGATGACAGGATTTTTGGCAAGTGTCGGGATGGAAGTTGCCCAGTGTCAGAATGGAGGAGGAGCATAGAGGATGACGACAGCCCATTCGCCCGATTAGAGATTAGGAAAAAATAGCACCCAAAGACTAGATTTAAGATTTTACATGAAAGAGACCAGCTTTAGAAGTGAATGAATTCGAAATACGTTGCGAGACACGAACATGCAGAAAGAGACGTCTAATAGAGTAATAGGTGATAAACTCCTCGAGATTGAGAACAGCGTTGGCTGGAGCGGGAATACTCGACCAATATGTGACAAGTATGAGGCAGACGTTAGTTAAGATGGGACATTCTATGAAGATAAAGAGCCTATTCTTCGAAAACACTTGGCGGTTGTATTTGCAAGTCATTCTACAAGATTTCCAGTATGACCTTTCAGATAAATCGAATTGAGTTTACCAATCCTGAAGTTCCTGTTCCGTTTGGTTTGGCTTGGCTTGATTTGGTTTGGCTTGGCTTGATTTGGTTTGATTTGACTCGATTTGACTCGATTTGACTCGATTTGACTTGGTTTGACTTGATTTGACTTGATTTGACTTGATTTGGATCGATTTGACTTGACTTGATTTGACTTGATTTGGATCGATTTGGATTGATTTGACTTGATTTGGATCGATTTGGATTGATTTGACTTGATTTGACTTGATTTGACTTGATTTGACTTGATTTGACTTGATTTGACATGGTTTGAATATGACTTGGTTTGCTTTGATTTGCTTTGGATTGATTTGGATTGATTTGATTTGCCGCGGCAGTCCCGCAATCCGACACCCAACCCCATTGACGTAATTTTGGGACTGCCGCCATGATTCGGAGCTTTCTGTGTGTATTCAACGCCAAACGGAGATGGGATTACCTACGCGTGCAGAAGGACTTCCACTAAAGTGGCTAGTTTGAACGTACATCAATCTGCACCCGACTAATAAAGAAAGCCTGTGGTGGTGCTCCTTTATCCCGAGGGCGGAGAGATGCGGAGAAGATGGGGAGATTCTCTCAGCCAGTCGCTTCATTCGCGCGAATAGTAGCCAAGAAGCGAATTCCTTGATATTCGCTTTATTCACTCATGCCTGATGTCGGACCACAACTAACCCCAGAGTCGACCCATCTTGGCCCTACTTCTTGCTGATGACCGTCTCTCCTCTTTTGTTCGCTCCGGCTGAGCTCCTCGACTGATTGCTCCCTACCTTTCAATTGCCTCATGTCCTAGCTGCCGTTAGTCCTTATTAATTCGATTCTGTTTTCCTCGTGATTTGGCTCCAAGTGATTCTGTCTTAGGATTCTGGGTCAGCGGAACAGCTCGGGTGACAGATTCCCCAGTTGGGAGTCCTCTCGGCTAAGCCACGCAGGAGAGGAAAAGGGTGCATATGTCCACCCTGCTGCGGTGGATGAGTGAGTGATTGCAGGCTGGAGGTACTTACACACCCTGGAAGTAAGTAAGTACCCTCGTCATAATAAGCGGGTAGGGAGAATACTTGTGGAGTCGAGTTTGGCAACGGGTCAGTCATCACAGGCCCTATTTTCGTAGTGCCATTTTAGTCGCAAGCATCCCCCCCCACGCGAACGGATTCTTAGCACTCGAGAAATTTGCGGGTGAAAAAAAACTCATTCCGCGCTAATGCCGCCGCTCGTCTTCTTTTCCCCAATAATAACGAACGCCTAGGAGCCGGAAGCAAACCCATATAGCGTCATTTGCTCGCCCAAGTCTAAAACCTGCGAAGTACACCAACTCAAACACCCGCTACCACCAAGATACCCTCCCATCACGAAGCTATCCGAAGCAAAAAACGAAGCTTATCGACGACCCAGCCTCGTTATATCACGAAGGCTTGATCCGTCCCGCGATCAGTCGAGCTGCTGCCACCTCTCCTGACCAACGACGACGGCGATATCTACGCCTGAACCATTGTCCCCTTCGATGGTTACCCGCAGTTAAAGCCATTTCAACATGGCCTTCAACTTCAACTGGTCGCCGCTCACGGCCGACGCAGATTTCTACAAGCGCGCGCGCGACCTGTTGACCACCGCCTTGAACAAGTCCCCGAAGCCGCCCATCATCGTCGATGATATCCTCGTGACCGAGTTCAATCTGGGCTCCGTCCCCCCCGAGCTGGAGATTCTGGAGATTGGCGATCTGGCTGAGGATAGGTTCCGCGGCATATTCAAAATGTGCTACTCCGGCGATGCCTTCTTGACGTTGAAAACACGAGTTCAGGTATGTGCCGAACTTATTTTCTCCGTTTTTTATTGCGAGTCGGTATGCATGGTTACGAAATGTGGTCGCGTCTTGGTCACGCTACTATACAATCCGAGAATCATATCCCTTATGCGAGGAGGTTATCTGGCCAGGAGAAGCTCCTATTTCGACGCCGGGGATTTCGCTTGCCAAACTCTCCCACTTGAATCTTCCAGTTTAGTGACTGGAATGGAAATGACCCTTATCAGGAGCTCCGGGTGGGACGCCAAACGCCCCCTTTCTGATTGTTGATATCCCCTTCAATCCACCCACCAAAACTCTCATCTTGCACTTCATCTCGATTTTCCGAGCTCCTTTTTTTTCTTTGTATTGTCAAAATTTGTGGTCGGATCCTTGCCGACCGCATTGCCCTCCAAATTACTGGTCCGGGATCCGCGTTCTATGGAATTTTGCTTTTTTCAAGGATGGACGTGCATTATATCAGAGCTAATATATCAACAACTATAGGCGAATCCACTGAATACCTACCTCAACTCGAAGCCATCGTTCACATCGCCACAACCATTGGCAGCGGCGTCGGGCCTCACGATTCCTTTGTCGATTACGTTATCTGAAATAAAGCTCTCCGCTTTCATTATCCTCGTATTTTCAAAGCAAAAGGGCTTGACCCTGGTCTTTCGCAATGACCCACTCGAGTCGCTCAAGGTCTCGTCGACCTTCGATTCGATACAGTTCGTGCGGGACTACCTGCAGAGAACTATTGAGGGGCAGCTGAGGAACTTGATGATGGATGAGCTGCCTGCCATTATCCACCGATTATCCCTGCAACTGTGGTGCCCAGATCAAATACCGAAGGAGGAAGACGAGGCATCACGCGAGAATCCCGACGAACCAGTCGTGGATCCATTCGCAAGCCCGCCACTGGACCCTGTCGATGCACATGGAAACCTACTCGACGCCAATGAGGTCTCATCCCTGTCACTGGAAGGCGGGCCCGAAGTCCAGTCGCTCTTTTCGCAAAAGAACTTGCTCCGATTAGGGGCTCTGAATGACTCACAGCGCACTTTCTCCTTGTTCACTCCGAACATGCGAGACGTGGTGTTCCGAGCTTGGACTGGACAAGCTGTAGACCCAAGCAGCACTCCACCCACACCTAGTTTGGCAAGAGCCAATTCATTCCAAGGCACTTCAACGACGTACACATTTTCAGACACTGGAAGCGCAACACACGGACATCTGCCTTCTCGACCATCTTTAGTTAGCCTCAACTCAGCAACTACTGGGTTATCGCTAGGCTCCGGGACCCGCACAAAGTCTTACACTGGCAAGAAAAAGAGGACGAGGGTCGTGAATCTCCGACGCTCCAAGAGCGAATTTGGCTCTGGTAGCGAAGCTGGAGAAACCAGCTCAGATGCTGGTTCAGCGTATGGTCCAATGTCGGAACCTCTCATGACCAGCTCTATCGCAGAAGAGCCCGAAGATGAGATACCGCCCGTGCATTCTCCCGGAAAGGTCCGATTCAAGTCGAGCATTGAGAAATCGCAGCTGCCAGCTCGACCCCCACTGGCTCCGAATATGTATACTGCACCAGAGCACATTCCAAGCATTCCAATCGTCTTGGACGGATCCAACGATTCAAACCCTGCCCTGAAACAGCCACAATTCACTTCCCAGACCTATTCACCAGAAAAGTCTGAGAAGCGACGCTCGTTCTCCAAGGATGAGAAGGCTCCAATCCGTGTCGAGCAGCCCGAAAGCACTGGCTCGGATACAGGCTCCGTGATTCTCGAACAAGCCTGGATCATGAAGATGGCAGATGAGATCGCGAGACGCGTTTACGTCGAGAAGCAGCGCCACGAGGGTGAATGGGACCGAGAAGACACTCCGCCTCCAGCCTATGAGGCAACAAACTAAACATGTACAAACTGTACAAATTTGCAACTACAGCATACAAACTCACTCTCTTTTGAGCATTTTCCTTTACTCTATCAGTGCGTACTTCGGAACCGCGCATGGCGTTCGAAGGTTGAGGAACGGCCGGGGGGCTTGAAAGACAGCCGCCCCGCCGGTATTGGTAATGTACATAACTTTCGCAAGGCGTTCTGGGCATCGGGAACGGTTCATAAAAGGGCTCTTTGAATTCTGGTTGGGAAGGAGCCACCAACCATAGTCATGCTGATCAGATACCACAAATCGGTCGGCTTCACGGACGCTCGAGGAAGCGCCATAGACTTGTTTCCTTTGTCAGTCGACCTTGAAGGGCGACAGGTGTGGCGTGTGTATAACAGGGGGAGACCATCAATGGGTGAGGGGAGGAGAAGGAAGTGCGTATTAGCGATGTGCCGGCCTCTAGGGCAAAGGCGAAGACATGTGCATTTAGCCATGTTCTACAATCAACTCCTATCTGCGTCTATGTACAATCTTCGCGGTATGCAATGCTTTTGTTCACTCCGTGCATCGTAGTCCCCCCAAAGTAGAACCACTGGGTTCATTCAGGCTAGCCCTCGCTAAAAACTTTTGCGATGTTTC
This sequence comes from Reticulascus tulasneorum, assembly GCA_001557505.1. Classification (NCBI taxonomy): domain Eukaryota; kingdom Fungi; phylum Ascomycota; class Sordariomycetes; order Glomerellales; family Reticulascaceae; genus Reticulascus; species Reticulascus tulasneorum. The sequence goes on along the minus strand of LSAX01000010.1, from coordinate 1,458,162 downwards.
TTGTTTCGGTGCACTTTTTTCTCACTGGCTTTGGCAATGCGAGGGGTTTTCCTCACCTTCGACCTCGTGATCATAGGGGTAAACAGTGTCGCGTCCGGGACCCGCAGAGGTCTTTCAGCCGGTGGACGAGCACGAGGCTCAGAGGGAAGTGCCCTTCGAGGACGATATGGCAGATCGAATCTTCTTGCTCTGAGGATGTCGTCCATTAGTTCTGCGGCCGTGTTGCTCGCTGGTTCAGGGGTGAGAGTCGTCGATGGTCTAGATGGAGCAGGGGGCAAAGATAACTGACGTGCCGAGAGGAGTCCACGACAGGCCCAGGCTTCTCCCTCGGACAGGGGGTCTCTGCCGATGCTTTCCTCCATGCGTCGCTGAATCTCCGCGGCTTCATCGTTGCTATTTTCTGGCGGTGTCTTCTCCTCGTTCACACCATCTGCCGCTTCCAGGTCAGCGATGTTAGGCTTCGAATTGTCCTCGGCAGGCTGAGCATGTCTGTTGCCCAGGTCGCTGGCGGAAGGGGACGAGATGGCTAGACTGGAGGTCTGAGGGGTGACGGGATCTCGTAAGTTCAATCTGGCCAATGAGACTAAGATGTTCACCGCTTCTGGGTCAGGTTGAGTGAGCGAGGCCAGTTCTGAAATGAAATCGTCTGTGGGAACGTTCCAGAGTGTCGCGTTATAATTGGCGATGACTTTGGTTTTTGCTTCGTATTCATTCCCAAGGGAACCCAGCGTAGTAGTCCCAGCGTCATCGTACGGCGCCGCCGTTGCCTCGTTCTCGCTGAGCGCGATTTGGTCTCGATTTTTTCGAACCTTGGCAGGCAAATCCACATCACTAAGCTCTTCCTTCTTGCGGTTTACATAATCCTCTTTGTTGACCTCGACAAACGTGAGGTTGCTATCCTCATCTTCGTGAACCTCGATCAGGTGGATCGAGCCTGGCTTTCCACGAGGCCGTGTCCGATCGCTGCTAGCGTCCTTCTTCGTATTGGCGAAGGCCACATCCGCAAACTCATGCAGCTTGTCCCCCTCCCATTTGGTCATCAATGCCTGGCCGGTCCCCGCGACGTCCCTGATCTCGGCCAACACCCTATCAGTGAAATTTTGCTGCTCAGGCTCGTCTGAATCGGTGATATCATCAGTCAGAGATCCAGCCTCATTTCTCCCGCCGCCTCGAAGCGTTGCTATAAATGCCGGACCACCAGACACGTACTTCCTACCGAACACATGCCCAACATGCTCCTTGCTCTCCTACTTGCAAAGAGCCTCTAGCCTCGCCATAACTCGCTTCCGTTCCGCCTCCTCATTTGCCTGGGTCTTCTTCTGCGACGCTCCAGCCACAGAACGCTTCGGCCGCTTCTAGCTAACCGTCGTTGTGCCCCCAGCCGTAGCATTCTCCTCCTTGAGCTTGGCGAGCATATCTTCCTTCGCCTTCAACTCCTCTAGCATCTTCTTGCTCATCTGCTGAGCGTGTTCCTGCGCCTCCTTAAGCTTCTTTATCTCAAGCTGCTCCGTCTCGCGGCTGAATGGCTGGCCCGGTTTGTTATTTGCTGGTATCAAGGCGCTACGCTCCCATACTGCGGCAGATGTTTTGTCCGGCAGCGGAGGGATAGGCTTGTTCTTTCCCTTCCCGCCTTTGCCTGCTGGATGGCCCTTCGGGTGTGCATTCGAGGTAAGTATTTCGTAGAAGTGCTCATAGGGCTCATTGAAAAGTTGTTCCTCGTAGACCCAAGCTCGGACTTCGCCTGTGCCGTTGCGCATTTCTTCCTTTTCGGCTTCAGTTCTCCCATAGGGATGGAGACGAAGGTGATGGTATAATGTTTGCGGCTTCTCGCCCGTATCAGCCGCATAATAGAGTTTTAGAGTGATCTCGAACTCTCCCCATCCGGTTTCGCTGACGGAAAAGGGCTTGCCTGGTTCGCCTTCGATCACTAAAGAAAGAGTTAGCACATGGTCGATTGCAGAGGAGGGAAAGAGCAGACGTACTTCGTACATGGTTGGGAATGGACTCATGCAATTTGAACTGAACACGCTTCAACCAGTACGTAATGTCCGTGTCATCAACCCCCTTGACGAATACCTGCCACGAGTGGGTGTGGTCTTCTGGGACACCCGCTGGCTTGGGGTTATGTGTGGGGTCGAACGGGCGAGCTGTGGTGCCATAGACGAAAGGGCGATGGATCTGGGTGCCTTTTACGCGTTTCCCTGCACTGTTCGGGGGTGCCATGATGAGATCTAATCAAGCTGTAGAAATAGTTGTTCGTGATGGAATGGATGTTGACGGAGCGAAGATGGGAAAGGGTAAGAAAATAAGGTCCCATCAGCCTTACAGCAGACCCTGGCTACTAGCAATAGGCAGCCAATGGGGAGCTTACAGAGAGGTGGCACCCCTGCAGTAAAATTTTGGGTTCATCCGCATCTTTATTATGGTGGTGCAGCCTTGCGCCTACCTATGATGGCATGACTTTAGACAGTCTCGAACTACTCTAATTTCAAGTTCTGGCAGCTCCTCAAAAGTCTGGTTTAAAGGCTAAGACTATTTGCCTCTCACTCTATCTATGTGAGGTACTCGATTGGTTATTTGAGCGCGACAACTTAGGTCTCATCACCTGCTCAATTGAAAGATCACTCACTCGCCCTTGCCATGTCTGCGGTTAAGAAGCTGGTTGTTTGTGGTGGTAATGGCTTCCTAGGGTCAAGGATATGCAAATCTGCCGTCGCAAGAGGCTGGGATGTAACATCCATCAGGTACAGGAATTGCTGTCTTCAGTGTATTTCCCTTTTCTAATACTGTCCTAGTCGCTCTGGTGAACCAAAATGGGACGCGGTCAGTTCATCACCAGCGCCTCCGTCGTGGGCACACAAGGTATCGTGGGAGAGAGCTGATCTCCTTCGGCCAACAACATACGCTCCTCTCCTCAAAGGAGCAGACTTTGTCATCCACAGTATGGGGATTCTGCTTGAGGCCGACTACAAAGGGGTTCTCCAAGGGAGAGAATCGCCTATCGCCGGTCTACAAAAGGCGTTCGCCCCGGCCAAGCGAGGAGCCAATCCGCTACAGGCAAAGGAGGGCGAGGACATGAAGCCCTCGGACCCAAAGGAGCAGTTCACCTACGAAATCATGAACCGCGATAGTGCTGTTATGCTTGCGAAACAAGCTGCCTCGGAGAATGTGAGCGCATTTGTCTACATTTCGGCTGCAGGAGGAGCCCCGGTTCTGCCAGCGCGATACTTGCAAACGAAACGAGAGGCCGAGAGCATAATTGCAAGCGAGTTCCCGAGGATGAGGGGAATCTTCACCAGGACACCATTCTTGTACGACAACTCCAGGGCAATCACCCTGCCTCTGGCGGCAATGGTTGGAGCTGGTACGCTGTTCAACAGTCTAACTGGAGGCGTGCTCGGCGGCTTCATAGGGGCAGGTGGCGTAAAGCCGTTAAAGGCCGATACCGTTGCGGAGGCAGTAGTGGAGGCATTAAGTGACGGCAAAACTCGTGGACCGGTTGACGTTCCAGAGTTAGAGGAGCTGGCGAATAAGGCTTGGAGGAAGAACATGCTATAAGGCATGAATTGTAATGCTACATGATAGACTGTACCATAACCCCGAGGCTCGCCTCTCACCGAGGTTTCCAAGACTGTCAAGTCTTTCAATTAGATCATCGTACCTCTCTCGAAACTGTCCCTGATCTCCGCTGTGTATTTGTTGTAGAACCGCGCCAACTTCTGGTTGAACTGCTTGTTCTTTTCGTTGATGTACGTGACATCGCCATCGTCTCCGTTCTGTGCCATTCTGTCCTTTCTCTTCTTTAATCTTGCTTCCTCGGCTCTTTGAAGGTCCGCCACGAGTCGATCTATATTCGCCTTCTCGGGTTTATTCTGCGCAAATGTCGTCGAGTCGGCTGTGGAGTAGAATGACCCGTCCTTGTCCACGGCAATGAGCTCCCCGTCCTCTGTTTCCACAATGTCCAGCCCCCCAGACGCCGCAGCACGCTCGATAGCTGCCATCTTCTCCTTTTCGTACTTCTCCAGATCTGGCGGGATATTTCGCAGTTGACGTTTGTATATTTTGTTGCCCTCGGTTTGGTAGTCCTGGAATGCATTGTTGTCGCGATGCGCATCCTTCTTCCTCATCCGCTTGTCCCACTTTTCACTCTCTTCTATCGTCCAGTCCCATGCTCGCTTTCTCTCAAAGTCGCCCCCTGACTCCTCAACCTCTGCTTTTAGCAGTTTGTGCGAAGCGATGGCGTGCTTGCGGTGTAAAGCAGTGAGCTGGGTTGGGTCTGTGGCTAATCTTTGAGACTCGAGGGTTGCCTCCTTGAAGTTCTGGTCTGACGACTTTTTTGCGCGAGCCTGAAGGGCTTTAAAACGAGCCATGCGCTCTTTGGCCTTCTCTGCCGCATCTTCTGTCGTGGGTGGCTCTGGCTGCGTTGACGGAGTAGCATCAACCGACGAGGAGGGCTCATTTGCAGGAGCTGCCACCTCCGGCACCTCCTCTTGCATATCCACCACAACTTCGGCTTGTGCGGTATCTTCTGTTGGTGCGGCAGAAGCCTCGACGTCCTTCAACTTCTTGTCTGCCTTCGCTTTGGCCGCCGTCTTTCTCTTCTTTGCTGGCGGCATTGTAGTTGATCTACGGTCCGACCACGGAACCGTTGAGGGTATGATGAGTGGAACGCTGTTTTGCCGTGTGCCTATACTTGGTTAGAACACAGCTCAACTCGTGATTTGCGAAGAGGAGGATTTGTGGATGTATTCGTAGATGAATTTGTTGAATAGCACACAAGAGGCGTTGGATGATGAGTCCCACTGTTCGCTGGGTGCTGATAGATGTGGCTGATAAGTTAACTCAACTGTGGAACAAAGTTAAGCCGCCTTCAAAATGTGGCTGTGCCACAATGCATTTACCATACCCTTTACCAACAAATTTCACTCATCGAGTGCAACAATACAAGCTTATACACATAGCTCATAACATGAGATGACAACTCATTTTCGCTAGGCCTTACAGCCTCCTCAAAGCTCTCACCAGGAAAATAAGAGATGGGGATGCCACCCATCCAGTACCTCAAAAATGCGGTTATTGAGGACACATAGTCCGCTGGGCATAGCTCGTCAATTTCACAGCTCCGTACCTCTACAAGCGCGGTCTCGAATATTCGTCAAGAGGAAACCAGCTCCAGTCGTGCCGCCATCATGGAAGCCATATGAAGTTCCCAATCTCGTGCTAGACCTGGACGCCTTCGAAAGCAAGCTGGTTCGTCCATACGACGAGCATGATGAGAAACTAGAAAAGGAGAAATGGGGATCCAATCCTCGGCTAGACGCGTTAGGGGAAAGGCTTGTCAAGTTCAAGGAGGATCTCAACCAAGCCAATAAGAACTTTGCCAAGGTAGTTACGAGTCCACATTTCCATCCATGGCGAATAACCGATCTGGACGTTTTGACGGTTGCCATCAAAGGTGGTCCTCCTGAAATCGACTCTGGCTCGAGCCAGGATCAGAAGGACTCATTGCTGAGCATGGTTGTCGACAAGAATGCGATTCCTCAGTCTGCTTCTCAGGACGACAAAATGTTGCTGGAGTGGCTCTTGCATCGACAGTCGAACTCAACTACTACATCCACATGGGTAAATCCGAAGCCAGACAACTTTAGGGCTAGCCTTGGTCATCAGCGCACCTTTCAAGGTGTGCGGAGGCTAGTCAGCGCCGCGATGCAAACGAAAGCTGGACTCCAGCTGGTCGGGAAATGTACGGACGACATTGCCAATGCCTGCATTCCGTCGCTCCAATGGCACATAGACAAGGTCCATGTGATGCTCCCATTTCTTAACAATCTGAGCGTCAGACTCCAGGAAGCCAATCTTGAGCTTGGTGAACGATTGTGTGGGACTGCGCTGATTGCGTCTGCGCGAGCTTTTCAGCTTCAAGCTATGGAGAACTACTTGTCTATCGGCTTGGCTAAAGGATATTGGGGCCCCAGCACAACGGGCCAGGTTTCTGCATACGTTGCAACTGCCCTATCAGTATTACTTCGACAGCTGAAGTATCCAACGTCACCGCTAGCATCCTCGAGCCACGGCCCGAACAGCCCAAACGCTCGTCAAAAGTTGTTCCGCTTACTGACGGGAAGTTCCTCTACGTCTCTAACGCCACCTTCGTTTCGTGCTACCATCACTGAGTCACCGAACACGACGGACATATACTTCTACTACATTCATCTCCTTGGGGAACTCGGCGCTTTGCGAACCATTTTCATAGAATGGAATGATGGCTTTGGGAATTTCAAGGCACCAAAAAGCAGCAATTCATCTAGACCTCTAATTTACTGCGGTTGGCCGGGCAAGGCTATGCTTTACTCATCCGCGCTGATTCGGTCATCCCAAGCGTTACTGGCGTTTCCCGGAGTGCAGGGGCCTAAGAATTCCATCGACAACGCGACACAAATGGTGGGTTTAGACTTTGAATACATCGGCGCACAGGTCCACACGAGTGGTTCGACCGCACCAAGACATGAGGTGAGCAGTCTGCGAAAACTGCCGAAGGGGTATAAAGACTCCAGAACAGTCTCGAGCGACTTCAGTAGTCGGTTACGAGAGGTGCTTGACAGTGGAAGGAAGCAGGCCGACTTTAATCAGATGGTAGAGGATCTTCAGTCACTCGTTGCGGAAGAAGTATCGCGGAAGACCCACAATCTGGACCATGAGTAAACACCCGAGGGTGGAAATGGCGTTGAAAATGAATACCAAAAGTGGTAAAACGGTGGCATGGTCTGAGTCAACAACCTGTATCATACAAAACAGCATGCATAGGTGCAAGGAACCAAAATGTACTACTACTGTCTGTCGCACACGTCTTATAGATATCTGGATGACATGGAATCCCAAACAGTTTTTATGGACGAAAAAGCCCGATGTTGCACCGCCGCTCCACCGCATGTCCAAGGGGCTAATCTGACAATCTTCCCTCTTCAGCCTTGCGATCAGGAGCCGAAAGGTTGGACGAACAGGCCACATAGTGGTGGTTGCGAGCCGTCGGGTCAGCCAGGTTTGAGCCAGCATGAGCTGAAGCTTGGCCACGCACCCCATTGGCCCAGCACTGTAAGTGTGTTGGTGCTAACCTGACTAGTCGGAACCCGTGGACGCAGTGTCTGCCAGACCTTGGCCAGGTTGGTGTCAAATCCATAGGTTCTTGTCGTTCATTTGCCGGACGAGTAATCAAACCAGGTCCTGTTGTGCGATACGATGGCTGCCACTGCGGAAGCTGCCTCGCTTGATGTCTCACAGACCCAATTCCGCCCGGCCTGTCCACCATCCCCATCTGCTGGCATACGAGGATTACGCAGAGGATCAGATCGTCGGCGGGCACTCGCGGGGCCGTCTCCAATCAGAGATGTTCCTTGAACTCAGCTCGTTCGTCATTTCACTGGCAGGCAGGCACTTAGGATTACATACCGCAAAAAGGATTTGCAAGCTGCAGCAGTCTGCACAGTCTGTGGCGCTCAGCCCCGGAATGCCAGGTTTTGTCTCGTCGTTTTGCTGCATTATCTACGACCCTACCAGGAAGAGGAGGACTTCTGCACCATACCGAAGTGAGGCAGAGACTGGTGGTCTGGCCTTCCGCCACGACTGCCTGCCCCTGGCCAGCTAAACTCACCTAACCACAAATGCCTCTTGAGTAAATTTTCCTTGATCCTGAAACTGCATCCCAATGCTCTGTTCAACAGTATCTGCTAATTTGCAATCCTTTGTGGGTCTTTTCCAATTGCCACCGAATTTCGGCCCGCCGAGATCGCCTGTGAACATGCCGATTGACGGCCGATCGCAACCATGACGAGGTCCACGCTTTACGCGGACCAGCCCGACGGGTCCCGGCTTGGATCAACTCATAGCGGCCGCCTTTCTCTCACCTCTCTGCTCGCGCTGACGCTTTGTTTCGCGCGGCCATCGGCGCAGCAGAAAGACCCGGTCACGAATTTTTGTCGGAGGTTTGGACATCAGTCGGCTATTGTTGATGAGAAGCTTTATTTGGACGGAGGGCTTGTAAATTGGAATCCAATACCTACCTTCCCGAACAACTACACGAGTATGTCGTCTCCTCAACACATAGGCCGTCTTGCGGGTCTGCTTTATAATTCTATTGGAGTGTGCGTGTAAGAGAGCTCAAGGCGAATGAAATGGCTGATTTGACGCGACAGATACATGGCTCCTCTACCAAGATCTCAGCACCGTGGCCAGCTCTGGCATGCCACAGCTCTACGCCAACCTGAGTAAGAACGGCTCGATTCCCAGCGTGCATGGCGGCGCTCTTTGGGCAGACGACGTGAACAAACGGCTCTTCCTCTTCGGCGGCGAGTACTACCAGGAACCGCCCATATCCTTCAACCTTTTCAGCTACGACATCCTGACCGACCAATGGGACTCATTCGGACCGCCAGCGGCAGGCAGTATACAGAGCGTCAGTTATGGTGCTGGCGTCTCGGTGCCGAGTAGGGGCGAGGCTTACTACTATGGAGGATGGTTGAGCAATGCCTCCATCCCTGGCTGGGGGGACACGCCGGTCGCGACTTCGGGATTGATCAAGTATTCTATGGATACCAATAATTGGGCTAATAATACGGGACCGGATGGTGTGCGGAGGGCGGAGGGGTCGCTGAACTTCATACCGGCCAGTGATGCTGGTATGCTGGTTTATCTCGGCGGGGTGCAGGACCTATGGCAGAATGGCACTGCCATCGGGCAGCCCATGGATCAGATATTTATCTACGATGTGCTAAGCGGCAAGTGGTACGTTCAGACAGCGACAGGTACGATTCCTGAAATGCGCCGCCGGTTCTGTGCTGGCGTAACATGGGCCGCGGACCAATCCTCCTACAATATGTAAGCCACCCTTCATCTATGTGTCGATAGCACTATGAGCACGTTGCTTACTCGCCCAGCTACCTCTACGGCGGCGCTGCGGTTTTCCCCGAAGAAGGCGCTGGCTTCGATGACCTCTACATCTTAACCATGCCCTCGTTCACCTGGATAAAGATGTATCCCACCGATCGCAACGGCACGGGCGACTACCCTCACCACAGCCTCTCGTGCAACGTCGTTTCAGGGGCGCAAATGCTCATCATAGGCGGGACTTTCCCACTCGGCGATAACTGCGATGCTCCAGATCAGTGGGGCACGCACAACAACGATATGGGGAGGCAGAACGAGCAGCAACTCCAGTGGGAGCTCTACGAGCCGAATAAGACGACGTACGCCGTCCCGTTTGATATCAGCGATGTGGTGGGCGGGGGCAAAACCGGCGGCGCGACGAAGGTTGCGCCGGATGCGGGCTTCGCCCATTCAGATTTGAGGGTGCTGATGACTCGAAAGGCGGAAATTGCGGCGAGGACGCCGACAAGGGATGTCAGTGGCAATAAGAATGGCGGGCCTGGTCCACCGCTGTCGACAGGGGCGATAGTGGGAATTGCTGTCGCCGGCGCCGCCGTGCTGATTGCCGTGGCCGTGGGAGGTTGGTTTTGCCTGCGGAGGAAACGACAGCGTCCATACCATAACCCGTCGACGTCCTCGCAACCCGGGAATCCGTATCATACACACAGCGTGTCAGATACGGCGTGGAGCCCGCAAACATCGCACTTTGCGACATCGAGCCCCTTCCAGCCCCACTCGCCGTACGGACGACCGCACACAGTCCCGCCGCACACCGGCCCGCCTGTGGAGTTGGCCGCGGGCGGGACGAACCAGTACCCGCAGCAGGGCTATTTCCCCGACACGGCGCAGACCACACCGGCGCAACAACCATATTACCCAGACGGGGGACAGACGATGACGGTGGGTGACCAGCCGAAGTTCGATGCGCAGGGCAACATGTGGATTCCGCAGGTGAGCATGGTACAGATCTCGCCGACTCATCGTCCCTCAAGCGGCCACCGCAGCTCAGCCGGCGGCAGTCCGCTGTACGACAACATTGCCCCTATGCCTCAGCTGCCGCCTGGGTATCAGTACAGCCCGACGTCGGGCACGCCGCGGAGCGAGAGGGAGCCGCAGTCGCCGCAGGAGCTGGGCTCAGAGCATAGAAATCCTTCTGATGCGGGTTCCGCGACGAGCCCGAGACACCAAACATACTATCACCCATAAGTGACACTATGCGTTGCGTAGCCCTGGGAAAGGGGCTCTTTATGCAACTCGTCGGAACGACTTGGTCATGTCGTTTAATGAAAATTTGTCTTTTAAGTTTGGCGTTTTCAACCTGCGAAGTAAATAACTCGACTTTTTGATTCCTCACTAGTTTGGATATACGTAGTGTGGACAGGAGGAGCAATGAGATCAAGATGGGTTAGACTATGGATGAAGACATCTTGTAATAGTCGGGTTATCTGTAGTGAATGAGTTGATGGCACAGCTTCAGTTCTGCAGAAAATACGATTTGGCAAAAGGTAGATAGACAGAGCAGCTGAATCCAAGCTACGGTATTGCAGCTCAGTATAATGTCTATGCAGGTTCTGGAGGCTCTCTCCGTCTTCGCCTGGTCTGTGTACAACGTAGCAACCTAAGCTCTGGCGCATTGTCCAAGATTATGAGCGACTCCTCTCTGGCTACGTTCTACTGATGAATCTGCCTAGAAGCCCGTTGGCATGAGCATCGCAGCCGCAGAGTACATCTCCCATTTATAGACTGAGTACAGGTCGATCTTACCAAACAACATGAAGGGGTTGGCGAAAATGGAACTTAGTAGATTGAGTTGCATTCGAGTGTGTAATAGCATCATGCTTCCATATCGGAAGTTAGGGTCTATAATGACTGAAGAACTTTGTCGCCCAATCCACTCCCATCTGGGAGATAAGAACATGGCGGACAAGGACGACGGCATTGAGCCTCACCGCTTCCTTTACGCCATCCTTCCGACTAGCGCTGGAAAGACACATCTCAAGAATACTTGGACGCTTGGCAATATCTTGGTACTCGCTCCATCACACTCTTAGCTCCGTAGATCCTCGGAGGATTAAGATCATTACTAGTAGAAGTCTGCTATCGACAGCTCGCACATTCACTTTGACTGGGGTCCATTAGCACCAACCGCTAGATGAGGCACTTATACTGTTCGCAACTTGATCTGATGGTAGCACTTATAACCTCCGATCTATAGTACGGTATATCTGCCAGGAATAATTGGCTCAGTGGGGGGCGAGCAAATGCAACGGTGAGCAGGGGATAACCACGGTCGATATTCGCTACACGTCTCTGACCGGCCGCTGCGAGATTTGCTCGGAGAAAGGAGTTATACTCAGTTGCTTCGGCCGACGGTTTGCTGGTGGTCCAACTGAAGCGGAAGTCCGGCCCGGCCTAGTAGGGGCATATACATAGCAGAAGCCAGCTTACGATATCGACGGGACAAATCAACGAACTGACGTGGTCTGACACCCTATAGGGCATTTTCCTAGCCTCCAGCGGATTTGAGGCGGTTGCCGCTTTATGTGTCTTGTCGAAAGACGAAGACAAAGAAGTAATGGGAGGGTGGTAGGAGCTCTTGGTATTCTGTGAAGCTTACCCCAGGACGCCAGCCTTGTTAAAGACATTTCTTGAAAATTCTTTCAAGGTTGACTCCCGAGCTATAACAAGAATGAGTGTTTTCGGTTGTCTCCGAAACTTTGACGTCGTTATTTTCACATGAATGCAGACGTAGAGGATGTCAAACACGTCCGTTACGACTCGGGTGGATAGATAGACTGCAATACGACTCGCTGTAGGTTCACTCATGGTTGCCTTTAATGTGCCTCCCTGTCAACACGGGGTACTCTCGATTTGGATACCGTTGAAGGAATAAATCGCAATGGCAGATGCAATACTTGACACATAGGACGGGTCTTTGAGGACTCGAAGACCCGCAGTGTCAAGGGGTGCTACATCATTACCATGACATATTGCTCACGACAACATGGTGCCCACTCTATTTTCATGTCAACCGGATGATGAAAGATTTTGCTTTCCTTGTACGAGTCCGCGTGTGCTCCTCGGATGTTCGGGTGAGCACAAGGTAGAAAGTTGTATTCCGATACCGCGTCTCAGCCGCGCCTTTGGCTCCACCGGACCCAGTGTTTGATGCAAACCCAGCAGCCGTCACGCCTTATGGACGGGCTAGATTCGACATCACAGGGCTGAGATGAGCAAGGGGACACGAGATCAGAAAGAATCAGCGTGCTGTTGCGCATACGGTAGGGGGCGGAAACTAGTGTCCGCCTTGTTGTCCGTGGATGTCTTTGTATACGGACCGTATTTGGCGGGGTTGTGGCTTGTACAGTGCGTAAAATCATAGCAGGTCAAGTACTAGTCTAGGTACTGTCTAATCGTAGACTGCTTACATAGTGGTTCTTACAGAACATGCCCTACATGGCTTTCGTCTTTCTCCGTCTTTAGCCCTCCTTCGCTTTACATGCGTATAATACATATATAAACTGTATGTACTATGATTCTTCCCAAGGTCTCTGATATTGTAGAAGACCAAATGGGTGTCGTGAGTCTTGGTCAACTCTCGCTTCAAGGAAGTCGTGGGATTGGCTGCGGCTTGTGTCGAGAAGGCCGAAATAACGGGATCCTTGCGCTAGCAGTTTAGTGATGAGCTTGTATGCAGATGATGTATGTATGTATGCAATTTGAATGTATGCTACAAGTGCTAGGGAAGTCACTTTCTGACGATTTTTAATGATGCTGTTCTCTGGCCATGAAATGCTCATTCTCTTTTGCTAGGCCCTCTAGAATGGTTGGCTCTGCAATTTGGCTTCATGTAGCCACTATCGGTTACAGCTGGTGATAGCTGTAACAAGCGTGCAAAGATGCAGGCAACAGCATGATGCCAGAAACATCGCAGCCAGCCTTGTTGACCACCATCGACACTGCGGCTACCACAGCGGGGCGGCTGGCGACTGCGCCCATATGAATTCAGGAGCCTTGTCCTTGTTCAATCTTGCTGCTTTCTTCCCGACACAACATTAGACTGCGAGCATCTCCTGCTCTGCGGCGCATCCATGCATTGACCCCGGGCGATGCCAGTTGATTGAGATTAACTCGCAACCGCTCGAACGAGCTGGCCTTTCGCGCCTAACCGGCGACATGTCCGGCGCCGAAGTCATCGGTCTCATCTCTGGCATCATCGCCATCGTTGGTGCAACTGTGAAGATCTATGCCGCCGCCACCGATGTTTCGGGCCTCCCCGAAGCCTTCCGTGATGTTGCGAATCGGCTCCCTCTCGTCCAGGAGACGCTCCAAACCGCCCAGAGCCAACTGAACGCCGAGAACCCTGACGAGGCGCTCTGCAACGCAATGAAGCCCATCCTGGAGGACTGTGCGGACAAGGCAAAACAACTGACCGAGATCTTTGAGAAAGTCGTCCCGCAGGCCGATGCTTCAAGAATGGAGCGCTATTTGCTTGCTGCACGTACCTTAGTTAAAGGAGACACAGTAGAATCGCTGATGAAAGGCATACTGGTCGACGTCCAGCTTCTGACCGGCAATCGTGTGGCAAAGCTGCCCACGCAGTCTGATATTGCAGACCTGATACGGGTGGCCATAGAAGAAGTATCGGCGATTCCACCATCATTACCAGGTACCGTAATCAACACCCGAGGTGAATAAGCTCTTCCTGACGAATGACAGGCCATGAGTCGTCCATCGGCAGCGATACCAAGCGCAACGCTTTGATCAAGAATTTGAGGTGGACAGACCCCACCCTCGACAAGGACCGCATCGAAAGAACGAAAGGTGGTTTATACGCCGATTCGACTCGCTGGATTCTCGATCATCCCAGCTACCGTCAGTGGCGACATGACGACACTAAGTTACTTTGGATCAAGGGCGGTGCCGGGAAAGGAAAGACGATGCTGTTACTTGCTATTACCAAGGAGCTTCGATCCTACACCAAACTTGCTAGGCCTGGCGCCGAATCATGCTTGTCTTTTTTCTTCTGCCAGAATACCGATGACCGCTTGAACAACGCAGTTGCAATCCTTAAGGGTCTCATTTATCTATTGTTAGTCCAGGACAGCAGCCTCGTCTCGTATCTCAAGGATCACTATGATCGCATGGGCAAAGAGGTATTCGAGGTCGCGAATAACGTCAACGCTTTCGATGCACTCTCCAACGTATTCAGACAGATGATAGAGCACTCCAGGTCAGAAGCCATCTATCTAGCCGTCGATGCTCTCGACGAATGCGAAGATGGCTTACCGGGCCTTCTTGACCTTATCAGGGAAACTTCGCTTCAAGAAGACCGAGTTAAGTGGATCGTTACTAGCCGCAATCATGTCAACGTCGATGTCTGCCTGGCATTGAGTCTGGAGGTAAACTCAGCAGCAGTATTGCGCGCCATCGAGGTCTATATCGAGCACAAAGTCTCCCAAGTACCATCGCTCAAATCCAACCCTACCCAGCGAGCTAATGTCCAGCAAAAGCTTTTCGACAAGGCTGACGGTACCTTTTTATGGGTTGATCTGGTGTTGCAGTCTATGCGCGATGCTTTGAGCGAAGACATTATTAAGCTCATCGACGAAATACCGAACGGTCTTCCGCCACTTTACAACGCCATGATGCGGAATATGGGGAGGTCCGCAAGTGCTTATCAGTCCTCGTGTCTTGCAACTCTTTCCATCGTAACTCTTACATACCGCCCGCTCCACATACTCGAGCTCCGCATGCTTGCCGGGCTTGAACAATATGGTACGGCCGATTTAGAGAAGATTGTGGACATGTGTGGCTCGTTTCTCACTCTACTGGACAATCACATCTATCCCATCCATCAGTCAGCCAAGGATTACCTTGTTAGTGAAGCCGCACTCGACAAAATATTCCCTGCCGGGACGCATACTGTGCATCGCCATATCGTCGACAAGTCCGTGGAGGAAATGACGAAAGTGCTGAGGCGAGACATCTATGAGCTTGTTCATCCGGGGACGCTCGTTCAACAAGTCGCAGTGCCTCTGAAGGATCCTTTGCTTGGCGTGGGATACTCCTGCGCATATTGGATCGACCATGTCTGCGAAGCAGACCAGAGCAATTTCAAAAGTAATCAACGTTCCAGATTGCTGAAAACACTCAAGCAGCATTTTGCGCCTTCAAAAAAGAGTTCTCGCATACACGATTTATTCGCTACGTTCTTCCAACAGCACTTTCTGCACTGGCTTGAGGCGTTAAGCCTACTCGGCGTTGTCACAAACGGGATCCTCTCTCTTACTCGGCTTAGAAATATCATGGTCAGTATTTCCGATTGTGGATGATACAAAATCACATACCTAATTATTCGCTAGACTATAAAGGACAACAAAATCGTTAAATTAATCGAAGACGCTTATCGGTTTATTCTATATAATCGATCGATCATAGAACAAGCTCCACTACAAACATACATATCAGCATTACTATTCACTCCAGTCAATAGTATTATTCGCATCTTATTCGCAGCAGAAGAACCCAGCTGGGTTACAACAAAACCCTTGGGCGAGGAATATGGGAATCTATGCCTCCAAATATTCGAGGGTCACGTCGGTTCGGTTCAGTCTGTAGCACTTTCGCAAGATGGCAGCCGGATCGTATCGGGCTCAGTCGACAAGACCGTCCGGATCTGGGATACCAAGTCGGGAAAGGAGGTACAGAAGCTTCACCATGGCGAATTTGTTACAGCAGTAGCACTTTCCCAAGATGGCAGCCATATTGTCTCAGGTACCGACGACGGGTCTGTCCTGATATGGGATGTTGAGTCGGGAAAGGAGGTACGAAAGCTCCTTCATGACGCCTCGGTTTCGTCAATAGCATTTTCACAAGATAGCAGCCGGATTGTATCCGGCTCAGCCGACCAGACGGTCCGGATCTGGGATACTAAGTCAGGCAAGCAAATACAGAAACTCCTCTGCGGTGATATGGTTAGGTCTGTAATACTTTCGCGAGATGGCAGCCGTATTGTAGTGGGCGTATGGGACGGGGCTATCCAGATCTGGGATACCAAGTCGGGAAAAGAGGTACAGAAGCTCTCCCATGGCAACTCTGTTACGGCAGTGGCATTTTCGCAAGATAACAGCCGTATTATATCAGCTGCTGACGACATGTCTATACGAATATGGGATGCTAAGTCGGGTATGGAGTTACGAAAGCTCTTCTATAACAGCTTCATCTACTCAATGGCGTTTTCGTTAGATGGCAGCCGTATTATATCAGGCGCGGAAGATGGGACTATCCGGATCTGGGAAACTAAGACGGGTAAGGAGGTACGGAAGCTCGTCCATGGTAGCACGGTCAACTCAATAGCGTTGTCACGAGACAACAGCCGCATTATATCAGGCACTGGCGACAGGACAGTCCGGCTCTGGGATGCCAATTCAAGCAAGGAGCAGCAGGAGCTTGAGGGCCATCGCGGCCTAGTGAATTCAATAATTTTTTCGCCAGATGGCAGCCTTATCGCATCTGGCGCAGACGACAGCACCGTCCGGATCTGGGATGCTAAGTCGGGCAACCAGGTACGAAAGTTTGAGAGGCCGGGCGAATGGGTTAAGTCGGTCGCGTTTTCGCAAGATGGCAGCCGTATCGTATCAGGCGCAGGCGACGGTACCATCCGGATCTGGGATATCACGACAGGCAAGGAGGTACATAAGCTCGAGGGCCATCAGAACTGGGTTGTGTCAGTAGCGTTTTCGCAAGATGGCAGCTGTATCGTCTCGGGCTCCGACGATAATACCGTCCGGATATGGGATGCCAAGTCAGGCAAGGAGATACAAAACCTTGGGGGCGTTGCTCGCGGGGTTAGGTCGGTAGCGTTTTCGCAAGATGGCAACCATATCGTATTAGCCTCATCCAACAGGCCCCCCCAGATCTGGGATATCAAGTTGGGCAATGAGCTACGGGACTTCGATAACTATCGCGATTCGACCTTGTCGGTAGCGGTTGTGCAGGATAGTAGTCTTATCCTCGAAAGTTCTACTACGACTTCACTTAGAACTCAACCCAGCAACCAACTACCCTCAGCTAAACGATCAGGACCTAAGGGGCCAAAGCCACAGTGGCGCCTAAAACACGACGGTTCTTGGATTACATGGTGTGGCCGTGGAACGATATGGGTTCCGCGGGACTTCAGACCTGGTAAATCAGCCGTTTCACGGGATGGCTCGGCAGTTGCTATTGGTTGTCCGACGGGACGCGTGGTGATTCTTAGGATGTCGCTAGATATGCCATTTGTTTAGACTTTACTTTTCTGCTTTTGGGGCTTAGAACCTGCTCTCGAGAGTTAAGGGAGTACTACCAAGAACTCAGTTCATCTTACTGTGGTATTGTGTTATTTAATGTATCACAGGGCATCCTTGGGAAAGTATGATAATACATGAACCCGAAGTGCCGCCTTCTTACATATCTAAATATTCGAGTTATCTCCAACTGTCCAATTTGGCCGTTCCTTAGTGTTGAGAGATACTACTTAGCACCCGCGCTTGAAAATGGTTCAGGTCGCTGTATCATCTATCTCCTTTCACATGCAAGGGTTATAGTTTATTATGTTCTTTAGAAGGAATGGGGTTGTTAAACTGGAGCCATTAGATCATGTTAGGAGCCAGCAACTTGTAGGGTGCTAATGGGAATAATGAGCGTCTTCCAGCTTCATTGACAACGACTGCGTGACCTGTGTCAGCAAGGGATGTTCATGTCTTGAAAGCCAGGCTTTTCGCTGAAGACTCGACTCCATTTGGATCTTGTATGTCTTCGTTGACAGAGTACACAATTCTCATGGCTATGCACTGTGTCAGCCACAAGGCCCCACGGAGCATGTCCGTGCTCGGAATGTTGTGTCATACTCAACTCGGCCACTACTATGCCAAAAAGGCAAGATGGTGTCAGCCTGCTGACAGATTGTGTAGTTGGTGGCGGCTAAAGCTGGACCCGTGAAGTCTTTGATGCCGGGAATAGGCTCTGACTCTTCGCTAGGCCCACAGAGTGCAATGAGACGAGGTTTGGGTCTCAAAGCGGTTATACGGCGTCAAGACAGGCCCGAGGTCGCCCGGTTCAGACCCATCTTGAGTCTGATATGACGTGGGTTCGCGCGAAGATCGGAGCCCTATGCACTGCGCACTAACCTTAATGGCCAGTCTTGAATCTCCCTGTGCTCCGAAGCTGAGACCTCAGGCGGTGGAGTCGTAAAACCTCCAGTTACGCGACTGCGTTCCACGGGACAATGAAGTCCGCACATCGGCGGGCTACGGCCGAGGCTAGATCCCGGACGGCATCAAACAACAAGCAACGTGAATGGATAGGCATATAGGGTAGGGGATTGACAAGCACCCCACGATCTCGCGACATCAAAGAAGCCCCGGAGGCAAACAGGAAGCAGCTAGCGGCTAGAACCCGCCCATGAAGAACGGACATGGGATGCTCGCGAAGAAGGAGAAGCCGCACTCGCATTGCGTTCGTCCGGGCAAGTATGTGATGCCCCATAGATAAGGAAGGTCCAGTTCGCACACCAACGAGGGGTTGGCTGGCGACCTTAGTTCTGGACTATCTATGAGCGGCAAGCCTGGCCAACTTGGGCAGTACCTGCAGGAGCAAATTTCGGTTCAAGAGAAATCAAGAAAGCTAGGCGCGGGGGTTTTTGTGCAGGAGTACAGGCCATTAGCATGTTATTGCATGATATATGGTCGATGACCCCCTCCATCCCGTATGCGGACGAGGCCAGGTGAAGCTGAGATTAGCATTGCCGATGGGGATGATGAGGATTGCAGACGCGGGTGTGAGTGCGTGTGCGTGGTGTGGTGTGGGTTTGATTGAGTGTTATCTTGCATGACCCGCCCCGTGGAGGATGGAGATTTGGGAATTTTTTTAAGGGTCCTGGCTGATTGGATCCACCTGTCCCTTGAAAACCCGAGGTTATCCGGGTGTATTGAGCGGTTTCCAGAGCGTGGGATGAGATATGGAGGTTATTGGGTGAGAGGAGAGATGTTTACTACGGAGTAGGAAAAAAATGTAAGTTTTTTTTTCTCTCTTCATCTCGGCCACACCAGAGCAAGGCGTACCGAGGCCAATTGGATTCTGCTCGTCTCTCCCAAGTGGTCGGCGGCTGTCTTAGGTGGCATACAGTCAGCTACAAGTACCAGGGGGCTTAGCTGCTGGCTCCTGATCAATCTCTCAAGGTGAGCGGGGTAGATATAGGCAATCTCATAGGCAGAGATGAGCAGACCCAGGGTATCACGCCGCAGTCCACGAGGCATTCTCACCTTGATGGCGTCGTTCGTGACACAGGTCACAGCTAAGCCCACGCAAGCCAGCATATCCCAAGTGAGAATGGGATGGTGTGAAGAGCGGGCAACAAGGTCGCAAGCGTGGGGTGCCTGGGGCCAGCAGGTGCTTCTGCCATTATGGCGTGCATCTGGGGCTGGACGCGCAAAGATCAAAGAAGGCATGCCGAACGGGATGGCTTAATATCGAGCTGGTTCGGCCGACGGATGAGGGATGGGTGGGTGTACGGACGGATGGGCTGTGAGCGTCATTGTATGCTGGATGCGGGACCAGGAGGATATTTTGGGCAACAAAACTCTGTGCCAGGGCTAACTAATCGACTTCGGGTCCCATAGTAAATGGGCGTGGGCGTGGATTTCCGGGCAATTGTCTTGGGGCGGCAGAAGTCGAGGGAGGTTAGGCACATAACGGGCTGCGGGGAGGGGGCTCCTGTGCATTGAAGCAACCCTCCCTTGCCAGCCTGGTGGGAGATTCCGCAAGGTGTGTTGTGCGTTGTTGTGTCGTTTGTGTTGCGTTGTGTTGGAGATTGAGAATGCTCGGGAACTTGTCCCAAGCTGATGACGATACCATTACAGTCCCAGCCGACGGGGGAAAACGGTAACGGGTGGGGAGGTCAAGGGAACAAACCCCCACGAAGACGGGCTGTATATGAGTCTGGTTGTAACGGTAGTCCCTTCGTTGAGCCGGTTGAAGGAAGGTGAGGGAGCTTATGTGATGAATATATATTAACCGACCAGCATCGGTGCGGGCCAAAGACGACATTTCTGTGGTTCTGGCGATGCAACCCCGTTTCGTTGGCAGCTTGACCCTTTTCGAAGAGACCTGCTACATGCAGAGCGAGGTTAGGCAGTTGCTTGGAGCGGAAAGAGGTTGTGTTTCATGGAAGGCAAACTGCATCTTGTCGCTGACTTCCGGCTCAACAAGACATAGCCGAGTATGCGGTCCATCTAAACATGCATTTTTTTGTGCTTCTAGATCCGTACAGGGGGGCAGGCTGCGAGGTACATTTGTTCGCGAGAGAGAGAGTTGATAGCCGTACAGACGAGGATTAGTAAAGTACCTAGGTCGCTGGCCAACCCGAAGACAGAACGGGTTGCGATTGCGAAGATAGCCAGATGGGGGAAAATGACCAGAGCATGAATCATGATGCCTGACTATTGCCATCATCACATATACGGTGGAATATAGGACGGACACTTGGAGCGGCAAACAAGGCAAGGCAAATCGCACAGGGCAGATCAAGCGTGAGGAAGCGTTCATGCCCCGCAGGTTCTGGGGTGAGACAAGATTAGAAGCAGAGGTAACCCTTTGCGGATGTGATCTCGGTGTGATGGGAACGCCACCATCAGGGTTTATGGGGAGCCATCGGCGGTTGTGCACATTTTTGCATCCGTAGAATGGGTGTGGAATAGCGCTACGACAGGCCACATACACGTAAGTCGGCGTTCGTTGCTGCTCGCCTCTGGATATCTCGGATGTCGATCACAGCGCTGGGGGATGAGGGGGGTATCGGCGCTTGTGGAATTCAAGATGGCTCGATGTGTGTGTATGTACTTCCTTAGTACGGATCCGTAGTTTGTTCAACCCTCATCACGCCTTTTTAGGCCCCCCGCCCCTTGTCCCACCAGAGTTACCCAGTCTCCTGGTAACGATCTGACGGATCGATGGTGTTGATGTCCTATGTAGCTGCTACACAACTAGCTGCGTTTACGCTTTGAGGCCACAGAGGTACCGGAGACCGAGAAAGACGAAACAAGACGGCCGGCGTCCCGAGCGGAGCCTGAACGCAATTGTCCACAGGGAGAAAACGTGCTCCGGGCACTGGATGATGTGAGCGGAGGGTTTTTTCCCTTCACCGTAAAGTAAAGTATGACAACATCGGACACGCAATAGTGCTCCATTGTGGTGACTGTTTCCGTGGTGCCTAGCACGGTCTCGAATATGTGTTTCTCCAATCCATCCGGGTCCCGGTATTAAAAGCATTACCAACACTTAATGTAGGGTCCCATGCATTTTTTTTTCATTTCATGCTTTCCCAGGCCGTCTACTGACCGAAGGTGGGTTGGCAGGTCGCGTATCGGCAGGTAAGGTAGGTGGGCATGCAGCAGCAGCAGCAGCAGCTTACTGGGTAAGTAGCTAGGTTAGGTAGTTACTTTGATAGTTCATATTGCGTGTGCGTGTGCGTGTGCTAGTGTGTGTGCAAGTGGGAATAATGATGAATATTGTACTCCGTACTATGCGAGTGCCTGGTGGTGGCTGGCAGAGCTGGACGGAAGCTCGAAACGGCCGAGTGATGCATCACAATTCTTTGCCCATGATAGCACCATAAGTCGTCACCTGCCGCTTTACTCCTCAATCCTGCCCACCGCTAGGGCAACCCACCACGTTTCCTGACTCCTGCATCTCTGTACCTGGCATTTCTAGTTTTGATCAGGTAATAATGAGGGGTGGGGAGGAGGAGGAGGGGGCCGCCCTTGACCAGATTCGTAATTGGAAGAGTTGATGAAGCCATCTTACCTACTTTCGGAGCTGTTCATTGCCTCTCGTATGCACCACCAAGTACCCTAGAGGGCTACCTAAGGAGCAATAATTGGAAGAGAGAGCCTGGAGGGCAACAACAAGAGGGAATCCCATGCTAGGACTACTTCATCCTTAAAGGCCCCCGTCTTCCCCCTCTCTCGCCTAACCTAACCCCCCCTGCTGGTAGCTCTTTTGTCTCTCCACGGTTCGAGCTCTAATTACCATCTGCTTTATTCAGGAGCCCGTGCTAGCAGCAAGCCTCGCCTCGGATCTATCTATCTCCTACGTATATCTCACTTACATACGTACCCCAATACGGGCAGCACCCGACACTCTCCACCATCTCATCCCATCCCATCCTCCAGCATAACCCCGCCCCCACCAGGGAGCACACTATACCGTCTTGTATTACAAGGGTGTCTGTGATTAGTGTCGATAATCACACTTGCTTGGAGCTGCTGCTGCTGCTGCTGCTGCCAGGACAGACCTTCTGTACTTAGAGACAGCATCTCCCCTTCCGCTCCTCTGAACGCCAAACTCCAAACTCCAAACTCCAAACTTCCTGCCCTCGCCCATTTAATCCACTCTGGGAACTCTCCGACTTCGAATCCACTTACACAAGATACCCATCGGTACCCTGTGTTCCCGGTATCTACTAGACTAGTCAGTGGGCATATTGTGCTCCACGGCTGAACGCCCGTCCACTGCCTCTAGCCTGGAACGGCGGCGGGACTTCGCTCTCTCCCATCTCGATCGAGAACGAAGAATACCATACAAAAAAGGCACGCGTCACGTCCGACAATCAAACCAAACAGTCGGTGAAAGAAAAAAAAAGGGGATCCCCAATCAAAGGAGCTTAACCAACCCCCTTTCCTTGTTCTCCCTTGACAGAGCAAAGACATCTCATTATCCCGTTACCCTCGGCGGCTGTCTCTGACAGCTGGGACGACGAGTCTGACATCGGATTGGCTGGACAGGCCTCAGCGACACATCTCCGCTTTCGGCCTCCGGCGGGTGGTGATCAATCTCGAAAATCACGAAATCGAGAAGCGAAAAGAGTCACACCTCGGGGCTCATCAGATTCGTATATGCCACGGGGTCTGCTTTATGAGATAATCAGCTCACAGTCCCTCCACCACTACAAATAAATTCCTGCCACTCCCTCCCCTCTCACCTCAGCTCCTGGACCCTGAATTGGATTCCGAAATCCCCTACTCTTCATATACATTTCTCCCTCGCTTTTCTGTAGCAGAGCTCAGGTCGCCTTTTTCTCTCCGCAGCTCACGCGCTCGTCCAGTGTCGTCATCGCTACTCCATAAAATTCGATCACCGGAGCCATTTTCAAGCCCGCGATATCAAAACCGTGGTATCAATCAGCTCGCAATACCCACCGGAGCTTGCTTGCTTGGCCTACTCGGCTAACTTACACTACCCTACGTTTTCCACCTTTTGCCAGTCCGCTCCAAGCGCACCACCAAAAACCTCTTCTCACTTACAGTGCATCCATCCACACTAATAAGAACTGGCCACCCACTCCTGGCTGCACTTACACGAAGGCAACCCAAACTACTAATAAACTGCCTGCTCGCCTCGCCAATCAACCCGCAAATCGTTCTTCGGCCGAGTTCACCGTTGCAAGAGAAGAAGAAAAAAACTTCTCTGCATAGCCAGCTTCCGGTCTTATCATTTTTCCCTTACCCACATCCGGTCATCTTTTTCTCAGCTCGGCCAAATAAACCCCAGGTCATCCCACTTTCAACGACACCAAAAGCCAGCACGGGCTTTTCCCTGAATCCCTCCAGCACCCGCCGGCGTGCGGGGAGATCTAAAAATTCTTCAGGTCGAAATTCATGCGCAATTCGCCACTCCGGCCTGGATCAAATCTCCTGCATCTCCAAGAAGCGTTCTAGCAGATAGGCTCTGCATTATCGAGAAAAATTTTCTCTGACAATCGTCTACAAATCCCCCCTCAGGAACCCTCTTAGTTTGGTGGAACCCCCGAGAAAGCATTTCCGCCATCCTGCGCTGTCCTGTCCTGCTGTCCCTCCACGACTTTGACCAACGCTTGCTGCCAAAGGCAAATCATACCTCGCTTGAGACATCCCCACGGTCTATCATCCGTACTACAACCCAAAAGGGACCCCTGCCGAACTGATCCAGTCTGGCCAACCAACCTCAACTGCACCTCACCCCGGGCCACGCCCATCAGAAATCCATGCACCACAGTCGAAAGAAGTCCGGCCATGGCTCTGCGAATACCTCCATGACGGACGTGCGGAAGGCCGTGACGGCCACTGATCCCACCCGCTATAAGCGTCCGACGACCTTGTCGAGAAGATCGACCCCGGTAGTTGCCCAGAAGCTGGGCAGAAGCCCCAGGGAACGGGAACGGGAATGGCAAGAGTCATGGGACGACGAGCGGGAGAGCTTCCCCCAGTATTGGTATGTCTGAACTGCCGCTCTAATTTTTTTAAACCCCCTTCTCAATCTCCCTCTCGGTTGCGGTCTTGGGTGGCCGTCTCGCATCATGAGTTGGTTCTGGACTCCGATTCTCACTTTCCCCCACATGCACGAGGGATTGCTAGGCCACTCTCATTCCTTTTTCTTGCTTCTCTCGGAATACCCTTTTCGGTCACCTGCATCATCACCTGGGATGCACGATCTGCCTCGTTTTGGAGAACCTTCCAATCAGAGGCGGCGGGCTTACACTCTCTCGGAACTGAGCCGTTCCTGCGTCACTTGAATGAATTTTAACTAACTGGCTGTGTCTCAGTATGACCTGCGAAAAGCAATTTGTACCACAAGACGAGAAGTTCTTGTACTGTTCTGAAGCGTATGGCTCTCACCAATCCTACTCCCCGCCCGTGCTTGCCCACTAACACGCGGCGCCATTAGCTGTCGCAAGCATGACCTGAATTCGTCCGGACAGGAGATCATGATGAGCAGGAGCCACGGCCAGTCGGGGCACTACCCATTCTACTCATCAGGGGACCCGGAACCGAGAGACATCATTCCTCGCGCATCGCCTTCGCGGCCCAGCTCGACGCATTTCTCACCACCGACGACCCCCGGTACGCTGAGCACACATCAGCATTCATCAGCCATCTCAGCCCTAAGGTCTCTCAATGTACGGCCGCCAAGCCCCCCTTCCCCCACGACAGGTCAGCATCCAAGCCTGTGGCCGTTCACGCGCAGCGCCGCTACCAGCCCCAGCACGTCGTACACCAGAGGCAGCTCGGGCTTCTTCTCGTCGACGTACGATGGAGGGTACGGAGCGAGCGGTTATGGATACAACTACAGCACCAGTGGGATGGACCGCCCGTTACCACCCACGCGGCGACCCGGTGGTTACTCCAGGCCGAAGAGCATCGAGCTGGTGACGCCAATGGTCGGGCGCTAGACTCGATTTCAGCAGGCTGAGCGAGGGGATTTGATTGCTCCGCCACCGATTTGGATCCCACCCAAATCCCACTTGATGATGATGTGAGATTCACGATGCAGCTCTGGGAGGAAGCAAGCGACTGCAGGCGTCCTTGCAATCCCATCCAGCCGCCCGTCCATACATGCCATTGGGGGGTTGAGGTGGGGGGAACCCTCATTCCAGGGTTTCTCGCAGCTGCAACCCCGCCGCGTTTTTGGTTGCAATCGCCTCCAGATGGATGATGGACCCCCAGCTCCAGCGCGGGGTTAGTGCGTGACCTTCCAATGGTCAAAGGGCCAAAGGGGGACGGATAACGCGGGGCAATTACGACGATCGATAACGACGAGTGCGTCAAACACCCAATAATCCCACGCAATCCGGGGTTGCCCAAAAGTCTCCGGCTCGCCCATTGCTTCCTTTATCAGCAGTAGTGCTATGTATGGATGGCATGGTCTCATTTAACCCCACGAAAGATGACGCCCCGGGACGAAAGCTGAGCATTTTACGAAAGAGTCTGAGCGCAACCAACTGCGAGAACTTTGGCTTCATTCTTCCGAGGCAATTGATTTGGGAAAAAGCCACATTTTGTTGGGGTCATGTGAGGAGTCAAGAATTACGACTTTCTATTCTTGGGCGGCGGGGTCGACCGATATTTGGTCCATTTGGGTCTTGTCTCTCTCTGGCAGGTTGGCATATTTTGTGACGTTTTTGCGGGGTTTTCTACTTCCTTCGGATTCAACCGACTCTTCGGGATTCCACATCCATTACGTTCCACGGAGCTTGACGACCTCCTCCGCAGGGAGGACATTTTCACGACGGAGTTTATTCATGTGTAACGGCATTTAGCATTATAGAGAGGTGCAGAACGTTTTTCTTGCTTTTTCTTGGGAGGGGAAACATCTTTTGCATGGATACCTAAGGGAATTTAGGTTTTTGGGGCGTATTACCTGGAGGCAGGCGGATATGGAACGTCCCCCCTCCCCCTCTCCCCCCCCCCCCCTTCTATCAGTTGGGCATATTTATTATTGTGTGTTTTTGGTTCTTTCTCTCTGCAGAATCTACATGACTGGATTTGGACCCGAGTACATATGATACGTATGATACTTATGAAAGGACATGTACGATGCAATTCCGCGGATGCGCCGGGGTTGGCCCAGAGTGATCGGGACGGGACCTCGTACGAGGGAGTAGTATTAATAATAATGCAAACTCGTTCGAGGCACATGCAATATATCCCGTCCTCTTGTTTTTCTGTTGTCCCACCGCTGAACTATCCCAAAAGGGCCTCACACAGTTGCTTGTCCTCTTCAGTCTTTTTTGTCGCCCAAAAGTGTGTTCGTATTCTGATAAGCGTGCTTTTCCCGGGGCCATTGGCATTTTCCATATTAACCTGCACACTCTAGCTTGGCCGACTAGGGCAGGCAGAAGGGCGCCGCCAAGACCTCGCCCTTTGTGCCGCGCCGCTTGCTACTCTGCTTGTCCGGGATTGGGAGCTGGGGGGTGGGTGGGCTAGGCCTTTGACCGAGGAGACGGGGCGTCCCGGCTGCGCAGGCGGCGCTGCAGATCTGGGCTTGTTGCGGCAGGCGGTGGTCGGTATGGGATGCTTGCTAGATGTTTATGGGATGGTACTCCATCTTGCTTGGGATACGTGATTACAAGGCCGTCTTTTGCGTGCCGAGCATGTGTTTGTAATGCTGGATGAGGCCGGCCGGAGATGGGTAAGCTGCTGCTGCTGCAGCGGGCGGACGCATCACCTGCAAAGCATAAGTCTCTGGTTGCAGACTCTGTTATAGTACGACGGCAGTACGAACACATAAAGACTGGCGGCAGGCAAAGCAAAGCAAAGCAGACAAGCCGGCCTGCCGTGCGGCCCTAGCCAGGCTCTCCTAGTCTGCGGTTCCCGGACTGACAAATGATGCTGAGCCAGCATGATACAAGGCGCAAGACGCCAACGCAAGTATGAATGAGGTGAGCAGGTCTTGTGACCACGATTATATCCGAAACACCCGCTTGGCGGGGGGGCAGAGATAGACGACTCTTCCTCTTTTTTTGATATCTGTGGGGGTGGGTGTGCTCAGAGTTTTTGGGAAAACATGGGACCTGGAGAGGGGGGATGCCGGGAGGGCTTCGGCCTCCCGCAGATGGACGACCGCTGGGAGAAACTTCCGGCAGTTGGTAAGCGGGATGCATGTGTGCAATGTCGGTACCGCCTGGATGAGGAAGGAAAAAATCAGGCTTTGTAGAAATCCTTGTTATGGAGTTTTCCGTGTTGTATTGTGTTGTGTTGTGCGCAAGCTTGGTAGCGAGCTGGTATGGGTATCTCCAGATATGTTCTTGCAGGCCGGTATCAGAACTGTGGAAGCTGCAGTAACGGCGATGCTGGGTGCCGCTCGACGGCATCCCAAGACATGTCCTACAACCTCATTGGAATGCAGCCCGAAGGCACCGGCTGCTCGTGGCTCTCCCCGTCTTGGCAGGCGCTGCGACGTACAGCTGAAGTCTGGTAGCCTCAATCTCGGGGTCGCCCGCAGCTACTCTCGAGGTTGTCTACCTTTCAACAGTGCAGACGACACGACGCTCAGTGTGCGGCCTTTGCGATATATATAGATGAAGAGAGACAAGGATTGAACCTCGCAGGCGGCACGGAAGGGTTACACCTTCCATCACGGCTCTCATATCAGGGGCTGGAGGTGAGTTTCGGGGTGGACTATCAAAGATGTTTGAGGGAGGTCGAAACGAGGATGTTTGGGGGTTCGAGGTTCTATCGCCTGGCTTGATCGTAGAGGGGCGGGATGAAGAACTCGTATGTGTGGAAATGGGCAATGGGGGACGACGTAGCTGAGTATCCGGCTCAATGCCCAAGTCCTCCCTATCGCCTCTCATGGATGTGTAAGTGAGTTGACCTTGTCTTCATCCCGTCCAGCGTCATCCAAACACTGTCTCTTGCATTCCACCGAAAGGACCCAGCAACGTCCCATATGCCCACGGAGTGTGTAACAGCTCCTCTACTATCCTCTTCCCCTGGCCCACCTTGGATCGTAAGTGCAGACACTCGACCAGATATTCAGGGGCAAGATATGTTGCGGGCGTGACCTTGACTAAGCAGAATGGCAAAGGTAACCATTGGGACATACACGATCGTCGGGACCCAAGCCATCGCCATAGAAGAGACCCCCGGTTCCGCCAGGGGACATAGCGTGATGGTAACAAGAATAAAATATCATTGTCAAATATGACACAGCCTTGTCAGATTTTGAGATGTTCGTTTGGTAATACACAATCCTTCTTCTCGATCATTCCAACCCCCTTCCGTTCCACAGCCAAAAACTCTAAGTAGCTCAATCAACAGGTCTCAAGGACCCCGTTCCACCCATTTGCCACTCCGATCCCCGACGAATAAAGCAGGTCGGGGAGGTGTTTTTAAACATTTCAAAAACTGATTTTTGCCGCAACCCAAGCAAAAAAGACGAGGAAAGCCCAGCATGCTGCGCCCATGCATGCAAAATCACACCGTGTTGTCGACCCAATCCGCATTACTTGCAGTCCGCTCCCGCTCTCCTTAGGTACTACCTCCCCGCTGGTCTTGAGCTGGCCATCTCACCATACCGCCCACGGTGTTGTGTTGTATCGTAGGCCTGCAGCACTCTGGTTTGACTCTCATCTGCTTGCGAGAACGCGTAGCCGCGCTGCTTCCTCATCCGCTGCACCTGTCGGACCTTGCGAATAGCCTTTTGGAACTGCTCCATACTATTTCATGACAGTTAGTGATGTGATTGGGAGGAGAGGTGAGTAGTGAGATGAGCGGGACTTACCGAGGCCTGTAATCCTGGATGTTGTACTTTTGAATCTCTTGAATATGATGATATGTTTGTGGCCAATACATTCGCTTGGCATATTTCCAGCCAAAGTCACGCAGGAGACACATGATCGTCAAGGAGAGAGTCTGTAGCCAGAATACGGGGCTGGCGTACAGCTTCGGAATCACACCGTGGTACTCGGCCGAGAAAGGTATCATTGGCGCGACAGTCCCGTACACGGCAATGAAGACCCACCAGATCGCCATGCTGCCAGGGATAGCAAGCACATGATACTTGGTCCAGTTGTTTGTGACCAGGGCAGCTTTTCCAAGGACGGTGAGGAGGACAGCAGCGTATAGCGCTGTTCCCCACACCCAATGACCTGCGATCTGGCCGTCCCCTTGAATGAGGTCGCCGACCCAAATCAGCTCGCCGAAGATGTAGAGAATGATGGAGTGATAGACCGCATTCGCGACCCACTCCACGAAGTTCTTGATCTTGAAGGATTGATTCTGTTGGCCCATGACGTAGAGTTGGGGATATCGGTCGAGGAGCCGAGCTGAGATGTGTTGATCGAGGATACCCATGGCAAGTGGAGGCAATACAGTGTAAAAGACGTTGTAGAAGGACAGCGTCCATGACTCGTAGATAACAGCGCCAGAGAAAACGTTTTGGAACGTGTACTGCGAACTCGTTAGCACAGGCCATCGCCCAAAGGAGCCCACGGAGACTTACCCAAAACTGTGTCATGTACAAAGTGATGTTCTTGTAGAACGAGAACAGAATAGTCTTGCTCACGCGCTGGTAACTCCAGGCGCCATGAACAAGCAACAACTTCCTAAGGTATCGGAATTGGGCAATGGACACGTCAGCGCTTCGGGCTGCTTGCAGACCTTCCACGCCACTAATACCAATACCAATGTGGGCTGCTTGAATCATCGAGACGTCGTTCGCACCGTCGCCAATAGCGAGGAGAATAGACTCTTTCTGGTATTTCTTCACGAGCTTGACAACCAAAGCCTTCTGTAGTGGCGACACTCGACAGCAGATAACAGCCTTGCACATGACGGCAAGGTCAAGGAACAGCTTCTCGAGATCCTTTTCCAACGCGTAGGTCAGGGATTTTCCGTCGATGACTAGGGCAAGAGTCTCCATTTCGATTGTCCCATCTCCCTGTGTACGAATGGCGTCCATTTTCTTTTGTATGTTGTCTCGTGTTGCGGCTGCGGATTCTTCGTTGATAATGAGCAGCATCATGTCCTCGCTGAGAAGTTTGCAACTCATGCCAATGTTGATGGCGGTCTCTTGTCGATCTCCAGTCAGAACCCAAACCTTGATACCGGCTTGTTGGAGCGTGTGAATAGTCTCGGGCACTCCATCTTGGAGACGATCTTCAATAGCGGTCGCTCCGAGAAGGAAGAAATCGTGTTCAATGATTTCTGCCGCCTTGTCCAATTCATCCGCACGGTTGCCTCCGACTGTTGTCATTGCCTTGTCGTGTATTTTGGCCCATTCCTGATACTCTTGTTCTGGGATTTCACGCATCGCCAAGCAGAGAGTTCGTAGACCCTCGGAGGCATACTCTTCCAGATGCCGGAGGGTAACTTCAACATGCGGGTTATTTTCGTTGAGTCGCTCAAGAATGACAGTATCAGCACCCTTGCAGTAACACCGAATCTTGCCATCGGGACATCGGTATATCGTTGACATCCTCTTTCGAGTGGAGTTAAACTCGCAGACTGCAAGAAGTTCATACTCCAAGTCTTGACCAGCTACTTCAATGAATACAGACCTGGGCTTCCGGTCCGTGAAGGTATAGCCAAGTGTTGCTGCACCCTCAACAAGGGCACCTTCGTCAGGGGAGGCCGCCTGGTACTTGATCTTGCCACCTTTCTCCTCATTTCGCTCCGGGATGACAGTATGACAAGTAGCCAATAAAGCTAGGAAATGATCGATGGCCGGGGCAGATTCGTGATTTTTCAAGTTCTCCGCAAGACGCTTGTAGTCGTGAATGCCAACCTCAACACCGTCCTGGATCGTAGCTCGTTGGTCTTCTGGGACTACCTCTGCGTACTGGATACCAGCGATCGAGGCTTGCTTGAACTCCATCATGTTGCAGGTCAGGGTACCCGTCTTGTCAGAGAAGACATACTCGACCATGCCGAGCTCCTCCACCAAACTGGAGGTTCTGCAATTTGCAGGCGTATCCGTCTTATCGTAGTATATGTCGAGATCGTCGTTGATGAGAATACCATGCCAGTATTTCACAAGCTCGATAGTGACGAAGAGTGAGATGGGAACTAGAGACGAGAACAGGACCCAATACGTGACCATATCCTTGAAGAACGTCCTCACGATATCGCCGGCACTGCTGTTCGATCCCAGCTCAAGATATGACAGAGAGTTGCCCTCCACCTTTCTGATGACGAGGTCGCCAACCGTGCTGATGACGCTGAGAACAAGGAGGATTCCAATCAAGACCAAAACCACCCAGTTCAGCTTTCTCTCGACCTTGGTGCGCTTGATCGGTGCCGCCGTAGCATTTCGCATCAACTTCGTTTCGTGTCCGGTAAAGACAACGATACCATGAATCCAAGGGGTGTTTCGCAGGGTGGCGCCACGAAGCAGCAATTGTTCGGGCGTAACTGGCAATTCCTTTTCTCCGCCTCCTGCTTGCATCATGAGCGTGGCCTCGTACGTATACAAGCTGCTATTCGGTTGTTCGGACTTGACCTTGCCTCCCAGTCTGCTCAGTTCGCTGGAACTGACCATGGTGCACGTCTCTGGCAAGGCTTGTTTGATCTTGAGATTCGTCTCTCCGTCAAGATTGGCTGTCTCGATGTAGCAAAGACCTTCAGGCTCGGAGCTGGCAAGCAGGAGTAGATCGGCAGGGAAGGGCTCTTCCGATTCCACACGAATGACATCGCCCACAGCAACGTTGATCCATTTCGTATCCTGGAAAGAGGAGCCGCGCAAAACTCGGGCTTTCGACTGGTTCAATGCCTGATCGGCCTGTTTCCTGCGATAATCCTCCACCAACTCCTTGGCTGCCGATACCATAAGCACAATTGTAAGGGGGATAATGGTCGTGAATCTGTTGGTTGGGGATAGCCCCGGGATCTGCTGTAGTGCGGCAGTGAACAAGAAGAAGATGTTGGCGAATTTGGAGAACTGTTCGAAGAGGAACTTCGGGAGGAAGGTTGCAAAGTTGTACTTGGCCGTGGAGATGTGGTTGTCGACATACTTGTTCACGGCGTTGGCGGGAGGGTTGTTGAGGTGGATTAGTCTTGGACCTAGAGTCGAAGGATCTGGCTTGCCGCGACCGAAGCCGAACTTGAAATTTCCCATATCGAACTTCTTGCTCTGCTTCGGTTGTGGATGATCCAGCCCTCCCGAGTCTGTCCTGTCCCTACCACCGGGTTCAGTGAGTGGCAGGTCCATTTCCGAATATCCCTGACCCATTCCCAGTCTGTTCTTAACCTTGCCGAGAAATCCACCTCCGAGACCCAAAACACTATTTCGGTTCCGCGCAGTATTTCTCGCGGCAGCTGATCCTTCTCCATTGAGCGCTCCGCCGTGCTGGTAATACGAGTCGCCCTCCGCGGGATAGTCGTCGAAATCGTCAGCATACCTTTGGTAGTTGCCTAGCTCTGATGTTTGGCTATATTCTCTGGTTATGTACGGTCCGCCAGGCCTTTCCCCAGCCGTCGGGGGGCCGCCCGGTGGTGCTCTCGCAGAAGGTTGTGTCGGCCGTCCCGCGCCGACGAAGTCATCATAGGAAACGGAAGGCCGGCCCTGACCCGACTCTTGGTCGAGGGTGTAGGAGCGTAGCAGATCATCATCATTAACGGCTGACCGTTGTCCTCCGCCATATACAGGTTGGTCGTTCTCCAAATCCAGCAGCAGGTCGTTTCGAGGGCCACCAGGAGGTCCTCCTGTGGGTCTTCCAGCCATGCCGGGGGACTGTGTCTTTCGCCGTGATCAATGTGAGGTTGATGGAACGGGCGGCATGCGGATGTCGATGATTCAGGAGAGTATCGATGGAGACATGTAAGGGAATGGATGAATCGAGTAATGCGGATTCGGATAGGGTCGTGAACGTGAGAGGAGAAGTCGTGATCGCAGCTGAACCAAACAAGATCGTATTAG
Organism: Reticulascus tulasneorum; assembly: GCA_001557505.1. Taxonomy (NCBI): domain Eukaryota; kingdom Fungi; phylum Ascomycota; class Sordariomycetes; order Glomerellales; family Reticulascaceae; genus Reticulascus; species Reticulascus tulasneorum. The sequence continues at coordinate 1,425,030 of LSAX01000010.1, read as the reverse complement.
TTGACACCTTTTTTTGGGAGATGGATGCGTTGCAGCACAGCCTCCTTTCGGCGCAGGCGTAGGATTACACACTTTGCGATGAGGTACGTAAGTGCGCTGAGGCTTAATGAGAGGCGGGCTGCTGAAACAGAGAGAAGTTGATTGGACTCGATGGCCAATTAGGGGTCTTGGTTTCTGGATGCACTTTCGTTGTCGGTCGGATGGATCTGCGGACTCTGGTGTTTGAGATGCGATGCGTTTCCTGACAGCCTGGAGATGCAAAGAAAGTCCCCGTCTCGTCAGCAACCGAATGGAGTGGCTTGGCTCCAGCAGAATCAATACAACACAATATGGGGTCACTGCCATGGCATGGGTTATTTTGGGGCGTAGCGTAGCGTGAAGCTCCCTCCCTGCAGGAAGCTGGATGGCCTAACTTATTCTGCCGTGCTTTCGTACCTACGTAGGTTATACGAGGTACCTACCTTAGGACATTTGCCTGGAAAGGACCTCGGAAGAGTACCAGGAAAGCTGAAAGGGGGCCTGGGGGCGCAAAAATATCATTCAGCTCCCGTGTCTCCACCAGCACCAGCCACATTAGTATCGGCATACAAGGCCACGGACACAATCGTTACTCTTACGCAACAGCAGTGATGAAACAAAAGAGTCTATCCTTTGCTACTACCATGGACCAGAAAACTGTACTCCGTGTCGCTTGATTCTACCTTAGTAGATAGAGATATTGTAAACCTTCACCCACCAAGTGCCGAAACTTCCGACCTGAGGCACAGATTTGGGGCTTCGTAAGCTCAGGCTTACGGTACAAGGTACCTACCTGTTCCCTGATACCTGGTGCCACCTGGCAGACTCCACCTGGGCCCTCCATCGTTCGCCTCGCCGGAATATCGGTCTCGCAACTTGGCATCGAAACAACTGTGACCACCTCCACTATTCTCCCTCACACAATCTTTCTCCGTGCATCACACAAGGTCAACTGTAAGCGGCCAGCCGACCCGAGGACTCGATCCACTCTCTCGCCCCACGATTCTCAGCCGCTTTCAACTTCAGAACTCTCGTGCAACCATTCAGACAAGCAACCTCCCAACATCGCCACCATGGTTTGCGCAAAGTGCCAGAAGATCACCAAGGGCACGACCCTCGCCACGCCTGACGTCAAGAAGAAAAGCGAGATATACTATGGCTCCGCGGCGTCTTCGAAAGCCGGCGCGGCCAAATCTGCTACGCTGGGCCAGACTGGTATCGGAAAGGTTCGTTGTTGTCTAGGATGCATTCTATCTATCGCATGAACGAGCAATTGCCAACTGTCTTCTTTAGAGCAAGCTCCTGTCAAAGGCAGCCAAGAACCCATACGCCGCATACTCCAGTACCTGCACGAAATGCAAGACCAAGGTCTCTCAGGGATATACTTTCTGTCAGAGCTGCGCGTATAGAGCCAACTCTTGCGCCATGTGCGGCAAGGCGAACAAGAAATCGACAGCAAATGCGCCGGTCGTGGCAGGCCAGAAGTTTACTCTGAAGTGAAAGAGATATCTCATGGGACGACCAAACTTGCACTAGATTTGGGATTATCTACTCACGCCCGGTGACAACGGAGCCGCATGCCGCGCTCGTTGCTCGAATCGCGTACTATGCAGGAACCAAAGGGCCGAGGAACCGAGCGAGTCTTGCTAACTCGGAAAGCAAGACTGTGAGATTCTGTGTTGCAACGCTCCACAGTGGCGGATGATTACATGCGAGGGAGTGTGGAGACAGGCGTGATGTCGAACTCCAGTTACAAGTCATGATCCCCCGAAGGCTACCTTACGGCTTCCGCCGACCACGGATTTATAATCCGACATCTACAGATGAGGCCAAGTGGAACGGAATATTGGCTTTACTTAGAGACTGATGTATAGTTCTTGAAGCGCGACGACCAGAAGACCAGACAATGTAGAGCAGACATACTCATGGCAGGGTTCACCGTCAGCGAATATGTTCCTTTTCAATGAAGGCTTCAAATGGGGGACTTTATCAGAATCAACTTTTGGGAAATTTTAGACCACGTATGGATTGGCGGGCCCGGCCTCAGTATCTTGGCAGATCCAGGCTCAACCCTTTTCACAACCCAAATATGAACTGCTGTGTCTCAAATCATAGGGCAGCCTTGGGCCCATCCTTAGAAGCCAGCGTCTGCAACCATTCCTTGATAGCGTTGTTTACCTCCAGAGGCGCTTGCGTCAGCGCCCAGTGTGAAGCTTCCACCTCCTCGCGCTTGAAGTCCGGGCCAAATAGTCTCTCCATACCAATCGACATGGACGGCAACAACGCTATGTCGTTCTTCGCGACAATGAATAGAGCGGGCGTTTTGATAATCACAGCTCCCTTCTCAGCAAGTGGCAGCTCCTCGTCAAAGTTGGCCTTCCTCACCCTGTACCAATTCAGCGGCCCGCGCATCCCGTTCCTCGTATACTCATTCACGTAAAACTGCATCTCTTCCGCCGACATGAGCGGAGACGGCCCCATTTTGGGCAGGTTATCGAAGATGACACCCGTCTGTGGATTGAACATGAACTCGCCGTTGGGACCCCTGCCGCCGAACATGCCGTTGAGAAACTGGCCGATCCGTTCCTCGGAGTGCAGGTGGGCCTCGACCTCGGGCCCTCGTAGTTGAAGCTGGTACCCGAAGCTCTTGAGCTTGCCCGCGGCGATAACGTCCGCTAGATCGACAAACTGCTTCGCCGGTGGGGCGTAAGGTGTGCAGATGGCGAAGACGCCCTTAAGAAGCTGGGGATACCAGAGTGCGAGGCGCCAGACGAAGGCACCGCCCCAGTCGTGGCCGCCGAGGATGATCTGCCCATCCGGGCCGACGATCTTGGCTGCTAGGGCTGCGATGTCGTCGGACATGCTTTTCATAGTGAACTCTTTCAGGTCCTCCGGGGAAGACGTTTGGCCGTAGCCAAGCATGTCTGGGACGACGACTTGGTAGTTTAGGGAGACAAGGAACGGTATCTGGTAACGCCATCCGAAAGACAGGTCCGGGAAGCCATGGATGAGAACAATGGTCCCAACGGGAGTGCCTGAGGGCTTGCCTAGGAGATAGTGATAATTCTTGCCCCTGATTTCCGCGTTGTGGTGTTCCACGCGGGAATCATTAACGGATAACTTGTCCGTCGCCATCGCTTCGATTCAAGTGTCAATTGGCTCGCTGTTTACTCATCAGTCTTTTTCCAACGAGATAGATCTGGCTTTATAGATGTCACGTAGATTAGTGCCCAGGTTCACATACCTTGCGTAGATGTCAGCTTATATACAGAAAGTTGCCAAAATAAGGCAGAAGTCGACCGACTGCACCTGGGACCGAGGCGAGGTCTGAAGAGCTGACACTGTGTGTTGAGTGGGAACTTATGCCTTTTAAAGCTAAGACTTCAGAATGAGGGATTGGATAACGTGAGACATGAAAGGTGAATTGATTTGATGCAGTACATTGATGAGGAACACAGTCATGAAGGCAACGCAGCTGAGGAGGGGCAGCGGGGTTGAAATCACCTGCGGGTGGCTCCGGAATTCAGAGATCGCGGAGCAACTCCAGACCAGGTTAGGAGGATATGATCTGTGTGCACATAAAGATCTTTTGAAAAGGATTCGTGCATAGAACCGGGTCCCCGCTTTCGGATTGCGACCCGTTCTAGATGTCGCATGAGAAATTACGGGTAGAGAGAGTTAATCCATTTATAAGTCTAGATGTTAGACTCTTGTTGGCAATACCTCTGGCATTGGGCTTTCAAGGTTGCTGCTGCAATATGGGCGCCGCAATCGTAGGCAATGTCAGACATAAGAGAAATTGGAACTAGATCCTGTGCAGCCAATGCTTCAATGTCTCCTCGCCTGCTCCCTGAGCGGGGTATGAGCTACCATGCCTATCACCTTCACCAGCTGAACTCATAAGAATCAAGTCTGGTGCGATCATGAGGACGAGAGAAAACCGGCGCCTTTTGTGAGAGTGCTTAGACAGTTTACACCAACTTCCCTTGTGGCGAATCATGGCTGAAAGCGGCCAACAGTGACTGCAGCGCTACTTCGTACAAGTTCGGTCATGCCTCACTTTCAGCCCGAAGCATTGGGCAAACACTTGCGAATTAAGTGCCTGGACCCCCACCACCATTCCCCGATGTCCTCCAGACCGTTCAGAAGCATGGTGTAGAACTGTGCCCAATTCTTTGCAAGCCATATTCAAAAGTACCAGTGCAGGATTGACTTCACACGTCTCTGCAACGGAAGATTAGCCAATCATTGTAAGTGCTCTACCCCCTGGTTACCAGATTGTTGAATCAGCCTGGCACCAGTCCCTGACATGGCTGATCGCCAAAAGCACTCTTCGTCGTGGGCTGCAAGCCATGCAAAGGCTTTTTGCTTGCCAAGTACAGCGCGCCATCATAACCTCTAAAAGTCCTTTGCAGAGATCACAGGTGTCCAAACCACCACCAACACATCTGCGTGTTGAGTGATGGTCGGGCGGAAGCTGTGATTGGCGCAATGTATGCAAAGGACTTTTATCACTATAATACTCTCACAACCATTGGACCGCCTTACTGCTGGGGACTTTTATCCCTGCAACTAATGCCAGGTCTTCGAGCTGCAGGCACTTTGAGAGTGCGAGCCCTCAGCCTTGTTTTGGGACGTCAAGATGAAGTATAACTTGCCTTCTCTTCCCCATCGAATCTGATCTCTTTTCCTCACACTTTTATCTCAATAACCCGATGAGTTTCGACTATGTCCCTTCCACGCCTGGAGTTCGGCTGTACTGCAGCTGGCCAACCACGTTCACGGCGTTACTACTCTTATAGCGACGAAAAATGGAATCAGATGAAGGGCACCATCAAGTCCCTTTATCTTGATAACAACCTGCCTCTTCCAAAGCTAATGGGAGCTTTGGCTGAAACCCATGACTTTCACCCAACGTATGTCGCTTACCTAGTTATGCACATCTATGTATACTGACGGCTTGAAGGATGAAGATGTACAAGTCCCGCTTTGAGCGCTGGGGATATAGCAAAAACATTACTGAAAAAAGGGTCTGAATATCTTCCCAAGACCTCTAGAAGCCTGCTGACCTTATATAAGCTCCGCAATGCGCAATCTCCCTCGCATCGGTTTCCGCAACGAAGACTAGACAAGTATCTACGCAGGACGCGACAAGGAAACCCCTCGCGGGTTGGAAGTGATGGGACTGTCTCAACAACCGATAGCCCATGTAGTGATAACCTGCCGCAAGCCGCCTATTCCAACGCATACGAGATGAACTGCCCCTATAAACCATTTGACAAAAAGTTTCGATTCATTGAGGAGTTTGCAGAGTAAGTTCTCTGCTCAACACTAAGCATTTACTAATGACCATAGTGGCTCTGTCTATTCCGCAGACTCCCTAGGATACGGCTCCTATATCGACTTAGACAACGTGCGACGATGTTCAGACCGATGTTTGTGCCGTTCTCACAAACACAAGCTGTCTTCCGACTACGCCTTCACGATTGAAAAATACCCCAAACAACTGGATGTGACCATTCGCAGCAACGCCCTCTTAGCGGAGATTCAAAAATGTGTTCCACAGGAAGGCCTCTTCACACCAAGACGATCGCTTAATGGCTTAATGCTGCTTCGCTATCATGCCATTCTGAAGAATCACCTACTAAAACTTGTCTGTGTTCCTCCACAAGACGTCGCACTCGAGCTAAGGCTTCTCATCGATGGCTTCCTGGGGGATAGTCAAATCTTCAGGAGCTTCGGCTACGAAACGTTATATGAGCATGGATATCTAGATTACGAGCTCTGGCGACTCTTTCAGCAGAAGAAACTCGATAGCGATATCGATGACCTTGATGACGCTTTCGGAGCTCTTGAAGACATCAATATTCCTCCAACCGCTTCCCATGACAATGGGTATCGACACTCGACACCGGGAGCTGAATTTAACGGCTCAGATCATGTCGGGATGCGACCGGACGATTATGAAACCCATGATTCTGGGGAAGACCCCTTCGATGGCAGCACCATTCGCGAAAATCTCTCCAGTGGACAAGGAATCGCAACACATACCGGTTTGTCGCCAGTCAAGGGTGTTGAGGCACAAACTCTAGTCGAAGCAGCATCGCTAGGGAATTTGCAAAAGGTCCAGTCACTCGTCAGCCAGAGCAGCAGGTTTAATATATCTAAAGCAGTTGCTCAGGCTATCAAGAATAACCATCCAAGGGTCGTTCAGATGCTTCTCAATCATGGCGCAAGTGTTAAAAATCCTAACGTGCTTTATAGAGCCGCCCGTTCAGGGAATCGAGAGCTCGTCCAGATGCTTCTCGACCACGGCGCAGATGTTAAAAGCCCTGACGTGCTTTATGGAGCCGCCTATTTAGGGAATCGAGAGCTCGTCCAGATGCTTCTCGACTACGGCGCAGATGCTAGAGGCCCTGACGTGCTTTATGGAGCCGTCCGTTCAGGAAATCGAGAGCTCGTCCAGATGCTTCTCGACCACGGCGCAGATGCTAGAGGCCCTAACGTGCTTTATGGAGCCGTCAGTTCAGGAAATCGAGAGCTCGTCCAGATGCTTCTCGACCACGGCGCAGATGCTAGAGGCCCTAACGTGCTTTATGAAGCCGTCAGTTCAGGAAATCGAGAGCTCGTCCAGATGCTTCTCGACCACGGCGTAGATGCTAGAGGCCCTAACGTGCTTTATGAAGCCGTCAGTTCAGGAAATCGAGAGCTCGTCCAGATGCTTCTCGACCACGGCGCAGATGCTAGAGGCCCTAACGTGCTTTATAGAGCCGCCCGTTCAGGGAATCGAGAGCTCGTCCAGATACTTCTCGACTACGGCGCAGATGCTAGAGGCCCTAACGTGCTTTATGGAGCCACCTATTCAGAGAATCGAGAGCTCGTCCAGATGCTTCTTGACCACGGCGCAGATGTTAAAAGCCCTGACGTGCTTTATAGAGCCGCCTATTTAGGGAATCGAGAGCTCGTCCAGATGCTTCTCGACCACGGCGCAGATGCTAGAGACCCTGGCGTGCTTTGTGGAGCCGCCCGTTCAGGGAATCGAGAGCTCGTCCAGATGCTTCTCGGCGGAACAATAACAAAGCAAGAAACTCGATTCCTCACAGCTGTATCACTTGCCGAAATCCCAGAAATGCTAGAGCTTCTCGACGGTGGCATCGATGTCAACGTAAGTAGCAGATGCGGGTCAGCACTAAGTATTGCTATGTACTTAGAAAACGAAGAACTTATCCGCTGCTTGCTCAAATATGGAGCGGATGTGCATCTTGCTGCACTCTATTTTCAGACCATCGACCGTACTCTTTCTGTCCGGGCATTCATGAGAAAGATCTGGAGAATTCAAAATGGGCATATTACTCACACGGATCATTCTCTTCAGCAACTGCGCCGCAAGTTCGTTCAGCAGTACCAGTTAATGTTAGGCGCTGGACGACTTTCGCAAACGAAGCTGCAAGAAATATGTATGTGGTTCCGGAATTACCGTCACGCATGGGATGTTGGTATCTCTACAATGCGTAGGCTATCCATGGGGAAAGCCCCTATTGGGGTATATGACACTGTTGCCTTTCTCTGCCTTTCCAAGGCGATTGCTGAGACTCTCATGGAACTGAAGAACTGGGACTACAACAGTACCTTCAACAGCGACTTGCCCCGGTGGCAGCTGCTATTTGACGATATGGCTGATCGTCAGGCATACCAAGATGCGGTTAAGCTGATGTGGAATGTTGATCTTGCCTCGATCTTCAACGAAGACGAGCCATCTCCTGATATTTTGCAGTCTTTAGGAGAGCTGGCTCGCATCTTGGTTGACCGCGCACGGGATCTGCTCGACTTGGACCTTTCTAACAGCGATCGACTTGACCAAAGCCAGCAGCGGTGGCGCGAGCGAAACAAAAAGGACCAACGAGAGCCACAGGATAATCCTCTATCCAAAAATCCATTGTGGCCAGTCCTGCCCCCTTTGACTCCCTCGCGAGCTGGAGATCCCGGCGACCTTTGGAAAGAGGAACCCCCCGAAGCACCCCTAGAGCCTCGAGTGCTTTGCTTAGTGATTGGAGCCATTTTTGCTATTATAATCATCTTTTTCCAAGGTATGTCTGTGTTCAGGTCTGTAGACATGATGCTAACTTCTTTAGTATTACGCAGTCAACTATCAGGCTGTGCTGTTCCTATCCCATTTCGAAGGGTGAACTCGCTGGAAGAGCGCCGTGATGTTTTGTTAGAATATCTTGACATCCACAAGTGCGACAGTCGGGGTTTCGTGGGATCATTATACAGCCGGATTGTGTTGCAGTAATCGGCAGAAAAGGAGCATCCGGCGAATACAAAGAGTGTCTTTGTTCGAGGTTGGATGATGGGTTTTATGGGTCTTATAACAGATGCCCTTCTCTCCGTACGGCGTTTAAGGGAACAGTTTAAGTTATTCTTAGTTTCTACCTCAGTCCTACCATAATAAAATAGATATCACAATATCGCTGAGGCTAGATATGACCACATCGAAGGTACGTTATGAATCTAGATTTTGTATGGGTTTGTAGGTCCTTTGAACGAACAACGTCATAAGCTCTGGCCATGTAAATGAAGAATTAGTCGGAGCCTGCAAATTAAGGATATCGTTTCGTTGCCATATGTGGATGTAGAACTGTGGTCCGGACTAATCACGGAAGCAAAGGCCAGAGTGAATCCAGTTGAACAAAGGGGAATGGGTGGGAGTCATCGCTGGAACATGAGTTCCGCGGTTATTCAGCTACGCACTTTGAGGGCCTATCTCACACATATACGGTCCACGGGAAAGACATTAACATTAAAATGCGGACACTTATTCAGCCGTCGCTGTACCATAACATTTGTCACGTCAACATGGAGCCCATTAAATGACGCCCAAGTCCCTGCCCATCAAGAGACCCGATTATACCGTTAGGAGTAAGCTGTCTCAGATGCCCAAAGACACCTAGGAATACAAGAGAACGTGAATGGAAAGCCTGATCAGAACACTCAATAACAATTGGTCAGTCGTCACTAGTATATTACCGTATCCTCCTCAGCTTCCATGACAACATCGCCCGACTCGTCATGTTGCTCCTTATCATGACCATCTTTCTGGCCCTGACTTGTGGAGCTGTTAGCAGATTCAAGCGGAATATGAGGCACGGCATCTGAACTATCAGCGCCTTGGAGCACCATCTCGTCACTTCGCGAGGTAGATGGCCTACTACGGCCCGAGTCTCTGGCATTCGGGTCTTTGCGAAGATTAAACTCTTCAACTTCCCTTTCTATGATGGTCTTGGCGTCCTGTATTTGATCATCGATTGTTTCTTCCTGCTCTTTCGTGAGCTTCCATGGGCGATAGTACTACAGACGGGTTAGTTTGAGCATAAGCTGAGGCGAGGAAGTGTAACTCACGATTCGCGGCTCAGCCTTGGTCTGGAAAGAGCGCGCCATGGCCAGCATATTCGAATGTCGCGTTTTCATCTAACCAGTTTATTAGCTCAAATGCAATGATAGGTATGCGCAGGAGTGGCACGCACGACTTTCTCTTCAAACTTGATCTGTTCATGCCTCCGGACGCCGGTGATCTTGGCAAGCTTCTCGGCTCTCTTCTTGTCATCCTCGGCTTTCTGTTTTTGTACTTTCTCGTGCTGTCTTCTCTCAATTTCCTGTCGCTTCTTCTGCTGAGAGCTGGTAGTGGTTTGACTGAGTGTGCTTAGCAAACCACCAAATAAACGCTTTCCACGCTTCTTTTCTTCGTCCTTTGAAAGACCAGCCCGCCGAGTACCGTCGCTGCCTTGATTTGCGTCGCGAGGCTTCAACTCTGTAGGTGATTGAACTGGCTTCGTTACTTTGCTTTCCGGTACGCTGGTGTCATCTTCCTCAATCCTCAACCTTTTCGCGGAGGCATTATCTGGGGATGGGGATGGAGAGGCTCTTCGCTTCTGTGAATTCGGTTGTTTTTGGGCATCGCCCAAATCGTGGTTAACCACAGGGGGTTCCGTCTGAGGACTTCTATGCATACTATTAGTCAAAATCCACGAGCACAGGTTTGATGAGCATTTACTCTGCGGCAGTTGCCATGATCAGCGTGAGCTTCGTTCAATATTTCCCCGGTAAATGGTCATTAAAAAACGGCTCAATCAGGACGAAAGGCAAGTTAAGTCCTGAGAACACATCGACCACCACTATCCATAAAATGCTAATGAAAGAACTAGAAATACAAGCCCAAGGCTGAGTACACGAATTTGAGGCTAAGATCGCCGCTGCTTTGCAACAGGAAAGAGCTCCAAAAGCCAAGGGTAGAAAGGATTAGCTAAGACCTTATTGAAGGTCCCCACTTCCATAGCAGTCCAAATAGTGGATGGAAGGTCATGCGGGGGCGCAACAAGTATACACCGCACCAATAGCGAGCCCGCCGCATCGGCATGACCTCGGGAAGCGTCGAGAAGAAAGTGGCAAGGCTGAGAAATTCAAGCTTTCTCAAATCACAAGGGCGCATCCAACGACAAGCTTGTTCTATATAGCAACAGCGGCCCCTCCACAAACGATTCCTTCTACACGCTCATTCTTCTTGATACCGCCACCGATAAGTTTGCATACAAGCGTCGAAATGTCTCGCCATCATCCGTAAGTCCACCATTCCTCGCAACAACGCCCTGAAGCAAGCCCAGAAACTAACATCTGCCCCAGCGATCTCGTTATGTGCCGTAAGCAAGCCGGAATTGCCATCGGTCGCCTGTGCGACAAATGCGACGGCAAATGCCCGGTATGCGACTCGTATGTGCGCCCCACGACACTCGTCCGCATCTGCGACGAGTGCAGCTTCGGCAACTACCAGAACAAGTGCGTCGTGTGCGGCGGCGAGGGCATCTCAGACGCCTTCTACTGCTTCGAGTGCACGCGGCTGGAGAAAGACAGGGATGGGTGTCCGAAGATTATAAATCTGGGTAGTTCAAGGACGGATTTGTTCTACCAGAAGAAGACGAATCGGACGACGACTTACTAGTACCAATGTGGCCCGGGTTTGGGCATGGCTATGGCAGAGAGTTGAACGTGGTGATCGTAGTACTGGGTGGTGGATGCATGGATTCCGGCGTTATGGGGTCATTCAGAGGGCCAAGGGGTAACCTGCCAAAAATTTCAGAATCTTAGACGAACTCAATGATATCCATATGGATGGGTTCCTTGTTGAACGAAATTATATTGATATGTGCAATGTGCTCGTGGCGTCATATAAATACATGGACCGCGGCACCGTCCATTGATCGACCCAATGCAATAAATATAGTACACCGAAACCCAAACGCCATCCTTTGCATCATATGTAGCTAACCTTGACTCCCATGCCAGCCGTGGCTCTCACCTTGCTCCAGCCATTTCCCATTATGCGTTGAATACGCTCTCTGATGTTCTTCTGCCCAAACATCAGAACTAGCCCGAGTATGAATGCAACCAGCCGCATCAGCAGCATGGGATTGGACTTGAAAGAAGCTCCAAGTTGATCTATCACGACTTTTAGGCGGCTGATGATTGTGGTGGCTCGATCTCCAAGTGTTGGAGCCGCCGCTGATTTCCCCTTAGGCCGTGCGACAGAAGTCTTTGATGCCGGAGCTCTTGAAGGTCCAGATATGCCTGATTGAGTCCTCGCATGGCGGCCCTTGCTAGATCCAGATATACTTGGCGTTGAGTCGATGCCGTAATCCACCTCGCTCCCTGCTCTTCGAGTCCGCTCCTCTTCCAATCTTCTCCGTTCTCGTTCCTCATTCCCCGCTCTTAGCCTCTTGGCCTCCTCGATATCTCGTCTCAGTTGGTCCTCTTGCTCCTGCCTCTCTTCTAGCTCTCTCCGATCAGATTCAGCCTGCTCCTCTTGAAGGCTCTGCAGAGCCTGAAGAAATGCTTCCCGTCGCTCATCGTCGAGCACGGAGCTGACACTGATGAATTCCCTCGCGTAATCCCATTCGTTGTTTCGGAGCAGTACATGCAAGGTGTATAATTCAAGGATCTTGACTCGAGCATTGAGGTCTCTTGGTGTATCAGCACCGCTTGTTCCCTTAGCTGGAGATCTGTTGCGAGAATGTAATCGAGGAGACGCCAATGGTGAGTCGGTCAAACGTCTCGATATATCCAAATTTGGCGAAGTTGAGGCGGCGAGAAAGGTCTCCAGTCTCTTCTGGTTCAGATCTTGTGTCCGGGCATGCGCCAGTAGGAGTGTAGCACTACGCAAGTCAGTTTTGAAGCTTGTCGCGGATTCTGAAAAGATCTCACAGGTTAATTACGACATCGGAATCCACTTCCCCTTCTACTCCGTGATAGCCGTTCCGGACTACCTCCTCCCAGACGTCTCCTTCTCTGACCTTTGAGCACAGGTTTCTCCACTCCTGGCTACCGAACGCATCCTTTCCCTCGTCTGGCTCCAGTTCGATGATCGCATTCAAAATGGTCAGATACAAGCTCCAAACCTTGATCCTCGTGGTCCGCGAGGCTCTGGAAACAGGCGCGGGTTCTAGCGCAGCATCTGATTCCTGGGAAGGCGGCGTGATGAGTGGCAATATCGTCGATAGAGCTTCGGGTAATCGACGCGTCAGGAATAGCGTCGAAGCTTGCCGGTATGTTTTGGAAATGTGCGATGTGTGGCGAGACGAAATGGAAGACGACAACGAGGATATCGAGGATGAGAGAACGTGAGAGCTGAACGCATCAGATGCTGCCCCAGGACTCAGGGTCGCGGTGTAGGAGCCGTTCAAAGACATGTTTACTGCGGCCGGTCTATCCACATAAGGGGTCGATGAAAGGAGATAAAAGATGGGGTAGTATTATGTATCGGGCTCGTGGAGAATGGCTGCCATGATACGCGTTCCTCGGAATATCAAATGAACAATTACAAAGGGAGCCGCGACATGTGGTCAAGTGGAGGCTGACAGCATTCCGAGGAGCACGGTTTTCGGTCATTGAGAAGCTTTAGCCTCGGCACCTTGGTGGGTTTTGGGGGGTTGAACGCCGGGGGACCCAGCTCTTGGTGCAGGGGTCAAGTGGACAATAAGGAGCTACTTCATCTAGATTGGCAGATCGCTAGTTCGATGCAGTATCATCCTATCCTCCGCCAAGTGGGTTGTAAAAAACAGTGCCGCTTAACGGGAGGGACGGAAAGATGGCAGATGCGCGCCAGTTGCAGGCAATATTTCTTTGGAAAATAACTGATGTGAAATGAAAGTTGTGCAAGAAGTTTTCAAATATTCCAATCATTGCTATGTACTCATCAATATATTCATCATACTATTCCCATGAATAGCTACTTGAATATCTTGATATTCTACGATATATTCGTTACAATATTCCCTGAATAGCTAGGCATGTACATACTTGAATATCCAAATGATAAAGCGGCACTGTTTTTTCACGACCCACTTGCAAATCCCATGTGCCTGGTTCCTTTTTGGTCGGCCCAGGCTCTCTTTCTGGAAGCTCCACAACCGAACATCTGCAAGGGGTCTCAACGACAGCCAAGCACCTGACCTCAAATCGCGGAGATCACCAACGAAACTAAAGGCGATCTATTCATGCACTAGATGCGAGTCACTTAAACTTTTGCAAGTGTGTTCCCTCGAACGGTCTCCCTGACCCCTCTTGCATTGCGCTTCCACTAGTTGAATTGATCTGGTGATGTGCAGCTAGGCACTGAGGTTTTGGCAGAATCCCGAGGTCAGGGGCCATACGTTCATGCGAACTACCGAAATCTTCCCCCATCCAATAATACCAGCCGAATCGTTTGAATGTGTATGTGTTCAAGTGAATTACTAGGTAGAGTGGAAATACCTTGCAAAATCCTGTAGTGTCCCTGCTATTTTATATACAGTTGCTTCCATCAACGCATCCAATTTCGTTGCACAAACGTGAGTTGGTGTCTACAGTCTTTATTGCTCCTCACCTCGAGACAAAAGATGCCTCTTCTGAATCATATCCTTGCAAGTAGCTGGTGGTGCAACTGCAAACACTTGAGGAACTCTATCAAAGTAAAGGACAATGACTGCCTATAGTGATGGATGGGGGACTACCTTACACATCGACTCCTTGCAAGTCGTTCTTGCTTGCCGCTGCAAGGAAATCCGAGAGGTCTTCAAAGGAGCGATTACGCCAATGTTGGCCTCCTTCCAATCTTGAAGAATCCATCACAAAACTGCCTTTCTCATACAGGTTCCTAATTGTGGCCTATATCTGAACATCTCACCCAACGTCCTCCAGGATTGCACATCTTCCACCTCCACTCAGAGTTTGTCATTCAAATCATGGATGTAAACTCGGAAAATTTCTGGAAGAAACTCCCCGGAATCATAGCATCCATCGCAAACTCCGAATACGTCGCCTTTGATTTTGAGATGAGTGGCATCTTTGGCCACGCCTGGTCGGCGTGGCAAAATCGGCAAGCTACCAAAGATGATTTCTACAGAGAGGCAAGGGAGATTGCTTCAACCTTCAACACGATCCAGTTCGGCATGACCTGTATCGCGTTTGAAAATGGTATGCTAAGCAGCTTGTTCTCTGCCTAGTGCTGGCTCCCATCTTGAGCTACTGACAAATATCTAGATGCATATAGGACTGAGACGTACTGCTTCAGCATAAGTCCCATGTTCATTGAAACAAACAGAGCTGAATATGATTTCGCCAAGCGGTTGAACCGAAATCTCACGTTCTCGTACGCCACGCTTTTATTTCTTAGAGAAGAGAGGTTCAACATGGATGCTGTCTTTCGGCATGGTGTGACGTATCTCAGTTGCAAAGAAGATAGAGAAGCTTCTGAGCGCTTTCTTCGTGAGCCAGAATATGAGAGAATTGACTTGTCCAAGCTTGACGAGCAGTCAAAAACCTTCGGCGATGAGACTAAAGACCAAATTCAGCAATGGTTGAATCAGCCAGCCCATCAGGTAAGAAGCATCACTGTCAAGGTCCCCTTACGCAGTACATCTCCATACTCATAAAGAAGTAGAGAGCCTCTACGATGGCGATTGCCCTTACTCAGGAAAGCAGAAGACGAAACTATCTTCATCAAAGAGTACTTCGTCAAATCATCAAAGACGACTTTAACAACTGTGAAGTTTGGCCATTTAATAATAACTGTGCCATGAGAATCCGGATCAAGGATGAAGTCCTTGCCGCTCAAAGAGAGGACCAAAGGCTTTTGGAGTTCACGGCGTGCCTCAGAAAGCAAACAGGACTTCGATTTGTCATTGACGCCCTCACTGGCAGAGAATTTGCGCACAAAATTGATCCAACACTAGTCTTAGGAGAAGACGAGCAGGAGGGCACAGAGGGCACTCATGATTTTCGCGTAATGGAGCTGAAGGAAATGCTCAGTGCTCTTGAGGCGAAACTCGATGAGAGACGGCCGGTAATCATTGGGCACAACCAATTCTATGATCTTTGCTTTCTATACGAGACCTTCATCGACACTCTTCCAGAGAAACTGGAGGATTTCAAGACCAAGATTCACTCCTTATTTCCACGGATAATCGACACCAAGGTGTTGGCGATGGATAACAATGAGATTGACGGGGACGACCCTCTGGCAGACATACACGAACTATTACTGCGACAGCAGCCCCTCATCGTTTGGGATACTCCCTATGGATATGGATATGGCGGAAGTGCTCACAACGCAGGCTATGATAGTAAGTGCAGCAGACCATGGGGACATCGCGACGTCAGATGCTAAGGGCAATGTTAGGCTATATGACCGCAGCAGTATTTCTCAGGTTGTCGCACCAGAAGTGGCAAGATAGCAGGCGAGATCTCTCGGTCTTAGAAGAATGGGAAGGACAAGCTCGCTCAATATCTTCACGAGATATCAACGTCTCCACCCAGCAATCACTGCCAATGACTACAGACAACGGGGATTTGGAACAAAGTGACGAGACGATTCAACCTCTGATTGCTGCTTATTCGAGCAGCTCTAGCACAGGAAGCTCGGCAGGCTCTGTCGTTAAGCGCGAAGAGGAGGTCCGACTTCCAGAGTGGGAAAATGAGTTCTGGGACCGTTTCCGGAACAAGATACGGCTAGGCAAAGCCGGATTACTGGACTTGGGAACAGCCAGTGACTCTGAGAGGGATGTAGAAGTATGTCCGGTTCAATGCGTGCTCCTTTGAGGCAGAGAATAGCTCTGGGACGACTAGGCAACGACTAGCTTGGTTACTTATTACGCCGGATTCGCTGATGAGGAATTCGAGACTATTCAATGCTATTGACCGTAGGATTGATGCACCAAACAAGAGCATGCTCCTAATAGCCAGTTCACTTCCTAAATTACGCCTTCTCGAATGTCAAATGGTTTAGGTTGTGAGAGTAAAGACGAACAGACTTCATGTCATATCCGAGATGCCATTGTACACTTGTATGTTACATGAGAGAGGCTGTCGGAACCTCAGACTCTATCTATCGGCCATCATATTCCGTACACTGTGATAGTACTCCGGAGCCAACTCCGCTTGCAGCTCTTCCCTGGTCAGCCACTTGAACTCGGTGTAGCCCATGGGGTTGCCCGTCAAGTCCGCCTGCCCAGCCATGATCCTGCCCTTCAGAAAGAAGATCTTCTCCCCCCGGCTTTCTAATGAACCGTCTTCCTTCAGAACTGGTTTGTTGACGTAGTGTGCGACGGGCGCGCGGCCGATAATCCACGTGTTCATGTTGACGCCTGCGGTGTCGTCTAGCACCTTCTTGGCTACCTGGTGTCGTTGTCAGTCATCTGTATCGTACGAGGGTCCTGGTGGAACACTGACCTCATGCAGATTATCATCAGTGCCAAGGGACCCGCTCGGGAATCCCCATTTGCCATCATTCGCCTTTACCACAAGGTAGAGTGTCCTGTCGAGCTTCCGATCGAGCTTCGTCACGTCCCCTGTCCGGTCCGCCTCCGTCTCCCTTGGCTGCGGCTGCTCAACCGGCACTCTGTCCGCCTCAGGGATCAGCTCCGCATCGTCACTGACCCTCATCTCCGCGTCTTTCAGCAATGATTGGAGAACAGTCTCTTGCTTCGGCAGAGAATCTCCAACCTGCACCTCATCTTCCCATGCTTTGCTCGACTTTCCATTGTACACACCGATCTCCTTCCCAACCGTGCCCTCCCGGTCCTTGACCTTCAGGTTCCAGTCTATCAGCCCCGGCGTGTCCGGCTTGAAGTACACGCTGGTGATGAAGGGTAGGGAAAGCCGCTCGTTGAGGCGTTTCTGGTAGAAGAAGAAGGAGTTCTCGAAAGGGGTTAGAGGTCGTGTGAGGAGCGGCGCCCGCGTGAGGATGATGCCGGACTTGATGCGGTAGAGGCTACGTGTTGAAGCCTCCGGTTCGGTAACAATGGCCGAGGATGGAGGGGGTTGGACAGGTGTCTCAATTGTAGCTGCTGCTGCACCGGAATATGCTCTAGCTGGAGCTCGAAACTGGCCGCGGGCGCATCGTGTACAGACTCTTGGGGAAGCTGAGGAAGCCCATTAGCTCTGATCAATGGAACAATGCCTACAAAAACTTACGCCTTAAGATAGGCAGGACGGCGTATGCGCCTCTACTTGAAGCTGTCATGCTGAAAAGTTGAAATCCGCGCCCGCCCTTCTTAAATCCAACAATACCACCGAGTCGAAATCTGAAGATTGAACTTTTTTGATGGCCCCCAGGTCGAGCGCGCGGTACGTACCGCGCCTAGAGGAGAATATCGCTTACATAACAAGTTGGCTCTTTGGCCTGAGGCATTAGGATTAAGCGTGATTAACCACGTTACCCTCCGCACACCAACCTTTTCTTCTGTTCCGTTTCTGACCTTTCTTCTTCTCTTTCTCTCCTCAACAAGGCACCTTCTTATCATTTTAACCTGTCTATCCAAGACGTTGAAATCATTTTTGAGTGCCGAGAGAGAAAAATCAGTCTGTTTTCGCTAGCGGTACCTGCTGCTTCGTGCTAACCCTACCGGGTTCTGTTAGATAGATACTGCTGACATTTGTCCTTGACCGAGTTTTCGCGGCTTTTAGAGGCCTGAGCAGAGCCTGACTTGTCGCGACATGATGCCTGGGTCCAACGACCGACTTTACGAGCTGCTGGCTGCTCTCCGAGCCTGAAAGCATCGCATGTTCCTGGAGTACTACGGCTTACTTTTTCAATCTTGCCAAGTATCTCCTCTGTCGTTGGGACCAATGGCTAAACAAAATATTCCACAGGACAATGGGGTTGTGCGCGCACCCGTTCGTTGAATAAGAGTTCATAATGTTCCATTCATCACCCAGGTCTATCTAAAAAGAAACAGATCGCGGTACTCATCGCTTCATGATAGAATACGAGTGTCTACAAATCGAGTGCTAAAGCTACGAGTTCCGAGCGATATGAGTTTCCCGAGAAGATACAAAGATATGCAGCCCCATCGCCAAAAGAGAATGGGTCGATGCCCAAAAAATTCAATATACCTCTCCCAAGATGACAGGCCGGGTATCTAACCATTGGGTCGCTGTCTGATGCCCTGAACGCCTGATGTTCCAATCCGCATATGCATTTCGTGATTCAAGCTTTCAGGTCTGAGACAGCACGAGCCACCTCCGTGGTGGCCTTCTTCTCCCAGGTTTTCCTGGCGTCGTCATCCAGTGCCGAGGGATCCCGCAAATCTTCGTAAAGCTTTCGAGAGACAGCACGATTGATGCTTGCATATTGTTCGGAGGTAAGCTCCTGGGCTCGCCAGTGGGGATTCAGTGCAGTCCGAACAATCCTGCTGATACGCTCCTTGGTTTCGAGACTGAGTGAAGGTCTTGTTGGAGATGTGTCTTGTGATCGGGTGTGGTTCAAGGATCTCCGTCTGTGTGGTCGTTGCGGTCGAGGTTGACGAATGTCTGATGCCGGACCATTAGAACGACTATCCGAATCGCTGTGCTCGCCGGCTGAGCGTGTGGGTGAGTAGTTCGCCTTGGGGAACCGAGGTTCCACATAAGAGCTGAGAGACAAGGTAGGTGAGCTTGGCCTTGGGTATGGTGGTGGTGTGATTGACAAAGCCCGCGGGGAGCTGTGCGCTGATGGGGACGGTGAGGCGACCGGAGACGACGCCTCCACAGGATTAATAGGCGCCGGTGGGTTTCGAGAGCTCTCGTCGTCCGAAGGGGTGCTCATTTGAACCTCCTTGAGCAAAGACGTCAAGAAGGTTGGACCTTCGGGATTGCCAACAGGCGACCGAGCTGTCGATGGGGAGCCATTCGTTTGGGATTGTGCAGCAGGTACCGGTAAGGGAGCGGGAGCGGACGTTGACGGTTCCCCTTGCAACGGTAGACGTCGCGTTCGAGGTCGTTTAAGCTTCCGCTCTGGTTCCTGGGCAGGTTCTCGAGGAGACGCGGTGACAGACCGCGATTTCCTCTTTCGAGATGCTGGAGTGGCGGCGCCTTCGGCTTCGCGTGCTCGTTCAAGAGCACCCCAAGCTCGCCGCTCTTCGCGGGTTTCTTGGACGGGCTGGACGCGTTCCAACTGTTGGCCAATAGCCGCTGGGATGTTTCGAGCAAATACGTCCCTTGCACCTTGGCGACTGGCAATGTTCAGACGCTGCTGCCACCGTTGGTATTCGCGAAGTTCACGTTCTCGGAGTTGTTGTGATCTTCGGAAGTCTTCTAGGGCATCATCGCCTTCGTGGTTGTCGAGGTCGATATCCGTGGCATCATAAATCCGACCGGCTATTTGGCCCCAGGCGCCTTGCCATTCGACGGACCGAGCCTGTCGCCTGGCACGACGTTGCCTTTCGCGTGTACGCGGGAACGGCCGTGGTCTTCCATTGCTTGTGTTTCTAGGTGGCGGTGGCGGTGGAATTTCCTGCACGTCGGGAGATGCTGGACTGTCCTCGACGCCAGAGGCAGCGAAAACATCAGCACACTCGAGGCAGTACCACTGGCCACGAGGGACAGATTCCAGGCCAACGCAGTGGGTATGGTATGCCGCGTCGCAGGCATCGCAGAGGAGCAGGACATCTTCTCGTTCGGAGGAGTCACAAATTGGGCAAGGTGTCGCCTCCTCCTCGTCGGGTTGTTCCTCTGGGTTTTCATCCAGCCATTGTCGTATATCGAATTCGGCGGTCTGTTTCCTGTCTTGAACGGCGTAGGAATCTACCATGGGACCTGCAGAGTGCTTAGTTAGCTGGGGTTGGGCATTGCGTTTAGGGGAGCCAGGAGGCTTACCTTCGATAGACTCCGATAGGAGCACCTCGTTGAACGTAGTGCGACAAATTGGACAAGTGTTGGAAGTTTCGGCCCAGGCCTTGATGCATCGATCATGAATGACATGATTGCAACTGCTAAGAGTGGCTATCAAGTTGTTTTCATCGAGGTCGAGGATCTCGAGTTCTGGGTCTCGGGTGGGAATCACCACCAACTCTGGTCCCGCTCCATTTTCTGCGTCGCCCGGTTGTGACGAGGGGGGGTGCAAAGAGTCCAGGCATATGATGCACTGATCGGGATCAGTCATTATGGCAAATCTGAAAGTATCGATGCGAGGTTGAAGGATTCATAAAAATAGTAAATTGTAGATGCCAATATCGGCTTTCTTTCTGTTTCAATTATGGTCTCGTTTCTTGTGGACGTTTGAAGAGAAGTGTTTGGTGGTGGTGGTGGTTGTGTGGCGTGGGTGGTGAACGACTCGAACAAGGCCTGGCTGGAGGCGACAAGAAGGTAAGGTAGGTAGAGTTAGGTGGTGGTGGCAGAGTGCGAGAGATGGACCACTGATGAGTGGGTTTGCCCAAGAGGTGGTCCTGGCTGGCCGCTATGATGGAAGGGTAACTTATTGGGGGGGGGGCCGCTGTTGTGAGTGGTGCTGGGGATAAGTGGTGGGATTTCTCACTGTGGGCAGTCCAGTGACAGTCGCCGCGGGTCGGTGTTGGAGCTAGGTAAGGTAATAGGCAGAGTCCAGAGTGCCAGTTTTTTTTTTTTGTCTTGAGGCGGTGGCCAGCGCCTACAGTACTAGAGGTCTGCGAGCATGGATTCCCGTCTCCAGTTCCCGTTCTTCTTTGGGTGGGATTTGTAGGAGGGAGAGTTCGGGAGGGAACAGAGCCCAGAAGCGGTTTTTGCGAGCTTAGCGCAACCAGCAGCTGGCTTCACGCGGGGCCAATCAACTGACGGGCTCTCCCGGCAGAACGCCACGTCTGCGCCAGGAGATATCCAGAAACAGGGCGGGTACGTACCTCTGCTGGCGAAGATGGGGTGGCTGACAACGTGCCTTTCCCTTCTCCTCACCCATCAGACAGAGAGACACGTTAGCTCCTGACACACTCACACCCTTCGAGCTGGGGGACCAGAAGGGGGGGGCCGAGTCAAGAAGCTTTTTGTGGTTGTACGACGCAGGTAGGTTGGTAGGATAGCTGGGGGGTGAGGCTTTTACGTCAGATGACCCATGCATGACCTCTAGGGACTAGTAAGTTGACTATGAGCAGACAGGGCGGTTTGGATGTTCACCCTCTCGCGATTAGGTTACCAGGTAGCGCAGACATCCGTAATCCATATGGCGTTGGAGAATTCGGGCATTGACGCCTGTAATGCGGCCTGTCTTCTTTTTTTATGGGGGGCGGTTTTCTTAATGTCGGCGGTGCAGGTACATTCCAACCATCAAACCCCCCAGTCCCGACTCGGTACGTACTGAAAAGTACCAAATCAGGTACGGACGTAGGTTGGCCAAGTCCCCAGTGTTTTTCGTAGTACGTAGTGAAAGGGGAGGGTAATTAGGGTGTACGGTTTCCGATCCAGGAGGAGTAAAGTTACATATTAGTTGGCGCAGACCGGTCAAACCGCTTCCTTGTATCCGCTTCCAAAAATGGGTGGACGAAGGCAACGTGAGTGAGCGAACACACGTGAGACCACCTTGAAGCCCTGTTTCGGAGACTGGACGAGATTGGCTGGTTTGGAAGAGACTCAGGTGTGGGCCTGGGGCAACCTGGGCTCTCAACACCCTGATGAACAAATGCACGTCCAACTAAATGCTGGCTGGGTTTAAGAATAGGCTTGGACCGTTCGGCATATTTTATATTCGGTGGAGCGAGAGGCCAGTCTTTATACGTGGCCAAAGTCGCCGATGCGGGCATTGTTTTGTGAGTGATTGTTCGTGCCTACGACATGGTTGGGTCGAATAAATCCCGAGTCTTCCTTTATTCACGGTCGAGGGTACCCGTCTCACTTGGTGGCTGTTCGAGGAACCCTGCCTGGCCTGATTGCAGGCATTTGCATGACTCACCTAATATTACCACGATCTGGAATTCGTCTCTCGTGAACTAGTCGGCCGATCTTCGAAAACCGTCCATCCTAGCCGCACCTTTCTGAAATACAGTCACGAGTCACTAGGGGCGGAGAACGCCTTGGCATCTTGCCGGCCGCGCCTCACTTTTGATGCAGGCACCGATCGGCTCATCCCAGGTCTGGCTCTCGTGGGCTGGCTGACGAGGCGACCGCGCTTGCGAATCGTCGACAGCTTTGCCGCGAAGATGGCGAATCATTGCTTGCCAATCGACACACTCGTCACCTTCAATTAGGTATCAAGACCGATGACTCGCTGCCAACGAACGTCCACCTCCTTCGCAATAACTTGTGAAGTTCACGATCGCTATGTCTCTTTTCACCAAACTGGAATTCGTCATACCCTGAACCCACAACGACGGGGTTGGGTGTTTGCCAAGTCTTTTGTATTTGCTGACCGTGTGGCCCTATGGCAGATGACCGAAGACCGACCTGATCGTCGTCAAAACGTCGTAGGCATGTGTAATCCTTGGTTCCCTGTACACCGACCGAAAATGCAAAGCAAAGATACCAGTCCACAACCCTCCAACTTAGACCTCCGCAATCTCTCTCAATCTTCGTAGGGTGGATCGCATGGCGGCGGCGGCGGGTGTGCTGTAGCAAAGTTAGTTGACCCCTCGTTCCAATTGCACCTGAATAGTTATCGGGTGTGCAGGTTTCGTGTGTACGTACGCAACGGTATAAGCACCTCCGGCAACTACGTTGTGTTAGCAACTTGTCCCAAAACAGACGATGGTTGGTTCTCGCTTACCAGTCTTCTTGCAAGCCTTGCAGTTCCAGATACCGACGGAGTGACGCTTGACAGTCGGCTTGCCGCAGAATGTGCAGGCTTGACGGCGTTAGTAACGTTGTCCTGGAGTTTATCTCGGAGTCCAAGCCGGGTCCTTACTGTATGTGGCATGCTGGGAGATTTCCATCTTCTTCCTATTCGTGATCCCAAGTCAGTGATCGCGCTCGTAATCATCGGGTGCATGCCGAATGCTCGATCGGAGCAGGCTTTGATGCCAACGAAGCAGTCGTTCCAATCGCTCGTTTCTCCCCCAAAAGTCGCCCGGAATGGAAAGTGTGGAATACATACACTTGCTTGCGCAACGAAGCTCCGTATCTCGTGCCGTACCTAGTTCGAAGTGTCAGTACCCATTCTCCCCCTTTCAGCTTGTGATAAACTTACTTTCCGGTCACGCCGACCTTCTTAGTTCTCTTGGTCATCTTGATTCTCTTGTGTCGGAATCTGTGGCGACGTAGTGTCAAAAGTTTCCGTCGACGGTGATGAGTATCGAATTTTTGGAGGTCTCTTAGAATTTCGGGCTCTAGGGTAAATTCGCTTGGATTTGTGGATGCCCCACTCTTACAATCAAACACGTGATATAGCTAGTGATTTGATAGTAGTAGCGTTTTATACCATATAACTTACTCTTCAACTGCATATGCTCTTGATAATTATGCACTGATCATTAGATGCAGTAATAGGGGTGCCGACCTGTTCGTTCGTCGAGTCGGGCTTTCAAACCCGCCGACCTTAATATTGACGCCACGCCGAGGTAAACGGCCATGCATCCTCATTAGGAGTTGCAATCGCCGCGCTTGCTTCGACGTCTATGGACGATCCTAGCGAATACAACGAAACTTTGAGACAAACGGCTGAACCGAGTCCCTAATGAGTTACCAGCTTCATTACTCACCATTACCTTGAGCTTTTCGGGCCGTGAAAGTGGCGGGGGCGTTAGAACTACATAAAATGTGTGGTCGTCATAAACCATGTCCCCAGTCTTCTAGTAGAACGAGATTCTCGGCAACCAATTCCCCTTTGCACTTCGTTTGAGCGAGTGAATACTTAATCTTGCACTTCGTGCTGTATTCTCTATTGTTCAATCTTTACATTCCAAAGATCCTTCACAATGCCTTTCAAAAATCATGGTCGACAATATGATGTGGTCGTTTTCGGAGCTACAGGTACTGAATCCACAACTTCATCCCTAGCCACTTGAAGATCCATAATGATCGTGAGGCCTAATATCTGCATGCAGGCTACACGGGAATACTCACAGCAGAGCACATTACAACTCATTTACCATCGAACTTGAGATGGGCGGTTGCCGGAAGATCTGAAGCCAAGCTTCGAGATCTCATAGCGGAGTGCAAAAAATTAAACCCCGACAGACTGCAACCAGGTATGTGGGGATATTTTAGGGTGCTGACTGACATCGG
Source organism: Reticulascus tulasneorum (assembly GCA_001557505.1). NCBI lineage: Eukaryota > Fungi > Ascomycota > Sordariomycetes > Glomerellales > Reticulascaceae > Reticulascus > Reticulascus tulasneorum. The sequence goes on along the minus strand of LSAX01000010.1, from coordinate 1,400,544 downwards.
CAACCTGCCAGTAGTCTGGCTTGGCCGAGATTCCTGTCAAACTTCAAGCGCATAACTAATTACAATTATAGAAATCGAGGTTTGCAATTTGAGTACACAGGAGCTCGAAATCCTAGCCAGAAAGACGTTTAGTCTCATCACCACCGTCGGGCCCTATTCCCAATATGGAGAGCATGCTTTCCAGGCTTGTGCCGAGAATGGCACCCACTACTTCGATTGCACTGGCGAAGTCCCATGGACTGGTAAAATGATCTCAAACCATGAAGCTACAGCGAAATCTACTGGGGCTATGATGTTTCCTCAGATTGGAATTGAGTCTGCTCCGTCAGACTTGTGCGCCTGGTCACTGGCCACCTTGCTCCGCAAAGAGCTGTTTGCCAAAACTGGCGCCGTCACTGTTTCGATCCATAAACTGAAGCAAGTTCTTTCTGAGCCTGTTTCTCATCGTTGCTTATGTTTCTAACGATATATAGCTCGGCTCCATCTGGCGGTACGCTGGCAACGGCACTGGGATTGTTCGACGTCTTCTCCATCCAGGAGGTTAGAGACGCGAATAAGCCGTTCGCGCTCTCACCAATTCCAAATCCGAACAGACAACGAGCGAAGTCGTCTCTTATCACCAAACTGACAGGACTTTGTACCGTGCCAAATCTTGGCTTGATGACTACTTCCATCGCTGGCATGACGGATACCCCCATTGTTCAGAGGTCTTGGGGTCTAATGGCAGTTACCCCTTCGCGAGAGAAGCAGTTCTATGGACCGAATTTCACGTTTCAGCAGTACATGAAGGCAAGTAACTGGCTTCAAGGTATACTGATCCACTGGGGAATCGCGATAGCCGGGCTCCTCCTAGCGACCTGTCCCCCATTCAGAGCCTTGGCGCGGCGATTTGTCTACCAGCCGGGGCAGGGCCCAGAGAAGGGAGTTGCGCAGAGAGACGAGATTGAGTATCGTGGTGTTGCGATCCCGGACATCAAGCCGCAGACAAACCAGCAAGCCTTTGTCCGGGCTTGGTTTAGCGGTAGCATGTACTATCGTATGACCCCTACCGTTCTGTTTACCACGCTCGAAACTGACCTAGTAATAGTAACGGGAGTACTTCTTGCTCAGGCGGCTCTGACCGTTCTTGAAGACGAGCTAGACCTGCCAGGTGGCGTATACACTGCCTCTTGCCTGGGTCAGCCTTTTATCGACAGATTGGATGAGGCTGGTTTCAAGTTTGAGGCCAAGATATTGGATAGTTAGCATCAAGTAGAAGAGGCAAATCGAATCTAGTGGTCATGAGATACCGAGGTTAGCGTTGAGGCACGCACATGGATTTGAGTGCGTTAGGTAGCCATCTGTAGAATGTAATAGTTCCGATACAACTTAAGGAAGTACTTCGTAGCTAGGCCGACAGCATGAAGTCTTAAAGTCTTTAAGTTACGGTCTTGATCACCGTGAGACAAGGCGGAGTGAATAGGCTCCCACGTGGGTTCAGCACTAAAATTCCGCCTGCAGCAAGCCAGTTGTGGGTTTTGAGCGTACCGAAAACAGCTTTCCCCGCAAAATCAGAAGCGAAAGTACCTACCTGTGAAAGATCTATACCTGCCAATTGAGAATTTTAAGACGTCATCCATGCAAGATAGAATCCCTCACTCCAACAGCATTTTGGGCATTTCTTGGAATCATCGCATTTCGCGAGCACAGGCTGTTGCAACTCGGGAAAGACAAACGATATGAATCAAGACAATTGATCGGCGCATGCGGACAGTGGGTTCCACGCAGCTCAAATCTTGTTCCACCGTCTGTGATACCCTCCAAGCCAGAGGCGTTCAACATGGATCAGACGATATCCAGCACGGCTACCTCCAGCGAGAATACGCCTCTTCTTCTCCCCCCGCCTGAACAGCGACCGAAGGGTGCGAGATCCGTCACCTTCAACCAAGACCCTGTCTCGAGAACGATCGAGCCTGAGCCAGAATTTCCGAGAGCAAGAAACACACAGACACACTATCTATCGTCCTCCCCCGGACAAAGCTCTGCGATTTCAGCCATCAACAGCAAGCTTCGCAGACGAAACAGTCATGGCACTGTCCAGACCACTTTGCATTTACCGCCAGCACCGAAGATTGGCCCACAACGAAGCACGAAGAATGCGCAGAAGCTCAAGCTTTTGCCAAATCCCGACTTCGGCGAGGAAGGCCCTGACGAGGAGAGTGGGAGGGACGTTTATTCCCAGTATACAAGAATCAAGGATCCTACAGCCAGGAGAGATGCTGCTAGGTTAGGTAAAGCAGACAGAGACCGACTGCCGCGCGTGACCGCGTATTGTACGGCAAACAAGTACCAGATGGAGGGGTTGATGCGATTTCTGAAGGGTCGGGGCAAATCTCGCGGTGCGAATCCAAAACTCATTGATGAGTGCATATATACGGCGTACAACTACGGCCCGACAGTTGAAAGCAGACCTGAGCGGAGTCATGCATTGCAGCATGTGCAAAGTCGTATCCATGAACGACGGCATTCGACAGGAGAGGCCTCTGAGAGCGCTTTCCAGCGAGGTAATCTCATAGATCTTCAATCAGAGGGGCGTCAGGATTCTGGATTTGTGGATGGCTTCTCGCAGGATGGTGCCACTGATTATGAAAGCGCAATGGCCGAGAACAGCCCCGACTTCGACACCCAGGTTCACACACCCGAGGTCTTCCTATTTGACTACGGCGTTGTGGTCATCTGGGGTATGTCCCTGGCGCACGAGGAACGGTTTCTGAAAGAGATCGCCAAGTTCGAGATGGAGAAGTTATCAGCAGCGGATCTCGAAACGGAGCATTTCAACTTCTACTACACAAGGGAATATCAGGCACGGATATACAACGACTTCATCACGCTGCGGGATAAAAACAACTACATGACGAAGTTGGCTATTTCTCACGCTCTAGCTCAGAGTGTCAAGGTAAACGCTGTCCCCTTCCTGTTCTCCTTCGGGTTGAGTTTCCCATATTAATGTGACCTACAGACATCCTTGTTCGAGGAGCTGATCGCCTCGACCATCGAGACGTGTAAAGATATCCCCACACAAATCGCCCTAACAGGCAAGATTGCCCTCAGTCGAACACAGATAAACATGCAAATCGGCGAGCTCTTTATCCTCCGCATAAACATTCACCTCAACGGCTCGGTCCTCGACACCCCTGAGTTGTTCTGGGTTGAGCCGCAGCTTGAGCCTGTGTACCAGGCCGTGCGGAGCTATCTGGAGATGGATCAGCGAGTTGGCTTGTTGACGGAGAGGCTGGATGTCATTGCGGATTTGCTGGCCGTCCTCAAGGACCAGCTTAGCCACGGTCATGGCGAGAAACTGGAATGGATTGGTATGTCTCCTGCTCTATTCCTGGGAAACCTAACCCCCCGACCTGCTGGCTGATATCCTTTAGTAATTATACTCATCGCGGCCGAGATCGTCGTTGCCGCTATAAATATCGTGGTGGATTTGTACGCGGCGGATTAGCATTGCATGGAACTAGCGGCATTGTGGTTTAGTTTTGTTTTCATAGCGATGATACTCCCAGGAGAATCGGTCACGAGATAGGGGAAACGGCAGTGACATGCAAAACTCGTATATGAGGAAGCCGAGCGTTTCTTGACTTTCCCATAGATGGATAGCTTCACAGCACGATGGGGCAAAGTTCAATGTTATGGCCTTCTAGAAGTTCCCTCCCATATCCAGATGCCCAATTTTTTGCGGTCCTCAGTATAGTGTACATGACAGTGCGTGTCTAGCCTGCATCATCTCCTGAACGCCAAAGCCAATATCCTCAAGTCCAATAGAGCATGGGTCATTCTTCGGCCTTCTCATCGGCCTGTGTCTCTTGCTCTTGCTCTTGTTCCTCCGTATCGTAGTTCGTCATCTCCACATCCTCATCTTGCGTCTCAGGTGCGGGTCGCTCAGACGACTTCTCCCTCTCGCTTTTTACCTCCGCCTTGGACTTCTGAGAATAGGCCTCCTTGTCCTTTTGGTACTGAGCGAGTTCCTGGTCGTATCTTGCCTGGTACTCCTCCTTCTCGGTCTCGGGCAAGTCCTTCCAGCCGCGAGCCAGCTCCTCTTCAATATTCAGCTCCGGGTCTCTGTCCTTACCACTCAAGCTCGGTCGAGTATCGTTGCAGTAAAGCTCAAAGGCGTTAGCCGGGCGCTTAGGCGGCTTCGAAACACCATTGGCTCGCGACGATGAAGGATTAGTGGCTTGGGTATCTCCTTGGGTATGCGAGAAGGATTCCGAGCTCGGCGAAAGTGTTGAGATGTTCTGACTGATGAATGTAGAGCTTGCCTTGGTGCTTGCTTCGATATCCGCAAGCATCGATGGCTTTCTATGCCCTCGCTTGGTCCGGAGCGGTTTCTCCTTTGGCTACAACATTGTTAGCAATCGACCTTTGACGCCTGTAAGACTTGGGTGTATGAAGCCCCCTGGGGATCGTCCCCAGATCCAGATACGGTGGGCTCACTGTATAACCAATGCTAGGAGAGTGTCGGGGTAGCAGGGGAGGTGTTCCTACCGTCGGCGGCGGGCTTGGGCTGCCTTCGGAGTCTTCGACGTTGGTGCTCGTTCTTTTAGCTAGCTGCTCGAGCAGAAAAGCTCGTTCGACTCGCAGCTTCTCGACTTGGCGTCTGATTCGGGCAAGTCGTACTCTCGTAGCATCGTTCTCCTCTTCGACCTCAGCGGTGCGTTGTTTCAGCTGTATACATTTTCTTCGGTACGCCTCTTCCACGGAAGGAGGTAGAGATGGCGGGATAGCTGGACGATTGAAAACCGCTGGGTTAGCTTTGATTTTCTTCTTGAAAGGCATGGCAAAGTTGTGGATGAGAATGAGGGAGACCGTAACAGCAATGCTGAGATACCAGCCGAAAGGTTTCGTTGAAGTGTGTGTCAAGTGAAAACTTACACGATTGAGGTGCCATTGTGAGAGAAATACAGATTTAAGCAAAGCCGCGGCTTCGACACACAGATTGATGCGGCTGCACTTTTGATTGTTCTGTGGTTACTCAATGAGATTAGCGATGGATGAACAGATCGCGAACATGAAATGCAAGGCTGATCTGCCCTAGAATTTTGGCGGCTACAAATGCGCCGGAACGGAACAATAGACGCGCTATAACGCGCTGATTGGTCATCCCCGATTGTCAACCCACTAAGGCTGTCGCCTACTTTGTCACCCAAACTTTTTTTCCGCCTAGAGCTTCAATCAACGAAAACCACCACAATCATAGCACTTTGTCTTGACCGTACCACCAATCCACGAGTCACATAAAAGAAGGACTGGTCTACTCAAGATGTCGTTGAATATACCCAACGCCCCCAACTCGGCGCTCTTCAAGGGAGGCTACAACAAGTCAGTTATCCTGGATCCTAAGCTCCCCGCCTTCCCAGAGTAAAACAAACTGACAAGACCCATAGCTACGATTCTGAAGATGGAGCCGTGTTGCGAAACATCGACGCTTGCCGTGCGATCTCCTCCACCGTCCAGACATCTTTAGGTCCCTACGGCCGAAACAAAATCGTCATCAACCACCTCCAGAAGATGATCCTGACCTCCGACGCCGCCACCATCTTAAGAGAGCTTGATGTCGTACACCCAGCTGCCAAACTCTTAGTCATGGCCAGCCAACAGCAGGACGCCGAGATGGGCGATGCGACAAACCTTGTAATTGTTCTTGCTGGAGAGCTGTTGAAGAAAGCCGAAGACTTGTTGCGGATGGGGCTCAAGACCTCAGACATTGTGACCGGCTACGAGAGAGCACAAAAATTTGCGCTTGACACTCTGGAGGAGCTCACCGTGGACAAAGTGGATGATATCAGATCTCAAGAAGAGCTCAGCAAAGCTATCAGAACCGTGGTCGCCAGCAAGCAGAATGGTAACGAGGACTTCCTTGCAGATTTGATCGCCGAGGCTGTCCTCGCGGTATTGCCTAAGAATCCTGCCAACTTCAATGTTGACAACATTCGAGTCGTCAAGATTATGGGTAGCAGCTTGGAACAGAGCCAGGTTGTCAAGGGTATGGTATTCCCCAAGGAGCCAGATGGTTCGATCAAGAAGGCAAAGCGAGCCAAGGTCGGTGTCTACTCCTGCCCAATCGACATGGCGCAGACTGAGACAAAGGGTACCGTCTTGTTGCACAACGCGAAGGAAATGACGGACTTCACGAAGGGAGAAGAGACACAGCTGGAAGCTTCCATCAAGGAGCTCCATGATGTTGGCCTAAGAGTGGTTATTGCCGGTTCCACAGTGGGAGAGCTTGCTATGCACTACCTCAACCGATACGGCATTCTCTTTATCAAGATTCTCAGCAAGTTTGAGCTTCGAAGAATTTGCCGAGTGGTTGGGGCTACACCACTGGCGCGTTTAGGAGCACCAATGCCAGATGAGATGGGATCTGTTGACATCGTGGAAACGCTGGAGATTGGTGGAGATCGAGTTACAGTCTTCAGACAAGAGAACGAGGTCACGAGAACGGCGACTATCGTGCTACGGGGTGCTACACAAAACCACCTCGATGATGTTGAGCGGGCTGTTGACGATGGCGTGAATGTTGTCAAAGCTATTACAAAAGATCCCAGACTCGTGCCAGGTGCTGGAGCGACTGAAATGCAACTAGTTGAGAGACTACAAGCTTTTGGCGAGAAGACACCGGGCTTGGCACAGTATGCCATCAAGAAGTACGGTGAAGCATTCGAAGTCGTCCCCCGAACGTTGGCAGACAGCGCTGGGTTGGATGCTACCGAAGTGCTTAGCAGACTGTACACTGCTCACCACCGGAAGGATGACTGGGCGACAGGCGTAGATATCGAGGCATGTGTTACACTCCCCATGCCAGGTCAGAAGCGGTTTGCTAACAGGATTGTAGAATGACGACAACACTGGTATCTTGGATGCAAAGGACGAGGGGATCTTGGATCTCTTGGCTCCCAAGCACTGGGCCATCAAGCTGGCCACCGAAGCAGCACGTACTGTCCTCTCTGTGGACCAGATCATCGTAGCTCGACAGGCTGGTGGACCAAAGCCCCCTGGGCCGAATCCAGTAAGTCCTTCTTTCGGCGAAACATAATTATAGTGACTAACGTGCCCTTCAGAACTGGGACGAGGATTAGGCGTATCGCGGGCACTGCAGCTGAGGAATTCCTGTCGCAGGGAGAACCATAGAGTATCTAAAAGTCATGTCAAGATATCCCCAATAGAGGCCCAAACAGAACACTCTGAAGAGCTTCATCTGCGTGTCCGTTGCTTTCCTGGCCACGATGTGATATCCAGTGATACTCTCGGTTGTTTGAGTGACGTAGTTGTGTTCTCCTGGTTCCTCTATCAATGAGAGGGTTGGTCCTTCCTTCCTCAATGCTTGGTGGCCACCTCTAACCCTCACATGATGAGTATCCAGTTCATTGGCTTGTATCTGTATCTTACTCAACAAAGTATGTGATCCATGACCGGAATTCTTTAATACTACCAGCAATGCGTAAATGGGTGGTGTGGTCTAAGAGGATGTCAGGTTCTCATAACCATATACAAGCTAGTAAATTGCACAGTTGACTTCTTGCTGACTTTTCTTGCTCGTACGCTCACCTTTCTACTTTTCAGCGTGAGTTACTTACTATCTCAGCATTGCAGATATTGTGCTCGGGTTGATGCATACCTCCGTTCGCAACAAAAGTTTGCAGATCGCTAAAGGAGCCTGGATCTCTCTTTAAGAAGAGCCTACCTTATGTGAAGATTCAAGTAGCACGGCTAACAGATGAAATCTCCGCGATGTGTCCTAGGAATTCGTATCAAGCTTTTCTAACTAGTTCAAAAGCAATTCCAAGGTCTCTCATAAGACATTGTATATGTCAAAGAAGCACAGAGGCGCATACCCCAACACGAGGGCATCTTACGGCATAATTCTGGGCATGGACTGTCAGATGAATGCTCTCTCTTCGGAAATTTGTCTAAGCCTCAGCGGGTTCAGATGTTTCCTTATTTTTTGTCCAGTAAAGACGCATGATTGACCAATTTACAAGTGCATTCTTTGAGATGGTACTACATGCACAGCCGATGTCTTTGGCACCAGCGTGAGCGAAGGTGCGTGTCGACGACATTGGTCTATTCCGTGTAATCTACTACAGCCGGTTCGGTCAAGCAAGTAATGGGAGAATTCACTTTCGTACGATATGGGATCTCGCATACTGTTTCGAACTCGGTCAAAATGGAAAGCAGGCTCACCGCAACATGCTCTTGGTCGGTGGCATCATCAAATAAGATACCGGGAACGAAGTATAGCCAGATCTAGGTATAGAAGCATTTGCGAACCAATTTCCCTGCCGCAGAATTTCCCTGGAACAAGAAGATTCCGGAATGCGTGCCTTATAGCACGGTCCTTATGGAAGGGCGGCTTGTGGTTACACCACATGCTAATACGATGCAGGAGTCCCGTCTGAAGTGCATAGGAGAGCGCCACGGTCTGGGGAAATCCATAGCCTATTATCCATGAGAAAAAACCTCCGACATCCCCAGATCTTCCATCTGCAAGAGACACGGACCCTGAGCACTGAAGCCATCCCTTTGCTTTTTCCAAATATGCCCCCCGATTTGGAAACTGTCTCTCATTCTGGACGAAATGCAGCTGTAGTTGCATAAGGGGGAGAAGGAGCAGAGGGATGGCCGGTACAGGCAGATAAGATCAGACTAGGAACTTTCCAGGACTTGATGAATCTCTCGCCAGTGTATCACATTCCTTGTCTTGTTACCCAAGGGATAGAGTCGGCTTCAAAGTGGGCGCTGCAGACCGGAGCATCACAACCTGGCGGCTTTCGTAGCTGCTCTTTCCAAACTGCATCGTGGCGGAGCTGAGGGGAGGGTTGTGGATTTGATTCGTAGTAATGATACTGATATGGGGTTGCGTTGTGGAGTCATCTAACTCAAGGGTGGCATCGCCTCGTGCAAGGAAGATCAAGTCAGGGCAACAGGTGTGACGCCAATATACTTTCTGAGCCCATCGGGCCCATCGTCCGGATGTTGAAACCGTAGTGTAGTGAAAGGATAACCTACGTGATGGTGTTTTGCTCTCCTGTGTCATGGCAAGCACGCGCAAGGCGACACTTAGCGGACATCATTTCTCGACATTACTCTCGGCCGGTTGGTAGAAGTCTCGGCTTGCATCATGTCCGGTTCGATCCCGTCTCTGAGGTTTTCGGTTTCGCAACCAAATGCGGCCCGATTTGATTTCGTCTGATATTAGTGCAGCCCGTGTTGATCTGCAACATGATACAGGCGGAACCTATCGCCGTTGATAAGGCGCTTGATGCAGAATTTGTCTTTTGGTTAAACTCGTGGGCGTTTGAAACTTCGCGCGAGAGAGCGGATTGGCCCGTTTGCAAAGGATATCATCCAGAGCGCGGGTGGAATCTCCGGTTGCCGATCCTCCAGGGATAGAGCCTGCGTTTCGTGCCTTGAGTGAGGAAAATGGTTCGATGGAGCTTTCGGTGTGGAGCAACATTCGTGAAGCTTTCCAGGATCGAAGTAGCAGAGTTGGATTGTGCTGGAGATGTTTGAAGGAGGCCTGAAACAGTGCTGACGGCTCAAAGACCTTTTGCCATTCAATTCATCCTCCTCAAAGACATATCCAATGTATATTGCCGAACATGGCCGTACAGCATCGTGCAAAGGTTCTTAGGAAATTGAATGTTTCGGCGGCATAACTACGTCGTCGTTCACTAGAACACGAAGCACAACTTTGTCAGCCCAATCAACTCCCAAACCTCGATGTTAATGGAGACTGTCCGAGTGAGATTTATCAGGATCGGTTTTGGAGTAATACCGGGCAGGGAGACAATCGCATGACAGCTATTTGTTCAGTAGCCTTGCCACTTACAAGAATAGACATGAAATGCATGCATCTGCCAGAACGACTGACCTTGCTAGACACGTCCAAGCGAAGGCAACCAGGAGATCATGAAAGATTGGCGAACAGGATCCGCGACCTATAGCCGGGCGCGAGAATGTGTACGCAATGAGTCTCACACACTAATGCTTGACTCCATCCATTCGTGGTTGAAATCCCACTGGATTCTGCATATTTGGCCCAACTCTCGATGGATCCTCTAGCGCATCGGTCCAGACATCCGTTTGGACCCGACCCAATGGTCAAGCATTAGACAGTGGACGACAAAGAAGGACTGCCCTGCTTGACTGGTTCCATCTGTGTTCTCCCGAAGCCCCTGTGGATACTTGACACTAGGGGCTGACTCGTGTAGAACCCTTCCTCAACTCGAGGTCACTTCCTTGACTCAGAGGAGTTGATTGAAACTAGGCAGAACAAAGGAGGTGATTGAGTTTGAGTCAAGCCCCTTTGGCGGGGAACGATCCGATCAGTAAAAGGCCGAACAAACAAAGCCCTCTCGGAGCCGCGTAACGCCACGTCTGCGCCGGACTTGACAGCCTCGTGGTCTTGAGTACTGTCAAAGATGGATGGCAGAATTTGATGGAGATGGCACCACGCTAGCCACGTGGTGATTGACCTGGAACTAGTTTAGGGGAGAGCGGGCGCTTCAGTGCGGCGAAGTGAATCGGATGTCACTCACGGATTGCAGTACCGGCCGTCTGAAAGCCATGGAAATGAATCCTCTGGCGTTTGGAGGTCATCTATGTACTGTGCCGTATCTGATATTGCTCTTCGTTTTGCCAGGCGTGCCACGCTACCTACTATTATTTTGGGATGGTTATAGAGAGCAAGAGCACGTCCCCATGATCTCCACCACTTGCAAAGCCAAGTAAAATTCCTAGCTGCTAGTTTTATTAAACCACTGCCGTACTTCACCCTCTGGTGATACTTCTGAGTGATCACACCTGCTAGTGCTGCAGTCTTACGAAGGTCAGCTAGGAGGAGCAAGGGCGACGCCTGGAATGGACCGAACCCAAAGGAATGGTGAGACATTGGTAGGACCGGGTGTCACCTCCTCAAGGGCACACCTTGAACGCGAGTGTAACCGCCAAGAGCTCAAGATGGATAAGCCATTGCTGGGCAGGAATGATGAAGGCTCCGGTTTTCCCATCATCTGTTGTCTACGCCGCATGACAGCTCACTGCAAACCAGCCAACGGCGGACCGAGTTGCAGCCTCTCAGCTTGACACCATGGAACATTCCTACGAACCGGTCCTGCAACCTGCGAAATACGTAAGATGTGTCAATGATGACTTACACTCACGTAGTCACAAGCTCAAGAAGAACTTGCAGTTTACGGGACAGACGTAAACATAAGCTCATCGACGTCACGCCAGGAGCAGGGGGAGGAAGAGAAGAGAGATCTTGAATTTTTTTTTCTTTTGCCTCGCTGGTCGCGGAGGCGGCGAACGACTAAGCTGAACGAGGAACCCTTCCCCATCCGCTACATCATCTATCACACCCTGTTTGGACGGACTACCGTGACGCTATTCACAGGCGGTCTGTGCAACCGGTGAAGTTTGTGGTGTGGCAGCTTCACGACTTGACTGGGCGAAGACTAGCTGCGGCTCGATTGGGTTGGGCAGCTCGCTTCGGAGGCCATGTACGGGCACATAAATTAGTTGTCAATTCATCGGGTTGGCTGCCGGCACTCAATGTCCCGGAGTCACCGCTCATATCGGCAGTACTGAGTAAATGGAATCCGAAAAGTCAGTTTTATGAAAGAAGATCCACTGGCCCGACTGCCAAGCTGGGTTGCGGTTGCTGACAGCCCTTTGGAAAAACCCAAGAGATCCCAATCTGCCACTAAGATGGCGAATTCCGGCGAGATAGTTCAGGATCATCGCACGTGGCGAGGAGGGATTAATATGGGGTTGGTAAAGGTAAGTTAAGGCATATGGAGATTTCATCAGCGATGATCACTGCCGTACGTGAGGTCGAGGAACCATGGCTATCTCGTGTTTTGCTGAGGTGATCCTCTGCAAGGCCTCGTGGGGAACAGGCATGACATGACGGTTGACTGGTGGCCAAAGCGTACCCAGCACCGCGAATGATGTGCAGCGGTGACGACTTGCTGCCGTGATTGGGACATGATCTTCACTTGACTGTATCATGCTCTGGGAGGGGCGTAAGACCACTGTACTACGTAGTTTGTAGACATACAAACGGACGAATGTGGGCAATATGTACGCCCTGACCGCGGAAGACATGCGGCAGTAGCTCGGGCGGGTGTGTAATTCTGCAAGACGATGCTGTCGCACACTTACTTGGCCACTGTTTGTTGTGGGAGAGGGGAACCCTGGATTTCGGCTGTGCGCTGGTTGTGGCGGCTATCCAGTCACTTGACAAGTGCCTCACTCAGAGCGCCAAAGGCGGTTGGCGAGTGGAGGTTGTCTGTGTGGTGCCTATCTCATGGTGGGTTGGAGTATTTTTGGGGGGGAGATCGATGGGCGAACTATATGCGATGGCTGGCATCATAATATGCGACCACTGGCAGGTCTTATGATTCACATATTGAATGCGCACCAACTTCTCAGCTTTGACCTTGGGACGTGCTCGCTCCTGGAGAAACCGACACCGGTGGCGACAAGAAGAACGCAATGCTTGCCATAATCACTGATTGGCCGGCTAACCAACATGGCGAGACCATGGTGCCTGGCCCGATGTTGTCCTGGCCATGGGTTGCCCTGCTCTCACTATCTTTGCCCTTCAAGGTTTGTTTGAGACGATTCTTTTCTTGGTGCGACTCAAGAGACGGCCGCCTGCCGGCCTGAGGCGCAGAAACAGTTCTAGAACGAGGGCAGTTTCCCCCTCTGCCTCGCCATTTTGGTGGTCTTCTCCCTGTCATATCTGATCTGACTTTTGTGAGCCAGTTGGAACAGGCTCCAGGACATGGATCCCAGGGCGGTACAGGGATAGCCTTCCGTCTTCATGCGAACAAACTGCCCCAGGGTGATACCAAGTATTCTTACCACCTAGTCCGGACATAACTATTGGAAACCATGAACATGGGTCAACGGGCCCCCGGCTCCCTTGCTCGAATGCCCTGGGAACCCGGTGCATGATAGGATTAATTGGTGCATGGAGGAAAGACGGGTAACGGGATGGGCTGGTCATACGGGTTGGCTAGTGGTCATAGTTGACCGAGTTGTGAATACAAGTTAACCATCACAGCCTGTATACTATTCACTAGATTGGACGGTATACATGTCTATGACATGTGCTTTGGGAACATCCAGATTTCGTTCAATGTTTGCTTGCCCATCTTTGAGACTGGCGTTTAAGGAACAGGTTGTGCTAGCAAACCTCCTAGACAAACAGCTGTACCACCCGGCTTTTCATCATCATCCCTGCGCATACCAGGAGTCAGCAAGGCCGACCAGAGCCACCGGGGAGTACAAGTGGGGGTAAAGTGACCCGAAGTCTGTCATGGACCGGCCTTGTAAGTTGCAATACGACGCAGTCTAGCCAAGGTCACAGAGGGCGTTGATGCACCAAGGGACGAAGCCTGTCGGGGCAGGCGGCCGAGCAGTGGCTTCGCCCAAGAGAGAGACCTGTTTTCATGAACGGGGAGTTCGATGCATGTATCCGAACGCACCCCACGAGCCACAAATAACTCACCTTGAGCATCCCCTTTTCTTTGCGTCCGCTCTAGCAAGGACAACGGTCTTTACATGTACATATATTACATCGACCGCCTGGGTGCCTGGTCACTTTGGACATGGGGCATCGACATACGGAGAAACACAAAATGTCGGAGAGAGATGCGACGGGAGCCGGGCCTAGATTGTCTGGCCCAAATGGTTTTTTAAAACGAAAATGTCGGACTTCGTATGGGCGCCACGGATGGATCAATAAATGCGTCAGCGACCGTCGTTAATCCTGACCACCTCGAAAGAGAAAGGTTGATTGGGCATATGTAGCGCACGGCTGCCGCAAGGTCTGAGAGCCAGAGTCGATCAGGTGCTCAATAGTTCTCTCTCTGTAGTACATAAACCGTACGCTGTAGCGTCATTCTCGGTGGCTTCTGAGGGAATGTGTGTGCGGGTTTGGACCCTGCCTATCAGATCTCCGAAGCGGACAGCATCCATATTCTTTCACTGCCATATTCCATGATCTCGCACCAGGGGGAAAGGAGGATATGGCAAGCTGGCGTCTGGGCTTGCAGCTTCTAGCGCAGAAAGGCGCTGCAGATTGTTGCAGATTACTGCAGTCTAGCGTTGCTAGTCTTGCTTCTGGAAACCCGTACTCCCTTGTGGAGGTCTCGCGATTGGAGCGACCCTCGTCCCTGGTGCCGGCAGCACTGCCTTTTCGGCCTTTCTTCTTGGTGTCATCGCAGTCCGAAAGGGGTTTCGACTCGGCCGGAGGAATAACAGGAAGGTGGCCGCCTCTTGGAGAAGGGCCTTGATGCCGCCTTGATGGCGTCGATAGGCGTTTTGTGGCCCGCTTGCACCTCTACCTGCCGCCGGCATGTCGCCGCCAACTGAACCTTACATTACCTCATAAACTAGCAACTTATCACCGAGGGCCGCCCTTCAAGGAGACGGCGCGATAGAGATCGTCCCGCCATTGCCGTGTGGCCCCCAGAGCTAGCTATGCCCCCTCGTTTGGTCTGGCAGTGTGTAAGTTTGTATTCTCGCAGGCTTTCCGCATTGCTATCCCGCACTCGGCTAGGGCTTTCCGCAGCACTACTACTACGTAGTACGCGGTTTGGTCATAGATTACCTGCTAACTGGGTACTGAAATGAATGGCCAGGCCAAATCAGCCTGCACTTCGGAGGGTGGTTGAAAGGAATCACCCCCTTTTCATCTTTGTGCCTCGCCAATTGCTCGCAAGCGAAACATGCTTTCCACATTCTAGACTCGCCGGCTTCCTTAGACCCCTTTGGACATTGAGTCAAGCGGAGTTGACGTGTAAGTCACTTCCTACCCTACGAAGTACGTAGGACGCCTAGCTCCCTTGATTCATGGCCATGGGGTCGACTGGCCATTTGCCCAAAGAGGAACGAAACATGTCGGCAAGTAAGCGAACGTTTGACGCCTCATGACTGGGGCCCCAGTCGAGCGTAGTGCCTCTTATTTCCCCAGCAGTCGATCCCCCCTGCCACGTGCTCTAATTACCGTAGTGTACCATAGTAAAAGCTTCACCCCAAAGCCAATGCTCCCCGTGTATTTACTTACTCATGTAGTGCGAATCGTTAGTTGGATATCTACCTTCCTGGAAAAGAAACCCCCATGTTTCTTATCGCCGTGCCACCACATAGAGACTCCCCGTCTCAATGACTAAGTTAGAATCCATTCCAGAAATAATTACCGAATGCTTGAACTGGGAGGCATGGGGGGAAGTCGATGGTACCGATCCGGGAAGGGCTGGGGCAAATGGGGGGCGAGTTATGACTTCAGTGCCCACTGCCCATCGTCGGCGCACGGTTATGATCGCCATATGGTGAGTAGCCATATTTAGTCCCCTACTATGGTACACTCTGCTTACCAGTTTACATCCCTTGTCCGATTTACGCATTTTGTTACCTGTGTCCTCTTCGTACGTAGTATGGACAAGTTACTGAGAGCAATGTGCAGGGGGGAGTTGCCAATATTTTGAGAAAGGAAAAACGAGGATGAGTCGCTCTGACATTTTGTTGAAATTGAAGATCAAACTTTATTGATCGAGATGAATTCGAGATGTCCGTCCTAGCTGCACTCTCCCTATGCTATATCTGTACCATGTACCTATCCATCATCACTAAGCAAAAGTCTCTCGTACCTGACCTGCATCATGCGGTCGTCCTGCTTTAGTGTATTCGTAGGGCCGTTGGCAAGGCATGCATATGTATCTGCGTATGCGTTGCACACGTTACAGCAGTCACTGGATTGGGCAAATCGACATGCATGAACGGGACAAACATATAGGCAAGCAATTAATCCCTGAGGGCTTGTGAAAGAGCAGGCATCGACTCGTCTATTTGAACAGACAGATGGGTTTTGGGCCTGGCCTCTGACAGTGAATTGGATAAGCATGCTAAGTAGTATTGGTCGCCGAGACACGCCAAAATACTTTGAGATGCCGCATCCCATGATCTGGTTGCCTCTTTTCAAGGTCTAAGTTAGGCTGATGGCAAACTCTCTTGGGAAGGCTCTGGCCAAAGATTGAGCCCCCCCCCAGTAATTAATGCCCCGTGGAATATATGACAGGTCCGTGAGTGAGTGCCCTTGATGGGGACGGTGGGAAGGGAAGGGAAGGATTGCTGTGGCGGTCCAAGGTTCCAGTATTCGCACTAACTTACCTTACGTAGTACATACCTAGGTGGGTCCCTGGTCGTAAACCAGTAAATGACACCCCCGGTCACTGGAAGACCCCATACAACAAACGCTGCCGGGAGTGCCATGCTCACTGCCTGCAGTGGACCTGGAGAGAAAAAGACAGCCCGGAAGCCCCCGCTCTGGTCCCTCTCCGCGAATGGGACCGGGGAGTGGGTATTACCTGGTCCGACAGAGCACGACCAGCACGAGCCATCCTGTTGGTCTCTAAGACCCTTTCGTTCGGTGCGTAGTGGATATTAAATGTGATAAGACGGTTCAAAGCTTCTCTCGATGGGACTTTGTCGCGCTGGGGAGGATGCCGCTACTCGATCTACCTGCGGATGAAGTACGTCTGTTTGTAAGGTGTGCACTGCTGTATAACTTAAGAGGAGGGGAATATCCAACACCACTGTGAAGCTACCCTGCCACTGCTCCCGCAGCACCGTGGAGTCTGTCTGCTATGTATGTAAGCCTGGCCGATCCCTGGCTTAGCTTCTTACTCTCAAACCTGGTCAAGTCCCCGCCCCGATGTCCCTAGCGGCTTCAATACTCCCAGGGCTTGTTGTGGCCTTGGTACCGTGCCCTGTTGCCAATGTCCCACCATGGTAGTCTTTACAGTGAATGGTGGGCAAAACCAAAGAACAAAGCCACCGCTCCACAGCCTGGGCCGCGCCCGTTACCGTCCACCGTGGCCGGGGGAGGAGACAGACCGCAGGAGGGCGTCTCTCTGTTTTTACTTGGCGGGGACAACGAACGAGCATCGTGGGCATCGTGGGCATCATGGGCATGATGGACATGCAATGTACCATCGGCGCAGGCGCACAGATGCTTCTGCTCTCCCCTCCTTGGGGGAGGGGTGGTCAACGATGCCGTGCCCGTGAGCTAACTGATGACCCAAACCAAGATAACACTATGCAGACCCTGAGAAGGGATCTCGTTTCTTGTCGACCCGGCCAACGGGTAGAAGTACAGAAGAGGCATTTTGGGAGGCGATCAGGACGTCACTACGCAAATGCTAGTACTGCTACAAGTACTGCTGGTACCGCTACTACGTACCATTCAAATAATTACGACATACCTCGATGCGCAAGCTAATAAAGTGCTTCCAACCAACATACATACATACAAACATGTGCCTAGAACATATGTAGGTAGTAATTAGTGGTGTAGTCGTACAGCAGTCCATAAATGAATCTAACAAAACTCCCCGATGGCCCCGATTTTTCTGTCTGGTCTTTCGTCATTTGGTCCAATTTCCTTCCTAGACTATCCCGCCTACTACGTATAATTACTAGGTACAAAGCACTGGATTCGGAATTACATGCGTGTTGGTTTTCCTCTAATTACCCTTACTCGTCGCCCAGACCCGAAAGCAGCTCTCATCAAATCCCAAATCTGATACCTCCTATTCCTGCGACTCCGGGGGGCTTTTGACTTTGGAGCTAGGCGCCATCCACCCATCGCACCGGTTCAAAGAGAGACATTCCCAACGACCACCACAACGTGGCAATTTCGTTCTAGAAGACCCAATTGACTAGCGAGAGGACGAGACGAGCGCGCTACCACCGTAAGCCCCGAAACTACTGGCTTGGACGAAAAGAGGAGAGGAATCTGAAGGTCACGAACGGACGGACTGAAAAATAGAGAAAGGACAAACGTGCTAAAAGGAATAGCTCCCTCTCCCCACACACACACCCTGCCTGCCGGCTCTGATTTCCCCCCAAAATTCCCTGCATCTCATTCCCCCCGGAGGAAGAAGAGGAAACAGGTGCTTTTGCTCTAACTTACCTATCGTTTATCCCCCCCTGCTTCTGGCTTTGGGCTGGACCTTTCTTATATTAGCGGGCGCTCCCGACCAAACATTTGCGATTCCCTGCTGCGCCTTGGAGAGAAAGAGAGTTTTTCGAGAGGAATTTCCGTCTTTCCGCGTCTGAATTGATTGGATATACGTAGTATCCGATCAATAAACCACCCCAGGCGAATCTACGGCGCCGCGGCAAAGAAGTGGCCCAGTCACAACTTACACCCCCTGGTGCAGCTTCGAAGCAACCTCTCCTAATCTGTGCTGCTCTCAGCGGAGGCGAAAGACATATCTTCTTTGCTTTTTATTTTTCGCTTTTTTTGCGAACGAAATCTAACTGGACGTTGCGACCAACGACATCTTCAACGTTACGTGGGGACGCCAGCCCAATCACAATCCAACCAAAGCAACAGCAGCAGCAGCAGCGCTTTTCATTTCCTTCCCATTACTTTTACCCCGGCTATTCTCCAGTATTCTTCTTCGAATTCTTACCTCCCTACCTACCTACCTACTCACGAAACTGCTGCGGGATCGGTTTTCACTACTTATCACTACTACTCGTTGCATACGCTGCGACCATGCACAATCCGTCCCCATCCCACCCGGCCTAGCATTGTTGATACAACCACTTGAAACAGCCTCCCAGGTCCTCCCAGGAGCCTTGCGCGAGAGAGTGTGTGTGTGTGACAACCACACTCCCCCTAGTCACAAACACGCCACCACACCACCCTCACCAGTCTCTTTTTCCTGACCTCCATTAACCCACCGAATCTGCATCCTGGGCAGTCACCGGTGGATCCCCCAGATACAAGTTCAAAGCGGGCCTTGGCTACGCCCCCCCAAAATTATACCCCTTAATACCTTAGCCCGCCTTTCCCAGAGATCCGGCTGCATCCATTCCTTGCGCAGCTCAGTCAAGCAACCAAACGACTCCCACCACTCCAGCAACACCACATCGTCACCACCCTTCAATCCTCGTCTCTGATCACTTCCTGATGTTTAGCCGATCAGGGCGCAAGGCGGACGGGTTTAGAAACGGGTTCGGAAGCACGAGCAACCTAGGGCCCAAAGACCCCCAGGTTTCGAACCTGCTCGAGCTGGGTCTTATAAGTCCAAACGGCGTCAAGACCCCTCCGGAATCCCAGCGACCAAAATACCATTCGGCCTCGAGTTCTTACACGGATGCGCCGACATTTCCTGAAAAGAGTATGTTCCTTCTTTCTCCTTGTTACTTCTTCGACTTTGGACACTGCGCGAAAGCTATTCCATACATTTTTTTCTTTCGGTCGGGTGGTGGCACTTCGCATTGAGCTGCGCCGTCGCTGGACAGTCTTGCCACCAACCATTCGACGCTCGCCCACGCTGAACGTCTTATATAAGCTCGCCGGCTGACCACCCTGTGACACATTAGATAAATCGATAGCAGTCGGAACCATCCGAGGGCCATTACATCGCTCCAACTCGTCTATAAGTTCGGTCCGGTCGGCTGAGAGCTCGGCGCGGACGCTGGGAAGCATTTCAAGCGCCATGGCTACCAGCGACAGGAGAGGTACCCGAAGGGAGCGCACCTTTGTCGGGAGCGAATGCGCCGTCTGCGAAGAGCCTTTGGAGCACACTCTACGGGGAGAGCGAATATTGCAGTTCTCCTGCTCGCACGTTTCTCACGAGCAATGCTTCTACGAGTTCATCCGCGAGTTCGAGTCGCAATACTGCCCTTCTTGCAACGCGCCGCTACACCTGGACACCAGCCGAGGCGGTAATGTCTTGGACATCGGTAAGAAATCCGAGAGCCACGGTAAATTTGGTCCGAAAGCTAATGTCGTGCCCTGAAACAGAGAAGATTAGCAACCTAGTGAGATCTAGCTCCACGAACGACGCTAGATCTCAGGCAACCCCCACCCCAGCAGCAACACCTTGGGACAGTCAGACCGCACGCCCACCGAGTCGGGATTCAAATCAAAGGCAGGTCCAGAACCAACCTAGAGACAGCGCTCCACGCGGCAGTCTCCGGGATAGCAGCAGAGAGCCAGCAGGATCGGATCGGTATGGGCCGTCACGATCACACAATCGCAGTGACAGCGAGGCGACTGGTGTCGCTTCTTCAGGAGGCTACCCCGAGACCACCCAGAGCGGCCCACCACGAAGACACGATTATGACGTGCAAGCCATGGAGACGACGCCAGGTAGCCCGCGATCGATAACTAGAAATCCGATTCCAGTGCCCACAGTGACGGTGCGGTCGGAATTCCCGACCATCAACAGATCACGACAACAGCAAACGCTCACATGCTTGATTACGGTGGAGGTTCCCGACAACAAGTGGAGGCCAGACCCCGAAGATTTGGGTTCAGCGCCACCAATCCCACCCGTCAGTGCAAGAATAGAGGATGCATTCGCTCGGCCACCTTCGCCGGCCCGGAGTGCGCCACGTTTCTATCCGTACGAATCAGCAGATGTGCTGGAAGAAATGACTGCGAGTCTCAAAAATCGTGTCGACAACTGGCACGGGCTTGATTTCAGCAGGTAAGTTTCCATGCGTGATTGGGTGTGAGATGGCCAATCAAATTACTTACACGCACCAGATTCGGCAAATTGCGATTGTACGGCACATTAAGAGTCGGCAAGGACAAGGTCTCCTGGCAGGAGCTGGAGTGCTTCTTGTTCGCCGAAATGCTCATTTGCGTCAAGGAGAAGAAGATTCTGAACCAGTCTCAACAGTGGGATGAGAACGGTGGGCCGAAGAAGACCACCCGATGCACCCTGAAGGGATCCATTCTCATCAAGAAGCATCTGAACGACGTGGCAGTATCTGGAGCCAGTAAGTCTTCCCTCTTTTCCAGCCCTACTGCGCATGATCGCTAACGACTGTCATAGTTGATGAGAATGTTCTTACCTTGAGCCTCTCGGTTGCTGAGCTTCCGCAGTTCCATCTGAGATTCGAGAATCGAAATCAATTGAAGCTATGGCATCAGGCGTTACTTGACTTGAACGCCGTCGAAGGCTCTCCAATACGGAGTCCGGACTATGACCGAGGCGAGTTCTCTGAGACGGAAGAGGAGGACTGGCAGAGAATATCACGACCGCAAAGAGTGTCGTCCCTCGCATCGTCTTATGGCGGGCCAAAGTCAACCACCACGGCCCCCACGGAGTACACTACCTTCGCGAGAAGTCCCGGCATCCCCGGAACAGTCCACGTCCCTATCGATGTAGTTGTTGTGGTACCCATCTCCTCGTCTATGCAGGGCGTCAAGATCAACCTGGTCCGTGACGCTCTGAGGTTCATGATTAGCTCCCTTGGCGAGCGTGACCGAATGGGTTTGGTCACCTTTGGCTCTGGGGGCGGTGGTGTGCCCATTGTAGGAATGACCACGAAGGCCTGGCCCGGTTGGAGCAACATTCTCGCGTCCATCAAGCCGGTCGGCCAGAAGAGTCATCGTGCCGACGTTGTTGAAGGGGCCAACGTTGCCATGGATCTTTTGATGCAACGGAAGCACAATAATCCAATCGCTACAATCATGCTTATCAGTGACGCTTCGACCTCTGATGCCGATAGCGTGGACTTTGTGGTGTCACGAGCAGAGGCTGCCAAGTAAGTCGATCTACTACTCAGGTTTTCAAGCCCCCAAACTTACATTCAATAGGATCACAATACACTCTTTCGGTCTAGGAATGACTCACAAACCGGACACGATGATTGAGCTGTCGTCCAGAACAAAGGCATCTTATACTTACGTCAAGGACTGGATGATGCTTCGCGAATGCCTTGCTGGCTGTGTTGGAGCCATGCAGACGCTGTCGCACCAGAATGTGAAGTTGAAGCTGAAGCTACCAGAGGGTTCGCCGGCCAAGTTCCATAAGATCAGCGGCGCGTTACAGATCACGAAGCGCGCGACCGGGCGGGACGCAGAAGCATCACTAGGCGATCTCCGATTTGGCGACAAGCGCGATATACTGGTGCAACTGGTGATTCTCCCCGACAACTCCTCGCAAGAACAACTCCCGCAAGATCCTTGGGACAACATTGTCAGCGGACTGGAGGCTCTCGGTGGATCGATGGATCAGGACGACGGCCGAGTAGTCTCCGTGGAAGAACTCCCTCTGATACAAGCGGACCTGTCCTGGGGAGATATTCTCCGAGACGGAACTGTCGTTCAACTTCCAAGGCCATCCCTGTTGGCCATCACGATGCTTCCCGCATCGGCGAAACAGAAGAATTCGTGGGCAAACTCACCGCCGATTCCACCACACCAAAGCATTGTTCAGAGACGCATGGAGCTGCTCACCTCTGACATGCTTACTCGCGCCTTGACACTCGTCAGTCGTGGCCAACATGACCGAGCACAAACACTTCTTAACGAGACACGGTCGATTCTCAAGGGTCTTGGCAAAGGCGGGCTACCACCGGTGCCGCCTATGGCTCCCAAATCGGCCCCGTCCACTCCTCACCCAGCCAACGAAATGTCGCCATCCGGCCTCGGCAGCCCCGACAGGAAACACACGCCATCTCCTACGTCCGCGAACTCTTCTACCGCCAACGGCTTCCCACCATCGGCGCTCGGCCGCAGTCGTTCGAACGACGGCCTCGGTATCGGCAGTGGTATCGACCCCGTCACAGTGGCGGCACTCGACGCCGAGCTGGAAAGTAGTCTGGAGTGGATCAGCCACCCGGCAGTCTTCGGTCGCGACAGCCGCAAGGCAGTCCTGCAGGCCATTGGCGTCATCAGCTCGCAGCGCGCCTTCACTTTCCGAACGCCGATCGAGTCCCTCTGGGCCGGTCGTGTAAGCGGCGTGAAGAAGCTGACCGAGAAGAGCCGAGAATGGAGAGAAGAACTTGGCGAGGGCGGCATCAGGGAGGAGTCGTAGTTTGCTTCGCTCATTCTACCTGCCGAACCATCTTTCCTTCTATGAACTTGCATATACCTCGGTGGAATATCTAGACCTGCCTTTACGATGAGCGGAGGCGCATTGGTTGTTTCACTACATCACAGGAATTCTTTCGGTCGTTACCTGGCAAATCTGTATCATTTGCTCACGCACACGCAACAATACCCATGATCTATATCTGATCTTTATTTCTTACTCAGACCCATCTAGCCACGCACTCTCGGCCCGTTCCTGTCGGAAAGATACCAGTTGCTTTATTTTTTGGCTTACTTATTTTTTTTACTCCCGTTTCTTTCATGTCTTATGAGAAACTATGTATAAGATGCGCTTCATGTACTGCTTATTTTCCTATGCGTCATGTACCGATGTTCGACGACAGTATGTCTTGCTCGAATGGATTTCGGAATTTGGCAAACCGACGGGGGAGGATGGAAAAATGTACCCGATTTTGGGTTGTATAGTTGATAGATCTGAAGGACGCGGGGGGAGGATATATAGATGCCATATCATCTAACTATTGTTGGCGCGCTACATTCAAGAAAACGATCATATGTTCGACGTGACTTGCAACACATGTGTGCTGTGTGGGTGGTATCCAGGTTTGACTTCATTCTAGGGTCTCTTGTCCCGTCCCCCAACTCTAAAGCTGGCATGTTCATAATCCTACTTTGCATCTACCTATCTCTTGACAAAGAATCCCTTGTTCGGTTGGACGGCTCCTCTCCCGCGCTTCAACAACGCCGCCTTCACATTGACCGAATACTTTCCCTTCCTCGGCGCCAACCGCTGGTCCTCCTTTTGAGCGACCCGATACACCGTCTCGCCGACAATCTCATCTCCCACCGGCCGGCCCTCGCGACCCAATGCGCGCTCGGCGGTCTTGAGCTTGCGCTTCTTCTGCGAGCGGCCGGTCGCGGCCTCCCCCCCAGAGTCTGAATCCGACTCGGACTCGGAGTCGAGGTACTCGGCGGGCAGGATGGACGGCAGGTGGAGCTTATCCACGCGGCGGCGTCCGCCCTGCTGCCTTGGGGCTGAGGGTTTGGAGTCAGACGCACCCTCGCCCTCGGACTCGGAGGCTGAGGCGGAGGGGCTGGGCTTCTGGGCTTTGCGGGTGCGGGCTTGGTCTTGGAAGAGCGCGTTGCGGCCTTGACGTTTGCGTTTTTGGGCAGCGGCTTGTCTGGGACGTGTTAGTGCTTTTAACTTACATAATGAGAGGGGGTTGCCTTACTCCTTCACGGCTGTTCGGGCTGCTTGGATGGACCGTATGTTCTGGGAGGCAGCTTTGGTTGTGGAGACTGCCTCCGGGGCTTCGTCTGAATCTGAGTCTGAATCTGATGAGTTTGCGTCTTTCGATATGTCTCCCTCCCCAAGTCTCGGCTCTGGCTCGGGTGCTGGCTGAACACCTTCTGGTGACGAGTCATCTGAGTCTGAAACATGAGTCCGAGACGACTTTGTCTTCGCAGCCTTCGAAGACCGTGATTTAGACGTAACACGAGCCGCGGACGGTTTCGCCGGGCCCTTGGCGATCTGAACCTCCTCGGCATTGGACTCTCCCTTGCCGGAGGGCACTTCCGCTGCGCTCTCCTCGACCTCCACGGACGGCAGAGCCTCGACGGATGGCAAAACTTCCTTTGCGGGACTGCTAATGGCTACAGCTGGCTGCTCTTTCGGTTTCGAAGGAGCCTTTGCAGCCTTCGCGGCAGCGCCCTCTTCGTCGTCCTTCACTCGGACTGCTAGTTTGCGTTGCCGCTTCGGGGGCGCGAGTTCTCTTGGCGGTGACTCTTCCTGGTCGTCCCCGGCGTCGGACTTGCGTTTCCGCATCTGGCGTGTGGCGACCATTTCTGCTGTACGGCACTGGACCTCGAGTGAGGCTTCTCGGGAGGATACCAAGGTTCCAGCTGATTTATGAGATTCTGGCGTGGGTGAGGGAGATGAGCTTCCGAATAGAGGAATCTCTTCCTGTCGTGTTGAAACTCCTGGTGAGTGATTACTTCGTCAGGCTCCTTAGATTCGTGTAGACTGGTTGTATTAGGGCATTGGTCGAGCGTAATTCGTTCGTGTCTACTCAACGTGAAAATGCTGGATCGTTTTTCGACAGTGAGCTCAAAAATCTGAAAAAGTGAAGTGGGGCATCTCGAAGTGGGTATCTTGGGGAGGTGGAGGGTGATGATTGGTTCGGTAAGCTGCACCTCACCCCTGTCTGCTAACATCCACCTAGGATTATCATGAGCTTCAGACCTCATCCCGCTCGACATTCATCTCGAATTATCAACGTCGCTCTTCCATTGAGATACATTCTGCTTCCTGTAACCCCAAATAGACTCGCCAAAGTGCTAAGTTTGTCGCCTCCGCGGAGTCAATTGGGAAAGAGAGTAGTTGGCGAGGGGATCAGTTCACCGGAAGCTGTCTTCAAATCGCCCTCCTTACACAACGGCCATGACAATCTCACACATACAATAAGAATGACCGCAGGGACTTGACTGGCGTACTCAAACCCACGGTAGCCTGTAGCAAGGTTCTTTTTCATACACGAGTTCAGCAAGACCGATGTCCCATCATCCATCATGTCTTGTCCGGCCGGCAAGGCGGCTGCTCCAAGCAACGCAACACACGTCGCCATTTCCTACTCGCCTTGTTCCAGTCAGAACCAGCCCCTCTGTCATATCCCATGATAGGAACCGAGATATCAAATGCCTTCATGGCATACATGGACCAGTTCGCCGGCCATTTCTCACCACTATCAGAGCTGTACCTCGGTCTCAACCTAGAGCCATGGCAAGTTCCGGGGCCCGGGTCAATCCCATGACGCCGCAGTACACCAGCCCGCTACCTCTTGAGGCATTCGAGGACCCTCTCCGTCTTATGAAGTCGGAAACGATGTCGGACATGAAGGCGGCAGAGATTCACAACATCTATTGCCAGTACAACATCGCTCACAGCGTCCAGCATCGGCGTCCAGGATGGGAGAATAACTTCCTGAAGGGTATGCCACCTCTTGAACCTCTTCCGTTATAAACCAGCTTGCTGATTAAATAGAGAACAACATTTCTGCCGCAAAGCTGAATGATGCAGCCGCACTGATACTTAGCATGCGACTCCGAAATCGTGAACTGGATGCGCTCTGCTGGCGCATGCTCAACACGGCTTCAGAGTTAGGGCACAAAGAGGCGACGCTCAACCTCATGTACATTATCATCCGACGTCGATGGGCTTTTGACAAGTCCGTTTTCCCCCATGCTCAAGCCCGTTTCCGCAAGTTTCTCGCAGAGAGTCCGAGCTCCAACATTCTTACAATGGAGGGCGTTATGCAGGGACAGCGCGGGGCGGATAGGCAGGCAATTTCAACGCTGCGCAGGGCTTTGGAGCTCTCCCCGAAATTCGAGTGGATAGCTTCGTGCCGGACCGCGCTAGGCCAGGCGTTGGCCAGGGAGGGCAACGTAGATGAGGCAAGACAGCAGTTTAGGATTCTGATGGATAAGGATTTCGCGCATGGCTATCTGGAGATGGCAAAGCTGGATCTGGATCATGAGGATGCGTACAAGTGGCTTTGCAAGGCAGCAGTTTCGGGGCTGTGGAATGCGTGCACTTTGTTGGTTGATATGGAGCTCAAGAATGCACAAGATGCGGCCGCGAGGAACGACATGAAGGCTCGGGAAGAGCACCTCCGTCTGTCGAATGAGTGGAAGCAGATTGCTGCCGGGACCGAAGTTGCTCAACCACGGCATTAGAACCGGGTCACTGTATGATATCGACGTGTAAGATGGCGTACGCCTAGATTAGAGTTGAGAATGACGTAGGACGACGAACCATATTCGTTGGACTCATATTCCGATAGACAACCATGTCTGCAATATGTGTATATCAGACAGACGCGGGCAAGCTCTTATTTAGTGCGTTCCAGCTACTTGTACTTGTCGACATCGTTCTCTTCTAGGTAATTCGATCTGTCCCGACCGGCCCGGACTAGCTGTTGAGCCAGGGCTGTTCATCGGCAGTCAAGCATGATACGAACTATACACCTACTACGATCGGTGCTCAACCAACGTCCTGGAAGCAAAACCTCTGAATATGAGAGATGATCAACCCTGCCGAGCGAAGCTGAGAGTTTGTTGTTGGAGCTTCGGCTTTTTAATAAGCTGCTCCGGACTCCCCTCCTCGATATCCCTTTTTGCAGGCGTGACCTCATCTCCCCTCTTCTTCTTTGCCTTCTCTCCCTGAAAGCCATGAGATTCATCCCCATGATCAGCATCTGCGCCATCATCGCTCTCGAATTCCCCTTGAATTTCTCCATCACCACCCTCGAACAACTCCCTCCAGCTCCCGTCTGTGACCCTCTTGTCATCGCCATAAAGACCCACCCCGTATGCCTTCTTCATTGCAGCGAGGCACGCAGTCCGCCTTTCATTGAAGTCGAACATCGGCTTCGGATACGTGCCGTCATCCCTACTCCCCAGCCCATTACCGGTAATCCGCACGCCCGCTTTCTTCTGATCGGGAAGCGGCGCCTTCCACGGCTCGTAGATGTATTTTGCATCTAGATTCTTCAGCTCCGGGACCCATCGCCGGACAAAGTCCCCCTTCTTGTCCCACTTCTGGCCGAACGAGACGGGGCCGTAGCAGCGAAAGTATTGCGAGAAGAAGGCGGTGCAGCTAAGCCACTGCCAATTCCCCGCATTGCAAGCCGGCTCGTGGTCGAGGAGTAGCTCCTCAAAGACCTCGCACCCGCGCTCCCAATCGATGTAGCACCCACCACGAGTCAGAAAGCAAGCCACGGCGTGGCGGCCGAGGTGGTGGATCCAGCCCTCGGCGCGGAGCTGGCGCATAAGGGCATCGATCCAAGGGAAGCCCGTCGTGCCAGCACTCCAGCGTTTGAACCAAGCTTCTGCCTGTTCTGAATCCACGTGGTACTCGCCTGTGATGAGACCGGTGGAGGTGTCCACCTTGGAAGGGAGGTGCCATGGGATGAATCGGCAGTGAGAGTTGCCAACTGTCTGAGTAAAGTTTTGGCCCAGCGCTGCTTGGGCTGCGAAGTACATGTCGCGGAACAGGAGTTGGCCTGTTAGACTCTCCGGCGGAGCCGAGGCGCCTTTGTATGTTGCCACGATATCTTGGACTGTCCAGTAGAAGAGCCGGACGGAGAGCGCTCCGAAGTGGAGAAAGGGGGAGAGGAGCGTTGTTGATTGCGGCTCGAAGGCTGCGGGACTCGTCATGGGCTTTCGAAACGTTGCTGTGTATCTTTTGTCCGCCAGGATCTCGTCTAGCCTTTGCAATGCCACACTCTCGCCTCCCCGGTGGGGAGTCGTGGCTGAAGGAAACCCGAGCTCTTCCATTGTCTCGATTGCGAAGTCGCCGTTAGGACCAGCTATCTTCGTATAGGCTTTGTCTTCCTCGGTACGTTGCGCCGAATTGAAGTCCGGCTTCGCTTCAGGCTCGTCCTGATCGAAATCTACAG
This sequence comes from Reticulascus tulasneorum, assembly GCA_001557505.1. Lineage (NCBI taxonomy): Eukaryota > Fungi > Ascomycota > Sordariomycetes > Glomerellales > Reticulascaceae > Reticulascus > Reticulascus tulasneorum. The sequence continues at coordinate 1,372,164 of LSAX01000010.1, read as the reverse complement.
GCATGGCCCCTGGGCTCGGCAAGGACGTCGGAGCCGGCAGCGGCCGGGGAATGCTCCCTACCTTCTTGCCGGCCGCCTGAAGCTGAGAAATCGACATGGTCGGCTTGCCACTGTGCTTCGCAACGACCTCATCGCTGTCCCACAGCGTCCTCCCGGACCTGATAACCACCTTGACACCGGCTGCTTCCGCGGCTCTCACAACAACTCCATCCCGTCCACGGCCATACGCATCAGTGTCTTTCTCAAACACCAGATGCGTAACCTTCCAAGCCTTGAAGAGCTTCGGGAACAGCGTCTGTGGGGCTTCACGAAGGACGAAAAGCTTGGATTTGGGGTTAAGCTTGGTGATGGACTCCGACAGGTCGTTCTGACAGTCTAGCCTGGAGACTCAATCTCAATTGGGCGAACGGGCGGGCCAGGTGAGCGGGAGACACGTACAGGAACTGCCAGCGGTTGAGACCACCCCGGGCTCGGTATACATAGTGCGGATCCCAAGTGAATATGGGCCAAAGCACGGCTGGATCAAGATCTAGCGCCGCTGTCAAGGCCGGGGAGTCGTGCAGACGGAGATCGGTCCGGAACCAGTATAGCACCCGCGGCTGCGTCATGACAGAATTGGCCGACTGCTACTACCAGCGGAGCCGATAAATGAGCAGTATGTGTGTTGTGAGGTTCCATTTTCGGCGGGCGTAACTAAAAAGAAAAAAAGCTCGGTGTGCGTTTGGGACGATGGTCGTGGAAATCAATGATGTCAACCATCGCAGCCACAGTCTACGGATCGCGCATAGCTGTGTATGCGAAATAAGCTAAAGCAACCTAGTTCGACAACGAAGAGAAGCCCGATTGAAACGCAGAACTATCCCAAATGAGACATGAATGGATCTCGTGTTGACCAGGTAGTACTAGACTGTAAGCTAGCACGCGGCGCATGCGCATGCTTATTTTCACCTCTCCTCACCGTCAGTCCCCACATCTCTCCTCGGAGCTGCAGTGTTTGGGGCGAGAAGGAGCATCGAGATCTCATCCTCCTGCTGGCCCCATTCGTCTAAGATACAAGGAAAAGAGAGGTGCAACGTAAAGGCCATCTCTTTGTCCAGCAAATCACGGCCAATTGTCAAATCGGAATCAAGGCCAGCCGGACTTGTGGATGAAGGAACCGCGGTGAGTATGGTGTCAACTTAGCTTGGACGATTTCGTCCCGTCTTTCGATCCAGAACCCCCCCCCCCAATAGACGACACTTCACTTCACAGTTCAAAGGTGGGAAACGTTTCTATGATGATTTGAGATTGGACTAGTCGTGGGTAGACATAACAATCAGTTTTTACTGACTCTAAACTAAGCCTTTCAAGCCCATGCACCGCCCGCCGTCCCCGAGTTGCCCGCCGCCGCCCCCGTTTCCATCCCAGGATCATGAGCCATTCATATGATGACTGAGGGTATAAATACGACGTGAAAATATAGATAAAAAAAAACGCAGGAACATGAACCTCCCCCAAGAAAATCAAAAAGCTAATGATACCGACTCTTGATAGACCTGAAAGTCATGAAAACAGAAAAATGGATGTTTTTTGCCGAGAAAAAAATGAGGAAAGAAATGCATGTCAACCTCCGTATCCGCGTGTATGCTCGCGAGTTGCCCGCCATATTTTAAAAAATTCTAACGCCAAAAAGTGTTGGTTTGCCGAACTAGCTGTCTCCCATTTCATTGCTTGTTAATTCTTCTTCGCACGCTTCCGCTTCCCACCAGAGCTGGCATTGTCGTCGTCATCACTGTCGTCTCGGTCGTGGGATTTGGAATCTGGGCCCTTCTTGATGGAGATGAGGCAACCCTGCTCCTTGAGCTTCTTGGTAAGCGCTGTGCTCTTCCTCATGCCGGGGAAGTCCTTGGCGTTGTACACGGTGAACACTTCGCTCATGGCCGTAGCTCGGATCGGCGATCTCTTGCCCGGCCTCATGGTCATGGGGTCGAGGACGACCAATGCGAACTTGAGACGGAAGGTTCCTGGTGTTCGGCACGAGAGGTCGGGGAAGCAGAAGAAACACCCTTCATCCCCGTTCTCATCCACACCTACGAAGGGAGAGGACACAAGCGTGCCCATGAGGCGCCGCTGCTGGCGGTAGTCCTCCGGCATGGCGGAGTTGTCCTGCTCACCGGTCTCGTTCCATATGGAGCAGTGGACGACGGAGAAGGGGTGGCGTATCCGTCGGCTAATCTCGTCCTGAGACAGTTTGGGGTTCTCGATTGTCAGCTGGACAATTGGCGGCGGATCGATTACTCTCCGGTCCCGCTCACCAAAGCCGCAGGATCGAGCGGCGACTGGCTGTTGCCGAACAGTGATCTTGTACTCGCCGTCGTCACCGGGCAGCGCCATCGTTGTGGGTACGTGGGACGAGGGTCGTGGCTCGTCGCTCAGGAGGTCTGATATCTTTACTCTCTCCGTCTTTGTCGTGGGAGAGTATGTCTGACCGCTGGGAGGACTGGCCGGCGTCGAACGACCTGGAATCCTCAGGCTGGGTGGTGTGAATGGTATGGCAACCTTGCCCTGGAACACGTCGGCATAAGGCTTGTCCCCCGAAGGACGCTTGATGTGGCGGACGGGGTGGTGCGGCTGTGGTACTTGCTGGGAGGCCTGATCCCTTACCAGGGCCTGCAATCGAGTGTCCTGATAGTCCTCGGCAGATCGCTCGCTTGTGGTTGAGGAGAGGGTCGGGGATCCACGGGCGAATTCTTGGGTCGGCCGTCGTTGGGCAATGGATGCTAGGCGATGGGGTTCGCTGCTAGGTGGCGGGAGCGGTGGGGAATGTTGCTGAATCGGCGAAGGCGTCTGGTAGTCTTGGTAGCTGCTATATTGCTGTCTCGCAGGATGGTGCTCCCGCCCATTGGGCCCATTGTGACTGCTCGGCGCTCCGGACACCAGACTCGCCGGAGGAGGGAGACGCACTGCGTCCGGCGGATAGTAGCCCGCATGATGTCTGGGGGCGGCGAATGGCTCGTGGACCCAGCCGTTGAGAGGTCGGGCCATAGTACCCACCATTGTATGCCCAAAGGTATGATGATGGGATGGGATTTCGATGGCCGTAAAGGACATAGGTGATGATGATGGTGGGTGGAAAGTTTAAAATGGTTGTTGTTTGGTAGAGTGCTGCTTCTGGAATCAGCGAGATTCTGATGGATGCCCAAAACCCAAGATCTCTCCGCTCCCTCTCTCTCGTCCTGCCCTCTTATATCTCTCCCCGAAGATGGGTGGTTGCACAAGCAAGGTAACTTACAAGGACAGACAAGTTCGAAAATCACGAAAGGTAAGATCCGTCTAAAGCCGAGAATACCAAAAACAAGAAGGGGGGGCGAGAGTGGGATGCAAGAGGTGGTGAGCCTGGATGTGATCTGATCGACGATCGAGATTGCGAAAGAGATTGGGTTCGGGGTTTACACAACGGCGAGGTATCGTGTGCGGAGGCAGTCAGACCATGGCATGGGGTCTATCGAGGGACGAAATGTCGTGGGAGAGCTGGTTGGTGGGAAGTACAAGACGGATGAGGGTCGAGGACGAGGATGATGGTGCCGGATGGAAACGTGGGATGCCCTTCTCTCTGGTCTCGGCTCTTTCTTTCTCTCTCCGTCACTTTCTCTATCTCTGCTTCCTTTTGTCGTCCGCGTCTCTGTTCTGTCTGTCTGTCTCTCTGTCTTCCCTTTCTCTCTAGCTCAACACTGTGGCACACAGAAGAAACTCTGATGGTCCTGGCCTGCCGAGGGGAAAGTTGCAAGTGAGACACGGTCTAGTAGATATCGGTGGCGGGCATGAGCATAGGTCATGTAGTGAGGAGGACGATGAGAGGTTGTAAGTGTGAGGCAAGCTGGGGAGATCCTTGCAGAAATGGCGGTCTCTGCTAGTGCATTCGGTCTGCTAGCGTTGTTGGTGGCACCCAGGAAGCCGGGAAACTGGCGGACACGATCAGAGGATGGGGCTGCCTTCGTCTTATGTATGTATGCGCTCACAGTGTCTCTGCTGTGGGAACTAAGACAAAAGGCTGTCACCGAGCTTCGATGAGTGGTGGTTTATGAAGTGGACGCTGGGTGGGGGGGGGGAGGGGGGGGTGTGGTTTGAGCCGAGGAGGGTTGGCGTTCGTATATACGCAGTCCGGAAGTCGAGTTGCGTCAACCCGTGTTTACCAATGACCCATCCGGTATATCAGGGACCAATATTTGGATTGTCCAAGCCGGGATAGGCTCCACTCCCAGACAATCGACTTTGAAGGTGTGTGGAAGAGAGGAAGAAAGGGAAGAGGGCAGGCAGGGCAGAGAGAAAGCAATTGCCCGTCCAGATAGCGCCGTTGAAATTTGTGAGTTCTGAGAAGGGTTACAATGCAGCCAGCCGGCTGTATCGACTATCAGCTAGTCTACTTGGTAGCTAGGTACGTTTGTCCCGTAGCTCGGAGGGCAGGCAAGTAGGGAGAATAGATGGGCATGTAGGTGGGTTGGTTTTGCGTTCGTCTGCGGTGATGTGGGGACAAGATGAGATTGGGCATGTACAAAAAGTTTATACGAATGTGATGTATCAACGACTGGGCAGGCGAGCAAGGCCGAGGTGGGCAAGGAGGACGGGGAGACGACGGAGGCGAAGATGGCTTATGTATCACGGCCCGTTTGGTCGAGTAGCATAACAAGTCTTTCTGCCGATTACAGATGATGGGATGGGCAAGCAAGTCTGACTGGAGGAATCCCACAAGCCAGAACTTGTTTTGTCGTACATACATAGGTGGTTTTTCTTTTTTTTCTTTCCCCTACCAGTCGCGCCGGCCCAGGGCTGGGGGAGCCACAGATGATCAGGTATGGATGGGTGGATGGATGGATGGCCAAAGTGGAAGTGAGACTAAGAGCTCACCCCATGAACGCTGTCCACGCATGTATGTACATACATAGGCTCATCCCGGAGCGCGGCACTGCATGAGCCCTAACTAGTTGAGGGCTGGATTGGGATGTACCGTGGTAATGAGTAGTGGGTACGGTATACCCTCGAGTAATCTGTACGGTAGCAATTACAAAGATTAGCAGTGATGACCTGAGGGAACTTTTTGATTTTATTTTTAAAAAGGGAACAGCAGTAAAGGGATACAATATCGACACTGCGGGTTTACAAGGGGGCGAAATGATGCGGGCGAGAAAGAGATAATACATAGACAAAGTGTAAGGTTTGTATGTACGTAGGGTCTGTATGTTTGTACCCCCCCAAGATGTGCCGGATGGATAGCACGACCGCTGACAGGCAAGTTGGGTGCAGGTATGTCGACACTGACTGAACTGACGAACCGAAGTGATACAGTGATTGATTAGCATTAGCTACATAGGGGATTGACAGCCACGTCGTTCCCTCGTTCGTCGGCGACGGGGGGGATCTGATGCGAGGGATAACCCAGCCAGCGGTACTTTGTAAAATTACAGGGTACCTCTGTGCCACTATAACACCCATACCTGGCAGTGGGCAAACTTGGTGTTTGGTGTAACTTACCACACAAAAGGCATGTAGTTTAATACGGTTCGTGTATGTAGGGTTCTTCGTTCGGGGGTCACGGGTCTGTAAAAAATGGCGTCGTTCTAGCGCCCCGGGTCCCTTAAGGTTCCTTTCCCCCTCCCCCCGTCTCCCCCAAAATGATCCATTATTTCAACACCCCCTCCCCCCCCCCTCCCTCCCCCGAAAAGGCGGCAAGGCAGCCCTGAGCCGTGCCTAGAGGGAGAGGCTTTGTAGTGGTGAAACCGAGTAGTTGGAGCCGTTGCAGGTCCTCAAACAGTCCCGATTCTTCCACGCCTTCTCCAGACTCCTCGTACAAAACTAAATAGCCGTGCCGTCCACTGCACACGCACAAGCACCACACACTCACAACCACACTGGGGGCACCGCTGCACACACACACGCTGTACACCCGCACCAGCGCACACCAAGCACCACCAAACACGCACACCACCCTTTGCAAGTATTTGGTCTTGTCTCTCTCTCTCTGTCTTCCTTCCATCCATCCATCAATCAAATCAATCGAAAATTCCCATCCTCCCACCCCCCCCTTCCCGCCCTTCCATACCCCCATCGATCGTCGAAGGGAACCCCATTTGTTCCTGAAAAGCCTTCCGTCGCCATATTAAGCTTCCTTTTACTTATTGGCGCATATTAATTGCCACCCACCGCATTTGTCCAACGACGTAACATCTGCCGGCTTTACTCTGCTAATTGAACCTGCCAACTCGTCCCGGCTCATCAATCAGTTCGCGTGCCCTTTTCCACTTAAACCCGTCTGGTGGATCCGGCGCGGCTTGGAGGGATGGGGGAGCATCGACGAAATGCGGATGCGAAAGGGAAGGGAAGTGAAAGGGAACGTCAAGGGAAGCGAAGGGATGGATGGATCAATGGAGGGGCCACCAACGAACAAACGTCCGACCGACCGACCGACCGACCGCCCCGACCCAACGTTAGCAGAGTTTAGTTAGTTGGTCGACGACGGGGACAGCATATGCGGGCGTGAACCTACCGACGAACGATCAACTTGGGATCGCGGTTGTGGAACGACCATGACGGAGGACTGATCAAATGCCCTTTTTCCCGCCTGACTGGCTGGCCTGGCCTGGACCCGGACTGGCGATGGAGGATTCCTTTCCATGTTTCTCCTGGGCCAGCCCTGCTCTGCTCTGCCCCGGCCCTGTGTGCTGTCCTGTCCAGTCCAGTCCTGTCCTGTCTTGCTGCCTTGCCTTTTGCTTCTGTCCGGGTGCTTACGCCCGAGCCTCCATCTCTGTGCAACTTGACTGCTCTATGCCCTCTCTTCCTCCGACTCCTCCGCTATGCTATGGGTCGCAGCCCGCCTTAACCAGCCGGTGATATTGCCTCCGTTCCTCCGTGACGCTCCTCCATCCCGCCACCTAGCCTCTCCCAAATGTTTGGTTTTGTTCTGTGCTCTGCGTGCTGAAGCATCCTCACCTGACGCTGATACTCACTAAAAGCTGCAGAGGCATGGAGATGCCCTGTAGACGTGCAGCACAGCCAGTCTACCCCAACCTCCACAACCTCTACATCCTTTGGCAATTCGACCGGACCTTTTTCTTTGTTTAGGTATCTCGCGAGGGACGATCATCCCACTCATCACTGATTCTTGGGTCCGGCCTAAGGCTAAAGGCTAGAGCATCATCGGAAGACTTGCAGACGCTTGAGACAAGAGAAACTCTCATGTCGGCTGCCTACATCCCCGAGCTTGGCCGGGCAAGTCCTGGATGACGGATGATGGCCGGCCAGCGACAGCATTTCCCCAAATTCTGCATCTGCTGCACCTCTCCTCACGTCGAAAATTCCTCCGCATTCTGATACACACATCCACACCCTCAACCGAGTCCCATCGGGCTTGGCTGAGAAGCCCTTATTTAGACAACGCGTCAGGACTGACGGACAGAACCAGGTATACAGGGGAGTACCGGGTGCTGGATACGCCATTTCGGAGCCGAGTCAGTGAATCAGGACGCCCGGCATGAGGGTTAAAATCTTCAAATGTGACAAAGGTTCCCATGGAGGCTGTGTTTATGTGTATGTCTGCAACCCTACCTCGACCTGCTCGCCAGGCTCTAGTCTGTATCTCGCGTCACTACGCCTATGCTTGCCCCCCCATCTCGACCCTACGTGCTACCTATCTCACCAACTACGACGCTAGGTGGTAATTAAGGTAGGCCAGAACTAGGCACTAAACCAGGCGGCTTGGAAGTCTGGAGGCGAGGGGCCATTGCTGCTGACGTTGCGACGGAGATCGAGCAGGGCATGCCCACTGCAACACGCAATCCCGCTAGACGGTGCGCTGCGGAGCGGTACAGGCTGCACACCCAAGCAAGCATCGGCACACACTGGGGAGGGAAATAAATTAACTCACTGGGGAGGCACCCGGGTTCCACATGACGGTTGGCGCAAACATGGTGTGGATGGGGCGGGCTGGATGGGTGAGATGCTACCCTGATTCCGGGTTTCCTTTCAGGTCCATGCCAAACACACACACCTTTCGTGAGCCGAGACTGCGGAGTACCAACCACTAGCCATCTGCATACCAAAGGTACATGACACGCATACGGAGGAGCGAGCACGTCTGCCAACCTCTCTTAACCTTAACTATTGGAGTAGAGCACCGCATTAGTCGATCGATAGGGAGGGAAGGTCCATGTACGTCGCTCGAGTTCCGAATGCTTAAGTCGTCCGAGACACCAACAAAACCTCGCTCTCGCCTAGCTAAGTTGACTGGAGGCTAGCTATGTAGAGTAATTACTAATGTCCTGTGCCGAGTGGTAAAGGTAGGTACATGGTGAACCCTACTTTGGATATGGTAGAACCGGCGTCAGCAGAGGAGATTGCTGATGCGCTCTGTCGGATAGCTGCCGGTTCAAGACACGAGGCGCTGGCTATTGTCTTTCCTCGCTCCCCCGGAGGTGGTGATATGCCGCTGGCCTTGATGCAGGATTGGACGCCAGCTAGCTTTTCTTCCGCCTGCCTGCCCATCCCACAACCCACAACCGAGCTGGTGGTCCTTGTCCTGGACGGCTCATTGCATTTCGCCGCAAGCATCTTCCCAGGACGACCGACCACTGTTTCAACAGTTTTCCTTCTTCTCCTGCTCCTCGCGCAAGCTAGCGCGTGCTGACACCGTTGCTTGGGCGGCATGCGTTTTCTTTTCTTCTTCCTTGGTTCGCGTTCCGATTCCCCCTGCCTGGCCTTGCCGTCTCTCTTTTCTACGATACGAACGATGCCGCATCGAGATGTTGACCTTCCTGGGAGGAGGCAAGTGCAGCCGTGCGATGCAGCGCACGAGGATGGTCCGACCGGACAGAGGAGCCCACGGAGCAAAAATTGGCTCCCGGTGTCACGGGCTAGCAGCTATGGGGTAGAAAAAGGTATCCATCGGTGCGCAGTAGACTGAACGGCTGGGCCGCTGGAGTACGCACTTGCTAGACTAGACCCCACACTGTGAATGGTAGATCGGGGCCATTTATGATTGGGTGTAGCATTTTTTGGTTGGATTGCAGATTGACATCTGTCAATGATGATTTGAGCGAAGGAGGTCTGTTTGCTGCGAAGACATGCAACCCAGTTGGTATGCACAGATGTATACCGTACAGAGAGATGTCTGGATACGTAGCCCGGGAAAGGAACACTAGGAAAAAGTCCCTTCCCCCACACACACACATCGCTGCTGGGAATCATCACTGGGCCACACACATGGAAAAGCTTGGTAATTACTACCTAGTTGGGGAGTGAGAGAGAGACAGATACGAAGGTCTGGACTTGGAGTTGGAGCGAGAGAGAGAGAGAGAGAGAGAGAGATGGGTTGACAGGCCCCACTCATCACTTTAACTGTGACACAGACACGACCACACCCATTCATCACCACCTCTCGTCTCCTCTTTCCCTCCTACTGCTGCTGGGCTAGCTCTGTGCACACATTCCCTGCTTGATTTTAACTACATTACCAGACACACGCACCAACGTCAATCCACGAGGCTGCGAGCCGTGTTCGCTTTTCCAAATACCTCTTCCTTCCAAGCTCATTGGCCTGCGTCAACGTGTATCATCTGTGCCTTGGTAGGGTAGGCTGCCGTCTCCCAGCTTTTGCTCACTCGTCCCTCGCCCGCTACCCGCCATCTACCCCGTCAGCATGGACCATGTACCCGGCCCCAGGCGAATATGCAACGCGGCAGACGTGGTGACTCTGAGGGCGCGCTCGTGTACCCCCCAGGTCACAAGAGCAAGAACACGAAACGGACAAGCACAGTCTTGCTGAGCTGGTTATTCCTCGAGTCGCCGTGGCCCCCGAGTGGCTTACTGCGTTTGGGGCCGCCACCAACTGAGAACCGGCGAAGGCACCCCTCCAGCGCGGCACAGGGACTCGACAGTGCAGGACTCATAAGCATCTCATAAGCAAGCGATGCATGTCCGGTGGCCGCTGTTCTGGTTCTGGCCCTGGGGCTTTCATCGAGAACCAGAGGGACTGCAAATGAATATCGCAGGGCTCTCGGTCGCTATGGGCCGAGAATACTCCGACATCTTGTCGAATCTCCCTCTACGCCATGTACCTTACCCTTACACCACATACACCACCAAGGTAGGGTACCTACATATGTAGTCCGTATGTATGGACTCACTTTGCTCTGCCTTTGGGCCTTGTACTACTGCTGCTGCTGCTACTACCGTCCTCTGCGTAGCACGCCGCAGCCATTTCAGATCCATCCACGCGGTCACTGGTAGTTCTGTCAACCCCCCTCCCCCCCCCCCCCTTCTGATTCACCCTTGCCACGGATCCCCGCGCCACAGCCTTGGGGTGTGTTGCACCGTCAAGGATGTCGTTGTCGTCTTCACTCAACCCACGCCTCACACCGCCCATCAGCCACCCGTTCAGCGGCAATACATACGTAGGTTTTAGACTCGCGACCATGACCCCAACAGGCTGTCGCTGCATCGTTCGACCTTGAAAGATCGATTCTTGGGACCCCCAAAGCCCCAGCCTGAACTATGCTTATTTCGGTGTGCCCGTTGAACTCCATCCTCCGGGTTGTGAGCGGCACACGCTCATTATCCCGACGTTGGGCTGGGGCGTGGTGTGCGGAACCAATTCCAAATCTCCCCCCAAGAAGATCCCCCAATTTCGAACCCTTCCAGTAACCTACCAGAAAGGAAGGCGGAACAGTGACGAAGCCCGGGCTCTTAGCATGATCGACTATCAAAATATCCGAAGGCACATCAATCACAGCCGCCTCTCTTGGCCATGAGATCACACACGCCTTCGGACGACTCGTGCTCCGCTCCACGAACCTGGACGAACTTTTGGGATCGGACAAGTGTGGGAGATCTGAGTTCGGCTAAAGGGTAGCAGGGGGTGCCCGTCGCCGTCATGGCTGACCACCAGTTCTCCCCGCATTGATTTTCTTATTACCCTGTGACCCAACTGCTGGGTGTCATCCAAGCCCAGCGATTCATTACGACGGAACGCGAATCCTCTCTGGTCGATGAACTCGGCCAAATATACGGCCTACCATAGCTCGCCTACTAATAAACTATGGCGCAGGAGAGCTGCGATACGACGCACCTGCCCAAGCAGTTGATGCTCTGCCACGGTCCATCTGCTAGTACTGACACCACGGCATGTTCACGCAGTGTAGGACAAGGAACACCCTCACTCCTCAAGCCAACCATCTCCCTGTTGGTTGGCTGCCAGTCACCTGAGAAATGTGGGAGGACACACCGCACGTCCCGCCACTGCGTTTAACCAAAAAAAAAAAAACAGTTATGCACTGTACGACGGCTTGCAGACATCTCTGATCCTGGGTTGGCGTGGGCTATTCGAACGCGTCAATCCTGGATATCCCTCTTGTGCTCCCAACCCTCGACGGGGTCCTTGCGCCCGTCATGATCCATCTGTGAGCCTCATTGGGTTGCCTCATGCTGTGCATAGATCCATCTGCCGGGAAACAATCACGGATCACTCAGCGCAAGTGCCGTTTGTCGTCTTGTCCGACCTCGAATGCTCCCATGATAAGATAAGGCCAGTTGTGGCTTGCGGACTATCGAATCGACTGGTCTTTTGCATCAGCCGTCACTCTCACCCCGATGCTCCAGCGTCCAAGCAGCGAGGATCCGCAGGGCCACATTGTCCCGAACTGACGTGCTTGGGAAGGTCCTGCGTCGATCCTGGGGGGGCACGGTTTTCTTCCGCCTGGACGGTGATTCACTTCGTAGCCCAGTCGTGCAGCCGGTTCCAATATGCTGTTCGAACACCCAGAGGCCAATGCGCGGGCTTCTAGAACTGATGGCCATTCGCAAATCCCTCTTTAAACGAGAAATGGAAGACTGGCCCCGGGGCCACCGACCTTCCTTGTTCTGTGGAGGGTCTTATTGCTCAACTATGGTTCATGAAACATCTAAGCCGTGTGCAAAGAGGACCACTTGCCCTCACTAGAAGCTGACGGGCACACACACCTGCTTGATGCACTCCCCACACTCAATAGCCGAGAGCGACTTCGATGCCGTCCTTACTACTAAGGCTAGTGCACTACTACTTGAAACTGCGGCTAATTGCAACCCCAAACATCAACCATCGTGTCACGATATGATTGCCTACATGAATCTCAATCTGGAGGTTGCGGATAATTAATCTGAAGGTCTTCTCGAAAGCTTCTGGAGTCCAAAATGAGCGGAATGCCATCCCTTGATTGCTTGGCTCCTCACGGCATACACCGATGCGCCACATCCTCTCCTCAATCCGTGCATCATCAGTATTTTCCGGTCCAAGCAGAAGACGGAAGCCGTCTTCAGCGCGCCATTTCTTTCGTCCCATCTATTCTTCCTGATCAGAGAATGACGCATGGCATCCATGTGTTGATCCGCCCGTCTTTCAAGCAGTCAGCCATCGTGCTTCCTCCGGTCCCGGGATCGCACGTCTCCGTTGGAATCCGTCATTTCGAGAGAGATTCCAGGAGCGACAGCGGATGAGCTTCTGCCTCTCTTCCACCGTGTCGGATCCTGTCGGTCCCTGCATGGCCTCTGCCTCTGTCAGACTGGAAAGCCAGGTTGGGGAAGCCAGGCTGGCTCCTGAGCCGGACCCAAACCCGGGTAAATTAACCAAGAAACCATTGCACCCATACGATACTGTTGGCAAGTTGACAATTTCTCTTCGCCCTTTTGCGAGCACTTTTGGTGGCCCATTTCGGCCTCACATCGGGCTATTTCTTCGGGACCTGAGGTTGTATAGTGGCAGTTCCTGCTGCGAAAGTGCAATGCAATTTCTGTCGACAAGCACGACGAAGCAGGAATTTAGATGAATGCCGTCAGAATCCGGGAAAGTTCAGATATTCATTAATCTAGAAGGAAAACTCCGCACGTATAATGCAACCCAAACGACTCCCCGTGGATAGAGTGGGCTTTAAACCAGGGATTACTCTTATTGCTGTTTCCAGCCGCCTGGAAAAAGTCACAGAGACGCAACCTCTTTCTACATCTCTTCCAAACCCGTTTCCGATTTAGGACACTGATGTGCAACGTTACTGCACACTCATCACCCCGGGTATGAGAGAGAGACTTGGCTCCCGTGGGCTGCCTCTGTGCACTTGCCTTCATTTACTCGAACATGCTGAAGCGAACTCTTTCTGTCCCGTGGACCCCGAACGGGCTCTGCTCTTTCCTACCTTCCTGTACCATCGAGGGCGTGTGAGGTACTTTGAATAAGGCTTGCAGATCTTCGATATACGGTACTGCTTCCCCAGTGGCACGCCTGTTCAGATGCCGCCAGGGGCGTGCCCTCTCTCCCGTCTTGTTGTGACGTGATTGGCACAAGAGCATAGCAGATCCCCCTTCTCCTCATTGGATGAACTGATCATATGCACTTGCTCGAACTGGGCAGAACACTCTCTTCATCCCATGTTCCGGTTGAGGAGAGGTTACGTTCGGCCTCAGAAGTCGATCATCTTCCCTTGTAGCGTCGAGAAGTGCCGGTTCGCAATATCCCGGAACCCCAGGCATATCCATCTCGACGTCGTATCCCAGCTGCCAATGCTGATCAGCACTGGAGAACCCCTCCTGCTCATCACTTGTCATCTGAACATTCCTCCTCTTCCTTGATCTATCAAACACGAAATGGACCAGCGACGCGGGACAATCATGTTTGATGCGTTGAATGATACATCTGCTATTTATGGGAACACGTACATCAGGCGTTCACCTTGTCTCAAGAGGGCTGGATAAACAGCTCGCTCGCCTCAGATTATCGTCCTCGCCCGTCCGGTCTCCAGAAGCCTGGTGGCCTCGTGTTGTTTCCCTTGGTATCTGTCTCACGGCCTTCGTGGCGCCGTGCCCGTCATTCCTCGTGCCCGATTTCCCCGGAACGTTCCTGTTCGGGATGTCTCAATCTATCAGGATTAATGCAAATTGCTCGGGTATCTGGGAGGAATGCTCAAACCTGGCATGGCAAGTTATCCCCCTACCCGAGCCGTGTGCTGCCTGGTTGCGCAAGCAGTCCATGGTGTGGCCGGCAATATCGAGGCTGCTCGACCTGCATCTCACGTGCCGGAGTACACTGTTTCCTGAGCCGGTCCTGAAATGCGGGATTGGCAGGTGCTTCCCGCTCGTCACCCTCTGGCACGCACTGACACAGCCTGCTTCGTGGCGAAAGATGGCAGGTCGCCGTTCAACCGGGCTTTCGTCGAGGTCTCGATCAGGTTTACCAGCTTCCTATCGGCGACCATCGTTGCAAACCCCGCCGACTGGCCAGGCCAGGCCGACTACCACGACTGCCATATTACCCCCCTTGGCACTACGCCACATGTGAGCAGACAGGGCTAATAGATCTCTTTGTTTCCAAATAGTACCGTCGAAAGCCCCAGGTGGCGACGAATGAGACGCGTACTCGACGTGACGAGGTGGGGATTAGGTCGTCGCCTTATGAACCTCCGTGACTCCTCCAACAGGCTGAGTGAGAACTCTCACAGTGAAACAAGGAACAAGATCCTGCTGTGTGCATCAGGAACTGACCTTTCACTACCAACAAGCTGGGCGCTCCTTGCCAACTCCTCCTGTTCGTCGGGGAATATACCGGTCTACATGGTATGCCGGCTCTTGATTAAACTACCGCTTATCTTGCAGTCAGTAGGAACTTTCACCCTTAATGGGGCTCTGCTATACGTCACGCCAATATCTAGCTTCACGCAGCATGTCAGACTTTTCGCGTCCGCGGCGGCACGGAAGCCGATGAGACAAATCGAAGTTTAGGGTAGGTGGATAGCCAAGGCTGTTTTCTGGTGCTGCTGCGGTCAAGTGCGAACTGTACGTTGTTCTTTTGAACCAAGTAGGAACAGGTGTTCACGAAGCACATGTGGAGAATGAGGAGCCGTGGGGGTGTGCGGCGCGGCTGTCATGCTGTCGGGTTGTGCATATGTGGACCAGGCGGCAAGATCTCACGTAGGATTGCGGTGGGACCTTCTTGTCAGCATCGCGGTGCCGATTGCCAGCGGCCAGTGTATAGTGTTTTTGCTATTCTCGCCAGCTTGGTGGGAATAGGAAGGAGTGTCTTATCTTCACAGCTTCCCTATGTGTATGTCATGAGAGCCACTTGGCGATGGATTGCTGAAGCATGGTCGCCTGCTGGGTACCAGTAGCGACAAGTGTATGCTGTGTACTTAGGAATAGGCATGTGTTTCTCAGTAGCTAAGCGGTTGAGGGCACGGCAGGTAAAATGGTGTAGTAGCTGAGTCGCTTGTGAAGAAATCTATGTGGTGACAATGACTATCTGAGTGTCTTGACGAGCTACCAGCTCGCTTGATACGGAGAAAGCGAGCCTGGCGTTGCGCTTGTTGCTTCTCTGCGATCAGGAATTTCGTCACGATGCCTTGCTTCTACTTAGGATACAATTGATTCCTCCTGGCTTCCTTATCTCGCGCTACGCCGAGCTCCTTTCCTCGTGTTCTGTTAAGCTAGCCCCAATTTAGCGTATCCTCTCGTCTACAAAGATCGCGCCGTGATGTAGCATCTCCCACTCTGGTTCTGCCGATTCACTCTTCTGGCAATTAGATTCTAGAGACACGCCTCTGATATACTACTTCGTGGCTTCTTATTGCCTTGATATGTATCCTTGGACAAGAACAGTCCGGTCATCCTTGATGGCACCAACCAAAGCGGGAAGTTCCCGCTCTCTATACGCCCTTAGGGGGCCAGAAACGGGCGTAGGAGATGTGGCGACGGGCTCTATGCGGTCTGCTGCCTAGCCAACATGTAGAGACAGAGGAAGTCCCGAGGCCATTGAGTAGGCTAGATGGCTTGCGAGATTTCAGCGAGTCGAGGTTGGGCTGGGTGAGCGAATTCGGGTGACTTTGAACCGTCAACGAGAGGTGCTATGTGCCTGGTTTGAGGTTGAACGAGATAATCTGCTTTCCTCCTCTAGCTATCGAGTTCTCTACAGGTAGGTCGGGATGTCTCGCTCCGTAATGCGTTTCTATTTGTCGAGGCTGGCTGTTGAGCATGGTGATAGTCGAGTCCTGAGTCTCGACAACCTAGAGACTGCATAGCTGGAAGAGCCTAGCAAGTGGGCTTCACAGACTCAGAACGTGACACGTATGGATGGTTAGATAGTCGTCTCGTTCTCTGATTCCTGACCCATTATATACGCTAGACACTTAAGCCCCTGAGTCGGATGGCTGTTGATGGCTAAATATATCTGAGATTGTTGCAGGATATGCTGAACCGGGATATATCACAGTTCTCATTCGTATTGCTGCGCACATCTACATCTAGTCAGAGTCTCAAGAGAAAGACTCCGCCACTACTGTTTCTGAAGTTCAAGTAGAATAAAAGCTGTCAACCTCCCTGATACAGAGAAGATGTGCTTGCAACGGCTGCTCAAGTGAAGGTAGCTGAACCTTTCTAGGGTCCCAAGTTTCAATGCTTTGGTTGGAAAGGAGTAAGTTCTGTCTTTGATTTCCATGTTGTCTCCAAGAGCCCTGTCAACGAGTTGGGATGGCAGGTTCGTCCGTCCAGAAGTCGACCGGGCCTGGCTGCGTGGTTTGATATAGATGGCCTAGATAGACGAATGAAGTCTGACCGACAATTGACTCGTACCTGTGAGTGCGGGATATCGCAAAAGTTGTCCACTCCGGGCCTATGTACGTTACTAAGAAGAGCTTGTTATTACGGGAGCAGGGGGGCTCATTGACTTTGACATCTACGTACGCAGTGACAACGAGTCGGCAACTGGGCAGCTGAGCTACTCCCTTGTTCGCACTGATTATCATCAAATCGACTTATACACACACGTAGGTGTTGCTGTTCCCTTCTGGAGAGTTGGCCGCAGCTTTGGGGGGCCAAAGTACATGAGGTCGGTTATGAATCAGTGTAGATGATGCTGGCTCGGCATGTCTACTTGGCTTCGACAGCTCACGCATATATCGACGGTATGCGAACAGTCTAGTAGAAAAGCAACTGTTTCAGTCCTCTAATATCTTTGGCCTAAGCTTTTCACTGAACAGAGCCAAATACCGAAGTAGTTAGACCATTATCGTTCAATTCTATCTCCTCCTACTCCACAGAAGTCGTAAATACTACAGTTGATGATATCAAAGATCTGCCGCCACAACATCATCCTTCTCCTTATTACATTCTTTACGTCAAAGAACTTCCATATTATTAATAAATACTAGGAGAGACCATAAGGGGCAGAGGGGGCACCTTTTCATAATCTAATCTGCAAATAAGGGGAAAGGCGAAAAAGAAAACAAAAAAAAAGGGGCAAAAAGCTCAGTACCCAACTCGTTTCGAACGAGGAGGGTACCTACGAAAACATCCCATTTCTGGGGTTTTCCTACCAAAGATCATGTAGAACCGCCCCCCATTAGCCCATAGAACCACATCTGCCTACCGGTCAAGATGCGTGGGTGTGAGCTTAAATGTCTGATAGCCGACTCCGAGCCTTGCCTTTATCCTCCCGCAGGAAGGGGTTAGAGTTTTAGTTTACTAAGCGTTGGTACAGAGTACGGAACCGTTGGACTAACTCGCTCTCGAGAGTGGTGATCTTTAGTTGGAATAGTGGCTTCCTATTTTGATATACAAGGGATAACTCACGTGGCGGCCTAGAAAAGGGGGGAAGGAGGCGGTGCCTGAGGAGTTAGGGTTGGGGCCGCTGTATATGTCTGGTTGAAGGGGAGGTGAGAGACAGGTGAAAGCTTGAAACTGTGAGTCTTGACTATAGCAATAGAGGTTACTGGGCATGAAGATATGTCATATATCTGGTGATCCGAGCAAGGGCAGCATGTCCCAACTTCAATCCAAACTATATCCATAACTATTGATCTGCAACCTAGAGACTGCTCAACTTAAGCTTCAGCCATTCCTTGGCTGTATATCTCATGACTGTCCGACGTATAGCCATACATATCACAGGAGACAGTGAGCGTGGCTACGAACTCCAGGGGAGCAAGGCGGCATCAACCTCACAGCCAAGTCAAACATGTCGGATGACAACGATTGTCCCGAATGGCTGCAAAAGCCTAGAGCGTCACACTGCCACCGGACAGAGCGCACGTCCAGTTGCCGAACGCAGCCTCGCAACAAGGCAAGCTCACAATGGTGACCTATCTTGGTTTGCTGCATTCCAACCTCACAACAAGGCACCCGCCGCAACATGTGGAAGTATGCCCCACCGAGAACGTCACGGATTCGGACAGGTGCCTGCCTCGCTTTAACTCGTCGGGGAAATATGAGAGATCGCTGTTATATATGAGGCTTGGGTTTAGGTGCCGGAGATGCTGGATGGACAAGTAGGCCCGGGTCTTAGGGACGGTGAAGAGAATGTTCCCTGGGAGAGAGGATGAGCCATGTGGGAGACGAGAGAAAAGCGAGCCGAATGAAAACTCACAACTGGCTGAAAGATGCCCAAGAGGCATTGGCAGACTAGCAGGATGAACAAGGGAGTTGTCTGGATTATCAGAACCGCATGGATGGGCAACCGGTGTATGTTCGATCCGCCATCTGAAGATGCCTTGGAAAGACAAGGATGGTGAGCCAAACAGGCATGTATACCTCCTCAAACAACTCACAACATCACGCACACCAAGAATATCATGCTGCTTGAAGACATATTCGTCCATTCATCTATCATGTACACCCAAAAGGGGCAAAAGTAATAACCTCTACACGAGGCAAAGATATCGACAAGAAGCGAAGAATAATAGTTACAAGAAGATTATACGCACAGTATATCCATGTCCTGAACCCAAAACCAGTCCCAAGTCCAACCAATGTTAATATCCACCCAGAATCGAAGCAATTATACCTCCACATCCCCCTTTGGGATGGAGCTAGTTGCGCCTGCCTGCTATATGTCGCCTCCCAGCCAGCCATGGCCTGTATATATGTCCTCAATAGAGAATTATATCTTAGAAAAAAAGAATCCTGCGCCACTGTAACCCGTTCGGGCAGTGCCGGCGCTTTTTGTCTTTCCTGGTCCGACCAAAATTTCAAAGTGAGAAAAAAAAAAGGTCGAGGATAAGTCAGTCGACCGAAGAAGAATACCCTGAGCAGATCCGGCCGGGTCTGCAAAGGGGCCAGAGAGAAGCAGAACTAAAGAAAAGAAAAAGCATGAGGGTATCAATGGTGCTGAGATAAGAGTACATTCCAAGACATGATTCGTTCCGACCAATTTAGACCAGGTTTTCCAGGACTCCAAGATTGGAGTTTCCCCTTGACATGAGGAGAAGCAGTTGCCCTATAGGAAGTTGGCAGCCACTGCCAACGCAACTGTAATAGTGGTCAGAGCCCACGATGGCAATGACAAACCGGCCATGCTGAGAACCGAGGCGGCCGGTAAGGTATCGTTCGAGAATTCCGGACCACACATGGTGTTAACCTGCTTAGCAGCAGGCTCGTATGTCCATGATATGGCTTGCTTTCGATCCGCAGCCGCTGATTGGAAGATGGCCATCGTTTCCTGCAGACACCAGTTGCATGACGGATTCGCACTGCCTGGCAGGGTCATGTTGAGAGGCAGATAGTAAAAGTAGACGTTGGATGGCGTCGTGAGATTTGTGACTGCGTTGGCGAAGCAGTACATGGATGTATCCGGGTCTTGCAGGCATGTTGTTGAGTAGAGCATCTCGTATGCCATCAAGCCCAAGTAAGCTTGGTTCACGATTGGGTTGCCACTTGCAAAATCGGCACCGCAATGTGTGGACGAGGTTAGATTCTTCGCAAGCCCGGTGAGGTACTCCGAGCAGAAGGACACGTCGGCTGCACAAGTGGCGTCGAGGACTCTGACGATGCTGAGGAGTTTCTTCTCGGCTTCGAAGAAGGAAGTCGAACCCTGTGGAAGTTCAGTTAGTGGACCAGGCGAGAGATAGGGCACAAAAGCGCAGAAAGCTTACCTGGAGCATCATCGAGAGCGGATAGCATGACTTGAAGGTCGGGCTGGTCAACATATCATTGATGAATTTCGGGCAAGAGGAGCCATCGTTGCTGGTGAAATTGTAGGCCAAACTGCTGTCAAAAGGTGAAGGTAGAGGAGTCGGCGCCTCGGTGGTTGAAGTGGGAGGTGTGAATGAGATTGTGATGGACGATGGTCCATCGCTGGCTTCTTCAAGGCCACTGGATGTTGTCGGGGTAGCCGAACCACTCTCCTCTTCCTGTCTCTTCCGCAGCTCATTCCCCTGCTGGGGAAGCATGGTCCACTGACCCTTGATCTTGGTAGGTGTCCTGGTGTCGACTATCAAGCTTGCGGTCGGCGCCGCAATTGAGGGTGCTGTGATGTGCGATGCCATGGACACCGAAGCTAGGCAAGCCATAGCTAAAAGCGAAGCCCATGATGTCCTCGGCTTGTGATGACGTGACACTGAGGGGTTGGAGGAGGAAGGAAGGCGGAGGGCGTGTTGGAAAACGAGCGACATGGACGAAGCCATTGTGATGCGGCGGCGAGAAGATGCGGCTATTGCGACTGGGACATAATCTTCCTCTTTTCTCCGTCGCGGGTTGCAGCTGCGAAGGGCAAGCAGCCGTCAAAGACAGGTAAATGTCTTTAATTCCGCGTGGGTTTTGAACCTGATTTTGTTTCTTCCCAGATTCCGCGAAAGGATCGGCAAGACTTTCGTTTCGAGCCGTTGATCGACCGGATGTTGGATATATGTACGGTGCAGCAGGCAGGCCTGACAAAAGAAGACCAGTTTTTACAACTCCACTCTCATGGCCTGTTTCTGTTTCTGGTTCCGAATTCGTTCCTGCTCGGGTGCCTGGGCTATATGGCCTGGGGTGGTAGGGTATAATGGGCTGCTGTTGTTTCTGCTTGGAAGGGCAATGAGGTCAATATGGGCGGCGGCGGATAAATAAACGGCGTTCCGTGCGTGTGGTTGGTCGACGCCAATAAGAGGAGGGACGCCAGATATATAGGGACTATGGACGATAATGCCGCCGAGTGGGTTTGTGGGAGGAGAAGGGAGATCAGCAAATTGGGCGTGGTGGAAATCACAGCAATACCGACGCTCGCTTGATTTCCTCAATTGGAGGCTTTTGACTGCGGGGAGATGAATGGTTTGGGTCGGTTCGTTGGTGGAGTGGGGGGGGGGGGGAGCAAGAAGGTAAGTTAAGCGGCCCCAGAGGTCGGATCCAGTGAAAGGCCCAAATATAACAACGGCAGCTGCCAAAAAAGAAGCCAATCTCGCAGCTGGGCTTCGTCGGTGGACTGGTGACGTGTAATATGGCCCGAGTCGTCCGGCCAATTCACGCTCGTTGGATCGTGAGAGGCTCGATCGAATGGAGGAGCTAGTCGTTAGGCTAAGCAGCTGAGGCTCTAAAAGCGAAGGAGAAAGTTAGAGGAGAAGATGAGGAAAGGATTTGCAGAAGATGAATGGTCTGGAAGGAGAAATGGGCACCACATAATATCGGCTTTCTCTCCAAGCGCGTGGCACTGGCCCGGGGGGTGGGAAGGAGCTAGGCCTGGTGGGTTCGCTAGGTCTTCTATTTGAGCTTGGCGTGTTGGTCTTGGTCTTGGTCAGTCAGGTTGTGGGTGGGCGTTGGCATTCTCAGTGGATCCGGGCCTGGGTTGGGATGCATTTTGGTGGGAGGGAAGGAAATGGCAGGCGGGCTGAGTCGTGATTTTTTCACTGCACCAGGGGGGGTATGTATCTTCCCCCCCTGGAGTAGGTTCGCTCACGGTGGTGGTGGTGGTGGTGGTGGTGGTGGTGGACGTGTTGCTATCGATTCTGGGCCATCGAGTTGACGCGAGGCGTATGTTAGCGCATGCTACCCTGAGCAAGGCCCTCCTAGTTCAGGTACAGGGTTGTGGTGGATTGGGGGGGGGGGGGGGAGATGGCATTGGCGTCAAGCCACGTAGCGCCAGGAACCAATATTGGCTCATAGCACCCCACTCCTCCGTTGATAGTTCTCGAGTGAAAAAAGTTGGCGGGAGGAGTCAGTCAATCGACAACAGATTTATTACGTAGTAATCCACGGAGTACAGTAGTACATACGATAGTTACAGCCTAAGAGTACGTTGTCTTATAATACGGATTAGTAGAAAGAACCGCCTGGGCTGGCTTAGGCGTGGCTTGTGACCTTTGTATTACTCTGTACGTAACTACCTACCTTATGCCGAAGGATTGAAGTGAGATAATAATTAGAGGAGAGAATTAGGAGGGGGAGAGGTTTTGGGGTAGCTCGAGCCTTGATTGCATGTACATACGCATTATGAGGCTGCCACGAGGGCCATTTCTTCCTGTCTTTCTTCTTCCATACTTTTCTTCTTAGCAGGTCTCAGTCCGGGAAGACAAACAAATTCCAGGTGATGTCTCCCAAATCAGTCCCATGCTTAATACCACATAGGTAGGTGAGTACGTTGGCATGTATCCCGTACACAGGTAAGTTATTAGGTATTCCGTATCGTAGAGGTCCGGTAGGAAAACCAAGGCATTGCCAAGGGAAGTCGGTTGCCATTATTAAACACAGTCAGCAGGTCAGTCGTATTTCTTCTGGCTGCCTTTGCCAATATTTGCTGCCTTCTCAAATTTCTGCAATGCAAGTGTGGAAGCAACAAGAAGCGAACGTAAGGCCAAGTCCAATAAGACAAGCCTACATACCTCTCCCCCCCCCCCCTCCCGCCAAGTTGTAAGGTGCTCAGCGCGGGCCATGCCAGCTTTGGATGCCACTGCCCACTTCCCCCTCAGGGTTGCAATTGCTGGGTCTTGGGGGCCATGTCAGGGTGTCACTCCCACTGCCCTGCTAGGTCGTCTTCGTAGACGCTAAGGAGGCGAAGGCCAACGGGAGATATTCCTGAGCCTTATCCGCATCTGGGTTGACTCTTCCACTCCTCCCCAGTCGACCAAGGCGTTACTAACACGTGCGCTAGACTCCGTTCAGGTAATTGCCTGGTCGGGAATGTGGGTGGGGATTCGGGATTGCAGAATGCACTGATGATTGCATTATCATGCCTAGGGATAGCCCAGCAGCCTCAATGTCCAGACCTATGTTGGGTACGACCGCGCAGGAATTACTTTACGTAGTACAGAGAGACAGAGTAGGCAGTAAGCAGTGCTTTACCTTTGCGTGCTCTTCCGATGATGTCCAGCTTGCCATTCCCCTTTTTCAATATAAACGTACATGCACGCAATGGGCACGGCCTGATAAACGGGGACTGACCTGAGGTGACCTGAGGTGACCTGAAATACCTACCACCTCCATACCTCTCTCGTCCCCTGAGACTTCAGGTCGCACCCAAAGATGGAGACGACTCTCTGCTCGTGTAATCGCTGCGCTGCCGACTCACCTGCCGCATCTAGTGTACCCTTCCCTCCTCCCACCGATCCGTCTCCATCCCCATGCCATGAACCCACAGTTGATAAGAAGCCGAGATGCGTATGTACTGTATGTAGAATCGGATAAAGGAAGAGGAGAAGAGGGACTTTGATGTTGGGTATGTAGGTAGTCAGTCACTCAGCCCAGGTATTCACATCAACCGGTCCGTTCCCACCCTTCCATCGCAACGACGGACATTTTGATCTCGGGTGCGGCTGGAATCCGAACAGGATTGCAAGGAATCGATTCCACGAAGAGCATTTTTTATTTAATTACCCATGCAACCCCTGTTTGGATCGCAGCCCACCTCATCCCGGAGAATGGGTTCTTTGGGTCTGGTAGGTAGGTAGCCTGGCCTGGGCTTTTCATTTTTTTCTCTGTTCCCATTCCTTCCGGAGGTCTTGGGTCTTGGGAGGGTGTGGCTTGGACTGGGCGTCTTAGGCGTGGAGCTCCGGCTTGGGGAGGACGAGAAAAAGTTGGAAAGGGGAAAGGAGGGAAATCTCGCTAATGCAGGCTGCCCAGGAAGATTCCGCCTAAGCGTGCCTGTCTGCAAGCTAAAAAGCTCAGACGCCCGTTATGCCTGTCTCCATCCGGTAGGTTAGTTCGGCCTACTGATTAGCTTACGATGCAAACGATCAAGAAATCGATAAATTCATCGACGCCATTCCCAAAACCTCTTGCTTTCCCCATGGGATGGGGGATGTGATGGACTCCTCTCTCGTTCATTGCTACGTTGTGGTATGCCTAGACCAAGTTACTAGGTTCGTAGGCCCATAAAAAAAGGTGCCATCTTGCATCGCGGAGGGCTCGTATAAGTATTGGCAGCTCGGCGCCAGTTACGACGCTGTTCGAACTTTGCAAAACAAGGATAAGCAGGATATAACCACCTAATTACGTTAAGTCACATAGCACAGGATCATAGTGCGTTCACTTACTCAGGTCGGAAGCCTGACTACTAATACCTACTACATGGAGTAATAGACACAATAATGCTCAATTTGGTAAGAATAAGGTAGTTAGTTGGGCCAAATACACTCCTAATTAAGGTAGTAAGTAAATGGCAGCAGTGATTTTGGCCTGAGGTGGTTCGCTGCTTAGCTAGACATGTACTCCCATCTCGAAAAGGGTCATTGCACGAACAGGTACATATAATCACCACAGTCTCAGTCCCAGACACTCAGTCACCCATTTCGAACATTCCTAGAATATGCTGTTATGCGTAATTACCAATTGCGGTCATGTTTTTCGACCAGTCTCGACCTCTCGACCTCCCAGAGACCTGGAACCTCGTCATGCCCGCCTCGTGTCTCCGCACCAATGAGGCAACGAAATTAAACACCTCCCCCCCCCCTGGCCCGTGAAGCAAAAGCCAGCCCAGATGATTAAAAAAGAACTTCAGCATTGGAATGAGCCGGATCTGCAAAACCGCGAACCCGCTGCGCGCTCGAAATGGGGGGGAACCCAATCACGATTGTCCATCTCCTGCCAAGACCCTATCTCGCGCTCGTCATTCAATTTCCATCTCAATCTATCCACACAACCTCGTTCTCTGGGTCCCAACACCTGACGTCCAACGTCGACTTTCCGCCCGGCGCAGGCCAATCAGCCTCAGAGGTTGGCTGTTGGCCGTTTCTTCTGCCCTCTCTTTTTGGCTTTATTTAAATTAAACCCGTTTCCTTTGAGTGCTGACTGACTGACTGATTGCCCGTTCTCGCTCAATTCCATGCCGTCTCTACAGAGGCCGTCGTTTCTCCGATTAGGGATTGTGTACCACGTAGCAGTAATTAGTTTGCAGCATGACGCCTCAAAGCCATCCCGTGTCCTGCCAAATCAAAGCCTCATCCCGAGTGTTCTGGGGCACCAGGAAATTCTCGAGAAAAAGGAAGTGGAGGCGTCCATTTGAGGAGCGTACAGGAATAGCAATACCAACCCGCCAGCCATTTTTTGCACGACCCGACGGCTCCCCGCATAGCATGTTAAGTATTACCCTCGGACATACACAGTACATATGTATGTGTATGTATGTGTATGTGTAATTATATGTATCTTTGGTGACGTCGTACCACGCGCGTGTTCTCATCAAAGTTCCCTTGGGTCGGTCGATGCGTGGCGGCCGTCTCGCGCTCGCAAATCGTGACCACCCATGATCTTGGCTCGTTCCCATTGTACATACGAAATCACATCCGGCTGCTTTCTTATCAATCTGCCTCCTCATCACTCTCCCCCACCATGTACATACATGCCTACAGTACGTGGTTCCCGTCTTGGCCCAATCTCCACGACAATCGATGTGGCGGCCGCGTTCTCGCTCCACATTGCTATTGAGGACCACTTCGAATGAACTGGCTGTTTTCCGCCCTTGGACCTTGCCCGTTGCAGCGGTGGCTTACGTGCGGGTTCTACCACCCTTGTTGACCTCCCAACGGCGTAGAGATATGGGAGACAGGGACAATCCGAAAGCATACTGCTCATCCCCTATTCGGACGTCGACTTACAAGACCATCTTTCAAGTTTACGAGCACGCATAGTCAGTCCCCGATCCTATGACTATTCCCATCATCGCGAACAGTCTAGCCCAGCACCTTTGCTGCTCACCGTACCACCAATCTTGCATGCAAAACATTCACAACAGTCCGCCGCGTACACAGTCGGGAGCCACAAACCGAGAAACGCTACGGTCGTGTCACATCCTACAACACACGTGGAGGCTGAGTCTCCCTACCCTTCCTCACCTTTGGAACCGGCAACTCCAGCTGAAGGCCCGACTCCTCCCATCAAGGTTCATATTCCGGGCAAGACCTGCGTCCATATCTATGTAGTAGAGTTATTACCGAGCCCTCATATTCTCTATCTCTCGTAAGAGGCTATACGGCCAGCACCGGCACGCAAGCCCACCTACCCCAAGTCCCTCGTACAGGGAGCGGCTGTTCCCCGTAGACCGTAGCATACACTTGTTATCCGTCTCAAAGGCTATCATCGCCACTCCGCATCTAGGAACAACATCTCACAAGAACCCAAGAGATTCGATATATCAGGACGCAACACATGCCCATCGTCACACAATCTGGCGTTTCAGCCCTCGAGAGCACACGCTATCCCACACTCATAAACCCTGGAGTTTCTTTGAACAAGAGCTGAACAATACGGCAGTCGCTTTGGGATGACGCTCGCTCCAGGAAATTGGAGACTGTAATCATCTCGTGGGGATAAGAAGGGGTATATTGGTAGGTGAGTAAGTAGCCTAACAAATAAGACCAGCAGCCCGAAGCCGAATTATATCTAAACAGTGACATGAGATTGTTCCCAGTATGTGGGTGTATATGACGGAGTCCCTTATTCCTCCCTTGACTTTTTAGGTCTATGTGTAGTAACGCCAACAATGCAAATTTCCAACAAGATCGGGCCATTGGGGGTTCCCGTATCAGGATATCTCTCGCAAAAGCCCTCCCTTCCAAATAAAAGTACTTATACCACCGATGCAGCCCAATGCCCATGCGATCATCGATGCTTCTCCAAGCTCTGAAGATTGACCAGCTCCGCGTATCGTCCGTTCTTCTTCATCAGCTCCGAATGCGTGCCCTGCTCCACGATCCTGCCCTGGTCAAACACGTAAATCACATCCGCCTTCTGAATGGTGCTCAGGCGATGCGCAACGGCAATGGTGGTGCGGCCCTTGGCTGCCTTGTCCAGCGCCACCTGCACGACGTGCTCCGACTCGGAGTCGAGAGCGGAGGTCGCCTCGTCGAGTAGCAGGATCTTGGGGTCGCGGATGAGAGCTCTCGCGATGGCGATGCGCTGCTTCTGGCCTCCGGAGAGGAGAGCGCCTTTGCTACCGACGATGGTGTTGAATCCGTCGGGCAGCGAGACAATGAAATCGTAAATGTTTGCTTCGCGCGTGGCAAACTCGATGGCTTCCTGAGTCACGTTCTCGCTGGCCGCTCCCAAGATGATGTTCTCCTTGATCGTTCCTTGGTAGAGTGTGGGTTCCTGGCTGACGAGCGCGATGAAGGACCGGTACTCGTTCACGTTCAACGTGCTGATCTCCTTGCCGTCGATGTAAATGCCGCCAGCAAGCGGGTCATAGAATCGCTCAAGCAGCGCGATTGTTGTACTCTTGCCGCAGCCGGAGGCACCGACCAAGGCCACGTACTGACCAGGCCGGATGACGAGGTTTAGACCGCGGAGGACCGGCTGTTCTGGCCGGGTTGGGTAGCGGAAGTGCACATCACGGAATTCGATCGTGCCATCGACAGCCCCGACCTGCTCGCCTTCCGTAGACCAGGTATCGATGGTCGGTTTCCTGTCGAACAGATTTTTGAGCTCATTCGCGGCCTGGTGTGCCTTGCCCATGTCGGGAGCAAACGAGAAGATGGAACCAGCCGATTGCGCGCCAAAGACGACTGCGGAGAAACAGACGAAGAATTGAAACATGTTGTACTCCTGCTTGGCAATCAAGTTACCACCGTACCAGAAGCCGAGAGCCAAAGCAAGAAACATGAAAGACTGCGAAGCGGCATAGAGGATGCTGGACTTCAGCACAGATATCAGACTTGATCGCTGCTGCAAAGCTAGTGATTCTTGGTACTGCCGTAGGACGTCATGCTCGCGTGTGAGGGAGGCAACTGTTCGGATGGCCGAAATAGCCTCGGAGGCATAGCCAGCAGAGGAGGCGTAAGCCTTCTTCGATCGCCGCTCGAAATGGGCAAGCATCCAAAATCGGAAGAAGCCACAACCTAGCAGGATCGGGATCGTTGCAGCGCAGACAAGAGCCAGTTTCCAACCAATGGAAATGGAGAGCGCTAGAGCCGAGATCAAAGTCGTCGACACCATCAACAAGGTACCCAGAGTGACGCCGCTGAGGCCGGCTACGTGGGTTGTCTGCGTGGAGAGGAAAGATGTCAGAGCTCCCGAAGTGTTCTCGTCCTTGTCGAAGAATCCGACATCCTGGCGAAGCAGGGTGCGGAAGGTTTGGTTTCGCACGCGGTGGACGAGCCGCTCGGAACATTTGGCGAAGATCAAGCCCTGGATGGCGAAGGAGAGAAACTGGACAATGGCAAGCATCAAGTACATGGCGCTCCAAAAGTCCGAGTCCTTCTTGATCTGGTGAGAGTTTGCGGGCGTGATAACCTGGGACAGAGTGACGATTTGCTTGGCGAAGAAGACGGCCTGAGTGGGATTGCCGCCACCGCAAATGGTGGAAAAGAACAAACCGAGCAGCATCAGTTTCCATTCCTTTCTGTTGAACGCGCCAATGAGCTTGATCAGGGTCCACAGCTTGTGCTTGCCCTCGACCTCGGACTTCTTGCCCTGCAGAGCTACACTAGACTCCGACTTTTGCGTCGTGGATCGGTTCAGTTTCGCGGCGATGTCGTCTTCGGGGTCGGCAACATAGTTCTCCTTGGCTTCGGAGGCCTTGCGAATCAATACTTTCTCTTCCTCGTCCATCGCTTCCTCTTCTTCCGCGGTCATCTCGTTGACGGCCGCAATATTCTGGGCGGTGACAAGGTTGTAGTAGGCCTCGCCTCGCTCGAGCAGCTCATCGTGAGTACCTTGCTCAATGATGCGACCGTTGGACATGACAACAATGTTGTGTGCATCCCGAATTGTGGACAGGCGATGGGCGATAGTAATGGTAGTACGACCAGCAGCAGCGACTTCCAAAGCAGCTTGCACAACACCTTCTGATTTCGTATCAAGAGCCGAGGTTGCTTCATCGAGCAGAAGGACTATATCCAGGGTTAGTTTATGGTCCCTAAGAATCATTATAGATCGCTAGGCTCACTCTTAGGGTCAGATACGATGGCTCGCGCAATTGCAATTCGCTGCTTCTGGCCACCGGACAGCAGGAAACCACGCTCGCCAACGTTTGTCTCATATCCTTCGGGAAGTGATGAAATGAAGTCGTGAGCATTGGCCTTCTTCGCTGCTTCGATCACTAGTTCTCGTTGCTTTTCCTCATTATCATCCTCAAAGGTGGTGCCGATCAGACCGTGCCGAATGTTGTGAAAGATGGTGGTGCCGAACAATGTCGGCTCTTGGCTGACCAATGCCATTTGCTGACGGAGCCAGCGCAGATTGAGTTTGCTGATATCGTGACCATCCAAGAACACGCGTCCCTCGACAGGATCATAGAATCGCTCAACCAGACCAACAATGGTGCTCTTACCTGACCCAGACGCTCCCACTAAAGCCGTGGTCTTGCCCGCCGGGATCGTCAGTGTCACGTCCTCCATCACCACCACCTCTGGTCGCGAGGGATAAATATGTTTGATGCCTTCCAAGCGAAGAGTCCCCTCAATATGCTCCAACTTCTCGCCCACATCATCCGTCGGGTCCAACGGTGACTGGCGGTCAATGGTGCTGAAGATCTTCCCGGCAGCGGCAATGGCGGTCGAGAAAGCTTGAATATTGGGAGCCACATTTCCCAAACTGAAGGCACCGATCATGATGGCCATCATGATGGTCAGTACGGCAGAGAGATTCACTTCATTGTTAATGAGGAACGTGCTTCCCATCCAAAAAGCCAAGCCGTAGTTCAGATACATGATGGCCATCATGCATGCGACCATGACGGCAATGGCAGCCTTGACCCTGAAACCAAACTTCTCGGCGCGGATTAGATGTTCATCGTACTGCTTAGCCAGTCGCTCCTGGGTGCCGAAGGCGACGGCATTTCGGATCGAACTGATGACTTCGTCCGCGAGACTTCCTCCCTGGGCGTACGCATCAATGGACTGCTTGTTGTACTTGACAATGAACGTAGAGCCGCCGCCCATGCTGAGAACCAGGGCTGCAACGGTGGAAGAGAGGATGAGGGTCAGCTTCCAGTACTTGATGAAGCCGATGACGAAGGCGGTAACAAAAGTTGCGAGGGCAGCCAGAGTGAGGCTGACTTTCTCGGACATGCCATCTTGGATCAAGTTGGTGTCCGCGGTAATTCTAGTGGTCACCTCGCCGGCGCCAAGCTTATCGAAGAAGCCGATATTCTGACGCATACAGCTTTCCAGGTAATGCTCGCGGATCTTGGCGCTTATATGTTCCCCAGTATCTTCAATTACATGTCAGCACTCTTATTCCACGGACCCGCCCGCGGGGTAGCTTACATATGAATCCTACGGTGGAGAGGTAGACGGCAACAAATTCACCAATGGCAAGATACACAAAGTACAGGACCAATTTGTTCATCTCGTGCTGGAAGTCATCGTACGTGATCACTCCCAGGCCATAGTCCTGGAAGACGCCCTGAAGGTTTCCAAAGATGACGGTCATCAACGGGAGCGCGGCTCCGCCCGCAATCGCCGCAATGGCAGAGACAACTATTATAATTATGTCGTTCGCAGAGGAGTACCGGTACAGAGCCGCTATTCCTGTCTTTACGTCGGGGGTGAGAACCTGGCGCTTCAGAATCGCCGCTTCATGTTCGGGAAGATGCTTGTACGGGTCGTTTTCGGCGTCGGTATCGGGAATCACGACTTTGGAATCGGCTTTTTCGAGATCGCTCTGCTCGACAGATTTCCCCTTGGCCGGCGTGGGGTTATCGCGTTCGGTAGAATCGCCATGGGACGAGGATCTTTCTGACGGATGGCTGTCTGTAGGCTTCTCTGAGAGGTCGGCTGCCATGATGAGGGCACGGCTCCTAGCAGAGCTGCCGTCGGAGTGAGGCGACTATTGTAATGCTAGCTGGATGGCGAAGAGGCACTTCGAATCGGCCAAACTGCCAAATAGTAAAACTGCCGCGCCGTTTGCTTCTGCTTGAGCTGTTAGGAATCAATGCGATCAAGCACTCAAACCAGTAAACCGAGGTCCAAGAAAGTGAATTGCGCACGGAAAGCCAGAAGGGGGGAGATGGAAGCCCAAAAAGAAAGAAAAAGTAGCAACCAGGACTTAAGTTCCTAAAAAGGACTGGGAGCCTGGTGAAAGAAGTATTAAACCAAAAGTAGGTATGATCGCAGGCGACGGAAGTGGGATGGAGTACGTCGTCTATGACAGACGGGGCGACAGAACAAAAAGTTTCCGAGCTAGCCACACGCGCACATATATTCGTACTACGTAGTACGGAGTACATACATGCACATTCATACAAGCAATAGAGGACGGGGATAGCGGAGGCAAACAAAGAAGCTGCACGGAAACCAACGGTTCCGTGCGTTACGTTCACCAACTTCCACCTTGACACTAGCGCATTCATTAATAAGCTATCCATCCTTTCCCATACATTTAGCACCGCGTGTGTCTATCTCAGGTCACCGAATGCGAATTACAAGCAGCCAGGGTGTCGGCTTGCGGCACTACTAGCAACATCCTGGCCCCCACAAAGCTTCACAAAGGAGCCCAAGCTCCCTGTTCTGCTCTGTGCGTTATCGACAGGGGGCCTGGGTGGGCAATTGCCCGGGGGGCTGATCACCACGTTTTTCCCTCTTGGCTGGCCCAGGTTTAGGGGGCCTCAGGGGACTACCATACCTAGTAGTAGGAAATTTCGAATACCAGGCTGGGATGCGGCAGCGTTTCTGTTTCGGACAGGTGATGCGACGAACAGCCGACGAGGTACAGTGAAAGGCGGATACTGCGGGTGGAGGACACTATTGAGAGGTGTTCTAGCATGGTTTAAACACGCTTGGCTTCCCCGAGTGTTGCGAGTTTCTTGCGAGACCTTGCATTAACACTCGCCATGTACGGTGCGCGTTGGGACTTTGTGGCGGCCGGCATTTCCATACTACGTATGCATGCAATCGGAGGATCAAGAAAGAAGAGTTTGTTGGGTGATGCACAACTTGTCCATCTCTGCCGCAACTCCGCCTGCCGGGTTGGGAGTTGACTGGGTGAGTCAAGGTGGTCTGAACCTGAATCCTTCCGTCTGCACCTTTTAGCCCCTCGGAGTCCTCCTATGCCCCGAACCCCGGCCCCATAACAAATAATGTGTAAGTAACGTAGACCGCTGTGTCTGCTTTCGGTACCGGCAACGCACAGTAGAGCCCGCCAAAAGCCGCACTCGCCTCACCCGCGTAGGCCTACCAAGATGCTGTTCATAGGAGGTGGGGGGTCGCAAAGATCTCAATTAGTTACCCAGTCAGTCCCAGAATGGATCGATTTGCGTATAGACCGTATGACTCCTACCGGCTCCTCCTCCGTGGCGTGTTGCAGATGTGTGCCCAGTGGCTGCAGCTTCGGCTACGATCCAAAGTAGTGTGTGCCAGCTTGCGCGTTCGTCGACATCTAAACTAAGAAGACACGGGAGCGGAACTGTAGTAATACATACATAAATACATACATACATACACACGAGAGGCTCAGTCACAGCAAAGAGCGGGCACATATGTGATAAATGTGGGCGCATTAGCCCTTGTGACCGCTCCCGAGTCTAGGCTTTCCGATACGAATATATACGAGTTTACGAAAGTCCTGTAATCACCTCGAAGAATCATCCCGAGCGGCAACCTATTCCATCTCAACTCGGCCCACCTACGCACCCGCTTATTATTATTAGGTCTTCCGCTGGACGTTACTGGACGGGAAACCAGGGAAGCCCGAGCCTCCACGATTCGCAGCTTGGCAAAATCCCGCCGAGCGGGTCCCAGATTTCGCTTTCCCTGGGCAGCCAGATCCTTACAATCCCAAACGAAACTCCATCAGCAACAGAGGACGTCTTTGTCATAATCTGCGGTCGCTCCTTTTTTTCACGAAGCTTTGCAAGGGCATTTATTTGTGATACGTTCAATGGACAATGTAATTCTTGGGGGTAGTGTCACGGCATGTTGCCTGCTACCAGGTCAGAACAGACCCTTTGCATATTTAACTTGCTGTGCCAATCGCATCTCTAGCCAGATTGGACGGGGTCGAATCTCGTTTCGCAAATGACCGCTGCAGCTCTGCTATTTAGCTACGTGCGAAGGTAACACCCCAACCAAATGCGTTTTCTCCTTTTCCCAAGCCTTCCCATTTTGTTCCTGATGCGCACCGGCACTGCTTCTGCCTACACTGCAACAATCGGATAGCAACGATGTCTAGTAATGGGATATTACGGATTGGAGAATGATAAGGTTCTCTCGCTGGGTAATTACATCTTCATTACCTCGAGTCCTTGTAGTCCATAAAGTCGACCCCTTTAAACCTCGGCACTTATTCGAGTTACAGCCCTTGATGAAACATAAACAAGAACGGGCTCATGAGATAAGACAGATTAATAAAGGTGCTACCTACCCTATGCAGCGTGCCATTCCATGAAGCAATATTGTGGCGCTTGTGGTGGATCATCTAGACTTGTTCTGTTCACTGGGGGTCCATGTACCCCGCGACGGGCTGCTTG
Source organism: Reticulascus tulasneorum (assembly GCA_001557505.1). Classification (NCBI taxonomy): domain Eukaryota; kingdom Fungi; phylum Ascomycota; class Sordariomycetes; order Glomerellales; family Reticulascaceae; genus Reticulascus; species Reticulascus tulasneorum. Next base: position 1,338,539 of record LSAX01000010.1, on the reverse strand, counting down.
CGGTACAGATTCTGCAAAAACGCCCCTCGCCACTCGTCATGTCTGCCAAGCCTATAGCTCCTTCAGCCTCGTCAACCCAATGACGAATGCAATATCTGTCCTCTTCACCGCGCCTGCAAACTTGCCTCATATGAGCCATTCCAGCGCTCAAGATTACCACTGTAGCGCAGCGACTCCTACCTCCTAACGACCATCTAGAATTGATTTCTACATTGAACGAGACCCAACAGCAATAGGCGCCGCGAGTTCGAGACACCCCGCGATGCATCTCGAGCTCCTCCCATTCCTCTACCCTTCTCTCCTGCTCCTCTCAGTCTTCTCTCCCGTCTCCGCCGCAAAGGCGAAGGTCAAGCCCAAAAATGCAATCCTCCTCTCCGATGTCCAGTCCCTCACCCTCCGCGGCGACGCCAAAACCGCGCACCGTCGTGTCTCGGCCATCCCCCAGCTGAAATGCATCTCCACGAAGGCTATTTGCGACCTGCACACGATCGATGTCATGCGCTGCACTAACCAGGGCGCCGGCTACAACTCCGAAGATATCCAGTGGAGCTGTACCGCGTCCCTCCCCGAGGAGCTCAAGCTCGGCAGCACCGACGTGATCTGCGAAGGCTACGCCTCGCCAGAAGACCCCTTTGTGCTGAAAGGCAGCTGTGGCGTCGAATACCGCATGGCGCTGACGGATAAGGGCGAACAGCGGTATCCGAATCTGGGCAAAGGGGCTGGCTGGTTTGGGGAAGGCGATGGTGGGTCGGATTGGGGCGCGTATATCTTCACGGTTATCTTTTTGGCGGTGCTGGGGTGGATTGTTTACTCGGCCTGTGTCGCTCAGGATAATAATAGGAGGCTTGGAGGAGGAGCTCCACGTCGGAGAGGATGGGGTGGAGGTGGTGGCGGCGGCGGCGGTTGGGGACCAGGTTGGGGCCCGGGGAACGATCACGATCCTCCTCCCCCTTATCCCGGAACGAAGCCATCAACCCAACAGGGCTGGCAGCCGGGCTTCTGGAGCGGACTAGCTGGTGGCGCCGCTGCGGGATACATGGCTGGGAATCGAGGTAACAACAGCAGACAGGACGACAGGAGTCGTGGCTTCGGGAGCAACTATGGGAGTGGAAGCCAAACCTCATGGGGTGCCGGCCCATCTAGGACTCCGTCCGGCTCGAGCTCGAGCTCAGCTCGACATGAAAGTACCGGATTTGGATCTACAACCCGGCGATAGATGTCACGTCACCGGAGCGTAGGTTGTTTAATGTAAGAACGAGCGATTGGCGGACCATTTTGACTCTCTATGTCTATCCGGTACCCGTAGGCTCTTTCGCGCATCTGTCTGGGACGCACCACCCACTCCTGCCACCCCAGTAGCAAGCCCCCGTAGGGGCAGCCTATATGTACAACCTCGAAGGGTCTCCAGACAGTCATCCATTTACATATAAAAATACACGGGTAGAGATTTCCAAGCTTGATGGCTCCCTCCAATCCCGCTCACGAGGTATCATGCCACGGGACTCCGGTCCACAAGAGATGAAGGAAATTGAGGTCCATGTCTTTCTGCAGTCAATCTTCGCCCCTGGGACGGTCCTGGGGGAGATTGCGACCGACATATTCGGTGAGGTAAACTCTCTAAGAACGACAAATGGAATTCTGAAGAGCGAACGATTCCAATGTGCGCGTCAATGATGAACCGACATCACATCTAGGCGATCAAATGCCCTGGAGCAGTTGGGGCATTTTCGCATCCGGTTGCTGATTCGATCGTCCACGCATTGAGCGCAGAATAGATGACCACAAGTTTTCAAGGCGGTATCCTTGAAGTTGTTTCGGCAAACAGTACAAAGTGCGAATTTCTATAGCAAAGTCAGGTTAGAGGAATTATTTACTTGAAGCTGGATTTTGCTTACCCTAAGATTCTCTTCTTCTTCCGATGAGTTGCTCAGAGCCTTGGCCTTCCAGTTGTCTCTGTCTTTCTGAATATGGTCCACTCGTACTTTGAGACGTTCTACCTCGGCTTCTTGAGTGAAGTTTCGTTCTCTCACTACGGCGGCAGCCGCGTCACGAGCTTTTACCAAGCTCGAGAGTTCTGCTATCTGAGATTTGCATAACTCTTGTCGACGACTCGCTTCAGAAGCCGCCGTTTCCATTCTCTTGTGTTCGGCAGAAATGCTTGCATTAGCTTGCTTGATGTCGGAGAGCTGCTTTTCGAGGTTGCTTATCAAGAGTCTATGCTGGGTCTCGGCTTCTTTGAGTTGTGCTACGATCTCGGAGCTCTTTCGATTTTGACTTCTGAGAGACTGCAGTTCACGTTCCCTATAGTCTGCATCTTTTCGTACTGCAAAATACTTTTGGTCTGCTTTCTGCTTCTCAGCAATAAGCATTGCAACTCTGTCTTCGAGAGCTGTAAAATCCATGACCTTCTTTTGAGCTAGTGTCATCGATCTCTTATATGCTTGTTGAAGAGCCGGTAGCTCCTTATTGATGGATTCGAAATCTTGCTGCAGCTTCTTGTACTTGGTTAAGAGCTCTTGAGCAGGGAGGTCATCCAGTTCGGGGTTGAGGTCGGCCATTTCTTGATCTTCAGCTGGCTTCAGTCTGCCCAGTTCGAGCTCCAGCGCATTGATTCGATCTTCTTTGGCTGCAGCAAGCTCTTTGATTTGTAGCATCGCGGACTTTTCTTGCTCTTGGTTTGCCTGCAGCATAGTTGACTTGGCAAAGAAATCATCCCTCGCGGCTCGAATTCGAGTGAGGTCCCCATCGCGCTCCTCGATTTGTCTCTCAAGATCAGAGGTTATCATTTGTGCTTCGTCGTTGAGCTTGGTCCGGAAAGCAGTTCTTTCAGCCTGGAGCTTTTCCGCCTCGTCCCGTAAGCCCTTATTCGTGGCCTCAAGGTGGTTTATTCGCTTGATAAGGTCCTCATTTTGGTTCTTGAACTGCTTGAAAACATCTGTTCGAATGAAGTCCTCGTCCGTTAGAGTCTCTCGCCGGCCCTTTAATGCTGAATTCTCGTCTTGGAGACTTTTGATGTCTGAAAGGGCAGTCTCCAGTTGTTCTTTTTGTTTCTCAACCACTGCTGATGCCTCCTCAAACTTCAAGAGCGCTTCAGCAGTATTCCCATTGGCCTCGCCTGCGTCAGTGCCATTTTCTCCGACTGCAGTTGCGGGTTTGGCGCTAGCGATGAATTGTTGCTCGAGCTTCTGAACCTGGGTACTCTTGGCCCTATCCAGTCGCTTTTCCGCTTTGAAATATCTCAAGCTTGCCGTATTTAGTTGCTCCGACAGTTGCTCTTTCTCATCATTCAGGCGATCCAACTTGACCAGGTAGTCCTTTTGCGCTGCGAGAAGGTTGTTGACTCTAGTTTCCAGCTCAGCAATATTCGGTGTAATCTCTCCTCTAGAAGTGGATAGTCGATTAAAGAGAGTTTCGACTCTAGATTGTATGTTCTTAGACTTGTCATCAAGATGACGTTGGAAGTCGTCGTTGTCCTTGAAGTGAACGCCGGTCAGGTAAGGTGGATCTGGATGACTATAAGCGCACGAACAGTCTCATGTACGGGGGAAGCATCGTACCCGGTATTGATGTTTGCGCTGGTGCTGTCGAATCAACTAGCAACTCGATTTCTTCCAGGACCTACTAGGTGTTAGCAACTGTTCTCGTGGCGAAATGGATGAGAGCTGACCTGGTTCCACCATGCATCTACGATTCGAAGATGATCATCGTGATACTCTGACCGCTTTTGCACCTGTTCCAGACGAGATTCTAGGTCTGCCTTCTCTCGTTTGACTTCTTGCATTCGCCTGTATATGGCGCCTTTCTGGTATGCCTATTTTCTAGTCGTCAGTGCCATGTCTTTTCGAAGACACTGAATAGCCAAAATAAAGAGGGCGTAGATTCGATATGATAGAGTAAAGTTGATAGGAGGTGGGATGTGACGGCTTGAAGCTGACAGCCTCGAAGCATTGTGAGAGTAAGACGCATTTCGTCATCATGAGATGGCAAAGTATTTAGCCTCATCCCAGACGGAGACGATCAACGTTCGTGCGATCGCATGGCGATGGGGGGGAGGGAAGTTATGCTTTTAGATCGATTGCGTTTGAGGATCTGGCTCGATGGCAAAAAGAATGATGTCGTGTGACACTTACCTCGATCCAAGCCTCCTCCTTCATATCACCAGCATCTTCTTTAGACTTATTTCCATTGACAGCCAACCTCTTGCTTGGGGGAGCCAAGTCATCGGCATTACTGATGGCAGGGCGTTTCCTGTCCTCCATCTTCGATAGGATGGATGGACGGGGCGAGGCGGACGGGGTTGATGTTGCTACAGGCATCAGAAAGGTGGGAGTGTCGCGGCAACATGAGAAGCTGATTCGGAAAAGCGAATGATAAAGGTTCTGTGATGCTTTGGCGACGCTTAGACTGTCTTTAGGGCCCTGGAACCTGTCGTGGAGATCGTGGCCTTGTCAGATTGCGAGGTGTATGGGGGAAAAATTCACCTGTGCAAAGGAGGTGGAATTGAGCGTCGCCGGCAGGAATGCAGCTTTCTAATTCCTTGAAAGTATCGGTCACGTGCGATACGTATCTGAGTGGATCCCATGGTGATTGATGTCACTGAGTTTTGCCGATATATTGCCGGAAGATGTATCCGACTGTCTTGGAGCGTTCCAATGTTCATTCTCTTTAACTTCCTGAAGTCGACTTACAAAAGTTATTCACATTAGCTCTAAGACGAAAAGCATATAGGCCTTGTTAGTTTCTCCCCGGGCCTCTCTTCTCGTCATGCTTATTGGTTTCATACCGTTATAGAAATCGCAAGGGGTTGTCGCTCCAGAGTCTGCTACAATGAGTTCCATGTTCAAGAAGAAAGCGGGCATGGCCTTCAAGCCAAAGATCCCACCTAGAGCTCGACCATCTGGCCCGACACCGACGCAGCCTCCCAAAGCCCCAGTCAGTTCTGTCTTGAATGCTCCGACTATTCTAGATAGTGCTATAGAACCGTCCGTTGAGCAGGGAACGCCAGTGTCCGAAGCTCCAAGAACCGAGGGCATCGACGAAGATACCCCGCCAACATCCTCGAATGAGTCACTTATCACTGCAACGGCGCCTGCGCAAGAACCGAGTACCACGCAGGCGATACCCAAATCTCCAGTGCGCACAAGAGCATCGGTTACATCTCAGACTAGTGCCGCGGAGGAAAGAACGCGCAATGAGCATCCAATCCCAGCCACTGCGGCTCATGCCACAGAGAACCAGCGGGCTACCGAACACAATTCAACGGTCTCGATACCAGAGGTGGCACAACTTAAAGCTCCAGCAGAAGCGGCAAAAACACTCTTCAGCGAGTCAAGGTCTACACCTACGGATAATAACTCCTCCACCAGGCAGCCGACCTCGAAGCCTCGATCTCATGATACGGAACCCTTGCTCCCGCAACAAGCCCAATTGGAGACCCCTCCTCCTACAATCGTGAGCCAATCCTCCGCGGCGTCATCAGAGTCCGCAGCGCCAGCACCCTCTGTCGAGTCACAACCTGAGTCATCTCGCACTGCTCCGGGCCCGTCGACCGTCAAGGCAAGGGCAACCAAGAAAGCCCCAGCGAAAACGACAAGAAAACGAGCTCCTCAGGCAGACGACGAGACTGAAACACAAGGAGATGCAGCTGCTCCAAAGGCAAAACGCCAGAGGAAGAAAAAAGTTGTAGGCGATGGGCAGGAGACACAACCCAGACCCAGAAAGCGGAAGTCACCATCTGAGGGTGTTGATGGGGATGGCGCGGACGCTGAGGCCAGGAAAAGGGCCTGGCGGGCCGTCACTCCAGAAGACGCGGAGGAGCAGGTCCTAGATACCAGCACGATGAAAATGGCGGAGCTTACTAGGGATCTTCACATCGGCAAGAAGTTCAGTCGGCATGATGAGCTACTGCAAAGACATCGTGAGAGAATTGCTGCGGCTAACAAGAAGAAAGCCAAGGATGGCGGAGAAGTCCAGGATGCAGTGCAAGCAGAAGGTGCTACCTCAGGAGCAGGAAACCTCAGCGCCAATCAGCAGGGTCAGGATGGAGTTGGCTCAGCAGGAACGAATTCGGGACCCACGCCATCAGGACCTCAGTTTCAAATCGTTGATGGACAGATTGTTGTGGACCAGAGCTCGCTGGTAATGGACCGCCACGCCCGCGCAGCTGCTGAAGCAGCGGCTTCCGGCCAGACGATCATGGAAATCGAAGAAAATGACTTCACACACCTCACCAACAGTAGCAGCTACCGCTCCAACTCCAAGCTGAAAGGCCCCAATTCCTGGAGCGATGAGGATACGGAGCTCTTCTACCGCGGCCTGCAGATGTTTGGCACAGACTTCCAGATGATCAGCCGCATGTTCCCCGACAAGGGTCGCCGGCACGTCAAGATGAAGTTCAACCGCGAGGAGAGGCACGCGCCGGCGCGTATTAACGCTACGCTCATAGGTGAGAAGACTCTCAAGATCGACCTGGAGGAGTACAAGACGTGGACCAGGACGGAGTACGAATCCGTGGATGATATCTACGCGCAGCAAAAGGCAAAGCAGGCCGAGTACGATGCCGAGCAAACCAGACTTGTGGACGAGCAGGCAGAGATCAACCGGAAGAAGAGGGAGGCGCTCTTTTCTGATGGCCCGGGCGACCAGAACGCCGAGAACACAGATGGGAAAGGGAGGAGGCGAAAGGGAACTGGTAAAGGGAAGAAAAAGCACGTTGAGACGAACATGCGGGGTGAGGTGATTACTTCATGAGGCCAGGATGGCAAGGAGGACATGGCGTTCATGATTCCAAGATACCCGATTTCTACTTTTTTAAAGGACTGGGAGTAGCATTGGAAATGGCCGGCACCCACGAAACTCGGGGTGTGGAGTGGCAAGATTCAAATACATGGATGGCATTCATTGGTATACGGCATAGAACGAAGCACCTGCTCCTTCGCAGGCTCCCTCAAAGGGATAGACGTATCAACAGCAATAATCAGTTTACAGAAATCGTGTCCAAGTCGATGCATCGGGATAATGCGCTGCACAAGCCGCATATGGAAAACTCAATGTGTACGCACACCTTCTCTGGAGGACAGCGAAGACACTGGCCTTGGATTCGAACCCTCTCCTGTCCCTCGCGCTCCTGCAGGTGATGTTTTCAATACTCGCAATTACACTGCACACGGCATATGCATGAAAGGTCTCGTAGTGACTATAGACGCAGTACCTAGTCTGGAAAACCTAGCAAAAGAAGAACCACCGGTGCTCATAACACAAGTCGAGACGAGCTATCCGAGCCATGATGGCCATGATCCTTTGCAAGTGTGGATGTGATGCGCATGATTTCATTTTCGTTTGTTTCTTTAGAACTGACTTTGCGGCCCTGGCCTCCACTCGCTTTGGAGGATCAAAATATGCCTCCCAAGGCAAGAGCAATGGAAGAGCCTACTGCAAGGTTTGGCAAGCCCCGTTCATTCGTCTCTAAGAGAAGAAGGTATTCTGAACAATGTCGTTATGCCTCGGAGCCAATTACCCTCCTTCGGAAGATATATGCTTCCCACTGCCCGCGCCCCCAATGCCACAAATTCCAGTCGTATACATCAGACCCAAGTTGATCTAGTTTTGTGGCTGGTCATCGTCGTCAGGTTGATCAAATAGGAAATTTGCGGCCAGTTCCTCATTCTTGTCGCAAGCAAAGTAAGCTTGAATGGCTGCGTCTCTATCGAAGCCCAGGCGGCATAACTAGATTCAATTTAGCCAGGTGTAGCTGAGGCTGAAAAAGCTGACTTACTCGTTCAATTGCATCCCGCTCCTCCTCAGTGACAGAGATGGCCTGCGCGCCAGGGGGAAGGGGAACGTCATCATCAGCCTCTTCGCCGAGGAGATTCAAAAACTGATCAGGGTTGTTGGCGATGAGCTGTGCGAGTTGAGGGTTTCCGGCACCGAGCTGCTGAAGGATCGGCTCAAGCATCTGTGGTTGTTGTTGGACCACCTGGCGAAGCTGTTGGAACTGCGCGTTATTTCGCAAAAAGTCCAAGTTGCCAAAACCTCCCTGAGCAGCAGCGGCTTCGGCTGCTGCTGCTGCTGCTGCCGCCGCCTGCGTATTGGTCGCTGACGCTCCACGTGTGGCGCCGGAGCCACCCCGCTGCTGAGCTGCAAGGTCGAACAGGTTGACATTCCCATCATCATCGCCTGGAGCCCCGGCAGGTTGAGCTACGGCAGCAGACGGTGCAGGCGGGGCTTGTCGAGGCTGTGGCTCCGGTGGCTGGATGTTGTCTGGAATACCCTACAAGCATAGGTCAGAGCTGGCGTTTCATGCGACAATGAACAGGATTGACTTACATTAAGCAGATACTCGACAGCTCGATCTGGGTTGAAAAAGGCGGCGCGCATGGCGGCCTCTATCTGAGACCTCTCAAACCCCATGGCCTCCATATTTGCAATCACTTCTTGGCGCTGAGTGCCCATAGTCAAGGCGGAGGGGTCATTGAACTCTGGACCCGACGCAGCCTCGCCGGTAGGAGCAGACCTTGCAGCTGGAGTTGGAGTTGACGGAGCTGCAACTGGGGCAGAGCTTTGGGCTACTGGGGCAGCAGGCACCGCCGGGGTTGCGATCGCAGGCTGAGCTGGGGTGGCCGGGACGGCAACTGAAGACGACTCGGCAACGGGAGCGGGTGCGGGCTTGGGTTCTTTCGGCTGCTGAGGGTGAGCCAAGCTCCAGCAGAATCACAGGAACAACCCACCTTATTCACCATACAGACAACGAATCCCTTCTCCTCGATCTTGTATGACTCGACCGTATCATCATCCTTCAGGATCTTGCCTAAGTGACCATCAGCTATAGCCATGCCACTATCTGTTCAGCAATTCCCACGTACCTGAGTAAATCAGTTTCTGGTGCTTCGGGTCCCATCCCTTTTCCTGTGAAATTTTCTCCTTCACAACGGAGATCTATAGTTTGTCAGCCTCAAGTCCCAGCGAAGGATGCTTCCAGGCAGGTGGCGGGGAAGCAAGCTTGAGAATGGTTCACGGGTAAGAACGAACAAGATCGGTAGGTTCGACATCGATAGCGAACTTCTGCTGCTTAAGATCCTGAAGAGCAATAAAGTGTCAGTGGCTGTTCAGAATCGCATGTGAGGGTAGCTCGAGGACCCCCATCGGCAAGTTGAGGTATGCCCATCGGAAGGGGGGGGAGAGTGCATGCACACCTTGAATGTCACCTTCATCTTGGGCAAGCTTGCTGCAGCTGGGGCTGCGATCAGTGCCAAGGTGGTACGATGGGTATGTAGTAGAAGTATGGATGGTCGGTGGTAAAGGCGTGGGTTGCGCGGATGAAGAATCTTCTTGCCAGTCACCTTTCTTTTACGGTGCAGAGAAGTTTGTGCGGAATTCAGAGATGACGAGGTTTGATGGAGACCTGAAGTCCAGCGTGCTGGCTGGCTAGAGGTGCAAGGTAAGGCAGGGTGGTGGGTAGGTACTAGGTAGGTAGGTACCTCGTCAGTACTGTAATCCGAATTTTGGCCTTGGGGTGGGCGGGCAGCAATCCACGAAGCTTACCACCTACTTGGCAGGTAGGTGGTACTGGAGGTAGTCGGTACCTAAAAGAGGTTGCTGCAGGGAAGCAGGCAGTCGTGGAGGCGAGGCCGGTGGGGTAGGTGGTGGCGGTGCGGTGAGGCGACTGGCTACCTTTACCTAAGGGCAGGGAGGCAAGTAGCGTGTACCTTAGGTAATGAAGCAAGGTACTCTGTTGTGTACCCAGTCTTGGTTAACCAGCCGCTGCTAATGAAGGCAACAGAGAGGATTGGGCGACTCTTCCACTGTGGTTGCTCTATAGATTGATTATTCATTGCAGCCGCAGAAGGCGGGAGAATCAGCTCTTAATACCTCCGAATATGGGCCTCGAAAGCAGGGCTTAGAGAACTGCTTATAGGGTCCCCGAATGATATCATCAGTTGGTTCCCGGTCCGGCCCCCCCCCCCCCCTTAAGACTACGGAATCGGAAGCTGTGCTAGACCTACCCAAATGCACTGCACTGACATGCCTCAGCTGCACCTGGTCTGGACGCTGAAGAGGAATGGATGGGGAAGATCTATTGATCCGCGATATCACGATGCCCGGAAGGTGCCAGGGCCTGGGCGGAGCCCATCAAGGTCCAAGGTGTTCCCCGCCCAGACATTTCAAGAGATAAACGTTATCAGTCCTCCAGTCAACCGTCCTTTCGTCAAATTACAGCTTCCATGTTTGAACGAGGCATTATTGCATGGCCATTGTGCACATTTTTGTCACGTCCATCGACGATTTCAGTCCCAAGCACGGAAGACTTAGTTTGACTTCTTTGAATTTCATTCAGCTCTAGCTGGCGGATTCAACTAAGTTGATCTGTCGCCTCCTGATCGCCAGAGGACATTTCTTTTCTCTTCTCTCCCTGGAGACTACAACGCCGCAAAACCCCCAATGGCAAAATGGTATCACCGCCCCCAATTCAACTCCGGTACTCAAATACAAAAATAGGAATTAAACATTCATGAAAGACCGTCTTGGGTCATGTCCGAGTTCCGATGCATCATACAGGTCATCCAACCCAGTCGTCAAAATCATGCTCCGGATCTCATGATCAGAGCCCTTGATTCGGATCTTCGTCGACCTTGATTTTTCGACTGTTATATCCAGAAAGGCTTGTTCGTGTCCCTGCGCTTAATATCCAGTCCGGGATTGGCGGTGTCATCTTCCTCTCCGCTGGCGTCACTGGCGATGTCGGCGAAGCTGCCCCCTCCCGAATCGATGCCATGTCCTCCTGTCCGTCCCTGATCCGTTTCAGGAAGAAGTCATCGAAACTGCCTTGATGACTGAGAGGGCTGGGCACGGTTGGCAGACTGTCACTCCTGATTCGGCGAATGCTATGTCGGTCTGAAATGACCTGGCCCGCATTCGGCGCCGCTGTGACAATAGTTCCCGGAGTGACAGCCGGCGGCGGTGTAGGGGAATCGGAACGGAACAGGGGATGGATGTGCGATTCGCTGGAAGCTTCGTGTTGAGTAAAGGCAGCTTGCGGCTGCCGTGTGCCTATTGGGCTATAGCTTCTACTCCTTCTGCGCATTCGCGGGGGCTCCAGGTCGAGAGGGAAACCTGGGCTTGCACTACGGCTTGTTGTGGGGCTGGCCGGTATAGTTTCCAAGAATCTTGTTGCCGGTGGTGGTGACGAGGCACCAAGAACTGTTTGTCTGTTCTGGGGATCGACGCCCGAAGTGTCCCAAGAGTCGAAGCTATCCTCGGTGATGCTGGACCGTTCCCGATACGCGTTTGAATCCAACGAAGATGGTCTCCGTTTCTCTTTCGTCGAGAGCAGTCGCGTCTTTGAAGTGATAGGACGGACAACATGGGACAGCGATGAACGAATTGAGCTCATCGTCTCAGTAGCGGATCGCCCGCTACTTGATTGTGGTGGACTACGCGACTCCATGGACGTGGAGCCGCGGGCTCTGGTGACATTGGGTGCTGTCTGGCTGTAAGGGATCGACTTCACATGGATTTGTGGCGATCTTCGGGAATCCTCTTCGGTATGTAGGGAATGAGCCATCGCCTGACCAGGAACCCGTGCCAAGACGAAATGGATGACGATGAAAATGAGCTGACATGCAAAGGAAAGGCCCAGAGCCACCGAAGACCCGACCAGGAAGTTTGTTGCATTCGCGCCAAGAATCGAATCTGCCAACTCAGCAGTCGCACTGCTGAGAACAATCATGGTGGCTACCGACGATGCAGTTGCCAGCGTGCAGACCAGAACGCTGACACCAAACATGACACCAAGGCATTTTTTCGAACGTTCCCCATTCGACCTGACGAGGTAGGATATCAGCATCCAGCCGAGAACAACCAGCACCAATGCCTCTAATACCGAAGATAATATCGAAGTCGTTCGTACTGGCGAGTCGCGGCTGATGCTACCAGCGAGGATGATGTGGATGACCATAATTGCGATGGTCGCGAGAAGGGCGACCGATCCCAGGACCACCGGAAGAGCACGAGGCATACCCATCGTGAAGGAGTATGCGGTCAAAGCCCGTTGACAGCTCCTGAACACTCGAAGAATGCTTTAAAGACACGTGAGATATTGCTGGACAGCTGGCTTCTGGAGCCGTTTGCCAGACAGTGAAACAGGACGAGGAGGGGCGTCCGAAAGCTGACCTCTGATCAGGCGGACGAGCAGGGGCAATTGTGAGGAAGCTGGACGCGTAGGCGCAATGGAAGAGATTCAATCGGCCTCCCAGAGACCGTGGCGGACCTGGCGACCAAGACACAAGAATCCAGCTTGCTCTTCAGCGCCAGCCCACTCGAGTGGTGGAAAGAGAGGGGTTAGGGATTTGAGGCGGCTGTGTTCGGTGTCGATATCAGAGTCTGGGGCAAGCTTAGTGGAAGCTGGCAGGTCTTAACAGACGAGCAGGCAGCTGAGTCAGGATATGACGAATTGTTCGAGAAGCTGGGTCTCCGCAGAGAGTGAGGGCGGCCGGAGGATGGCAGCGAGGAGGATTGTGAACGAAAATGGGAAGTCGACGGGGCCGTGTCGGAAGGGTGGAAGAATTGGATATATTCGAGACGCGGTTTGCCAGCCGTGTACATGGAAATAGGCGACTCTTTTTCTGCTTCCGGGATGGGGTATGGAATGCCACCTTTTCGTATAGAGACTCGTAGAGCTGGGCGGGAAGGACGGAAGAACAGGAACGAACGAATGGATGTTGGACAGTCACAAGTGAGTGAAGGAGAAGACAATGCCGGGTCTAGGGCGCGATATTGGGCCTTTGAACCTGCTTCCTGGGTTTGAGGACTGGGACAGCTGAAAGAATGGAAGAAACAGTTGGACTGGGATGAACGAGAGGTTGTGGGTGGTCGACGACGGCAGGACCTGGGGTTATTCGGCTAAAGTAGTGGACGTTCGACGCGTTTTTCCCTCTCGCCCAGCTTGCCATGTATATATGTGTGTGTTCTGGGAATCCCCACGGCAGGGAAAAGTCGCGTGCAAACCCGCCTTGACCGACGCACACACCCCGGCTGGGGTGCCTCGAATTGGACGTCGAGAGACAAGGATGATGGTGATGCCGTGGTGGGGTTGTGGGCTCTCGGAACGAAACACAGGCAGCTTATTTCGCACCCTTACCCGATGTGGCAGTCCAGCCTACCAACACCTGCGAGCGAGAGACTCGCAAGATTGGGGAGGGAGGGGCTTTTTTCCCTTTCCTGTGATCTGTATGATGCGAGATGCGTTGATGCAGGCCGTAGATGAGCAGATGCAAGGCTAGTGGGGAGAGAGAGAGAGAGGGCTACGTATGCGCATGCATTACGAAGTACTATGTATGCACCATCAAGCAAGCAGTAGTCCATCCAGCAAGCCCAAAAAGCAAGTTTCTTATGCTGGTTCACCCCTCGCAACTCTCTCTCTCTGTCTAAGTTATCTCGCGCGCGCAAAAACTAGGGCGGGAAATATTTCGTATCTCCAGGTGACCAGCTTCTTCTTTGGTTACCATCAATATGGGCCTTCAGGTGGCTTTTCCCTGGGAATTCCATGGCAGATTCCTGGTTGCCAATGGCGAGGGCAGTGCGAGATGAAGTCGCGACGCTCCATGCGGTGGAGGCGCGTGTTATTGGCCCAGCGTCAATATGAGCTGCCCCCCAAAAAAGAAAGAGGCACGACACGCCCAAAAAGCAAAGGCGTATGAGAATGAGCTATGCGACTCGTCCTCCCACTTTGCACGGACGACAATATGCTTCGGAAACCCCAGCCTCGAGCGAGAGAGGAGGGCAAATCTCGCTACTTCTGTCCCTTTCATTACAGCAGCTTGTGTCTGGTGATGCTTGGTGCGGGAAATCTGTAGCAAGCTCTTAGTCGCGACCGGCCTGGATGCAACGGCAGCTATCCTTATCGCGTTGGGCTGCTGAGTGTGCGCGGGAGGGAGGGAGAGAGAGAGTCTGTGTGAGGCTCTTGTTTACATCTCGCCGGCGGGGCACGCACTGTTGCAGCGACGTGTTTTCTCTCTGGGCTGGGCTCTGCTAGCTGAGCCCTGGCTGCATGGGAAGCATGGGTAGGGCTGGTTTTTGTTGTGTTTATTTCCTCTTCCGGTATCCACCGCCGCCCCTGCTTAGCTCATGCTCGAGAGCTGGGTGGGCTTTCGGGGCTCGGATCGTCATCGCCCCTGGCATCTCATCACCGATGGTGGCTTTTCTGGGACGCGGATCCTGGTACAGGCAAAGCCAGTGCCGTTCCTGACATGACAAGTTTGCGAAGTCATGGCGCCATTTTGTTATCATCGCCGGCCCTCTGGAAGAGGCTGCAGGTTTCCTCTCTGCGAGAGCCTGCTGACCGAGCGTGGCCGTCTTTCAACCTGGTCATTGCTGAGTGAAGGGCCGTGTGGTGAGGGGGGTTCCCAGGCGATGATGGGATGGGATGGTGCGCTGCGTTCGTCTGACATTTTGATGAAAAGTGCAAGGAATCCCGCTGTTTGCTTCGAGCGAGGATGTCCTGGAAGTACGTTACTGGGATGGGATTATGTTTGCTTATTATGGTACGAGGCACATTGGGCATCCGACCGGAGCTTCGTACACAAGCATGCCCGACGGGATATTTGTCTGTTTTCTTTTTCCCTCATCCAGACCTCCCAAAAGAAAAGGGAATGAAAAAGCTTCTGTGGATCGACAAAGCTATTCCGTTCCTTTCAACCATTGTCTCAGCCATCTTGGCAAGCCATAGCTCCCCTCCATCTCAAATGCTCTCTGAAACAGGTGCCGGTGCTAATATGAGCTAGACGCCAGGCACTGCAACGCCACCATTGGGCTTCGAAAGGGATCGAGAGGGAGATTTAATTGCTGCATGTCTTGTAACAGCCACAACAAACCTTCGCAATCATGAGCGGCGCCCACGGCCGACCGGTGGATCCTTTGTAGGATTCGATTTTGTTCCAATCCACCCAGAAATCGATTCCTCCCGCTTGGCCGCCACGATTCCAACGGGGGCGTGGAGACCGACGGTGTCATTGGATCCCTCGTGGGAAGCAAAAAATGAGTAAATATGCTGGTGAGACAGCGGCGCCCCGGGGAACGATCCCAGGAAGCACGATTTTTGCTTCCCCGGGGCGGTAGCTTGCCCCATTGCTAGAACCTGATTTGCCAATTCGTGCCCGAATAATTACAATGTACTCCGGTACCTGGCTAGAGTTTTCGATCCTGGAAATCCTGCGGCGTATTTATGATCCTGCCTCCAGCACGGCATCTGGGTTCTTCCTTGCTAGAGCCCCTGGATACTCATGGCCCACGGCAACTCGTTGGGGGTGGGCGACTGGTAGAGTTCAAACGGTGAACCTTAACTTGGACGTTGCAGACGGAAACAATCATGTTGTTTGGTTGCTGATAGGGTCGCTGCAAGGGAGACGGTCAAATGACACTCGCCCAATCGCAGCAAACAAATTTCGAAATACACAGTAGGGTGACGCATACGGCCAGGTATATCCCAGGACCAGCTCCGAACTCAGCATGCTCGGAAGCTTGAGCTACTTACTCTGTGCTCATATGCTCTTCTGCACATTGTCAACAGTGCCGGGTGATCCGGCCCCATCATGTCACGGCGGCTCGTGATATTGGATTCTGGAAGTCAGCGAGATGTCCGATAATGATATCATTTGCTTTTGGTCTCATCGCGGCTCATATGTACATCGCACGAATCACGCACGTTCGAATATGCGCTCTCGAACCGGGTTATCCTCCCGCTGCCACCTTGCTGTAGACCGCTCTCAGCGCGATCGGCTCCACGCTGACGACATTACCAGCAGAATCAAAGTTGAACACGATTTCGTCCGTCGGGTACCTGCCGTACGTTTCAGACGTGACTGCCAGCCAGCTCGCGCAGTCCGCTGAAAAGAGTCTCCCTGCTCTCGACGGCGCATCCTCGCTCTCGTAGACTGCCTTCATTGAGACCTGCTTACTGCCATCGCTCCGGACAGTCTCTAGCCCTGTGGGATAGAGCCTCACGCGTGGGTTCACTGCCCCCCATGTTTGGAGACGAAGCTGCACCATGACGGTATTCATATCCGTCCCGTTGTTGATCCATGATGCAACCTTCAGTCCTGGCAGGTTATCCGTCGTAATCGTCATGGACGAGTTGACCGAACCGCTGCTGAATTGGTATGTACCGCCAAACGTCGCCCTCGCCTCCTCCCTTGCAGTCTGCTCAAACTTGGATAACAATTGCTCCCCGATTATATCGGCAAAATCGAAATTGAGATTGACTGGAATGTCGCCTGCGTTCAGGATTGTGAATCCAACATCCCAGTCGGGGAGAAGGAGGAAGTAGGAAGCGTAGTCGCCAATTCGTCCCGCTTTTTGATATCCATACGCATGCCGGTATGCGTGGCCCTCTAATTGTATCCTGCGGACTCCCCATGGTGTCCCCAGACCCGCCTGAGGGTCGGCAGTAAAGGAGACCGGCTTAATCCAGCGCTGCGTCATTGCCTTTGGAATTAACCTTGAAGTCAAAATCGCCTTGCCTACGGTCGTGATATCGGCCGCAGATGCGTACATGCTGCCCGCCCTAGAATTTGGTCAGATGCCGCAGACAGATTGCAGAGGTGTATTACTTACGGGCCTTCATCACCAAGTTGGTTCAGCCATCCAGTCTCTGTCAGATTTCCCGGGATGATACTATCAGTTGTTCGGTTGGGCGTCCTGTAGTACGTATGTTTCAACCCAAGAGGTTGCACAACTCTGTCATTCAAGACCGACTCCCAGCTCTTCCCTACGATATTCTCCATCGCGTACCCCAGAAGCTGATACGCAATATTGGAGTAAGACGGTTGTGAATCTGGCGAGAAGGTCGGTGGAAGTTTCCGCAGACCCTCGAAGAACTCTGCAAACCCCTTGCTGTTAGTTATGCATGCTTTCGGATCAATTCGTCGCAGGCAATCCGCGGTGACTTGCCTGTTTTATTACACACTGGCCATTGACCGCATTGGGGGGTTTCTGCTCTGGTGAGAGCAGGAAACCCTGCTGCCACAAGTGCGTCTTGATAAGTTTGGGTCAGCTCGCCCAGAAGCGAGTCTATGGATATCTTAGCAACATGGCTTTGTGGGAGGTAGCTGCACACTCACAGTCCCGAATGATCCCAGACATCTGACTCATCAACGCTCCAATTGTTACAGACTCCCAGTCGTTGTTTCGCACCGGATCTTCCTCTTGCTCTGTCTCGATGGTCACCAGCTCAGGGACATACTGAGTGATCGGCGTTGTCCACTTAATATCACCATCCTGGGCCAACCATGTCAATACGGTAAAGACCTTTGAAAAGCTACCTAGTCGGTAGACAGTGGTCTCGTCCACTTTCGTGGTCCCCCAAGAGCCTAAGGTTGGTAGATTTGTGGCGGTGTGGTAATGACTGAATAGTGGCTTCTGTTCGTTCACTGTCCAAACCTCAATCGACCACGAATTATTGGTAGCCAAAATCGAGTCGCTTGCAGCGTACGAGTTGAATGATGTCGTCAAGTCTGCAACTGCTGCCCGAATCGCCGCATTTGCAGACAGCCGCTGTGGCTTTGGGAATACCGGTCCCAAGAACGGACATGGAGGTGCTGCGTGGCTAGGAACCAATAGCATAGACAGCATGAGCCAAGATAGAGCCCTTAGTTCCCTCATTGTGCCCATACTCAATCTCGACAAGGAAAGAGTAGAAGATGGACCGAAAACTCCTGTCCAAGCAGGAACCGAACCCCTATATAATATGCATTGGGAATGGTAAGCCCCGCCATAATCCCAGGTCAAGATGGCTTGGGGATGGCCATTTCGGGTCGATCGCTTGGATAACACATTGCTGTCCCCCCTGGATGCAGGTCCTTGGACTGGTCATTAACCGGGATCAGGACTCTCAAGCTAAGTGCTCAGCTAATAAGGCAAGCACGGCCAGCTATCATTGTAAGTTAAAAGACGTCGTAAGGACGGACGAAGAGAGAGCCTCCTCTATGAGCTCCATAGTACAGGAGCTTATTTTTGGTAAGTGTAATCTCAGCTCCGAGGCACATCCACCGGAACGGGTGTACAGTGTTGCGCAAAGCCCAATGCCAGTTGGTAACAGAAGCTATAGCAGAGTAGAGTGTTATAGATTTGGGTTTAGGGTCGCCTGTGCATTTCGGCAGGAACAATATTGCGGTGCTATATCGCGGGATGTTAAAAGGCCAATTGGGATGGAGCGCGAAAGAGGCTGAATTGCTCTGCGAGCTGGAGATCAACCCAAAGGTCCGGATCAACGTTCCTCAACCGCTAACGGGAGGGGCTTCTCGACTACTGATACGGGGGTTACAATCTTATGCATCTCAGACTACCCATGCGTGCCACGGTCTTCTGGTACAATATGTCGATATCTTATCAATGCCTCCCGGAAGGGCCACTTAAAGCTGTCCGAACGGAACGAGAACCGACAGCCAGTATTAATCTGGGGTCATCTTTGCCGGAAAGGCCAGACGTCCCATTTTGCTGGATTGGTCTGGGAAATTGTACCTCCAGGATACGACGGTAATAGAGCAGTGGTGCATTTCCTGGTTTCCCTACCGGCCAGGCGACCGCAAAAATCTCTGCGGGTTAGTCTTGGCTTCAGGTGCAGGCTAATTGTAATTGGGCGTCGTCACCAGCTTGCGAGCAACCACAGGGATCCATCCAGAGACCTTGATGATGGAGCCTAGGTGTCTTCGCGGAGCCGATGTCCACGCCACCCGGCCTCTGCTTGCCGGCATTAGTGGCTAAGAGAAGGTATCGTGATGCCACCCTCTCGGACAATAGACTGCGGGGAACTGCTGAAGAAGCCGGGACCAGAACTCGGCTTTTTTGTTTGTCAGAGATTTGCAGCTGATGGGTGAGATTGCCTCTGCCCCTCCCCAGCCGAGGAAGATAGAAATGAAGAACGAGCAGCAGTTGGGACGCAGGCCGGCAAAGGTTGAATGTTCATGATGCGCCAGTTGTTCGCAAAGCGAGGCAAGAGACCAACGCGACATCTCCACGGACCCCTTCCATGGTGCGAGAAAGGCTAAAGTCGTACCTTATTGACACTTGGTAAGAGGGAGGATCGAGATTCCTCGGAGACGTCAGTACTCCTTGCTCTTGACGCTCAATGTCCCGACGTGCCAGGGTGGTGTTGAAATGACCCCTGCAACTCCCCGCATTAGTGGCTCGAGGCCAACTTTACGCCACCTGGATTGACTCCGAACGCCACATCCATCCCCGATATCAAAACAACAAGGACATGGTGTTCAACTGAACAAACGTAGTTCCCGGAAGAAATAGTAAGGTAGCATTAATGCAGCGGCTATTCCTACGTTGAAGTAGGAAAAGAAACTGCACAGAGATACATATGTAAACATCGACTGCTCCTAGTCATGGTATGCATGACCTCACTAACAAGACCCGACAAAGGTTGGTGGTTGACTCATATTCTTACAAGAGATCTGCATACACACTTGTCGAATTGGTCTCGAGTAAGCTAGTCCACGCTGAATGTCGTCCCAGGCAGCAATAGTTGCCTGAACCCTTGAATGGCCTGGCACGGAATGGTTCCCAGAGTGTGTCTAGCAGACACGTCAAGTTTTGCCACACCACATTGTTATATCCATCGCATCCAATGCGATTAGCTGCCTCTCAGCCATACATTCAAGTCAGTTTGACAACCACAAAATACACCAAAATTTAGAGCTTTTAAAACAATCATGGGCGGCGATTCACAATCCTCAAGCCACGGTTCGGCCTTCGACGTCTGGAAGGAACACTGCAGCGGCAACCGCATCAACACCGACCTGGCTACTCTCGAGTTGCTCCGCAAAACCCACCCAGAGCACAATGTCACCCGCACCCAACCGTTCAAGAGTGACTTCATGGGATTCGCAGCTGCCGGTCATGCAACGGCCGTTCTCGAAGATGTTGAGCTTTGGGACGCATCTCGAACCTACAAGGAACCCCAATCTCGGTTGTTGAACCAACCTGGGTCGCTGGAGGACCAGGTCCACTTCGGCCGATGGCAGTATAAGTGGCAGGGAAAGGAATTCATCCTCTACCAGGTCGAATACAAGGAGATGTACGGAGCGGTGACTAAATTATATTACCTCCTCTCGCCGCATCCTCAAGGTGTCCCGCAACAACGGCATCAATCTACCGCCGACGAGCTTCTCATGGCAGTTGGAATATGGTCCACGCAGCCCCACGAGGAAGTATATGTCTTCGACGACGGCCGCTGGGCTAAGGATCAGAACCTCTGGAACAGTGTCCAAGACTCTTCGTGGGATGATGTCATCCTTGAACCGGCCATGAAAACCAACCTGATCAAAGATGTCCAAGGCTTCTTTGACGGGAGTACCTTGGAGAAGGGGGATCATTATGCACGGCGTTCCGGGCAACGGGAAAACGATCTCAATCAAGGCGCTCATCAATTCGTTGGCGTCTCGTTCGGATCCAGTGCCCGCGCTGTACGTCAAGTCGTTCGACGCACGATGCGGCCCGAAACGCTGTATCCGAAGCATCTTTGTCCACGCCCGAACCAATGCGCCTTGCCTCCTTATCTTCGAAGACCTTGACAGTCTGGTCGAAGAAAAGGTTCGCAGCTACTTCCTCAACGAGGTTGATGGTCTCGAGTCAAACAATGGGATTCTCATGATCGGGTCCACGAATCATCTGGACCGGCTAGACCCAGCCATCTCCAAGCGGCCAAGCAGATTTGATCGAAAGTATCACTTCAAACTTCCTGGCGAGGAGCAACGAGTCGCCTACTCCGAGATGTGGAGACACAAGATCAAGGACAATGGCATGGTCGAGTTCCCACAAGAGTTGAGCCCCGTTATCGCAAAGATGACCGGGGGGTTCACGTTCGCGTATCTGAAAGAGCTGTTTGTCATGACTCTTCTTGGCATCGCACACCCGGACGAGACAACGACGACGGAGGCTCCTCAGCCGAGTGGCAGCAGTTCCACGACCGACGAGGTTATGGTGGAGAGCGAGGAAGGAACCTTCGAAGTGGAGGAAAAGGCACAAGGCCGGAAAGCGCCAGTCGCGAGGAATGGCCCTGAAGTGGACATATCGGAGGCTCTCCGGGGTAACATCTTCCTGAAAGCAATTCAAAGTCAGTCAAAGACGCTGCGGGATGAGATGGACAACACGCTAGAAGACGAATGGCCCTCCGGAAAGATGGAATAGATGGGTCAGAAATCTGCGGAATGCTCCGCCGATGCAGCAACCAATAAACTGTAGGAACCGAGGAGATCGAATGCTCGGACCGGTTCCGGGATCTAATGCGCGTCTAGTAGCGAACATATTAGTGGAAGGGAGATTGAAGCCATGATCTTTTCTGATATTCGTATAAGTCACGCTAGGGAGAATGGTCTGACGAAGGAGCTCAGTTCCAGTTGTCCCGCCAAAGCGGTTTTGAGAAACATGTAATAACTGCGTTTCCTAAAATACCAACTTTGATTACTAGCGACAACAAGAAACGATGTCCAAGAAATTGGGTATGATAAGTCCAATATTGTGATGTGCTTAGTGCTGTGCACACAGGCTTTCGGCGGCGTGCTGCAAGCCATCGGTTTTCAATAAACGGGCTGAGATAGCCACAATGAGGCGGGGGGGACACCAGGTATCAATTACACTACCAGTACCTAGTTATGATGCGCAGGCTCAAGGCGACTAATTAATTCATTTGCTTGGCGGCGGTGCCTTGAGTTGGATTCCTAGCATAAGTGCAATGATTTCGACTTGGAGTTTTGCGCTCTTGCGTATAATGTTGCGTGGCACCTCAAGGCACCCAGAACAACGCTATTTTGCAGCCAATCAGAGCTGAATCCGAGTTGAGGCAACCAACTTGTAGGCGGGAGCTAGCATGTTTTAGCGTGGGGCAGGGAAAGCCACCGACCTGGGGATGGTTTGATGACCCATCTTTCTTTGACGACGAGGCTGAATTCCTTTGTATGATTTGGTGAGCTCCTGTTGCATTCCCCGCAAGCAACCTTGACTCACGACGCCGATGGATGTGACGCACTTGGCTGCTTTCCAAGCTATTGGATATTACCCCGTGTGCGGCAACCACCAAGTCCTAAGCTCTTCGGTCTATATAAGAGCTCAAGGCAGCTCCTACAATTGACATGGAATCTCCCTGTTCTCCAACCACTTATCAAATCACGTTTACGCACACTCATTGCTGACATCTCACACACCAACCCGCAATATCTCCCATCCCATTAAACAGAAACCCCCAATAAAGTGAAAATGGTGACAACTATACTGCCTGATGCAGATGCTGTCGAAGTCATGGCCGAGCTTCGGGCAACGCAGGACGAACCCATCGCCAGCAACAGACAGATTACTGTAAGTCTGAGCACTTACGGCAATGACACGGCCTCAAGCATCGTCGTCGCACACGGCAGCAACAAGAATGCCTTGACCATCACACTAAACCGCACCGTCCGAGTCCCCGACAACAGAGACACCAACTCCCTGCCCCCGGGTCTGGGCCAGTTCCCCCTTTTCAAGGTCCGAGACTACGCCCATAAGATGCCAGAGGATATGGCGAGGAAAGGCGGCGTCTTCTTCCCCATGTACCAGCGGGAGGCAATGTGGGTCAACTTCTCCGCCCAGGTTCCCTTCGCACTGAAGCTCTACGTCGGAGGCGTGAACGCTGTCTCCGGTTTCCCGATGGTTGAAAACGAAAAAACGAAGGAGAAGCGAATGAAGATGCTTAACAGCGGAAAGCAGATTCAGGACTACATGGTCGTGCCCGGTCAGAACTGGCTTGATGGAATTGTATCCGAGGACGGCAAGATTCGACAATTCGTAGCCAAGCCCAAAGGCTCTGGGTTTTCGGTTGAAGCTCAGGTCACGGGCGAAGAGAAGGTTGGGGGCATCCAGGTCGAGATAATTCCTATGAAGAGGAACCTACCGACGGAATTTGACGTCCGATACGAAGATAAACAGCAAAAGGTTATCACTCGAACACTCAAACTAGCCGAGCGCGGCATTACCAGCGACAGCACCTGGCTCGATGTCAAGAAGATCGTGCGAGACGAATTTGATATTGCTCTCAAAGAACAGTCTCTCAGCAAATATCCCCCGGACACGACCAATAGGATCGACTTCTCCGAGAGTACGAAACTCGGCGACATTTACTTCCCTGCAAATTTCTCCACTGTGGGTGTTCAGCATGTGGTTAACAATCCTCCCCCGAAGGCCAGAATAGCATCGAGGTTTCTCATGAGCGAGCAAGCGGCCTTGGACGATGAGATGGAAGAGAGCGAGGGTGAGGATATGGGGTTCGGCTGTGACTTCGATTCGTATAGTTGCGAGATGGCAGCTCCGATGGCAGTTCCGATGGCAGCAGCTTCGATTTTAGATGCTTCGATGGCCTCAATGGGTGCCCAAGAACAGCGTAAGTTTTCTCTTCGTCTCGTTTCCTTAGTTAGACACAGCTGACATGTTTTCATCGGCAGTGGTCCCACAATACACCGGATTTGCTCCATCCGCCGGCTCTGCTGCCCCACCGCCACCGCCACCGGCATCCGCACCGATGCCGATAATGAAGGAATCCTCCCGACGGAGCCGAGATCGAGAGCGTAGCGTGCCAGCAAAGAAAAGCGCTCCCGCGCCGCCGAAGGTGAAGGAAATGGGTCTGGCGGCCGGCGGCTTCATTCAGCAAACCATTACGCCGGACCCAAACCCCGCCGATATCTGGGACATTGCCGCGTCTGTGATGATGAACCTGCAGATCCTCGATGTTGAGTCCTTTTGTGCTGTTACCGGCCAACCTTCCCCCAGCACCCCCGTCGACGCGGCGTCATACGCGAATTACGGCTATCCTTTCTTTGAGATATGGGGCGAAGAGAAGTCCGGTGTGGTAGGGCAGTTCGCGGAGGTCAAGAGCGTGGCAGAGATCGAAGCAGAAAGAGCCAGGGCAAATGGTCAGGAGGTCACGGAAGAAGAGAGTGTCGCGGTCAGAGTCATCAAGCTCGGCTTGGGGCCGTTCAGAAGTACCTTCAGACCGGTAGAGTTGCTCGAGAAGGAGCTTAAGGCCATGACCATCGACGCGTAGGGATTGAGTACCAAGTGCCATTGAAAGAACGGCCACATTACCTGATCTTCTGGTTGTATAAGTAGGATTTTAGTCAGCAAAATGGAAGCGTATTTTAGTCAACTGTTGTGCCATGCACTTATATTTACCGTAATATTTGCCCCGTGAATGGCTACTTGAATTTCCAGAAGGAATATCCCACTATTTTACTATATATTCCCTATAATATTTACTCTAATATGTCTATGAATAGTGTGGCTACTTGAAGTCTACATGAGAATAACTCGTGGCAAAAGCGGTGCTGCTGTTTACGATCCACGTGAGCCCTCCAATGAACGCGATGGGCATTTCAGAAAATGCGATTGACGTATTGCGCAAACGTTGAAACATGCCATCGGATTCTTTGGGTCGTCGAATTTACACAGGCATCCCAGATGCGTCGGCAAAAAGACGGGGTGCCATCCGAGTTTCATGCATTACGACCTCAGACCCCTGGCAATAGCAGAATTCTTGGCTAGTAGGACCACGAATTTCGAGATGTCAATCTCACGGCTCATTTCACCACATCTTCCTCATCCCCTAATAAACTCTCGGTTTCTCTACGTCTCGCCCTTTAGCTCATGGCTCCACCATCACTATTATGATCATGAGACTTCGAGTAGGCGTTTGCCTATGCATACTACTGCGACTGACTTGGGCATATGATCAGCAGGCGGTCCTGGGCGATGAGAAGGATGAGAGCAATGCGCTGACGTTTGTGGCATGTAAGTTGCTCTGAAGTGAGCCTGTGACTGAACTGCCAGACTAACACTTTGTAGATGTATTGGTATGAGTGAATCCTGTTCGGAAGTCGATTTATTGGCTGACTGGAGTAGCCGTCTGAGCTGAAAAGCGAGAGCCTCTTAGAGGAGTGGGCGGCTGTGCAGAAGGAGGTTGACAAGTCGTTTTCTACCATTGATTGCGCTCAGCAGCCAGACCTGTGCCAGACTAGAGCAATCACGCAGCATCCGACGATTGAAGCACGGCGCGGGGGGCACCGCATAGCTGAACATTATGGCCCGCGAACACGGGAAGCGTGAGCCGCATGCTCCACCGAATCATCGCTTTAGTTAACCACGTGTAGAATTCTGAAGTTCGCAGGTCGCGCGGAACGATCGCTTCCTCTGCCTTGGGAGATTAATGGGGACACGCTACAGAATTTCAAGGTCATCGACGATGCGGTATTCGTGGCGTACCTGTCCGCAGATGACACGGTGGCAGCTGAAGCTTTCAAGCGCGTGGTTGAGAAGTACTGGACAGAGTTCTCGTTTGGCGTAGTCTCTGATCCTGAAGTAATGAAGACCGAGGGCGTGCAGTCGCCTGTGGTGATATCTTACAAGCAAGCTGAGCATGATTCTCAAACCTTCTCGCTGTTGGAGGACGAGAAAGCTTTCGAGAACTTTATTCTTGAGGCATCCAGACCTGTTATCGGGGAGTTGATGCCGTATTATCATCAGCGGTTACTTGATGTAAGTGAAGTATACCAAGTACGAGGTTAACTTGTCTAACGTCATACAGCGCGGCTGGCCAATGGTCTACATCTTTGCAACCACCGAGACGGAACGCGCAGACCTGCGCAACACTTTGAGGAAGTTCGGGAAGGGCTACTACGACACACTCACATGCGTGACGGTCGACCCTCTGTACTTCCCCGACTTGCCTGCGAAGGTTGGTCTCATGCCGGGACGATATCCTGCCGGCGCGGTGCACCAGCTCTCCAAGGATAGGGTGTATCCGTATCCCTACGGCGCTGGCCTGACGTCGAACGACTTGTCAAAATGGGGAATTGATGTGTGGCAGGGCAGGGTCAAGCCGTGGACACCGCCGGGGGTGACGACGACGTATGATGACCTAGGGCCGACAATGGTTTCGACACGGACGTTTAGCGTGAGGAATATACCGGGGATGAAGATCAAGGTAGCAGGACACAATCACGATGAGCTGTGAGGAATTCTAACTGGGGGTTGGTTGGGTGAGGACTTCACGAGCAACAACAGTGCCATGTAAGAATACGAAACTAGGGCCATGCCACAAAGTGGTATTATAAAATTATGTTAGAAGAGAGTAATATGGATAGAAATACGAGCAAGAACCCATACAGCCCTTTAATTGCCGCTCCAACCGACATCATATCGTTCTGACCAGTCCTAATGCGCAGATTGGCGAGAAATTACGAGCTGACAAAGGTAGGGATTAAGGATAGGGCTATCTGGTTGATAATCATGAATGACTTGACTGAAATTTTCTAAAATCTATTGTGATGCTCTATATCTACTCGACACTATCATTAGGTATCTATCTATGCGAAATCGAAATGGCTTGATAGCCGACCACCGTCACTTGTGACATCTATACCGAACGCCTTGCAATGCTACCAACCGCCATGTGTTAATGCACCATGGAAATCTATTAACCAAATACCCCGACCTTTGTCATGCAAGCCTGCAGTGCCGGATGCTCCGGTGCGTCTATTGTTGTTCCTTGCGAGCAGCTTCATCAGCGCTCCTCCTTTCAGCAGCGCCAGCTATTGTCACGTCGTCCTCGTCGGTCAACACCCCGCCAGCCTCGCGCTCATGCTCCTTCTTCTCTTCGGCCTCGACCTCATCGGTCGCATCTTCAGCAGTTTCGTGCTTGGCTCGCATCTGCGCCAGGACGGCCGCGGCCTCGGCGGCGTACTTGCACTTCTCTCGGATCTGCTTGCCATATCTGTAGAACAGGAAGGGGAACGGAGCGCATGCGAGCGCCAGGAAAGCTGGGACGGAGCTGGCCCAGTGAATGCCCAGGTTCTTGTACATGTCGGTCGTGAAGAGTGGGAATGCAGCGCCGAAGAGGGATCGCAGGACCGAGTTGGCTGCGAGAACGGAAGCGGCGTAGATGACATCTAGAAGAAGTTAGTATCCGTGTCTTCTTGGCTGTTTGGGGTTGTGAAACTTACATGAATCAATGAGATAGTTCAGCAAGCTGAGGAATACCAACACCAGTCCGGCAGCGAAGAAACCAGAGGCAATGATGGGCACTATCCAATGGATATTCAGTCCGTTCGTCCATGCGAACCAGAACAAGCCAATTGGAAGCAAGACCGAGCCGATGATTGCTGGTGGAAGTCTAGCTTCAGGTGCAGCAGCGCCACCAGCCTTAATAACAGCACGGATATATCGTTTGTTATCGAAGCCCGTGTAGACGACTGCGAAAGTCATGCCAATGGCGATACCGATGAAGGCCAGACCGCCGACACCCGGCGACCAGCCTCGCTGCTGCTGGAAGATGATGGGGAAGGCGGCGAACATCAGGTACAGGGTACCGTAGATGATGGCCATGTAGATGGCTGTGAGAAATACGATTGGCTCCTTGAAGAGGAGGATCCACGGCCGTGACAAGGCAATCTGGAACTCCTTGCCAATGCTCTTGCGAGGTCGGTGAGCATCAAGCATCGATATGTAAACCTTGCCGGTCATTTTGGAAAGCTTATCGGCACGTCGTCGGAGAAGGACTGGCGCGTATGTCTCGGGGACAACGAGCGCCACGATGATCAGAATGGTTCCTGTGAAGGCGGCCATAAGCCCTTCGACCCATCGCCACCCTGCTGCAGCGCCGAGGAAGCCACCAGCGATCGGACCGATGGTAGGCCCCAGGAATGGAGCGGCGGCGAATATCGCGGTAGCCAAACCACGCTCGGAGGCCGTGAACATGTCGGCAATGACACCACCAGCATTTGTCAACGGCGACGATCCAAAGGAGCCGGCGAAGAATCGAAGGATGATGAGCGTTTGGATGTTTTGGGATCCGGCAGCGCCAGCATTGAAAGCTGTAAGTGCGATGTATGTGACGATGAACAGGATCTGTCGACCGAACAACTCGGACAACGGGGCCCATAGCAACGGTCCAATCGCAAAGCCGACGACGAACAGCGAGACACCCAAGATGGCGACCTCGGTCGAGATGTCAAACTCCTTAATGACTTCCGATATGCCGCCGGTGAAGGCCGTACTGACGAAGGCCACGGCGAGAGTTGCCATGGCCTGGAGAATAGTGATGGTCCATTTTTTCCATGCGGGAAAGGTCATCGGGTTGTGTGCGTCTTCCGGCAGGAACTCGACGAGGTACGGGGATTCCGCAGTTCCTTGGCCCGCATACTTGCGATGCAGGACTTCGTGGGTGACGCCGGCTTGGTCGAATACGATTTGGAAGTGGCTTAAGCGGTTGCCGGACCGTTGTGACTCGACATCACCGGCTTCTGTGGCCGTTATCGACGACGAGGAAGAGTGTGGGGACGTCATGTTCTCATGCGCTGGTGGCGATCACCAATATGCTGCGTCGAGAAGACGAAGTGACGATATAAGGCTAAACAAGGATTAGGGGTTGAGTATATAAGTGGCAAGCCAAGAAGACCGAAAGCAAGATCCGAGCCAAGACGCCGGGACAGCTCTACTTTATATGGGATGAGCGTGGCAGGTCTGTAGCAGAAACCCGCCTTTTACTCATTTGCCATCTCTCTATCTCCAGCCCTCTAATTCCATCGCTCCCGTCACGAGGATCCACCGATACGATCTCGGGCCCGCGAACATCCTTTCCCTGCATAGGAGTCACTCTCCGGTGCAATTATGCAAGGTTACGTCTAAGACGTGCACCGGACCTGGTCCCATCGTTGAGGGACGCACCATTTTCGGGACGCCGGGAAGCAAATTGTGCAAGCCACAAATACCCACGACACGGATGGTTTTGGGCGTTATGCACCAACGGGATGACGTCTACGTTTGGGTCCCCGACGCTCCGGGATTAGCACTAATGCCGCCTTTGTCGAGCTAAACAAGCACCCAGATAGATGGGTGGGTGGGTGTCCGCGGCGACTTTGGTCGCAAATCTCTTGCAGATTCGCCTAAAGGGACTACTGTAACGATCGGCTAGGCGGCGCTAGACGTCGCGCCGAGTGTCGGCGCGACGTTTAGGGTAGCAATTCCTACGGGTTTCGTCAAATCCCGCCGACCCTACGCCCCCTTGTCTTAGTCAAGGTACCAGGTTCTTGATTCATTCAATATTGAAAAAGGCTTTGCTTGTGTCAAACCCACCTCACCGAGAGTGGATTTCGGTGATGGGCGCCGACCAAAATGCTCCGCCGTCGCCTGATGGAATCTGGCTTTGTCACCACGCCGGAAAACACAACTCTATCATATACGGATGTTTCTCGGGCAACTCGTGTGTGACATCACGGGCTCTCTCGTCAGCTCTGCGAGTATATACCTTTACATAATATGAACAGCCAGTCATGCAGAGACAGAATCTGCACTCGGGGCTACTTTCGGCCGGGTGGCCTTCGGGTCCGGAAGTCGGCAAGGGGACCCTGCATGATGATCCCTATCCGCCTCCACCACAAAGATTCGCTGCAAATTTGCATTTCTTATATAATCGTGACATGTGGGAGAAATTTTAGCATGGCTTAGTCGCCGCGGTAAGGCATTTTAGGGACTGCCACGCCCCCACGCATTGGACAAAAAAGGGCCGCGCACGGAGTGAGTTGTCCAAGTTTTTGTGATGACTCCACTTACTGGCAAAGATGCCGAGGTCGACCCACACGGAGCTTCGTACAACAAAAGACGAGTCCGAGCTGCAGGCGGAAGTGTACGTACAGTAGGATTACTAGCGCCTACCTAATAAGATAAAGTACAACTCCTTTAAACCCTTGTGGAGCCGACAAGCAATACGCTCCTTCGATAAGGGAACGGGAAAGGGTCTTTCGTTTTGTGCATACTCGAGCGGCGAGAAGCTATTAATGAGCAGACATTTGCGGGTTCAAGACTTGACATGCCCTGACGGGAGCTGAGGCGCCCTGAGCTGATTCTATCCTTATGTTATTGGGATGTGTATACTCGTTGACGAACCTGGGAAAGGCGAACAGGATCGTCCTCCCTCATCACCTTGTGTCCTAAGGTCTGGGCTGGTCTACACTGCCGACAACGGATTACCATATATGTGCACACTGCTTCTCTTTCATTCTTCACTTCTGCTCCCAAGTCTCGTCGTCCGCCCGTTCAGCCACGAGATCCGGAAGGTCATTTTTCTAGGACTTGAGCATGCCCGCATCAGCAAGTACTCGAGTTGTATCTGTGATACTAAGGCAGCATTTCGAACGACAAAATGCGCGTAGGAGTAGGTAAGCTCCCGTGTCCTTAGTTCCCGCCCTCGCTCACATGTGGGCTGTGAAGGACCATGTCTTGTCTGATCGTAAGGCAAAAGGCCGATATCCGTATCATGTGTACCGCTAATGGCTGACCATGCGTAACTGGGTCGAAGTGGCTAAGCTGTGAGCTGTCGTTTGCCGACGGAGGTGTCGCGCTCAAGAAACGCACCGACGCAGTAACCTTTCGTTCGTGCTGACTGACAAGCGGCCAAAAGACCTGCAGTTTCGCTGATACGGAGCCGCTGACTCCGGCTAGCGGTGAAATCCCGCTAGCTCCGAGTGCGAGAGCCGCACACACACTAACTTAGGAGTTTACTGGAATCATCCACAGTTGAGCACTCTGAATCCCGCACGCCTTGGTATCCAAAGTTCCGAAATGTTCGATGGGCAAAGTGTGCCTCGGCTGAGAGTGGAGCTAATAATAGTCTTAATCCTCTCAAGCTGGGATTACGATATGGATCTTTAATTGTTTCCGGCCCCTGATTACTATTCCTCGACGCCGACACGTGAATGCTATTACGGCAGCGAGCGGACTATCAAGTGCAATTCAAAACGAACAAGTCTTGGTATTCTTGGTTGATTTAGGTCCACTCCTTTCGCTGGTCGCAGCCATTCCGAGAGATCACGACAGGATGGTTCCAGGCCAATCCCCGGATGGGGCTATGAGTTGCGTCAGGTGGAGTTCAACTCGAACCATGGTTTCTCAGCCGTCGGCGTTCTTGTAATCTCCGAACTACACCTCATGGGACAAGGTTCGTATCCAGTCAATGCCACCACTTCGTCCAAAGAATGAGACCACTCAGTGCATCGCGTGCGTACAGTGTGCGGTGTTTTCCGTTGTGGCCATAAAGGGTTTCCCATCTATCCTGGGCTGTGAGAAGAAGGGTTAAAAAGGGGATTCCCATTAGGCCCATGAGGATGTGATTTAATCTTCTTCTGGCAGAACTTGAGCTGATTTCATCAACCAGCTTGTAAGGCTGTAGATGACTATGCCAGTTTTAGCAGGTCGAGCCGGTCAGGGCCTTACCCTTCAACTATGTGTTTGTCCACTCACGGATAGCTGCATCTTACCTGGCAATGCACCCAAAGCGGGATCCAGGACGTGCTGCGTGGGAGATGCAAGAAATGGCGATACTGATTGAACAGGCATGGAAGGGTAAGCAGTAGTATTTCTTATGTCATATGAATAGGTAGATTGCTGTCTTGGCGGTTCTTCATCAGTGTAATCGGCCACGCTGTGACATGATGAAGAATCGAAGATCGGAGAGATAAGGTATCTAGATCGCCTATTTGCTCGCATCGACTTCGTCTCCTGATGCAACACTCCCAGGAGCAATCTGCAGCCAGCCCGCGCATGCTCATTCCGTGATAAAGGAGGCACACGTAGAAACCAGCGGACACCAGCGGATACCATCTCACATCACCTCCTTCTTATCCGACCTGGGAGTTCAGGTGGTGGCATCTCAACCGCAGATTTGGGAGCCTCGTCAAACCCGTTCCACTCCTCATCGGCGCCTCCATCGGAGACCTCATCCGAGCTGACGTCGGAGCTATCATCCGCATCCTCGTCCGTGCTCGCATCCTCTTCCATCTCCATGCGCATAGCCAACGGGCCTGTTGGAGCACCTGATTGCAAGAACGGCATGCCATCGACGCCCCTGACGATGCCACCGTCCTCATCTCTGAGGTACGGACCATCGCCCACATCCGCCACCGTGACTTCGGGCTCGCGCTCGAACCCAGCCACAAAGAAGCCCATAACACCTCGTCCGTCACCTTTGTAGGTCCGTATGCATGCATCGGAAATATCACTATCGCCGCCACAAGCCTCAACGGACCCTCGAACTGGCCACTCCTTCATGCCGCGGACCTGCTTTTCCTTCAAAAGGATATGCCAGCCCCTTTCCTTGGCTACATCCGACGCCAGTGCATTCAGGACGACGTGCTCGTTTTCTTCCGCGTGGATGGAGCAAGTTGAATAGGTGATTTTCTTTGCCGCTGGGAAAGACATAGCGTGGACGAGAAGAGAGAGCTGGAAAGACGATAGCGCCTCTAATCGTTTCTGTAGTTCTTGTTCCGACAACACCTTGGTTTCGTTCCCATCGTCGTCGACGAGGATCTGGTCCTCCTTTTCCTCACTCCGTTTACGTTTTCGATTTTCAGCCTTGGCCGCCGTCTTGTTATTAGATGAGGACAACGGTGATGATGCACCTGCTATCTGAGGCAAGTGCAGCTCCGGCACAAAGTCTCTCCCTACAATACCACTGCCAGAACAGCTCGGATCCAGGAGCAGTGCACCTACCCTCTGGTATCTCGAATCCTTAGGGTCGACTTCCAGGAAGTCCTGGCCGAACCCAATCCTGGTCATATCCTTGCATCCAGCAATCCTAACCATCTTCTCAAGAGTTTGAGCCCTTTTTGAATCTCTCTCGAAAGCCAAGATGGTCTGCCCCGGGACGAATGGCTCTGGGAGATGTTCATGGATAATAGCAGCGAGATGCGTAGTCTTGTTGCCAGGCGCGGCGCAAGAGTCAATCACATTGCCATCCCCGGAATGCGGATCGAGCAGATAGGCGGGGAAACACGATGCCTTGTCTTGTAAGATGATTGCGCCACTCTTGTACGCTTCACTCTTGGTGACGTCCGTCCCCGGTGATAAAGCTACCAGGTTTGGTATGTGTTCGTCTATGTGGATATGTCTCTTCGGCGACGCCACAACAGACTCGACAGAGAGCGCCCTCGTGAAGTCTTTGAACGTGCTATCGAGCTGCTCTTCCAGGGTTGTCTTCAGAGTGTTGATGCGAATCCACCGCGGGTGCCGACCTTCTGGGTCCGCCGTCGCGTCGATGTGAGATTTGAGTTCCTCAAGCGAGGGCATCTTCCTCTTCAACCGGGCACGTGTTAGCTCTGACGTTAATCTTGCCTTATGACGCTCTATGGCAGCTCTTAAGCCATGGGTTTGGGGAAGGGCGATGCCGCTCTTTGAGATGAGAAAGTCGTGGGCAAGTAA
This sequence comes from Reticulascus tulasneorum, assembly GCA_001557505.1. Lineage (NCBI taxonomy): Eukaryota > Fungi > Ascomycota > Sordariomycetes > Glomerellales > Reticulascaceae > Reticulascus > Reticulascus tulasneorum. The sequence continues at coordinate 1,305,269 of LSAX01000010.1, read as the reverse complement.
GAGTGCCAGTATTGGAGTGAGCTGGAAAATACAATCAGCCTCTCCGCAATCATACAATCATGCTGCTCCGGGAGCGGAAGCGCACCTTTCGCTCATGCCGCAGGATATCAGAATTCTCAATCACCTCCTTGAGCACCTCGCTCCATTTCGAACTTTCCAGCGCAAGCGCATAGACCTGAGCCTGCGGCGACTTGAGCTCCTTCTTCCCGAAAACCCTGCTCTTCAAGCTACCGCCCCCCGCGGCTGACAGGATCTCGGCCGTCTCGTGGTACAGAGACATTGCTAGGTCGCGAATATGCGAAAGCGCATTGTTCAAGGTGAGATTCGGACTTTTGTGGGTAAGCAGTGCGTGTGAGTGTGTTAGAGGGATCCGAGGCGAGGTGTGCCGCCAAGATATTTCTGTGTAACTTTAACGGTGTTATCCGTGCTTTAGCCATGCATGAATTTGTGTCTTGGGATGAAACTTGGGGAAGTGCCAACGGTGCTGTGCAAACCATAAATTTCTTAGTAAGAGATCGGCATGTAGACGAAACAACCTTATTTTGATGACATTTTATCTCTGTGGCACGTAGATTACAGTTTACACCATTCCCGGCTATTACACCAGATGGCGTGGAGGTCACGATGTTCATATCGGCACAGAGCACAAGAGGTCACGTCACTAGAGCGAGGCATAGGAAGGCAATAAGGTGTAGCGGATGATAACGAACGTATCCAGTTCAATTGTCTATCGGCCCCAAGAGCCCTTAGGGTATGTACCCAGTCCCACCAATCTCCAAGTGTCCCAAAGGAATCAAAAGTACCCAAGTGGGCAAAGACCACGGACCTGTCTACCAGGCCCGGGTCACGAATCGAAAAAAGTAATGTGCTAAAACGTACAACGTAGAATCGAATGAAGTGTCTGTCGGTGTCTGCTGTTCGCAAGAACACCCGCTGAATCGCGGCGGGCCTTGGAAATGTACATGTTCATGAAACATCGTCATCAAAAGTGAGGTTCAAGTGCGAATCCCCAAAATGCTTTTGCCGCCTATCCAAATCCCTCCCTGCCCCAGGTATGGTAATGAAAGAACTCCTCGGCCCTAAGTGATCTAACGAATAGAAGTTGGCAAGTACCGTCTCTGAGAGACTCTAGTTGCGTGCGCTGCGGTGTCGCAGGGCGTGGTTGTGCACATGGCGGCGCGCCTTGGTCGATCCAGTCTTGATGCTGGCTTCGCCGTCGACGCTGTAGACGCTGAGAGCCCAGCCGCCACCGCAGATGGAGGAATCATCGCCCTCGCAGGGAACGTCGCAGGCAGACTCCTCAAGCTTTTCGGAGCCCTCGAGCTCGTTGCCGCAATAGCACTGGCCACCGTACTCGGTGCCGGCAAGAGCGAAGCCCGCCTCCTTGCAGTGGGTGACACAGAGCTCATTGGTTACGGCGCCGAGGTTGGGACGCGATTCACCGGTGAGAGAACGCTCACGAGAATCCTTGAAGCAGCCAGCATATGTGAATCCTGCAACAGAGCCGGTGGAGTTGCCTGGTGCCGCGGTCGGCGATGGGCCCGACGCGTGCTCGGTTGCCGTGCCCCATACGGTGACAGTTTCCCAGACAGTGCTAACCTTGACGGTGCACTGGCTCGACTCTTCGGGGGCCACAACGACTGGCGGCAGAGTGACGGTAGGTGTGGTGGTGGAAGACGCCGGGGCGGGTTTCTCCGTGGTAACAGCAATGGGCGCAGGGGCGGGTTCGGTCTCCTCCTCGGCAGGAGGAGCTGAGGTCTGGATTGGCTCGGCGGAGGTGGTCTCTTCCGGTTCAGTCTCGGCAGGCTTAGTCTCGGCAGGTTTGGTCTCAGCAGGAGGAGCTGCCGAAGTGGATGGAACGGGATCGGCGCTGCCACCTCCCGGGGCAGCAGTACCGTATTTCCAGCCGCGAAGGGGGTTGTTTCCAGGAAGCTGGTCCAAGACGCCATCGATGACCTCGTCGATCTCCGAAGGGATTGTGCACTTCTCATCTTCGTCATTCAGGCCGTACTTGAGCCCTGCGCAGTTGTCCATACCACGGGAACCAGCATCGCAGGTATCGATGATGTGCTGCAGAGTCTCCGGGTCCCAGGCGGCAAGGAAGTCGGCGTGGGAGCTGAAGCCGGTAGTATCACCGTTGGCAAGAACGAAAGGCTGGGTGCCGGAGTCCTGGGTCCATCGGTCAACAAACTTGGGGGTGTTCCAGTAGACCTCAAAGAAGATGTGGGGAACGTGGATCCAACCCTCGGGGCAGTTCTTTCGGCGGCTGTTGGAGGCGCCCTTGTTGGATGGCCAGGCCATGTTCTCCTTGAAGTTGGTGAGACCGGCCTCAGGGTTGTAGCAAGATGGGAAGTGAATATCGGCACGAAGTGGGGACGCATAGCCGTCGCAGTTGTGAGTGGGGAAACCGATGCCGGAGCCCTTGTTGTTCGGGTCACCAATGCCAGCAGTAGATCCATCGGATCCTGTAGGCCATGATGGAGGGTTGAAGTTTGGACGCGGGCAAGTCCACTGGACTCCGGATACGGGACCATCGGCAGGCTCAAGATTCTCACCGCCATCGGCGCCGGCGGGAACAACCCGGGTCATGGCGTTGCCGCTGACCATGGAAAGGCCAACTGGGAATGCCTTGATATCATCATCGGTACCATCGAAGCTAGACATCATGTTAGCGAACCAAAGCACAGAAGGCATAACAGACTCCCAGATTCCTCAACTCACAAGTAGTAGACGTTGACGTAGAAGATCTCAACAGGTTCTAGCTTCTTGGTCTTGGGATCCTCGAAGTATAGCCAGGGGAACCAGTAGGCACTGTTGTCGCCCTTGATCTTGGCATTGCTGCACTGGGACTTCATCAGGCTTTCTCCCGTGGCGCCAACTCCGAAGTTGCTTCCTCCCATGACACCGTGGACGTGGGCAGATGTGACACCAGGGCTGACGATAGGATCCATTCGACCCTTGACGAGCTCCTTTCCATTGAATCTCAAGACGGCGAAGGTTCTCTCATCCGATCTCGAACCAGCAGAGGCGGCGCCAACCAGGGCTGCTACAGCGGCAGCAACTGTGAACTTCATGTTTCCGGTCTGATATCGGGGTTTACGTGTGTGTGTGTGTGTGTGGTTGTTGTTGTTTTGCGTATATGTGTGAAGAAGAATGTTTGGTCTCTAGGACTCTTTCAGTGGTCTGATATAGTGGGTGATTTTGTTGCTTGATGCTGAGACCTGAGCACCTTGAAATGAATGTATATTTTCGTCACTCGAACAACTTCGACTCAGTCGAGGTGACAAAAAAGGACGGGCGGCACTTTGAAAGGTGTCTTTGAAGGAAGGGATCAAACAGGTCACAAAGGACTGTTCGAGGGTTGAATGAATGAGAGGACGGGCTCAGCAGCTCAGCAGCAATGAGGGAGTGTGGTGTGAAGGAAGGAATGAAGAAAGCAAAAGAGGGAAAGAGGCTGAACAGGTGGAGATGTCCAGCAAGATAAGGCGTGGGAAGGGAAGAGAAATGGGTGGAGTGTGAAGGCAAGGTAACGGGAGATTGAAATCTTGGACCTGGGGGGCTGTGAAATAATATAGCGTAGGGCACCTCAGGGGAGGGGAGAAGGGGGGGGGGGGGGGGGGTGGACCTGTTAAGTTAGGTTGCGCTAACAGCTACATAGATGGCAGGGCGCCCCTCAGCCCGTGACGCCATCAAGGCGCGTTGCGTTGTATTGAGCAAAGAGTGTGGGTGACGGTGCTGTGCAGTGCGTCGGAGGGAACTTGTTGGTGTGATTCCCAACTCGTCGGCGCGCCAAGGGTGGTCTGGATGTGTACGTACATACATCCAGGGTTGACCAAGGATGTGCCTGGCCTTTGGACTCATTATGGGATGGAAACATTTGGACGGGGGTTCCAGGCCCCGCTTCACCTTGTGTGTTCGGACTCGTAATTAGCTACTCCTACGGACTACGGCATCCATAAGGGCGAGGAATATGTAGCTAGGTTAGCAAAGAATTGGGGAGACATTCCCTTACACCCGGCGGTTCTTGGCCAACACAGCTGGGAACTCTACTACCTTAGGCAGTTGCTGCTTGCGCTGATGCACGCTCTGCATAACTAACCTACTTCGTACATACAGCGACAACTAAGAAGAGAACACCTGTTGCACCATGTAGCATCGGGGGGGTCAGGAAACGAAACTAGCAAACGTGGGAAGCGGCAGATGGGGAGCCAGTAGGAGAGGCATTCGCAAAGAATAGGAGCACGCACACTAGCAGGAGCGGCAACTCGCCCACCCTTCACAAAAGCACCAAAAAGGAGAAATGCAGACCTACCTGCACAAGATCGCGTCCGTACCTGCATATCGATAGGGGTGGTCGATTGGAGCGATGCGGAGAAGTGTGGGTGGGGAGTGCCAGGCCCGGTTTTTGTTTTTTTGGCTTCCGGGTCCAGGGGGAGGGGACTGGACTGGAGTTGGACTTCAAATTCTACTGCTACGAAAGCACTCGGACGACCGACTGGCAGCAGTGTGCGACACGCTGGGTTGAACTGGCGAAGCCCACCGGCTGACTCGCACCTATTACAAAGCGCGGGGGCCCCCTAGCGTCGCGCGGCGTTTGTGGCGTCCAGTCAATGACGACGGGCCCAAGCTGGGAGGAGCTGGGAGGGTCTGGGTCGAGCGGCATGAGCAGCAGGGAGAACTCCAAATGAGGGCCTCGGGATCATGAGAAAAAGAGATACGTGCACCGCGAACGAAGGAGCCGAACACTGACCAAGCCAAGGCCTGAGCCCTGCCTTGACCCTCCCAGCCCGATGGTGGTAATTGCGGTCTCTAGGCTTTGCTTGTTCTTCTGTTCTTCCCTTGGATGTGTCTCTCGCCATCCTTCGAATTGAAAGAATAGGGATGGGTTATTTTGGTTCCAATTCGGAACAATAGGGCCGTTGCTGAGGGATAAGAAAAGCGGACATGCTAATACAGTCAGCTCTAGCGCGTGCATACTGATAAATCCAGAAGCGCCGCGAATATATAGGGGGATGTTGTTTTTAGCTCCAGTGACGTCTGGACAATATCAATGTACGAGGGCAACAGAGTCCGCAGTCCATTGTTAGGCGACGTGGTGGCGAGCCGCTGGAGAATGCACCAGTGAATGCCCTGGAAACGGTCCTGGAAGTGATTCGAAGCAACGTCCCACTGGCTCCCAGCCATCCTGTCCAGAGATGTGAGTCGGGGGCAGTTCCTATTTTGGCAGGCAGCCGCCTTTGGTGGCTCTCGGTAGACGAAAGGTGACGGAATGAGTCCAAGTCGACGTGGGGCCAAGGGGGGCGTGGCGGCGGACTTGCGCAGGGGCACGACGGGTCTGCACAAAAATCCACAGAGATTGCAGGGGGTGAAGGGGAAGAGGAAGTGTTTGCACAAACGTGTTGTCCATTAATTAAGTTTATTCGGGCGATAACATTCATTTACTCATACAGATTACAGTAGTCCGTAAACTCGGTTACCTATGTACCGTCATACACAAAACGCCCACCTACCCTATTTGTGCAGAATTGCAATCACTACGGACGGTACAGCCAGTAAGGAAATGCATCTAAACCGTCGAGATTTTCTAGCTGCATAAGTGCTGAGGTGGGAGAGGTGACAATTAACGTAGCTCATGGACCTCGTGGAGCTCCGTCCGTCCTGAGAGAGAGGAACCAGAAGGTTTGTGCTGGCGGCCGGCCGCATCCTCTCAGAACGGGCACAATGGAACGAAGCACACTTTTTCTCCAAGTCCTTAATTATCGCCCTGTGGCGGGAGGAGGTCGGCTACAATAGTGCAAAACCTTCCCCCCCGCAAAATTCCCCGGTTGCTTTCTCATCGAATTTTAAAACTACGGGATTAAGTTGACTTAGAGTCTTCGCTTATTAGACCCTCGAACCGTACGCTGAGATAAAGCCTCGGCCCCGGACGGACAAAGACAAAGAGCCAGGCCAGGCCAGCACCAAACAAGATGGCGATCATGAATGGAGGGGTAGCAGGCATAGAACTTTCCCCACCGTCAATCTTACCAATTCCGTCAGCCTGTTTCAAAACGTTGTGATTCCCAGCGTTCGTCCCATGTTGCAAATCAAAGATCCCTTCTTCCCTTCCACCCCTCCCTCCCTTCTGGCCCCCCTGCACCCACGCCACGCACAATCCTATCCAAGATAGGGTTTATAATATCTATTTTGTTTGTCAGGCTCCACTGTTTAAACCGCCGAAAGCAAACTCAACAAGACCGAATTCGCTCACGTCCAGAAGAAAACTCGGACAACCTGAAACCGCGCTACAAGCCCGTGTCCCTGGTGCCTTGCAGCTGCCGGCAGGGGATCGACATGGTTAGCTTTTCCTTTCTTGCTCTGGCGCCCATCTGATATGTCGCCTCCATTGGCTCGGGGCTGCTACCGCCCAAAAAAAATCGTCCGATTAGGCTTTCCTGGATCAACGAGACTAGATCAGCACAAATGCCACAACAAAAAAAAAGCCCCGAGAAGGAGAGAGCGTGAATCCCGATGCTGGAACAAGAGGTCTGGAGCCCGCGCTGCAAGCCTCGAATCGTGATGGCCCACCTAGGCAGCTCGCATCGAAAGCTTGTGCTGGCCAAACGACCCGACTGGTGCCAAATGTGTGGCAGCGGGCTGATCAGGAACGACGGGACGGGCGAGCCGCCCGACGGCGTGCTTCTCCCCGGGTTGAGAATCCCCCTATTCAAATAACGGTGGCGGCGGTCGCATTCTGGCGCGCTGGTTGTTTCTCTGCTTTTCAGCGTTTGTTGGTTTCGTTTCCTTGTGTTTCTATCGGAACTCGGCACAAGGTGCCAAAGTCAGACCCCAAGGCTACGGTGTCTCCCTCCAAAAGGACGGTTCCTCCAATCCCGCCATCACTCGCGCACAAGTGAGCCAACTGATGTCTAATCATAGAGTCTCTGCAACCCCAAAGTTGTGGAAGTCATTACCAAGCGTTCAGAAATTGACAGAACAGCAAGCATCCGCACCCTTCCCATTTTTGTCATGCTGCTAGTGTGGGCTGCGGATCGCCGACCTTTGCCCACGTAGTCTCGGCCCTCGTGTGTGCCAAGAGTTGGAGAAGCCGGGTGTTTGACGTCTGTCTTTCTGTAAGCCGCTAATTCGTTCCCCGGCTTGGTAAATGCAGCATCCCAAGCTCGTACATCTTTTTTGAAAGAGAAAAGATTTGGTCTCATGCCTGGGGAACGCGACTCTCCATTTAGCTCCGATGGTTGCGCTGCAGGCCATCCCTCCATAGGCTTTTGGGGTGCCATACTTGTTGTCGCGCGGTTCAGAAACGCCGGGCCTTGCTGGGACGGACCGCTGAGATCCCCCTCATCTTAACAAAACATAACGTCGACCAATAAACTGCAACTTCACTATAGCGGTGAAACGAAATGCTTGCAAGCGCACACTTTTCAATGTTCGGCTTTCTGGCTGGCATGGCATGTCGCTGCAGCCAAGTCACTTGACATCGATGCTGAGCTGTTCCGGCTTTCGCTCTTAATCTGGCTATGCTAGCTTGCAGCATCAAATTTTTAGCCCCAACTCCCTACAGTTGAGCACGGGAATCTACCTCACAAGGGGCTTGCACAGGAACTCGTGGCAGTAGCTAAGTGACTGCACTCCGAAGGTGCGTCGGAATCGGAGCCACCACTGTGGCTCCAATGTGTCTTTCCGAGCGGTCTTTGCATGGTTTTTGTGCCAAGTCACGGGCTGCAGCTTCAATTCGGGTCTTCGGGGAGAAGAGCGAATGCTGGTTTCTACCGACAACTGTGGCGTACTCAATGGCCAGCTGCTCAAGCCACAATTCCAATGTCTTGCCTGTCAAGCGTTGGCAACCCGTCAAAGTTGACCTGTCATGCCGTGATTTGTCGCACCGCAAGGAGTTTGCCTGCTCTCGACGAGCTACGTGTCTGCCAATATCGGGGAAGCGTTCGTTGCCTTGATGCAAGCAGCCTCCCTTCATGTTCGGCCGGTTTACTGCCTCCTGACCTTGTCTCATTATGCCAAAAGACGTGTAACTTGAAATCAATAGTTTCCCTTAGGGCGAAACGGTACCCAAGACATTTTATTCCATAGCAAGCGCATGCTAGCCTACCGTTCTTGACTCGGTGGTCTCAACTCACTCGTCATCAACCTCCTCAGGCCAGCACCCGGCCACCTCCATCTTCCCTGTGTCGTCGTTCTCCTCGAACGAGAGGACGACACTCCCTCCAAACTGTAACGGGCTCCCTTCCCATACCACAATGTCCTTGCTCTTCTTGAGACCGAAAATGTCCTCCACATTCGTTGACACGAGACGGACCGCTTTGCGGTCGCTGAGACCCGCGTACTTGGCCGTCCATGCCGCCTCGAGAGCAAGAGCGTGGATACGATAGTCTCCCTCTAGGTCAGTATGGATCGTCAGTAAGAGTCATGGCAGACGGGGTTGAGGACAAAATTTACCTGCTGAGGCTATTGCGATGGCGTAGAAGACGCCGGCGTCGGAGAGGTATCTCGCAACGCTGGGTGTCAATGGTGGACCAACGACCGCATCCCTGTGCCGGAACTCTTCTGGCCCCGGACGGGTTGCGGTGAGGATGAGAGGTATCTGTGCCTCTGCCAACTCCTTTGCGACCTATAGATTTGAATATCAGCCTTGATTCATATCACACCATTTGTGAAAGCACTCACCAGTGGGGCTTCAGCTCCTCCTACTATGATGATGTTGACATCCGGAAAGTCCTTTTTGATTAGAATTACTTGCTGTATGTCATACTGTGAGGGGCTCCGGTTAGCATATGCCATAAACTTCTTTAGTCGACCACATACCTGGTTATTGGCATTCACTACGAGCGGTAGCTTTCCCTCCGCGACTTCCCCAAAGGTCGTGCCGTTGTGCTTCCCCTTGCCGTCCACGAGGATCTTTCTCAGCTTCTTGACAGCATTGCTCACCGTCGATTCACTGATCATGCTCTCCGTGTCAATCGTAACATGTAGCGCCACGTCGCTCTGGAACACGCCGCCGTCTAGCAAAGTCTTGCCCGCCCTCGTCAAGATTCCGACGCTCACGCCGTTGACCAGCCCGCCGAGGCTATTAACCGGTGTTATGGCACGCGTGACGCCGCCCATGCGCGCACGCCAGAAGGTCTTGCCCTCTAGCTGGATGCCGTACTTTGCGTAGTCGAGATTGTCCGGGTTGCTTCCGTCAAGGAAAGGGTTCGTATAGCCGTCGCCAGTCTCAGGCTCGGTGGCAATTTCTTTCATACCGAGGCCAAAGCTCAAAGCTGTAAGGCCGGGGAGGAGGTAGCCGTTGGAGAGGTTGAGCTTGACCATGGAGGGGTCGCTGCCTACCTGGACGGCAAAGGTTTCGCATTTTTCCGCGGTATTAAGGCACGTCACGGAGCCCTGGTTGATGACGAGTGTCAGATTCTGCCCCTCAGCGTCCTCGAGAGAGGATGTCAGCTGCGGATGGTTGTCCAGGAAAGCCTTGGCGATGCCATTGATGATAAAGCTTTGCTTTGGCTTTTTGGACGTCTTGCAGAAGCTCTCCCTCGCTTCTTTCTCCATCACGGTCCGCATCTTAGGTTCCTCTGGCTGGGCATCCGTGGCAGCGTCTGTGAATGTCGTGCCCATGCTCTCCTTGACTTTGATGTGCTCTAACTGCGGCACGCCATCGATGAAGACTTGGAGTGGGGTTGCTCCTATGGACAGCGGGTGAGAATCCCATACAGTCAAGTCGGCGTCATATCCTGGCCGCGCGTACCCAACGCGGAAGTCGAGATCTATTGCCTTGGCGGGGATAGATGTGACGGACTGCAAAGCCTTCTCGATCGGTAGATGGAAAGAGTGCCCAACTCCCGCCTGGGACATGAGATATTTGGCCGAAGTTTCCTCTCCACCGTGATCGGATTTATATGCCACGGGGATACCATGGTCGTTAAGGATCTTGCCAGCCCATAAGCTGGGAAAGTACGCTTCCCACTTGTAAAGACTGAACTCGGCGAACGTTGCGATAGTAATGTTGCTACGACTGCATCAGCTTCGACTGTTTCCAAGTTTGCGACCCTGGGAGACGGCTGGACTTACTCTCCATATGCCTTGATCATCTCTGGGACCTGCCATGCCTCGATCGCATGATGGAAGGCACGCACTCGGAACCCGAACTCATGACTGATCCGGAGCATGGTCTCGAAATCTTCGGGCAGGTAGCAATGGTTCTGCATGGCGACTCTGCCGCGGAGCATTCCGACGGTGGATTCCAACTTCAGCTCGGAGGGGAAGTTGCCCATTTGCTCAACAAACCGGCTCTTTTCTACGGAGGAAGCGGCCGAGACTCGCGTCGCGGCGGCACAGTACTCGATTTGCTTGGACATCAAGTTCTTTGCCTTTGCAAGTTGCTCGCGAAGGATCCAGGCGTTGCCCATGCGGGTGTGGTGGTAGACCCGGCTTGGGTTCTCGCCGCAAGCCATCTTCATGTATCGATGACGCTCCTCGATGGGGATGCCGTGCTCCAGCAGCATCTCCTCCATGATGTACTCGCCCAGCTCTCCCGACTTCAGAGCATTTTTGACCACAGTGCCCTCGCCACCCATGATGTTTGCAGAGCCAGGGATGACCAACGACGTGGTGACGCCGCCGGACATGATGATTCGTGTGCCTATATCGTAGGCCTTCATGCCGTCGAGAGCCCGGAGCATAGGGGTCAGCGGCCCCGTATCGGCATGCACCTCGTTATCGTCTTCGTTTGATGACGTCCTTGGCCACACGCTGATCGAGTGATGCGAGTGCATATCGACTAGCCCAGGCGTCACAAAGCGGCCATGCAGGTTGTGCTCGACGGCGTCGTCCGCAGCGATCGACTTGGACGATGTCGGCGCCAACTCCAAGATCAAGCCCTTGCTAAACTTGATGTCCATTGGCTCCGGGAGAATAGACTCGCCATCAAAGAAGGTCATGTTTCGCAATATGACTGTCGCGTTCTGGCCACGCACCGAGTTCCATCGCGGGTTCGTCTTTCGACTCTGCGGGTCAGGCCGTTTGGGAAACTTTTCCAGAGACGCGCAATGCTCCAACGACTGCTCGAAATGGCTGAGGCGCGCCGGGTATGCATGCTGGGCGCCTCGTCTGACCTTGGTTTCGCGCTCTAAGAGCAGGCAAAGGCAGGATACCGCGATTGTCAAGACCAATGCCAGGAGCACAGGGACCGAATACAGCTTGCGGGAAAGGACACGGCGTCGCGGTACTCGAGGGTAGGCTTCTGCTTCGTAGGGAGGTGGGCAGTTTGGTTGGGATTGAAACTGGCCGAGGAGCTGCTCCTCTTCCTCTTTCGTAGGGCCTTTGGCTGTTGGGAGCGACATGTTTCCGGCAGCTGGATGGAATATCGAACAGGTCGCTTGCAGGAGGGCAAACAGCAGGATTCTGGGAGAGCATTGGCCTAAATAAGAGGATCAATTGACCATTTCAACTCCCGAATAACCCAATCCAACGGGCCAATTGATTGCCAAAGAAGAGACCGGGGGTTACAGGATTGGCAAAAGGCCCTTGACACGGAGACGCAATCATGAACGAGGTGGGAAGGTCGGCAAGTCGGCCGGGGGAGTAAAGCTCCAGAGCTCTGGGAGGAGGGGTCACGCTGCTTTGATGTAGCTACCCTTATCAGTTGCTAGTAGAAGAAGGGAATTCCCTGCAATAGGCTAGGAGACTCCAGCGTACAGTAACTAGATCTGGATAAGAGACTTGGTATCAGTCGGAGCTCTTATCTGCCACCCCCTGCTCATTCAGTTCTGGGGGTGTCGATTATGGTGAGGTCCCCCCATTGCGCGGCCCGGTCAGGGTGACGAGTTCTCACAGACGTCCGCTTGTCATCTTTGGAGCTTTGTGAACGAGACGCAAGTTGAGCAAGATGTCTGTCCTAGTAGGCTGCAGAACTTTGGGGTAGCTGGGCTTCATATTCCTGGGTGCTCTATGAGTAAAGCTAGCACGTATGAAGCAGAGACATTTCACTGCGAGTAGCTGTGCAAGGCCAGAGCGAAATGCCGCCGGCTACATTCTTGGGTCACGCAATTGGACGTACAATATTACCCTAATTAGTTAGTACGTACCGCCTGTATATAGAGCAGCCTGACTTGCCGACAAGGCTTCTGCATGGACATCGGTGCGCGCACGCTAACGAGTATTATAGCGAACTAAAACATGCCCCCCAATTTGGCGCGTCGTGCTGTGGGTCGCTTGGGCTTTAGCATCGTTTGAACTTTGAAACAACACTCTTACCATTTCTCTCCACGTCCAAGTGGAATGTTCCAGGTTGGCATACTTCTGTTTCCCAAGCCGCCACCTCTTGGGTCGATGAATTTCCAACATTCACATGCTGTAGAACCGGCTTCCTTAGCAAAAGCAATCGCGATGCCCTTCAATCTGCACCGCCGTCGCTGATCATGAAGTGCGGGGGCTGACTGTCAAAAACTACCGAATTGTTTCGTCATTTCCACCAACCGCGTATTGACCACCTATCTCAATCAAGTCGGTTGCCCCAGCAGTCATCTCTCAGGATACTCGGAAACATCTCACGCAATGCCAAATCGCGCCGGGCAAGCAGGCCAAATCCCCAAGATGGAGACCGCGCCGCACCCGACGCTGCGGTTGCTGGGCAGAGTTGCCCAGATTGTCTTCATCTTCTTCCTCACATTCTTCTTCATGGCGATGCTAGTAATGAATCTCTCGCCCGGCAGAATACCGCTGAGAGAGCCATCCCTCAGCAAACCGAATCTTAAGCTTTCGCGGCAGACCGACTTCACCATTGGGATCTTCTCCGACCTCCATTTCGGGGAGGAAGAGCACGGATGGGGCATCGACCAGGACATCAATTCCACCGAGGCCATGCGCTCAATTCTCAAGAATGAGAACCTGCAGCTGGTTGTGCTGAATGGAGACCTGATTACCGGCGAAGACACATTTCGTGAGAATTCTTCAGCCTACGTCGACCAAATCGTCAAGCCCATGCTGGAACGCCGGGTGCCCTGGGCATCGACATATGGCAATCACGACGCCAAGTTCAACTTGTCGCGGGAAGAGCTCTTCAAAGCTGACAAAGGCTACGATCTCTCCTACACAAACTCAATGGGATGGCATCTCCCAGGAATCACCAACTACTACATCTTAGTTGAAGGAATTGGCCCGGATCCTGCTGCGGTCCTATGGTTCTTCGACAGTAGAGGAGGCAGCACTCTGCAAGGAGACCCGGATGATCTTGACGATATACCGAACTGGGTGGCTCCGGAAACTGCCAAATGGTTCACTAAAACGCATAACGAGCTGCAGAAAAAATACGGACGCGCTCTCCCAAGCATCGCCTTCGTCCATATTCCGCCACATGTGTTTCTTGAAGCCCAAAGATCTGAACTTGATCCGACCCGGTTTCCAGGTTTGAACGCCGATGTGCCACTGTCAATAGAAGGCGAGGGGTCAGATGACTCGGCTTTTGTCAAGGCGCTTCTTGCGGCAGATGGTCTACACAGCATCTATGTTGGGCACGATCACGGCAACTCATGGTGCTCAACCTGGCCTGAGAAAGGACTCGGCAGCGAGGCACCATTTCTGTGCTTCTCAAAGCACACTGGCTACGGCGGATACGGCGCTTGGAACCGCGGTGCGCGAATCATCAAGTTGTCGTTCTTTGGCGGTGACGGCGATGATGAGATGACTGTCGAAACTTGGGTCAGGATGGAGGACGGCAATGTTGTCACCCGAGTTTCGTTGAATGAGACTTACGGGGTGGACAAGTACCCCACGGACACTGGGGAGTGAGCTGTTCTACTGTTCGCACATGTTGGCCCGTTGCCTTTATTGGCTGTCATTTAACGGCTCATCTATAAGCTGGATACCCATCAACTCGAGTTGTCGGACGAAGGACTCTAGTCAGAGTCATGCCGCACACGAAGCCGGATAATCGAATTTATGGAAGCTGACTTATTACTTCGCCGGTCATATTACATGCTCTCGAAAAAGGGCTTTATACAATTCAGATCCTGGGAGTGGCACAGCAGGGCTGAATTTGTAGGGGTGCAGAAGTTTGGGCGACATGGTTTGAGTGGTCAAAAATTCATGCTCGATTGGCTCGTGGCGTTAATGTTGCCCGGTTTGAGTAGCAATATTGGAGGCCTATTCCAAGAGTTTTTGGGTCGAGCCCTCTTGAAATGGAAGCATCTCCGCACCCAGACAACCAAAGCCTTTGATGCGATTCGGCGCTGTGCCTTATCAATGCTGCCCAGTCTTGGGGGCCGTCCGTACCCAGATTAGAGCGATACGACGCTATAGAACTGTAGCAATAATATATCAGGCTGTGTCCAGCCATCACCTTGGTCTTTCATACAAATCGTTGATCTGCTACACAACATTGTGTTCGGCCCATCTGACGATCATGGAGCGAGACACGGTCGAACCCGAGCCAAGGCCGCCGGGATACTGGGCAAGCGCTGTGCAACCACGATCGAAGTACTCGCCGGCGAAGGTTCAACAGCCACTGCGATACTACGTGCGGCCGATCTGTATTGCGGCCCTGTACCTTGCCTTTCTCATCCCGCCATGGGTTCTTATATGTATGATAAGCACGCCCATGACGTTGCTCACAAAGGATGTCAAAAAGTACCAGCGATGGCTGACTGCCATCCCAATCCTGAACTCAATCGCCACACTACTTGCCTTGACGCTTGTCTCCGAACTTCTGGCATATGGTGCTGTGGTGTATTCGCAGCGAAGGCGCCTCCGCCGGTCACTTAATTTGCCCCAACTTCTTGCGCTCTCGAACAGGGACTGGGTAACCATCGATCGGATCGGTGCAACGGGGTTTGTCGGTCGAAGCTGGTACCTCTCGATCGCAACCTTGTTGATCATTTTGGGTATGTGGCTCTCCCTTTCTGAACGCCCGCGCATTTGGTTGACTTCCATTGAGTGTTTCTCCAACCCCCGCTACAATCGTACCTCGTCCCTTGGGAATATCGCACGGTGTTTACCTGCGACGAGTGGTGGCCGCAGTCTGAGAAATGGGCTCCAGGCTGTAATGGCTACGACGAGTTGGACTACCATGTTGTGGGATTCGAGCCTGAACCCGATAGTCTTGCAGAAACATTCCGCGGCACGGTCATCCAGGCGGTCATTGAGAAGATGAACGTCGTGACTGCGATGGAACCCCAGAGTCACCTTTGGATCGGCGCCCCAGCGGACAACAACTTTGACACTATATTCAACAGGTATTATCGCTACGACCGGGACGAGGACTTCACTTTCGATCATACATACTGGGTATCTGCACTCCCGAGTAACACAACGACTGGTGGCTCATTCCAACACTCTTTGAGAATGAACTCCTCTGTCACATGCCAGGAGATCACACGCGAGGAGTACCCCCTGACCTGTACCGGGACCGAGCCGTTCGTAGTAACTGCCTCGTCGGACAAGTTTGGAATTCAGATCTGTGTTCCTGGGAACATGGCGGTGCCCGCCTGGGAGGGGCATCGTGACCGTCAAGATATCATGGAAGACTTGTATATCGACGCTTGGAGGAACCTGTCAACCATCACGGGGTTCAGTGATCTGGATGGCATGCAAAACATGACGGTTCATTGCACTGGTGGGACCACAAGAGGATACTTTGAACCGGGGAACTTTCGCAATGGCTACAAGGCGACGGAGTTGCTGGAAAAGTGGCCCTCTGTTGCGGAGATGAAGGCAACATTTCACGACTACGATGATTATGATCGGCTCCTCACTCGGAACGGGTAAGCTTCCCTGCCCTGATGCTCCCATTTGCTCACATGTGCTGATTATCTCAAGCTACCCGACTCCCCACGCAACCGAGCCCGTCACCGGTCCGTTGATGATGGCGGCAATGTCATTATTCGGTGATGGTTCGTTTTTCAGTATTGCGCAGATGGTGATGAATGCAACCGCCCACGGCGCAGATCCTCAGCTCTGCGACCACGTCCGATCACCATTCGCTCACATGGAAATTGACGACGTGCACAATTTCACTGCAGACTTGTGGTTATACTTTCGCCTGGATGCAAGCGATTGTCAGCCCGACCAGGATCCGGAGGAGGCTCTTGCCGTGGTTGCATACTCGACGGCCTTGGCCTTTGGTAGCCCGATGGTCGCAGAGAAGGTCTTGGAACTGACAATGTACCTCGTCAACGAGGCGCATTTGGTAGCAGCATCCGCAGACGGCAGAAAGATATGGAACAAGCAGGGAGTCGAGCTGGCCGGACCGCGGAGGGGACGCGGAGCGATTATTGCGATTAGCTGCTTGATTGCCCTTCAGGTACTCCTGCTCCTCTTGCTGCTCTGTTACGTATACAGCGTTCCTACGTGGACGCCTACCCTGGATGCTATGGCCATGATGAGAGTTGGTGTGCAGGTACAGGACGAGGTAGAATTACCTCCCCTGGGCCAAGTGTCCAACCAAACATTGCGGGAGCTGGAGAAGGTGGATGGTATAATTGGCTTAGTGGAGGATGGTAATGGGCGACTGGCCCAAGAGATCGAGTTGGATGACCTGGCGCCTGTTCAGAGTCAAATTCCTGCCACACCTGCGGTCCTCGATAATCATGAAAATGGTGGCCGCAGCCCAGCCATTGTGACATCCAGGCAGGAGATGGCCAGTGATCCAGTCTCCGAGAGCACCGTCACCGATATGCCGGCACGAGAAGAAGATCCACGATCGAGAGCGGTGGCGAACCCGCGCGCCGACTCACCTCCTCCACCGTACATCGCTCCTCATTCCCCGGAGTCGTCAGTGGAGACAGCTTCTGAGCCAGGGCCTCCGTATGCGTTGAGAATAGGGGCGCCCGGCTTCATAACTCACAGCCTGTATATGAGATATAAGCCTAGCGCCATCCGAAAACGCCACCTCGGCGCGACTTCATCAAACAGCCAGGGCGATGGCCGAGCGAGTTGAATGGTCCTTACACATCCTGTTTGGACCCCTTTACTGGAGGTTTGGGATACGTAGAATAGGATGGAGGGGCCGCAGTTGTTGCTTTCTTGATAGTTCTAGATACCCTAGTTGCAGTTTACTACCCGAATTCTTGAACCAAGTGTAATAGATTAATCTCGTTCCTCGCATGATCTGTTGGGAATCCATTGCCGCCACTTATTGCCTGATCCATTGGACAGCCAGCCGACCCGCCTCTTGTCGCATCCTTTCCCAAACTATGCCTCAAACAGCCGTCTAAACCCTTAGCTTTCAACTGCTTCCGCAGAACTGCCTCCATCACAACCGACCTCCTCGCCGCCCACCACGAACCCTGCGTGCCGAGGAGCAGTCGCCCAGTACGGTAGATGTGGTAGAGTACAATCAGCGCCCTTAAATCACCGGCCTGAACCATCGTTAGGAACGGACCGAAACAGAGGAGCGGGAAGGATAGAAAGTAGCGTTCGATATCGGAACGCGTGGGGTGCATGAGCGATACAAATGGTGTCTTCGAGGATGCTTGATAGTATTGTTCCGATCTGCCGTTGAATTCCGTCAAGAAAGTAAGGATAACCGCAAGACGATCCACGATTTGCTTGTACGAACTGCGGGCGATGTCCGCCTCCTGAACTTGGATGATGACGTCCGACGGTTTGGGTGCGAGGCGGGCGAGGCTAAAAGCATCCACGGTCTCATCGTGTTCCGCTTCTTGTTCTTTCTGCGTTGGTAACTCAACATCGTGAATGATGGGTATCTCAGCAGGTGTGCTTGTAGATGAAGTCGATGTCGCAGATGACGTGCCGTCTGCAGATTCAAGGGCACGCGTGCGGCCTTGTAAGACACTTGGGTCATCATACAGCTGCATGAGCTGCTTCGATACAGATTGCCAATCAGAAGCGGTATCGTCAATGAGCTTTTCGACGACGCAGCAGGGCGAATGCTTGGTCAAGGTGACGAAGGCGCTGCCCTCGGCCTCGATCATTGATCGTAATATGAAGAATATCTGGCGCACGCCTGCACTGAGTAGGAAGAGTTTGTCTTGCATAAGATCGAGCGGGTTGTGCTCGAGATCGTCGAGATCCTGCCCGTCCAGGAACGACAGATCACACCAGGTCAGATAGTGGATGAGGATGGCCGTGGCCAGAACGGCGTCGCAGTTCCGGCTCGTAATTTCTCCGCCCAGCACGCTCCGGAAGTTAGCGCAACTGCGTGAAAGAAGGAGCATGGCTGCTTGAGAATAGCGAGCGTCGTGTGGGCAGAGGTAGTTGAGATGGCGTGCCGATGTGGCGAGCATGGCGGTCATGAGATGTTCCTCCTGCTCGGGTCAGCATGTTGCATTGGCGGCCAACTGGGTATCCAATGAACATCTTCATTCTGGAAGAAGTTGCAAGAAATCAGGCTAGAAGAAAGTCAAGCACATAAAAACTCAACCTCAATAATGCAGCAGCAGGATATTCTTGGCAACCAAGCGCAATAGCCTTGTGACCAATCCATTTGAATTCTCGGGCTCCGTCCCCCTCCTCTTAACCAAATTCTTGAGCCACCTACTAGATTATTGAGGTTGAGTGGCGACGTATACTGCTGGTGCATCGTGTTGTTGCTCAAAGAAACGGGGAAGGGGAGGTGCTTACACGGAACGAAAGAGGAATCAAGTTTCTCCACACTCCTTCAAACGATAATGTGTCGATGGTGACATTTTCAAAGTGGTGGAACAACTCGAGATGGAGCAAGTTGGCTCTGGCGTCTGCATTGGGCATAGGGTCAAGATTTCGTATTATTGGCACATAATCGTCCCCAAGGGGGGAGGCCTCTCTTGTTGATCTCGAACATGTGTCTTTCCGCTTGATGCAGTTGTAGCAGGGATACCGCTCATCGCACTATGATAATGCTTAGAGAGATGCAGACTCATTTCTTGAAGAGTATGGACGGCAAGGAGAACGTCAAGCGCAGCAAGGAGAACAAGACTAGAATAGGGACAGCAAGGACGGAAAGAATGGGAAAGCACGACAATGGACGGATGGGGCTGTGCCCGGGATGGATTTAGAACCCATTCATGGGAGCAACCCGAGGAAGTATGTAAAGGAAGAGCGAACGCAGTACTCAGGGGACATGTGCGGGAAATGGAGCAAGCCACCCACCTTGACCTTGCGTCTTTTACAAGCATAGCATCCATTCCGGCTCTTTCGATGGGCTTTCTTCTTTCGTAAGTCGGCCTCGTTCGGGCCTATCACCTTCAAGACCCTCGAGCTATCCCCACCCTGGAGGAGAAATGTGTGGGTGAAGGCTTCGGGGTGGGAGGGCATGGTGGACGCGTTGACGAGATGAGATCTGAGATTGTCAGATCGAGTGTACCGGCCTAGGTAGTTAGCCGAGAGGGCTATTCGTCACGCGTGGAGCTTGAAAGGGTGAATGGGCTCCTTTCGTACGTCCACGGAGATGGCATATGTTGGGAGGTGGGAGAGTCTGCGGAGACACGAGGTTGGACGGGAGAACCTGAGGCACGTAAACCACAGTGTGGTGTGCGGGATCTTCGAATTGTCCCAGCTTACCCTCCGCGCACTATGTAATTTCTTAGCATGCTACCGAGGCCCAAGTATTGATCCTTCGTATGATTTACGTAGGTCGGCCTCAGAGATGAAAGTGCATTTATTCGTTCTGTTTGACGTCCGGGCCAATCCACGCACTTGCGGCAACCTATCCAGATTGGGAATCCGGGACTCGTTTTCTGCAAGAGGTTTAGCGCCTCTCCTCCCATCTTAGGTACTTCGCTTCGTACCACCTACCCTACCTATCTAATTAGGTACCTAGTTCAATCAAATATACCCCCCCCAGCATCGTGCATCCATCCTGTGCGCAACTTCACAACACACCTAAACCAGCATACAGATGAACGACTTCTGTCTCTCCAAAACAGTGCAAACTTAGCTCGTCCATCCAAGGCCAGTCTTGATTGATGAGATCCCACACCTAGGAATGGCCCTTTCCGCCCGTCATCATAGCAGTCTTTCTAATGTGCTTGGAAAGTTGAGCTTGTCTGTCGGGTCAGCGGTTTGTCAAGTATAACTCGACAGACTTGAGGCTGTCTCTCCTTTTGTTTCCCATCTGCTCTGCCTCTCCTCCGAATCAATCGTTACTCTACAGGGCTTCCTATGAATTGTTTCTTAAATTGGAAAAAAGCCCCCTTTGAAGAAGGAATTCTCTTTGTACGAGATCGCTTGAGGTGGGACTTGGATCTTCTTTACACGTATAGTCTGCCGTGCGTCCCTACCCACGATGAAGTTGCATGTGCCCGGAACTTCCTGTATCCAAGTTCAATCTCTAAACTTTCTGTCATTGGCTTCACTTTCAGCGGAAGACACATCGTCCACGAGACGTCTATGTCATGGCACCTGTGGGATGCCCGGAATTCGTGAATGCTGGAGCCAGGACGGAGGATGGAGTCTCCCGGGAAGTCCCCATGCCCATTGCGAGAATCACCCCGTCTTCTCATTCAATGACTACTCTCGAAAACACGTGGCTGTCTGATATGGACCAAACTGGTTCAATGGGAGGACCAGTCAATGCCATTCTGTTGCCCAAGTCCTACGGCGGACTCCCAGATGAAACCGCAATCTTTTCCTTGACCACGCTTCTTAGTCTTTCCTATGTTTTCTGACTTCTTTGCTCGCTTGTGAGGGGCGTGTTCTTAATTTACAGCTGAGTACATGGTACGATGTGAATGAAGCACAGTCTAAATGAGTTTTCCACGAAGTGACGGAGAAAGCTTGTGTTTGGCAGACTCGAAACATTACTTCTATAACCAACCAGTACCCAACTCCCTTCTCAACTTCCAATTTTCAGGCCGCCCAACAAATCAAATTCAAACCAGCTTGTTTCTCAAGCGCGATAGGCGCAACTGCACGCCATGGAGTCCACAAAACCGCGACGAACATTCAAGAGCCTCATACTTTCCCTCTTCCGTCGGAAATCAAAGCCAGGCAAGCACGATGCCCAAGACGCCGTTCTCGCGGAGAAGGAAGAAGGAGAAGAAACCCTGGACGATGGCTCAGGATTACCAACTCCAGAGGTGCTGCCTATAACCGCAGGATCCAACGAATTATCGCGCGCAGCTCACGATGCGTTGATCACGAAGGTTTCCGACCGCTACGGACTCATAAAGCACCTTATCGACAACGGAGAGATTCAGAAGCTGTCAGGCAGACAAAAGAGGAGGCTTACATCCGTCTATCAACTCCCAGACGAAACTAAGAACCTGGTCATCTCAAACACACGCCCGCTCGTCTTTCGCGGCGACGTCACAATAGCCCCAAAACCCGAAGCCCATGCCTATGCAACGCGCGTGTGCAAGGAGCCTGCAACGCCTCGTACGCTAGTCCTGTTCGTAGACGGCTCCTGCCATACGCGGAAAACGCCTGCTGGGGCTTCTGTGGTGTGGAAGTCGTTCCCATCGAGTGCGTGGGTCTGTCGCCCATTCCAGGTTACGGGTGTGTCTCTAGATACATGCGAGGTGGAAACCATCGCTATTGCACTGGGCCTGGAGACTGCAATACTCGGAGCAGAGCTTTTTGCCCAGGAACTGGTGGCTGGAGGCCAAGTCTTGAAGGATGTGATAGTATTTTCAGACTGTCAACCAGCAATACAGGCCGTCTTCGACTCGTGGATGTTTCCCGACAAGCCCCTTTTTAATCGCATCAACACCGCAGGAGACAAGCTCGCCTCTCTGGGTATCAAGCTACGCATACATTGGTGCCCAGCGCATAGCAACCCGGGCATTATGGGAAATGAGATTGCGGACCGGATAGCCAAAAAAGCGATGTGGTATGCCCAAGAGAGCCATCTGCCGGCGTGTAGACCGTGTCACATCGAAGCCTGGGAGATTCCCATGGCGTACCTCGACTTTTCGCAGCTGTTCGAGGCTCGACAAAGGCGTCGCAAGCATGCAAGGGCGCGTGCGAAGACGTGTACGGGGAAGCAAGACAGATCCATTACTGGGATAGCACCGGAACAGCCGAAGACGATGACGAAGAGACAGGAGAAGCGTAAGAGGAAGCAGGAGACTAAGGGGCGGGAGAGCCTTCCGTTGACAGCTCCTGAACAAGGAGCAAAGAAGTCAGCCAGAGAAGAGAAGCGCGAGAGGAAGCGGCAAAGAAAACTCGGGTCGACAGATCCCGAGCTGGAGAAGCTCAAGATGACGAGGCAGAATGCGATGCATGCGTCGGCGGTAAAGCGAACGGCGGACTGGAACACAGATAAGATGTGGCCTGCGTGGCTCGAACAATGCGGGATGGATATCAATATGGAATGACACGATAAGGGGATTAGCCCAGCCAGTACTCGCTGGCGGCAAAGGCTCAGATTCATGATACTTGACCTTGCGTTTGCTTGTTTGTTCAGGCCTGAGGACCATGCCGGACGATGACGAGAAGCACAAGAGCACTCTCCTCTTCAACACCGGTCCTGATGTGTTGATGTCTAAAGCTGGATATGGAATAGCGACCAGTTTTGGATTTCTATCATCATAACGCGTAGCTACACACACAGATTATCAATGTCTATAGCCAACCAACAAGCTTGCTATGCAGAACACCTCCCCCTTTTGAAAACCCCGATCAATGCGAAGCTTGGCGTGCCTTGATCCTGTATACATTTTTGTCACCCAAACACCTTGCCTGTCCTCTCATGAACCGTGGTCTGTGTAACTTGAACCGAACCACTTCGTCAGACGCACTTATACCGTTGTCCCGTGTTCACGAAGTCGTACCAAGTTCGTCTAGATAATCGCAAACAAAATTAACGCCGGCGTGACTTGGCCGCCGGTGGGGGAGCTGGCGTAGGATCAACCGCCTCTCTCTTCTTATTCGTCTGCTTCCTTGCCCTCGGTGGCGGTGGTGGCTCCGAGTGAAGATGGCCGAGCTCGTCCAAGGCCATCGAGTTCTCCCACGCCAAGCAGCGGTAATTTCGTGGCTCGGGTGTCTGCTGATTTCGCTTTCTCATGCTCGTCCGCTTTGCATCATCTTTCTTCTCCTCCTTTTCCTCGGCAGGACGCAAGTACTCCTTTCGGTTTTCCATGTTCTTCACGATCTTTTCTTTGAAGCCAAGGATCTCCTTCCTCAGTTTAAGCTCGTTGAAGCCTCGAGGATCCAACCAGCGGATAAGGTCGTCTACCTGCTCCGGCTCGCTATAATAGCCCCACTGTCGCGCATTGTAGACGCTTGTGGAACCTTCCTCTAGCTTCTTTCGTTCGGGGACTGTCATGTTGAATTTGGATTTGTACTCGTTCTGGTACTCCGGGATGAGATCAATGTAGCCCTCGCGTTCCAACTCGTCGGGTCCTTGGACCCAGATGCAGCCGTTGGCATAGTTGGCTGCAGAGGTAGAGCTATCGGGTAGCCCGCCGTAGGGCATTCCGTTTCGCTCAAACCAGTAGTATCGGTTCCAAAAGCGATCTTTGCCTAGAACCCGGGTACGCGGGCAGTCTGCTTCTCGAAGGTCGTTGTCAATGACGGCGATCTCGTCCTCGCATTTCTTGATGAAATCCTCTTTCTTCTGGATGTCCTTCAGAACTTTGATGAATTGTTTCGATTGCTTTGGCATCTTGGCAGCCAATTCCGCTTTCTCTTTGCGCTCTAGCTCCTCCTTGCGTTTCCGCTGTCGTTCCGCAGCACGATCATTGGCTCTTCGGATGCTGCGACGAGAATGAGCGTCTTCATCAGAATCGGGGTTTTCTTCCTCGAGCTCTGCCGGAGACTCATCGGGGTCGGCCATCTTGGCATCATCCTCGGCCTTGCTTGCCTCGAGAGGCGGAGAAGGTGGCATGTTGTCGGGGAGGAGAATTTTGCGCTGGTCGTTCAGGGCACGCAGTTCCTCAAGCCTAAGAAAAGTATCAGTTTGTGTCCAAAATCGGCATCCATGATAGTACTTACGCCAGTTTTCTCTGCCTCTGCCAATCAATCTTGTCCTTTCGATACATGGTCATCTGCTCGCTGCAGTCCTCCATATAAGCTCTTACTGCTTTTGTTTCCATCGTAAGCATGCATATAATCTGCAAGGCCTGTACTCGATGTTCAACGTCAAGGCTAGCGTAGTGCTGTTGAACCGTTTCCTGCGTTGGTTCGACATCTCGAGGGACAAGTTGAGCCAATAGATCCTCGCAAGACTGCTGATGGCGCTCGTTCTTGGAAAGCTGGTGCAGCAAGCCAACCATGATTCTTTGCCACCCACCGTCTTTGAAGTCGCGCTGTCTCAGATGCTCTATCCAGTCATAGTCACTAAGGAGATCCTCCGCAAGGTGTTTGATTTCGGCTTCTGCGTTTTCCCTTTCGGCCGCCATGGCTTCTGCAGCCAATCGCTCTGCCTCAAGTTTCGCAAGACTGCTCCTGGTTGCTCGTGCTGGAGGCTTATCCTCCGGTTCTGGAGTCGGTGTCTTGTCCTCGTCTTCTTCATCTTCGTCTTCCTCGTCTTCCTCATCCTCTTCCAGCTCCGGAAGCTGAACGTTCACTTTGCCGCCATCTGCCTCCGAGCTGACCAGAATCTTGAGCACGGCGCAGTGGACCTCGTCAAAGAGCTGCACTGGCAAATCCCCCGAGGCGGCATACATCGCTTCCACGAAGTCGTCGAAGGTGAAGGAATCCAGCTTGAAGATCTCGCAATAGACGTTGAGCGTGTCCCAAGTCTCCAGTAGCGGCCCAACCGACTTCATCAACACTTTGTCCGTGACGTCACTTGAGCCATTGGCGATAGTATCCGAGGTCGTGGGAGGGTCCTTGCACAGAAAACCCAAGGGTGGTCTCACGACCCCGTCTCGTAACTCTAGTTGAAGATCCTCGATCGGATACTTTGGCGGCGGCGGAGGAGGCGGCGGTTCCGGTACAGCAATTGCCTGGGGCGAGTGAGCCTGGTGGCGGTATGATAATGGATGCTGAAACGGGTTCCCCGAAGTAGGCGCGTGAAATATGCCGGGCTCCGGGCCTGAAAGGATTGCTCGCGCTCCCTTCGGACCATGGGGGAAATGGGGTAGCTGTTGATTTTGCTGCTTGCCCTTCCCACTCTTCGGGGCCGGCTTGAGTTCCGGCAATCGAGCCGGTCCACCTTGGAATGACCCATTCGCGCCGTTGACGTCGTTAGGTTGAAGTGCTTTCTTCTGAGCTTGGAGATGCTTTCTTTCGAGAAGCTTGGTATCGTAACGGAGATGAGGCGGTATTCTTGTATCGATATGATACTGCGCGGCATAGTCATGCTTAACAAGCCATGGCGCGCCGTTCCAAGCTTCTCGTATGACCGTTTTCTTGATGAAGGACCTCAGGATTGACTTTGTAAAGTGTTTCCGATCACGATGAATATGCGCATCGTCAACCATGGCCTCTGCATCCGGCCGGCCGTCGAGACTGACAAAATATCGCGTCGAGGGTGGTGTCAAGGTTCCATCCGCGAGCGTCTTGCTGCCAAACTGCGTTTTTTCCCGAACTATCCCTGTTGTCTTTCCCTGAGATATTAACTGAATCGTCACAGGTTCCCCGGGGTAGTAGTCATGTCGAAACTCCTCATACACCATGTCCACCAAGGTATCAATCCTCGAAACGGTCTGGAACTGAATGCGGCGCAAGACGGGACCCTTCAGCGCTTCGGGGAAGGACTCTTCGATTTCTCTGGCGCCAGCGAGCTAGTGCGCGTCAGTGAC
Source organism: Reticulascus tulasneorum (assembly GCA_001557505.1). Classification (NCBI taxonomy): domain Eukaryota; kingdom Fungi; phylum Ascomycota; class Sordariomycetes; order Glomerellales; family Reticulascaceae; genus Reticulascus; species Reticulascus tulasneorum. Next base: position 1,279,641 of record LSAX01000010.1, on the reverse strand, counting down.
AATCACATAAAAAGGAAATGGTGTAAACCGACCTCGCTCTTGAGAGCTTCGAAAAACGTCAGGCCGGAGTGGCCGCTGATCTGGCAGATGAAGCGACGCTGGGACTGGGTGAGCATTCTTACACGATGATGTGCCCCACTAATGTAGAACTGACCTGTTTGTAGAAATCCATTCTATATCTAAATCAGCAATTGGTTCTGCAGGTTACTTTTGAAGTGTGGCTTACCGGGCTATATACTCCTCGTATCTGTCGAATATCTCGCCGGTTTGGTATATATACCAGACCTGGGAGTTATATCAGCATGGACAGTTAAATTTCGTGTAACCGGACACCCGAACCTCTGCATTTTTGTCGATCTGCCCTTCTTGCAGGTACTGCACCGGTTTTCGTTTAAACAAGACCTAGAACACGCGTGAGTTCCTCGAGCCACGCGGAGCAGCAGCGGTCGGGTCGTGCGGCATACCATTGTGGCGACAAGCTACAATTGCATCGTCTACTCGGCGGACCCTAATTGCGCTGCGAGGCTGAAATCCAGCCTTCCCTTCCCTAGCAGACGTGATAACAGCCGGGAAGACGAGCAAAAGGCATGCGAGGCGCTGGCCGGGGCGTGTTGTGGCGGGCCTTGGACGTTGTTGTGGTCGGAGTGAAAAGTTGTGGGAGGGCGGTAGGAGTGTGTCGAGCAGGGGGAGCAGGCGGGTTACGGCTTATACACGAGGCTATCAGGACGCGGTCTGCGGCCTGCAGAAAGACGTGTCGGAGCTGTTGTTAGAGGTTTGGAGGGAAGTCTGCGTTGTCGTGGTTGAGGCTGGCGCGGGATTGAATGGACGCGATGTCGTAGAGGCGGGCGTGAAACATTGGGGGGGGAAAACAATGCAAGGAGGAAGAAGAAGAGAGGGCGAGGGTGGTGAGCGTACTAAGGGGACGAAGAGAAAAACTGGGGGAGGTGTGTGGTGGTCCCTCACCACGTAAATAGCTACCTTTAAAGGTAGAGTACCTACACTACCGCTACGTAGTGACCTGATGCCGCAGCTGGCTGTACCTGCGAACACGTACAATGCGCGCCCGCGTCGGTGGTAGAGCCCAAGTACCCCGTCCTGCAGGCAATTCGCTTAATTCCCAAAAAAGAGAGTCAGGTTCCTGGTCCGTTCCGGCACAGACAGGCCTCCCCGTCCAACCCGCAACGCTCAACCTTTAAACCACTCCTCCACCCGAAGGACCCTCTCTATCCAGCACGGAACTCCACAGCTGTGCCTTTGGCCCACGTTCTTATACTCGTTCTGCTCGTCGGAGTCGGGGAAATCAGACGAGCATCCAACCAGCCAAAATAACCCTCATTTGAGCAACTTATCGCGCTTTTTGTCGAGCTGCCAATTTATATCCCAAGGGTAGCCCGCGATCTGCATATCGCCTCCTCGGGTCCCCCATGTTCAAGTACAATTTCCTCAACCACGGATGGTTCCAAGCATACTTGGAAATAACCGTAGGTTCTCTAGACACGTCTCAGCAGCTGGGCATACTTTTTATCTCTTTCCGACAACGTCATCTCGTGTAAAAGCGCGATATCAACAGCAAGGCCAATCTAAGAGGCAACCCCCAGATCCGACCACGCGTGTAAGTGACCTCAAAACTAATGCACTCACTTGCCAAAGTCGACCTCATCCCGTACGATGGATTTTTGAGACTGTGCACACCCTTCGTCTTTTATTGTTTGCGACTTTTTCTCGAAATTGACAACAGACGGCTTGGTCAATCAGGCACAGCACCTGGGCAAGGGCCCCCCGTCCCCTCCTGGAGGTCGTTAGCCCCAAAAATTTGTTCCTGTCAGCCTTGCGTCTCACGTGGAATCCCCCACGTCGTGTGGCGCCCCGCTGACTCAGCTGGGAACCTCATTCCACTGGCTGGGCCTTGACCAGTTCTGGAAGAAACCCATTCACGGGCAACAGAAACTAGAACTTGCACGATTCAGTGCATTGGTTCTTATCTGATATGGGGTATCATGGCTCTATTTACATTCCGCGTCCCATCACTCCCTCAAGATGCAAAGTAAACAACCAGGAAGCCAAGCCAGCTTCCTACGACCCCCACAGCGCAGTATGAGCTGGTGAACATCAGCGGCAAAAACTCATAGCTCTTGCCAAACACCAAGTGATGAAGCAGCGAGCAGTACAGAATCAGCGGGATGCTGACAGCGATGTATACCGTGCTAAACCTGTCCAAGAGGAAGAATCTGGCCTTGTTTGACGCTGGTGCTAGGCGGTCAAACACCACGAGGAACAGAATCAGCCAAAATATGGTGTAGCCCGTCTTGATGGGGAACTCTGCCGGGGTAAACAGAAGAGGGAAGAGCGAGACATGGCCGGAAACGGCCAGAGGTGTAAAGGCACTGAGATAGCGCCGGTCCTTGAGAGCGATCAGACTGAATGGTATGATGACCAACAGAATGGCCTTCTCATGGACATGCCATCCAAACAAGAATGAGGCATAGCCGCAGAGGGTTACGGCGCCTATGAAGTTGTCCCAGGTTGGCTTGATAAACAGCTTGATCAGAGGCAAGACCTGGAAGAAAACGGTCAGGCCAAAGCAAGTCTTCGGGCTGATTTCGGGAAGAACCGCGAAAGACGTGTCCCCAACCAGCCCACGAGTGACGCTATTGATAGCTTCAAGCTTGACTGAAAGGTTCAGACGAGGGGCAACTATGGTCCTGTTAGCGTTGCATGAAGTCCTGCTGTAGCAAGAGTACATACCGGAAATCAGGACTCGATCCGCGATTGAATACAATGCCCACACATTCGGAGCCCAGTATGCGTGGCATAATCCGCGAGAGAAGGGGAAAAGCCGGCTCATGATCTGGGGAATCTGCTCCATCAGAGCAAACGGTCCGAAAGCAGCCGCAAAGATGGCACCAATCCCCCCACCAAGCTTGATACAATTCAACCATTCGATGCCCAGCGTCGCGTGCGACGATAAGCAATACTTTCGCAATAGGAACACAAAGTACGCCGGCGCCAGATAGAGGTATATATGCTTCATGCACAACAATGCCGCAAACAGGAGACCGCTGCCGAGCAATGTCGATTTTGACCTGGCTAGCACCAAAGACATAATCAGGATGCCGTACATGCTACCATTGTATTGGAAATGGATGTGGTCGATGATCAGCAAGCCGGGAGAGAGGAGTATCGACAGAGCAGCAGCTTGTGCGGTGCGTTTCGTGGCGCCCTTTGAGGAATCCACGAACCTAATCAACATTAGCTTACTGCTGCACGTCACAAGCACCAGGGAAGCCCACATTTGCAGCCCATATATGAGCACGAGTTCTGTTAATATGACAGTCCATCGCTGGAAGTAAACCGTCTGCCAGCTATCGTATTCGAGGTTGTAGACCTTCAGCATAGCCGGGTCGACCAGCTTCGCTACCTGTGACAAGACCCATTCGAAGTAGGCGAAGAAGGGCGGGTAGTCGAGGGTCCATTCCGACGTCTTCTCGTAATACCATTCCCACAGGGGCAGGCTGTTGGTTATGGCCAGCCAATTGCGATGTACCTCGAAATCGGTGGATTTGCTTGAAGCCGTCAGTACGCCCCTCGGGGAACGAGCTCGAACGGCAGGACCTACTATGCAGGGAAGAGCAGGACCTTGAAGGCAGTTGCGACAACCGCGCATTGCGCAATTGTGGGGTATGATTCGGCCATCTTGGCGTCTCCAATTCAGCATCAAGGGACCGTCTGCATTGTTGGGGGGGTGCTGACTCTGGAAAGCCCTGACAAAGGTCGCGAGCGGAACGTGAAGTGGAAAGAAATCACAGGACACATTCACAAGCAACAGCCAGAAAGTGCTTGAGGTTGCATGGCCCGTGCACGTCGCAGTGAAACCTGACGCTTGTCGCTGTGGCGCGCATCATTCCCCAGAATTCAATGTCAATGTCAGCCACATGGGGGGCCACAGCTTCTGTAACGAGAGACACAGGGGAGGGTCAAAGTGAAAGTCTAGGCTCAAGGACCTCTGTAATTCCATCCAGGTGGCTCAGAAGGCTGAAAGTGGGCCAGACACAGCTAGGGGGGGGACCCCCATTTCCGAGTCCCCAGGGTTCAGAACTTAGCTCTATCGTTCGTCTACCCAATGTCCATGGTGAGGAACAGATGCGTAATTCAGTTAGCTGGGCAATTCGTAAAATGGCTTATCCAGCATGCTTTCAAACCACTAACCAAGGCAATACCGGAAAAGTGTACTTTTGCGGAAACGGACGCAGCTAAGCCCATCCGCATCCGGGGCTGGGCTCCTCGAACCATTGTGCCAACTGTCCTCAAGCCCAAAGCCGCATGCACCACGCGCGCCCGCACTGCATCAGGAGCCGTGCGCTTGGCAGGTTTCCAACATCCAGATCTCACTGCGTTTTGGAAAAAAACAGCTGCCCGTCTTAAAACCAACTCGCACACTTTCCCCCTCAAACCTGCGTACAAAAGCGAACCCGAATTGGCCAGCGGCCTCTCCAGCTTTAACGTAGCTCTAGTATCTCTGCCGTGCCACGCATTGCGACTCAAGATGCGAGTTGTGCAAGCTCCGTGGAGCTCGACGCTCACGCTGCTGCTGGGTGCGAGCTTGGCTCGAGCTCAGTATCTCATCAATGAGCTTAGTTTTGGGTATAGCGGGAGGTAAGAAGTCCAATTGCACCTGGCGGTGCTTCTATGCGCTCCCCAATCTGCGCCGTATGGGTAGTACAGCTGGCTAAATCTACTGGTTTACAACAGCATTGCGCCAAATGGCGGCGTGGTCATCCCGGGCTTCTCCCTCCAAGGCGCCCCCAACATCCCCGAAATCCTGTCCAACAAGATCGTCCTCACGCCTGTGGCACCAGGCAACCAGCGCGGCGCCGTCTGGTCCGACAAGAAGCTCATGCACACGACGTGGATAACGGATCTCGACTTCCGCGTCAACGGCCCCGAGCGAGGCGGGGGCAACATCAACATCTGGCTGACCAATGGCGGGTCGTCAGACATAGGCACCAACAGCGTCTACACCGTCGGGCGGTTTGACGGATTGGTGCTGGTCGTGGACATGCACGGCGGGTCGGGCGGCATGGTGCGAGGGTTCCTGAACGACCGGACCACGGACTACAAGGCGCAGAGCGATATCAGCGGCCTGGCGTTCGGGCACTGCCTGTACCGCTACCGGAACCTGGGCCGGCCGTCGCAGATCAAGATGAGGCAGACGGAGAAGAGCTTCAAGGTCGAGGTTGACGGGACCTTGTGCTTCGAGTCGGACAAGATCACCGTGCCGCCGGGATACCAGTACGGAATCACGGCTGCGAGTGCAGACAACCCTGATTCGTTCGAGGTGTTCAAGCTGGTAGTCATGTCGGAGAGTCTGGTCCCCGATAACACCTACACCCAAGTCACTCCGGACGATAACCAGGCCGCGATGAAGGACGAGCGGAAGCCCACGGAGGGCCAGTCCCCGCCTAATACGTACGGCAAGGCCGGCTTCGCAACCAGCGACAAGATCCCCGACGACCCCTTCGACAGCTCCATCCCCGACCAGACGCCCGACACCTTCACGTCGTCCAAGTCGCAGTTCGCGGACCTGCACAATCGCCTGCAATCCGTCAACCACCACGTCTCCACCATCTTCCGCGCCGTCTCCAAGCACTCCCAGATGAACGAGCAGCGCCACATGGAGATCAGCCAGATGCTGAACGACGTCAAGCAGGAGCTGCGCCGCCTCGACGCCATAACCGACCTCTCCAGCAAGATCCAGAACCTCGAGAAGGAGATGCGCCTGCTCCGCAGCGACGTCAACCTGCAGGTCAAGAACTCGGAGCACTCCCTCAAGGGCTTCCTGAGCGAGCACCACGCCACCCTGTCGAGCAGCATCGTCAACGCGGCGCCGGGCCACGGCAAGCTGATCGCCGTCATCGTGGGCAGCCAGGTCGTCGTCGCGGCGGCCTATTACCTGTACAAACGGAGGCGAAACTCGATGCCCAAGAAGTATCTTTGAAGCGGTGAGGGGGGTAAGCAGTGCCGGACACTGGCCCGGGGTTGGGGTTGGGATTGTTTGGTAGGGATTGGCTTTGTATAAAACATACATGTATGTGCATTTTTGACGTTTTGGGAGGACCTAGCAAGTTGCCTGCATTAGGGACGGCGGCGTCCTCTGAGCATTTTGGAGTTGCTGTTGTCTCAGAGTCCGTTGATGGTTGTTCACTGAACGCCGCCCGGGAAAGGGGGGGGGGGGGGGGGGGTGTGCAAGTTTCGCCCGACTAGAATAGTGTGAAGGTTTTTGGGTGAGAGAGCCGCATCATGGATAGAGAGTATTGGATATAAAAGACATATGACCTCCACGGCAGCAGCGTCAATCCTGAATCCTCGTGAAGCCTTATATACGTCGCCCTAGGCGTGACATACAATCATCTGATATTCCATCTTCGCGTTACACAATAACCTACAGAATCCCATTAATGACATCGAGCAACTCCTGTCCCTTGGGAGCCGTTGTCAGATTTTCAAAGCCATCCTCCGTCACCAGGATATCATCTTCAATGCGAACCCCGCCGACATCATAGTACTGCTCCAGCACATCCTTGTCGATGTACTTGGCGTGCTTCTCATCATTGAGGAAGTAGCCTTCAATGTACTCCCGGCAAAAGTAACTGCATCTCATCAGCACACTCTCGAACCACATTCCCGCTGGCCGTACCAGAAGGAATAGCGGGGGACGGGGTCAAACTCACATGCCAGGCTCAACAGTCACAATCATGTTCTTCTTCAAGTATTGCCTGCCTTTGTATGGCGGCGGCGCGGCAGCTTGCGCACTCTTCGCCATCGCGGTCAGCATCGTGGGGCTCACCAGCTCGCGTTTCCCGCCCTCCATCCCGAGGCCCTCGTTGAGGAGCAGTCGCTCGTTGCCCGTAACGTCATGGGTTTCGAGCCCCACGTGATGTCCCAAGCCATGTGGGAAGAAGGCGCCGATCGTGCCCGCAGTCCAAAGCTCCGCCGGTATGCCTTTTAGAATCCCCAAGCGAACCAGCCCGTCCTGCGCAACCATTGCCGCATGGAGGTGGAGAACGTAGTATAATATGCCGGGGCGGATGAAATCGATGCACTCCTTCTGCATCCGGGCCACGATATCGTAGATAGCCTTTGCTTCGGTGGAGAACTTGCCCGAGATGGGCAGCGTACGGGTAATGTCGCTTGCGTAGCAGTTCCATTCGGCCCCTGCATCCAGAACCAAGAGTTGTTTCCCCTTCAGGGGTTGGTCGTTGTCCTCATAATGCAGTGTCGATGCATGCACACCGGACCCAGCGATAACTGGATACGCCTGGATCTTCGCCCCATTATTCGTGCAGCTAGCGCGGAACATGGCTTCTATCTCTCGCTCGTTCCCAAGCGAGAGCAGCCGCTCGGCGATCCGACGATGCGCCGCGGAAGACACGTCGTTGGCTTTGCGGATCATGGCGACCTCGTAGTCCGTTTTGACCACGCGAGCTTGGTCCATGGCGGGCTGCAGCGACTTACTGTCAACCCAAGCACTGGCTCGCCCATCCTGGCCTAGGAAAGGCAACTGAATGTCGTGCAAGATGTACACGTGGGTGTCGGGGGTTATGTGGCGACTGAAGAACTTCTCGAGTTGTGAAGTGTACCTCACATCGTCGACATCGAAACGTTTCAGGCACTCGACGATGCCAGGGGTGGACCCGAACCACAGCACTTGCCGTGGTTCGACATACGGGATCCAGAGAATGAGCCTGTCCTTCTCGATTTCATACGTCACCGAGCAATCAGCGAAGTTGGCACCAGAGAGATAGTAGAAGCTGCGAGCAGTTAGTTCCGGCTGCACCAAAGGGACAAGATCGAACGCACTATCTTCGTTGTCGAAACTCGGGGCCCATATCCGAGTCCTCATATGTCCGTGACGGCTCCCCCGGTAGGTATACGAGGCCATCCCGAACGTTTAGCTCGGAGGCTACCTTTCTGGCATGCAGCTTGGCTACAAAGGCGTTAGCTCTCAGGAAACAAGAATAGATACGGGCAGCCAGGGTATCATGGAGATCCTCATGGAGCACCGAGTAGGGAAATCAAGAAAGCCGAGTGCGAAACTCGCTCGTAACGCAAACTCTAGGGGCGTATTACCAGGATACTTGGCGGGCTCCGACGTTGGTGACCCCTTCACTTCAATCGCCCTACACAGGCCGTCAGCAATCAGTGGTCCGGGAAAGTCCGCTCTGATGTGAGCCCGACAGACTTGCACTCACAAGGCGTCAAACTCGTCGACGGCTATGACATCGTGCTCAACGGCAGTCTCCATGGTCGTCGGGTCAATATGCGTTGGCCGAGAATCCGAATGAAGGCCAGTGAGCGAGTAGTGCCGGTCCGTCAACGCTGCAAGGGGCACGTAACTACTTGGTGGCTTCCGCAATAATAAAGCGGCGGCAGCACCTGTTAACTGGTACGAGGTGGTCGATAGGTCCGAACGTCCTCAAATGACCAGACGCTATCTCGTTGTGGGGTGAAATAATATGGAGCGGCGTTAATTGGGGGACACGCGCCACATGATTACCCATTTGCCATTGCGGTGCCGTTTCGGCGAACCCTCTTTTGGCCTAATTAAACGGAGATACCATGCCTGGCACGCATCTACAGTATTTCCTATGCCTCCATACACGGCGCATGTACATTCATCTACATAACAAATTCGATGGAGCAGCATCCGGCTCCCCGTAATACGTCGTACACACCATAGACCGAAATCAAGGAAATGGACCAAAGATAATGCCAGAGAACTGTTGTTCATTAATTTACAGGCCCCCCCTCGCCAGTATCTCATGTAATACGTGGCAATACCAGCTAAGTTTTGAAAGACACATGATTCATAAGATGTGAAGCCAAATAACCATCCAAATGACCATGGCTACGTGAGCACGATTCTCCAGAGCGCCAACAGTAAACCACCCAGTTCCAAGATGCCATCCAATCGGTCCGTGTCCATGCAAGACCTAATAATTGTCAAGCCCTGCCATAACTCCTGCAAAGTTCTACCCGCCCTGTAAGTGTAGGGCTTTCCCAAAAGAACGTTGGGTATCACTAGAATCGTAATCCTAATCCTTCTCAAAGACCCTGAAACCCGCCTCGTCCGAACATGCCTGCCCAATCCTCTTGATATCCCGTCTCCGCCAGCATGCGCTCCAATTCCCTCTCCGACTGTCGGTGCATGGGTCCTCCTCTGCGTGCATGTATTGGTCTCTGAGGCGCCGCTGGTACTCCCATCATGCCAGGCGATTGGTATAGACTCGAAAGGTCAAATCTTTGTTGTCCATGCTGTTGCATCACATACGGCGCCGCTTGTCCTAATAGCTGAGTGTCGATGTCGTCAAATGCACCGGGCATGAAGAATGAGTCTGCTTGCGAGGCGCCCATCTGTGAAGGATCCTTTTGGAAGCCCAGCTCCATCATTGGCTGATTCGGATAGGCAAATGGGTCTTCAGAAGGAAACATTAGCGCATCAAGCTTGTGTAGTGGATTGGTGCTGCTGTGAATCTGTTGAGGCGAAAAGCCTTGCACTCGAGCATGACTGCTTCCACCTGTGCTGGTGGAGTCGGGGGTTGCCCTAGAAGACACGTCCATAGCGAGAAGATCTTGCAAGCTCGCCGAAAAAGCAGGATCCTGGAATGGGTTGTCATGTATCTGCACTCCATCAAATGAGCTTCTGACCGAGGCTTCGCTCATACGTCCATTCTTCGTAAGACCGTTGTGTGGCCGTGAAATCTCGTCGGAACGGCGCTTTACCAGCCCTGGATGCGCGGCCGATTGCCCATGAAAGGAGAGGGAACCAGACTTGGAGGGGGCCGATCGCTTTTTGGTCGTGATTGGGCGGGCCTTGGTCTGTTGTAGGCGCGCAGGCAACTGCTCGAACAGAAACTTTCTAGTGTTAGCTATAGGAATGACTGATGAACGGATGGAGGCTTACGTTGAGGGAAGTTGTAACTCGTTCGGCAGCTTGGCTCTTGTCCTTTAAGTTTGCAATCATATCCCTGCCAGAAGTCGCATCTCCCAGGACTTCTGTCGAACCAAGCTTCTCTGGATTCTCGGTGGCGTAAAAGACCAAGGAGAGGACTGCGAAGAACTCAGTATAGAGCATGAACCAATACGGCCCGGCCAGCACCCCTTGTTTTCGTATTTCGATGCCGATGTGTACGATATTTCGCGAGACGCTGATCGCTGCTGCTGCGCACGCATAGGAAAGTTCGTCTACATTCTTGCCCAGGCTGAGGCGAGGAGAGACGTAATGGAGGAAAGGTCGGTAGAGTACTAGTTGCACGTGCGCATACGAAAATCTCAAGAGATGCCGAACGCTATAACGGCAGTCAGTATAAAATACATAGGATTGATGATGCAGGGGAAAAGCGGTAATCAGTGAAAGTCACTGGCCAAATTACGTACCGAATCACCTCAATTGGGCCTTCAGAGTTTGGTCGCCATGCTTCCGGTAGAGCTTCATACCACTCTTGCAACTCCGATTCGATTTGCTTGATCCTCGAATGGCTGATCATATACGTCGCACCAGGCTTGTCACCCTTCATAACGCTCTGACCGAGCCCTTTGAGCGGGTAAACATATTTGAGAATCCTGGCCAGTATCTCCATCAGTCTCGTATGCGCGTTGAACGCTTCTATGAATGAAGGCGTTCCTGGTGGGACTGGGAGTATGGCGTCTGCCGTGATGTATTCATCGTCAACCTCGATTGGATACGGTTGGTCGAAATCGTCGTCGTTAAGAAGTAACGGAAATCCCAACATGGCCGACACATATATGTCTAGTTGGCGAATGACGTAGAAAACTCTTTTTCGCACTTCCTCTTCAATTAGGGATATCTGCTCGTGATGCAAATGGCGATGCAGCCCCATACGTAAGGCAGATCGGAGGGCGATTCCAATAAACGCATAGCATCCACTCAGATTCGAAGTCGCCTGCAGGAACAAGATCATGAACAGTAACGCTTGCAGTGAGGTGAGATCTCGGCACTCCGTGATGTCCTGCAAGATTCGTCGAGCGGTGTCATAGTATTTGAGGCTGCAAATTGTTATTAGCTTGGGTCTGGACGTTTACATATGATGAGGGGGGCTGCTTACCCTTCTTCCATGGCCTCCTTGTATATAGGCGGGGAGCTGTCATCGAGGTTGCTATACATACAACCAAGAGCCATGACAGCATACAGAAGCCCCAGAAACTTGTGCTCCTCACTGGAGTATTGCTCATACGGCTTTTCGTAGATTTTGTCGAGCATTTCGTAGAACGATGGTACATGAACTATTCGGATGAGACAAGTCGCACAGTTTAACGACAGGTAACACAAGTTCAGCGCCACCTCTTTAGGGGGCAGGTCGGGAGCACTCGACATGGTAGAGTCGAAAGGTGAACTACCGGCCGATACTGATGCTGGCGAATCCAAGTTCATCAAGCCAGCAGGGCGCTCTCTTCGAGGGAGAAACGGCACCTTGGTTGCAGGTCCCAGCATACCGCGGAAGTTCTCCTTCATGCGCCGCAAGAAAACTGCGCCGGAGGACACCCCGTGAAAGTCCCACCCGCCGTTGTCATCCAAGTCTAACTGCCCTATAGATTCGATCATGGATAGCAACTGTGCGTCTTCTTTTTCAAGCCCAAGTACTGGCATTGGCTCGTTTTTCAGTTGGGCAGCGTGTATGCGCGCCTGCTCTCTATTTCGAAACTCCTGCTGAACGGCAGGGTCGAGATTGTGATCGCTCAAATCGACGTCAGGCACAAACTTGCGCAAAAGCGTTTCTGCGCGTTGCAGTCGGTTCTCCAAGGCCTCGATGTATTGTGGGGCAGGATTCCTTCGCCGGTTGGAAGGCTTGTCATAAGTGCAATCTGGATGGCAGTGAGCTTTACGCATCTCGCAAAAGGGATCACTGCTCTTGTGTCACCTACCATAGCTGTAGACAGAGCAGTGTGTACAAGGCTGCTTGCCGTCGCACTTTATCTTCTTGCGCCGACACTCGTCGCAAGCCCGTGTGACGCGCCGCCGTTTCTGTACGGGGACATTTGACGCATATCCTGCGTGGCCGTTGTCCCTGTCTTCGCCCTCAGACCCGGAGTTCCCACTTCCGCTAGGCGAATGAGGCTCCTTGGCATGCCAGCTATTGGGCGAGTGATGGCCAGAGTCGTCGGACATATCTGGAGAGGCGGCAGGATCTAGCTTGCCGGAAGATGTGAAGCTGGTAATATTCGCTGCTTGTGGCGGGTGAGGTATGTCTTCTTGCTTCACCATGTTCACTCGATGCCGAGGAGCTCCGGTGATGATTCAGTTGAGCTCTACGGATCTCGGTATGAATGTATTTTAGATTTGATAGGCCCGTCGCATGTTAAAAGACAAGGAGGCAAGGCAACCCACACCAATTGCTTATACCGGTCTAGTATTGACCAGCCCTGGTCATTGGATACGGGGAGAAAAAAGATGGAGGGTTGTCAGAGGCTTGGTGGAGGACTGAAGGACGTGAGTGACGAGCTAAAAGAGTGATCGAGAAGCAGGTCCCAGAACTTTGTCGCTTTCAATTCGGGGGGGGGAGACCCCGGGTTTAAGATCAGGCAGGATTTAAAGACCGCGCGAAAGCAAAGCGCGAGATGAATTACGTACGTCTCGTTTTGGGGTGGGCTGAGACGAGGGTACAGAGTTGAGGTGAAGAGGGCCGTTTCCCGCACGGTGCAGCAAAGCTGCTAGTGTGGCCGAGCAGGATACGATATCGAAACCGCTGCGGGATCAGGGGCGAGGCGTGGAGATGCAAGAGGGAGCGAAACAACCGACTGCAAAGGGGAAACCCAAGTAGAAGGTGAGAATTGCCGTGTCTTCGTGCTTAAGTAGTTGGGAGCCTCTAATAGGAGAGAGACCACGAGAGCGAGAGTGAGCGAGGGAGATGGAAAAGGGACGAGTGAATGGGAAACGGGTGATGCACTGGTTGGGTGCCGGGTGCGCAAACGGTCTGTTGTTATTTTGTGGAGGTTGAGGGCAAAGGTACCGTTCTGTACTCTACTTCGTGTTATAAATGCCTTGTCCTCGGACCTGGGGGGTCGTGAGCTCTTATGACCCGTGGGAGGCACCGTGTCGGCGAAGCGGTTATAAAAAAGGCGATTGGATGGCCGGTCTTGTTTCCGTGTTATACGCGCCAAATCTGGTAGGGCCCCTTTGATACGGATGGGGAATGAAACTTATGACGAGGGGGAACATGGGCACATTATGGCTTGCAAAAAGGCGGGATTGACGAAATGCTGGCTTTTGTCTACTCCGGCGACGGCGACTGGCGGAAGAATGCAAAGACACGACTGCTTGTTGATACGGAGATCTTTCGGTAAGGTGTACTTTGCCTTGCCAGCCAAGACCACGGTCTCTGAAGAAGAAGAATAATGCAATATCGATACGATGCAGCGCTTGAAGGCACTTGCTGAGGTAAGGCACCAAGCAGGTGACGAACTTCCAGCTACACCACCACCATTTTTCATGTTGCACTCCAGCAGGTAGAACGACGAGCATGTCTAATACTTTGGGACATCCTGTCAGTCCAGAATCGCACGGGAGAGTTTGTCTTAGACTCCACAAGACGGGTCGATTCCGACATGCGGGAGTATGTCTTGGAGCACTTGCAGTGATGCATCCGTGCTGTGTGGTGGTTGTGAATGTTTCCCGCATCATTTGCCCCAAACTCTGAAATGTCTGGGAATGGATGTTGCAGATGCGCCCTGTGCGTTAGCCCGGGATAGATACAGTAGCTTTGTGTACTACGGTATCCGGCCAAAGTTTTTACACCATGTCAGGTCTTTTTGGCCCCACAATTCCGTAGGCCCCACAGATACTTAGAGCTTGGGCCAAGTTCCAGGGCACATCGGCAGGGCTTCAGAGGAGCTCCGGGGGTTGTTTCTAGGGCTCCTGGTCATGTTCTAGGGGGCCTTGCCAGCCACAGTAACTTATCCTCCTATAAAAATATACCCCTAATACGTAGTAGGTATTCTCAGCCGTCAGCACTTGCGCAACTTAATAATCCTAGTAAGGTTCACTTTCTGGCTGTATCTGGCGCCCCCGCCGTCTTTTGGACCAACTAGTTATCGTTCTCCGGGAGACGATGGGGATGCTAACGAAGGACGAGCGAGGCAGGGACGCGTACGTGTGCCATCATCTATCTCATGCAACCAATCCTTGGCCGCGGCGGTCTTCCGTTCTCTGCTGCTAGAGGAATCCGTGCTTGGGGCTTATCTTGTTGGGCGCGGGTCTAAGGAGGCAGGGGAGACTAGATAGGACAGAGATGGTGACGGCTTTCAATAAGGTAAACTTGGGAATGGGGAGAAGAAGGGCTGGGAGGGGGGGGGAGCTCCCCCTCCCATACATCCTTCCTTCCCCTCCACCACCCCCCCAGGGGTCCTTACCTCTTTAGCGGTCATGGACGTTAACTTTGACTGTCTGCAGGGGGCCCGGGAAGCCCTAGAAGTCTTGGCACTCAAAAAGATGATGTGCGCCAAGACAAAAGTCTTGGCATCTTGGCGCTCCGGCCACTCACATGTGGTCAAATCACCAGATTTCGTCTTGGCCTTTGGCTTAAAAGGCCACAAGTTGCCCTTCCACCGCCGCTTGCCAAGCGTTCCGCGTCTCCTCTCCCCGCTGTCCGCTTGGCGTTCTGACCTCCATTTCCAACGTCGCTCGACTTTTGTCGCTGCCAGTCGCGCGGGAGGGAGCCAAGAGCGTACGCAAGCTTCCCCTCAAATCGCCGAGATTCTGCTCGAGGGAAAAGGGGTGGCAGAAAACAGGGAAGTGGTACATGGACTACAAAAGAGTACTTTTCTCGACAAATACCTTATTTCCGTGCCCATGCAGTGTGAGCCACTAAGGGCCGGCACTGTGCAAAGTTCTTCGACTGCAACGAAGGAGGGACCTCCTCCTCGAAAAGGGCTGACAGTAGCTCCGACGCCGTCGGCCACTCCCAGTGGATTACAGATCGAGCCCACCATTCGGTCAGGGCGTTTTAGGAAGGGGGGGCGGCGAGTGGAGAGGAGAGGGGCAAGATTAGTTAGCAGTTACTACATACCTGGGATAGATATGTAGTGTATGGACTGCCAGAACGTACCGTACGGATTACCTGCATGCCGACGGAGGGGGGAAATATTACATACTGTACAGAACACCTAATGTTCGTATGGGCTGGCCTTTATTAGATTACAGATTACAAAAGTGCTGATGGGCGGGGGTGCTCAGGCGAAGCGCGGCGGGGCGTCGTCGTTCGTATCCATCCCAGGAAGAACCGCTCGCTCTTCCAGTTCTCCCCGGCCTGCCTCCCACGGGTTTAGACAGCAAATCAGATCCAGTAGTTCGTACCGGTGGTTGGAAATGGTGAGCTGAGCTGAATCTGAGACTCGGCAGCAGGGGGTGTTTTGGTTCCTCGACGCATCAGAATAAATCGGCGAATTCTACCGCGCATCTGGAGGCATGTTTTCATATTTGTTATACGTAGCAGATTACCCATTCCTTTGATCATGCGGTGGGTTCATCAAACCATCCGGGGTGCTGCCATTTTTCTGGTTGCCGTTTGTTGACTCACGCTGCTGCTCGCTCATTGCGCGGGGGGGGGGGGGGCTCCAAGTTACATGCGTATCATCTTCAGCAAGGATGCCCTTTTTTTTTTTTTTTTTTTTTGTTGTCTTCCTTCGTGATTCCATTTGATTGTTGACGGACCACCCCATATCTTCTAGCTTCGCTTATGGTAGTGCGAATTCTCTCTAATCTGTTAATCTGTCAATCTGTAACTCTGAGTTCTGCTATCTCGTCCCAACCGCCACCGACGGTGGCACAGTGTGGATTCAAACTCGAACCCTACAAACTACCCCGCAGGACGAGATATTGCGGTGCAGTGCACACACACCCCACTTTCTTGGATACTTTCCATCTGACACTGACTGACTGGCTGACTGGCTGACTGGCTGAACTGACTGCTCTCATTACTACGTAAGGTAGGCGTGACACTTACAATCCAAGTGACTGAGCAGGTATTGGTGCCTTGATTGCACCCAACTAATCAGGCGCTTCCAAACCCGCAGCACCGCGCAGCACGGTCCAAATCCAGCTCAAACGCGCCACCTGACTCTGCTCTGCCCTCCGCACAACACAAACTTGAGAGTGCTCACATCTGCATGATTCCACCTTCCCACTGTCGCAACCAATTGCCGTTTCTTCCCCCTGCCCCCACCTTCGATCCGCATCCTATTCGAGTCAGGCACACGCCCCGAGGTACCTCGACTACTGGTGCTCCTCTTCGCCTTTTCAAATCATCCTTTCGATTCTGCGTACTCTAAACCGTAAAGGGCCGCCCCCTATTAACCGCCCCTCCGGCCCCCCCTTGTCTTTCAGAGCTGGGACAAGCTTCGGTAACCTTCCCTGGAAGCCGCACCGGCCGATAAAACTGATACCGGCCACCCTCATCATGGCAGCCACTAACGGCCTGTTGGCGTTTTTCACCCTGATGGACGACCAGGGAGGGGTTATTGTCAGAGGTATGTCTTGTGGCTCATCATGGTCATCCATCTTTGATGAGATGTATGAAACGAAACTGCGCCAAGACGCGCGTCCGCTAATGCTCCTTCGTCCCGCTCCCAAGATACTCCCAAGCTCGATTTGGACCTTTACATACAAAACTACAGAGGTACGTGTGCTTACTGTCTGACCTCACCTCCCGCTCCCATGTCTGGCAATGCCCTACCAGGATGGGTACTCCCAGAGACAAGCTTTCACCGGATATGGACGTTCATCTCACCTCCTTGCAGGTCGTACTCGCTTCGATCGGCTCTTCCACATCGGCCGAACATGCGTGCCGCTCTGTGTGGATGCGTTGAAGGCCGCCGTGGCGGAGGCGAAGAAGGGCAAAGATGTCCAGCGTTATCGAGATGCGTGGGACTGCATTCGAATAGCTGCGCCATCTGAGCCAGAGGCCCAATTCGACAAGGTCTGGGTTGACGTCACAGAACGAGACAACAAGATCGAGACTCAGCGATTGGACAATGAGTTGAAAGGTTATAAGAACAACCTCATCAAGGAGAGCATCCGGGTTTGTCAGCCCCCCATGAAATAGTGGCCGCCTGGCTATTGGTTCTTTCATGAGCTAACGGCGGCTTTTAGATGGGTAATGAGGATCTCGGTAGACACTTTGAGAACATCGGCGAGCTCAACAATGCCGGTGAAGCTTACAGCCGCATGCGCCCAGATGTCAGCACCTCGAAGCACATCATAGATGTTGGCAAGCACCTCGTCAACATTTCTCTTCAGCGTCGCGAGTGGCCCATGGTCATCGCGAACCTGAACAAGATTACCGGGGTTCAGAGCGGCGAGGAGGAGAAGGGCCTTCAGCCCTACGTCAAAATCGTCCAAGGCATAGGGCTCATGGGTCTCGAGAAGTTTGAGGAGGCAGCCAAGAGCTTCCTGCAGACCGATGCTGGCAAGGAGGGTATGGAGTACAACGATATTGCAAGCCCCAACGATGTTGCCATCTACGGAGGTCTTCTTGCTCTGGCGACCATGGACCGCAAGGAACTGCAGACTAAAGTCCTAGACAACCAGAACTTCAGGACCTTCCTCGAACTAGAATCACACATCCGCAAGGCCATCTCACTTTTTGTTAATGGTCGATACTCGGCATGTCTTGCGATATTGGAAGCATATCGAGCGGACTATCTCTTGGACACGTACCTCCAGAGGCACATCCCGGCCATCTACTCCCAAATCAGGAGCAAATGCATTGTCCAATACTTCATTCCGTTCTCCTGCGTTACACTCAGCAGCATGAACGACGCGTTCGCGCAGCCTGGCGAGTCCATCGTGGAGGAGCTTGCATCCATGATTAGAAACGGCGTCTTACAAGCACGGATCAACACCATTGACAAGGTAAGTGCATCAAATCACGCTACTAGTGCGTGCTTACTCGAGCAAGAACTTAAACTGATGCGAACCGCCCTCTTAGCTATTGGTTGCAGTGTCTCCGAACCCCCGAGTGACGGTGCAAGCCACAGCCATGGAGGCTGTAAGATGTTATGACCGGGAGGCCTCGGAGCGCATAAGGCGCATGAGCATCGTCGCAGCCGACCAGGAGGTTAAAAACCCCAAGAGAAGTCAGCACCCACAGCTGTCTGCTGTCAATGATATTTGGTATGATAAGACCAGGCCGATGGCGCATCCCGGCGGAGAAGAGAACTGATTTATTGTGGGACCGCAAGTCAAAAGTTTGCGGCCAGGTGGTAGTCTACTTCACTCGAAGTGAAAATCAAACAAAGGGTCGAGCATGTTGAGATTATTTGCATAAGCCGCCGCCTACTTGTGCCCTCCGAAATGGCTCCGCAATCATGGTTTCGGGTTTCGTTCGGCAGGTACTGAATCAGTCGCGCACATGTTGAGATTATTTCTGCACTAGCAAAGCTGCCTGGAACCACAGCCTAACCGGACCTGTCCAAACATTAAACCGACGTCATTGTACCTTACGCTAGATTCGTAAATAGACAATCTGGTGGGCAGAGACCCTGATGCATGATCGGAGTTGACTCAACGGCACCAATTACAGGCGCGGCATTTTGGTACGAAGTCGGCTTTCACCGGCGGAATCTTCGGAACCTGCATGCGGCTTACGTATGTCGGGAATTAGTCCGGAATTGCACGACTCCCTGTCCGTCGCATCCCCCAATGCCAGCACCAGCCATGTAATGTATGTGACAACAAGCATTTGATTTCGAATCTCTTTCCCATCCTGGCGGGCTTGCCATCGCTAAGAAGGGCGAGGTAAATAAGCTTGCGGTTCAGCTAACTAGGATGCAACCCTTCCACGCCGCCGGAAGTAAGCTAAGCTATGACGTGAGCTGCTCCACTCCCTGTCGTTATTTGAGTGTGTTTTGTTTTAGGGGTATTGGGTTTTCAACACCGAGTGCCTGGGGGTCTCTAATCTATCTAATTTCTGACACTGTGTCCCTGCGTAGAAGACCAATCTACTGCGCAGCACCAATGGCTTAATCCCGGCCCACACAAACAAGGCAACCCGCCTGCTCCGCCCGCCCGGTTCTCTCACCCACCGCTGTCCTGGAATGTCGCATACCGCATGGAACGTGTTGGAAAGCTTAGCCCATCAACTGCCGCACGTCCGACGGCGGCCACCGCACCTGCGCGAATGTCAGACAGCGCTTGATGCTCTGCAGGTACTTGCGCGTGACCTCGTCGCCCATGACGTGCCCGCGCTCGCCGTTGTGCAGCTTCTCGCGCGCGCTGCGCTCGTGGATGCCGACCATGGTTACGCCGATCGGCCAGGCGGCCTTGCCGATGGAGAGGCGCAGGTAGCCGTCGTTGGCGTCGACGTAGCGCTTCTCCTGCGCTGCCTTGACGATCTCCACGACCGGGACGAGGAGGTCGTCGTCCAGGTCGCCCTTCTCGAATTTGCGGAAGAGCTAGAGGTGAATGTCAGCAGGTGAGATGTGTAGAAGTGCGTCGTGAATAGTGAAGATGAGATGGGGGAGGGAAAAGGGAGAAAGAGAGTGGATTTTGGGAGGAGACGTACAGGCTTCATGTTTTCGCGGCTTTGCACCATCGCGCCGTAGGCCGTCTTGCTGGCCGTTGTGTCTCGCCGCTCTGCCTCCATTGCCCGTTCGTACTCCGTCAACACCATGGTGAAGTACGAAGCCAGCTGTCTGAACAGCCATTTCCTGCCCTCCTTATCCTTGGGCACCGTGCCGTCAACCTTCATTTCCTTCTCCTCCACCAGCTGTAACGTAGTCGGAATAGGTCCCTTCGTGATGACCGTGGTCAGCCTCCTGTACCTCTTCAGCCTCGCAGCATGCCTCTCTCCAAACAGCACCGCCGGCTCGCCAATCTCTCTCAGCTTTACTACAAGCTCCTCGTCTGGCATATCCTCCATTCCCTCCTCCAACTCCTCAGCATCTTGACTCGAGGCCTTGACCAGCTCCGGTAAGCCCAGCCGTTTCCGCCGCACGCGCTCTTCCTCGGCCTCCCGCTCCTCCCGGCGCTTGCGCGACTCTTCTGCTAGCTTCTGCCGCTTCTCCTCGCGTAGCTTGTTCTCGGCCTCGACCTCGTCTTCGCGCTTCCGTTTCGCCGCCGCTTTGGCCTGGCGCTCGTCTTCGATTCGCTTCTGCTCGGCGAGGTACGCTGCCTTGCGCTGAGATTCGACTTCCGAACGCTTGGTGAACTTGGAGGACCCGGAGCTGCTGTCGTCGCCTTTGGCTTTCGACAGCTCCTTGGACATGAGCGCCGCGAAATCCATGGTGGGGTATGGAGGTGAGGTCGTCGATGCTCAGTAGAGGTGTAGACTTTCCGCGTGATATATTTGATGCTTGGTAGCGCTTGCTACTAGTTGACTCTCGTTGTAAATCGAGCAGAGAAGGGATTACGTTTTGTTGTGATTTTTGCTTGATTTCGAGAGGTCATAAAGCTTGAAGTTCGGATTTCGCTTCGTCGATCCACGGCAATAAGTCGGTTAATTGACTGGAGCTCCCAAAATACCCCACAGCACATGCACACCCGAAGATCGATGCATCAAGCTTTCACACTCAGCCTCATCGTGGGTCTAGTCATTGTACCTTAGATCCCGTAAAGATCCTAAATGGGTTCACTACTTCTATAGTCAAACAAATCCGCATCTGACAACCCGCCATTGAAGCTATTACTAAAGGGTCTTTGCCGTTCGACCATGTCGACAACAGCAGCTGTGACTGATCGCGAAGAGACCACGCCTTTCCTACTGCGCTTGTTCTGTAAAACTGGGTCTTTCCACAGGTGCGCACCTCATAGAGCTGCTTGAGCTATACTATCAGTCCTAACACGAGTTTATAGGCCCGAGGAGTTTGCGTCACACTCTCTCCCATCCCACCTCTCACTTTATGCCTGGCCAAGCTCTACGCTCGGTGAGCTCACCGATCAACTTGCTGCGGAAAACCCATCTCTACTTCCGGACCCAGCTATAGGTACTCGAGTCGCATTCAGACTAGTTTACCCCGATGTCCGCACTGTTCCAGCAGGCTATTCCAACAACTCGCACTCGCGCCAAAGTAGATTCCTCCTGAGGGACCTGGGCAGTGTAGTTATTGGTGAAGGTGGGCCTGGGGTCTTGACAGACGGAGCCACAGCGCCGGAAGATATAGAAACCTCGGGCGTACTCTCTGCTTCGGAGAACCAGACATCCCAAGATAAGACGCTGGGCGACGCGAAGTTTGTGGTTGGCGACTATGTTGCGTGCGCTATCCTGCCACCATTAGCTGATGGATCGGTTGCGCCAACTATGACGGCAATACGGGAGAGACCAGCCGCTACTAATGACGCAAGAGGGCCCGTAGGGCCCACGCCACAACACGATAGGCGGGACAGTGCCTTCGAACGTCGAGGACGAGGAGGCCGGCGGGACGGAGGAGGAGGCGGAGGAGGTGGCGGTGGCGGCGGCAGCTTTCCGATGGGGGAATGGCGAAGAGGAGAGAGACTCCCAGATGGGCCTTCCGTCCGATCCAGAGGACGGGGTAGGTGGTGATTTATGCTTACTGCATGGCGTTTCGGTAGGCAAACTGGTTGCGAGACTTTCATACCCCAAGGATGCAGCGTCCTCAATGTGAATTATCAACAGTTCAATGGCAACAATCCGTTGACTGGCCAATATGATTTGAAAGTGATGCCAAATAAACTCTTAATTCTTTGATTCCTTTATGTACAAGTTCCTTGAAGCTTCCACCAAAGGTCTACCGTTCAACAATCAGATCGCCCTTTCGTTTCGCTCGGAGGTCGAATAAGCCCTGCAATTGTCAGCCTAAAGCCCTACACTTGGTCCCATATTCCTAAACCACTCACGTCTGTCTTGTAGCCTGCGTATCCGAAGATGAGGGGCACGACAACTGCGTAAATCAACGTAATGCGGACCGTTCTGGGTGTCCATCGGAAGTAGATGTGTCGATTGGACTGCATGTCTGTGCGATTGAGGTCAGTCGCTTCTATGGTTCCACGGCAATTCAACTCTCTAGCCTTGCAGGAAGTAACTCACTCGCCAGCTTGACCAAGGCTGGGTCCATGGCCATTCCTGATGTGACTGTTAGCTTGCTCTTCCCCGTCTGCCGACTCAATTCTGCTTACGGTTGTGCTTGACACCGCCCGCCATTTTGATCGAGAGCGAAGAATGCTCTTGGATAGTCCTGTAGAGAAAGTGGCGTATTTAATGGCGATAATTGAGGGGGACAATGGGTTCCCTCGATCTTTAATGGCGATGTTGATGATGGCCTGGCTCCATCTTGAGGGCTTGGAGTTGAGTGCTTAGGTAATGAGGCAGAAGACTGGGAGCCTTAAAATTGAGGACAAGAACCTAATTGAACTGCCCCACCAGCGATCTGTATGGTTACCTGTTCATCCTTTCCGCTTAAACCTGCAGCAGCCGGTCCTGCACAGTTTCAATCCAATCTGCAATTGAAGATTAAGAACATACCGTCGGGTTTACGCACTGGAGTAATTGAACGAAAATCTAGGAGTAACCTCTATGTTTGGAGACTGTGGTAAGAAACTCGTGTTCCAATAGTATACCCAGCATTTCCAGCGATTGAATTAGTATCTAGGAAGGCTTTTATTAGGTGCTACGTAGTCTAATTGCATTAGAGTTTCGGGACACTTCGCAAATGTGATCGCCTTCACCTAGTTGGACCACAGTGGTTCATGACTGCACATTTCGAGCTGCGAACATCCACCGGCCTTTGAATTCACAAACGTGCAACTGTTTGGTAACATTTGACCGGTGCTTTTCCGCACCATTTCGTTCCGACAATGTCAGAATTCCGTAACAATGCGGCCCTGTGAATCTACATACAGGCCTTGCTCGGTTATACCGAGGCTTGTTCCGAGGCACATCTCAATGTGGGGAGCTAGCCCATAGCTTCGTCATGGATTGCAGGGGCGGATGCATTTGCATTCGGGCCACTAGTCGCAAGCAATCCCGCCCTCCATCAAGCCACATGTCGTGTATAAAGAGAGTCAGCGTCTCAATAAGTTCCATCGGGTGGAATAGAAGCCATTACCATTTCACAGCCAAGCCTCACCGATATCTAGTTCACCACACTTGCTACCCTTATAAGCTCTTGTCTCGAGACTTCGCCACGGATTCAATGGCTGCGACAACGGTAGAGGAACCCAAGGTCAAGCTTTATTGGTGAGTTAGCCCATTGGGTCATCTACGTATATCGCTCACACTTGTATAGGCTTGACCAATCGCGGGCTCAAAACATCCTCTGGCTTTTGGAAGAACTCAAGTTGAAATATGACATCGAGATCTTCCACAGGAACAAGGAGACAATGTTTGCGCCACCGGAGCTAGAGAAGGTCCACCCGCTTGGGAAGTCTCCTATCATCGAGATAACTCCTCCTGGCTCTACTGAGTCTATTAAATTGGCGGAAAGTGGATTCATTGTCCAGTACCTCTGCGAGCACTTCGGCAAAGGCACCAGTCTTGCTCCTCAGCGATGGAAGGAGGGCCAGGAAGGGAAGATTGCGGGAGAGACTGAAGAGTGGATGCGATATCAGTATCTTCTTCACTACGCCGAGGGAAGCTGGATGCCGGTCCTCTCAGTGTCTCTTGTCTTGTCATGTGTGCCTCCTTTCCCAAAGCCATTGTGACCTCTTGACTAACCATGACAAGCTCTCAAATCAACAAAAGTTCCGTTTTTGATCCGGCCCATAACATCTGCAGTTGCCAATAGGATATATGCCGCGTTCGTCTTCCCAAACGCGAACAGACATCTCAAGTTCATGACCAATCTCCTCGAGACTGCTCCAGGAGGCGGCGGCAAGTTTCTTTGCGGCGATCGACTGACTGGCGCCGATATCCTGATGAGCTTCTCATTAATCGCCGCGAAAGGCCGTATGGACGGCATGGGTAGCTGGGAAGGTGGATCTGCGAAGGCTGCTTACCCTAAAGTGTTCGAATACATTGAGCGCCTGGAAGCCGAACCTGGGTACAAGAAGTCAGGTGATAAGATTCGGGAGCTTGATGGCCATTTCGAGCCTACTCTCACTCGTGCTAAGTGAGGCTCTCCTGACCATGGATGATGCATCCCTCAAGAGAGACATCTATAGAAGTGCTTACGGACTGGCAGATCAAGTTCTCGCCTTTGATTCCTGTGAGTGTCTAAGGCATGGGGGTCTTTTTTTTTGTTTTTTTTGTAACATAGAGTACTATATTTCCACTACGAAGTGTACCTCCACATATGGGACATTGTCTAATACCACGAAGTCCCTGTTCTTGTGGCTTTTTGTGCTCACTACATGTCCTGTCCGCCCATTCTGGGACAAAGGCTGCAGGCGGGCGCGTCCATGCACAGGGTACAGCTCCAGGGGTTTAGGCACTAAACCTTTTTTTGGGGGCGCGCCCAGCAATAACCTTCAAGGTAGGCATCGTGCGCCAAGTCAAAATTTAGGACCACCTCCTACAAACACCAACTCCTGCATCGTTCCCATCTTTGCGGCTCATGGTCGCAATGCTGGTTGCGCGCCCAATATGCGCAAGGTGCCGATTGAAGCTAATCACTGCAGCCTCTTCACACCTGGCGGTCCGACAGAGCTCGACTGCGACCTCTGCCAATCTCGTCCCCGATGACCGACCTGATTTGTCGAGCCAGAGTCGTTCTGGTCCATTGCACGAGCCTTCCCCACGGTTGACGATTCACAAGCCAAATCACTTGGGCTCGGAGCAGTCAAGGAAATGGGAGCCGAAGAAAAAGGAATCGAGGCAAAGGATATTGGATCTGTTCGAACGTACGGTTACTGAGACAGCATCAGCGGAATCTGAGGGAGGCACGCCAGGCCGGGACAGCGAACAGATTATACTCGGCCGCCTTCATTCTTACGCTGAAGCTCTCCGAGCAATGATCCAGACAAAGACTGGCTCCCCAGATGTGGTCGCGGCAGAATGCTTCTCCCTAGTAAAGGACAAGATCATACCACAGACGCTTTTGTTACAGGGTCCCATACCCAAGGTTCTCCACAAGGCGATACCCAAAGCAGTGGGACATGCTGCGGACTTGAAGATGAGGAACCCTGGCTCAGGGACGATATCGACCACGGATATCTGCAAGGCATGGGCTGATCTCGGCGACTTGAAAGCGCCGAGGCGTCTCGCACTCGCTCTCGCGCTTCTCAAGTGGCTTATCGAATCC
Organism: Reticulascus tulasneorum; assembly: GCA_001557505.1. Taxonomy (NCBI): domain Eukaryota; kingdom Fungi; phylum Ascomycota; class Sordariomycetes; order Glomerellales; family Reticulascaceae; genus Reticulascus; species Reticulascus tulasneorum. The sequence continues at coordinate 1,254,435 of LSAX01000010.1, read as the reverse complement.
CGAGAATCCAAGGTTGGACTGGCATACCAAAATGAGCTACTGGAAGAGCTTGTGGCTTTCTGGAAGCATTTTTCTGCTCTTAGGCGCGTCAGCGTTGGCTTAGCAGAAGGCGACCCAAAGTTCAATCTTCCTGCGCTGAAAGACTTGGATGGCCCAACCACGACACTGCAGTCTTTATTTCCTCAATACAGGGCTTCGGAGTCGGGTGAATTGCTACCAGCAATCATCGCGACCTTTGTGCTCTTATCAGATGCCGAAAATGGCATGACCAAGGCTCGAGAGCTTGCGGAGCCGTTGCTCTTAGCAGCTAAACCGCTTATCGAGCGCCTGGACAAGCCGAAACTAGAAGAAGTCTTTGCTCAATACCCAGAGTTGGGAGAATATGTCCTTCCAAGAGCTACATGGAAGGTAAACCGGACACCTCCAGAAACACAAGCCCCTCAAGTCGTCAAGCTCGAAATTTCGCGACAGGTGCGACAGCAACCCCAGACCTACTTCTCCTACGCTGCTTGGCACAAACGCTTCTCGGCAGCAATAAGGACCCAGGGTATAGCTAAGATTAATGCCGTTTGGAACGATCTTGTCTCCCCAACGCAGAGTTCCGAAAACAGGACCCGTGATCTTCGAAACAACCCCGAGTTGTTTGATTTTGCTCTCTTTGCCTACTGTAGCAAACATGCAGCACCAGCAGACGAGTCGTCGAAATCGACGGTACAAGTAATCGAGTTTATGAAGAGCATCGGGGTTGAGCCAACGGTCAGAACCTTCACAGCTATGATTCAGGGATGGAAGAAGGCCAAGCAGCTTGTGCCTATACAGCATCTATGGTCTCAAATAGTCCAATCCAACATGAAGTTAGACAAAGAGATATGGACAAGTAAGATAGCGGCCGAGAGCGCCCTGGGAGGGCCAACAGCCGGTATCAAAGCACTACAGGAGATGTCTGCTATGTGGAAACAGGCTGTACAGGAAGGAACGCAATCAAAGGCAGTAAAGCCCGCCATAGTTTGCGTCAACGCTTGTGTGTCTGGGCTTCTCCAGCGGGATGAACTGGATAAAGTACAGCATATTCTTGCGTGGGCAAGTCGGGAGCGAATCGAACCTGACGTGTTCACATATAACATGCTCGTGGGAAAGATGCTCAAGAAGGGCCTGGGTGGTGAAGTGGACAAGCTTCTGCAAATGATGCAGAAGCAAGGTATAGCACCAGATGGTGCATCATTTACAATCATCCTGGAGTCTGCGATGGAGGAACTGGAAGACCAGTCACCGGAAGAGCAGAGGGAAACCGTTGAGAAGGTGTTCCGCGAAATGGACACCTGCGGTATAGTACCAAATCAGGAGATATACGCCAAGATGCTCCACGTTCTGATGCCAGCCGGAGATGCGCCTATTAGGGCCGTCATGGCCCATTTGCGACGCAGCGGCAAGCAGCCGACGACACAAATGTGCACGATCCTTGCCCAGCACTATTTCAGTCTCAACCCCCCTGACTTGGATGCTGTCAAGTCCCTCGTTGCCGACCGGCGGGTCAAAACCCGGGATCTCACAGACCGAGGCTTTTGGGAGATGGTCATGAAAGGCTATGCCGAGTGTGGAGACCCGGGGAGTGCGCTGGAAATCTTCTATGACTTGGACGACTGGGCGATCTGGCCTACTCTGCCTCCGCTGGAGCCTGTTTTACGAGCACTAATCCAAAGAAAGGAGTGGGAGGCCGCGAAGAAACTAGTCCAGACAGTAAGGCAGCAATCGAGACCGCAAGTGAAGGGCCGGCAGGTAAAGGAGCCGGACGCTCGATACTGGAAACATGCCTTTTGGGCCATTGCTGCGGACTGCCATCTTCTTGAGGATGACTGACGAGGTTGTGAGACTGAAGAGCATGAAGAGATGGCCATGGCCTTGGACTCACTATTTATTGTACACTACATATAACAACCACTGTGGTCAATCAAGATGCCTCAAACTGCCATATATCATCCCAAATGGACCATTTTGTTAAAACGCCTGAAGAGCAGCATGGTATCCTAATCCCAGAAACTTATGATCATCACGATTCGTCCATTTCGTCCTTCGTAGCAGAGCCCAAGATAGCCATCACCTTTTCCAAGCCTTCGACCTCGCCTCTCGCCAGCTTCCTCCCCTCGCCCTGCCACTCACCATCCCGTACTTCTCCGTTCTTGCCCAACTCCAAACCCCGGACGTTCTCGAGATGTCTTCGCGTCGCGCCCTCCACATATTCTAACCTCTCTCGCCGCCAGCCCTTTCTCCCATCCGTTGCCTCTTGCGAGCCTTCCGCTTCTCCTATATCGGGCATGATATTCCGTAATGAAGTCGACAGAGCCCTTAGAGCTTGTAATTGCGACAGCGTGAATGCCGTCGTTGTAGTGATCGGTGTCAACGCATCACCCTCCGTCAAATCGCCCTTCTCATGGAGGAATCCAAAGGCCGACTTTGCGTCCCCGTCTTCGGATTTCAGGTTGAGAGATGCCTTTGTTGCGCCGCGCCCGCCTACGACAGCACGTAGCTGCTCCAGCAGCTTATCGTTCCTCAATTTCTCCGTCTCGAGTATGCTATTCAGTCGCAAAATTGCCTGCAGCTTCCTCCTTAGGGCGGTGACGCTGTCTGGCGTTGGCGCATCCTGCCTCGCCGCAAAATCCAATCCTTCATAATGCGCCAAGCGAATCCAGTTGCGGTGGTCGGGCAGTACACACAGAATATTTCGCATCACATACAGCTCGAAGAGGTCGAAATTCTTGTCGATGGCCGCGCACAACAATGTCTCGAGCTTGTGCGTCCCGTCCGTGATTTCCAGCTTGGCCGTTTCCTCGATGCTGAGTTGGGATTCGGAATCGCCATTCTGAGGACGCTTCTTGAGTGCCGCCTTCTCGAAACCGAGGGTTTTGTAGGAAGCGCCTTGGAGGCCTTGTTCAACTCTGTCGAGTGTTTTGTCGGCGATTGTGTTGACGTTGTTGATTATGCCGTCCAGAAGACTCTGGGGTGTCACAATATCAGTATGATTGAGATCCCAGTAGGATGGTTTACTGATAGACTTACGATTGGGGCATAGCCAAAGTGCTCAGTTAAGAGTTCCGTGTCGGAGTCGATTTGCGTTGTCATTTTGATCGGTGTCTGTGGTGGTTCTTCATCGATCTTGACGCGACGCGACTGAAGTCACATATTACAAGATGGAGGGGTTCACCAAAGAACAATTAAGTACTTAACTTCCACCCAGCACCCCGCTAAACATCAGCCCCCAAACCCGCTGTACCTTGCTTCTTATTAGAGTGCCCTGCACTGAACGACCCTTCAGCCCCCGGCCGTCTGTGATGTCAACTTCTTGGCACTTTCCCAGCTCTCAAGGTCACTAACTTTTTTTTCCCTTTCTAAACAAACAATACCCACGCCATCCCGTTCCTCTCCCAACTCGACGCTGTCTATACGATCGTTCATCGACGAGCAGCCTTGCAACCCCAATAGAAAATATGAGGCTTTTAGCCACATAGAGAATTTCTCCACAGGTCTATTTCGCGAGAATGGCAGCAACTGAGAGCGAGGCAATAGCCCCGGAAAGGGACATGTCTTCGGATTTGAGCTCCAGCGGCGGAAGCGAGGATGAAGGCGTCCAGGTAGAGTGGCTCGCTACGGCGCGTGAAAAGCGATCCACGGCCGGAAACCGCATGAAGACGATGCTCGCAAATGAGGAGCCCGATTCCGACCTCGAGTTACTCTTCGCAGAGGACGAGGACGATGCTGGTTTCACGGATGTCGATGCTGCCTCCGACGTGCACATGGACTCGTCATCTGATTCCGAAGATGACCAGAACAACGCCGATGACCTTCAAGGCGAGAAAGAGTTGGAAAAACAAGCAAAAGAGAGACGTAATGCCGCTCGCAAACGAAAAGCCCAAGACGCCATCCCCGTCAAGTTTCGCAAAAAGGCCCGCATCGATCAGCCCGCACCCGCGCCACGGCCCAAGAAGAAGTCCGAACGTACAAGTTGGCTGCCCTCCCCTTTGGACGCTCCCACGCGTGCCTCGGCGCGACAGACGACAATGCTCAGCAAGGAGCAACTGCACCAACAGATGGTAGAGAGGGAGGAGAGGCGGCTGAAGCAGGCCGCGGCAATGGAGAAGAAGGCAAAACGACTCGCGGCGCTGAAGAAGCCGCCAATGACGCAAGCTGAGCGCCTCGCTGAGGCTGCCGTGATCGAGAAGAGGAACGCGAAGAGCTTGAACCGGTGGGAGGTGGCGGAGCGAGCGAGGGAGGAGGAGCGGCTGGCGAAGCTCGCTGCGTTGAACAACCGGACGTTGAAGGGGCCGGTTGTCACGTTTTGGAGTGGGATGGGGCAATGGGAAGAGGGGGCCTCGAAACATGTTGGGATGCATGTTGTGATCGAGGAGAAGCCAAAGAAGGCGAAGGAAAAGAAAGAGAAGGAGCCGAAGAAGGGGAAAGAGAAAGGCAAAGACAAGGATAAGGACAAAGACAAGGACAAGGAAACGAATATCGCTGGCTCTGATCCGTCTACTCCGACAGCCAACTCTACGACCGCAGAGCCAGCCGCAGCTGGCCAGCAAGACCTCAAGTCCGAGGTTTCAACACCAGCAGCCTCCGCTTCAAACACACCTGGACCGGAACCAATACCAGAGAGTTCCAGTCTTTCGAAACCAGCAGCGCCGTCAGATCCGCCGCCACTCGGCAATGTACCACCAAGCGCCAAGATAGAGGAGGCTCCTCGAACAATGGCACCTCCCCCCATTCCTCGTCCACCAATTACTCAACCGCCAGCACCGAAGTCAGAAGAGTCCCCAAGGCTCATGGCTCCTCCATTGATGCCACCCCCTCCTACCACCAGTCCATCCCCTATGGCACCTCCGTCTATTCCTCCCCCGCCAGGACTCAAGGCCCCAGTTCTGGCTTTGCCGGTCCTCGCTCCGCCTCTAGGAGGCATCCATCTCGGCAGCTCCTCTATGAGCCCCAAGTCGAACGTCCTGGCGCCGCCAAACACGACGCAAAGACCATCTCCCCTCTCCTTGCCACCCACAACTCCAGGACAAGCGCAACCAGCTGCTCCTGCGCCCCGTCCACCGCCCCCTCCTCCGTTAACGCATCTTCAACCAACCCAACCGCAAGCAGCGCCAAAGGCAGAAGCCCCAGCGGCGCCAACACCACCGGCCCCTGAGCAGCCTCCGTCGCCTACATCGGCAACCCGCAGCGCCATCATCCTGCAGAACTTCGACGAGAACTCCATCAAGGACAAGGTCGTCCAAACACAAGTCTTGTTCGGCCGCAAGATGAGCAAGCTGGGCAGTACGTACCGCCTTCTCCTGTCAACCTCGGAGCGTGGCCTCAGACTAACAAACTCCCAGAACACGCGCCCCAACCGCTTTGCGCAATAACAAACCACCCAGCCCGCTACCGGGATCCCAAAACCGGGCTCCCGTACTTCAACGCTTACGCTTACCGCGAGATACAGCGCCTCCGCCGCGGGGACTACAAGTGGAGTCGCCTCGTCGGTGCCTGGGTTGGCAGCGGAACTTATGCAGCGCGCGGCGTTCCTGCGAGGTTTTTGAGCGGGAAGAAGGAAGATGAGAAGGCAGTTGTGAAACCCGAGGCAGAAGCGACGGAGGATGCGCAACCCGCTGCGGCGGCTCCTGCCGCGGTTGCTGAGGCTGCGCCGGTGGAAAAGGTCAAATAGATTTGAGACACCATGGGATGTGCTCAAGTCTGGATGAATATGTACAATTACAACCACGTCAATGTAGCTGTCGGGTCCAAGAAGACCTATGATCAGCCTGTTACAAACCATGTCAATAACACACACATCTCACAAGCGAAGGTCACGTCAAGTCAAGGGTAAAAGTTTTGAGGTATCATAATGTTCAATTCCTAATCTGTTTGTCTGTCATCTCGACATAGCAAGCCGCCAAGATCCAGCAAAAGACATTTATACCCCACGCGGCCTGACAGCCGGGCCAGATCAAAAACACCAGATCAAAAGCAGAAAAAGCGCCAAATTCTCCCGATCTTGTTCCATCTGTCCGAGATGTAGAACATGCCTGCGCCGAGTTTCCGTTCCCTTCGAACACCGTTGCGAAGGGCGAGAGAGATATAAACAGTAAAGGAAAAGATGGGGTATAATCTAAAAGTCGTCCTTTGCAATCCCTTTCCCTAATTTTCATGCTCTTCTGAGCTCCTTTCCGATATCCCTTCCTTAGAGTAATATATAGCGAACAAAAAAATCCAGACGTAGGTCCCTTTGCCTATATCCCCGAATAGTGGGCTCAGGTAGCGCGAAATGTAAAATGGAAATGCATGATTACGAAATGTGTAGGTGGATCCTGTCTATGGCCTTTGGATACCGGATGAATGTATGTTGAGGAAGGGAATGATGCGAGATAGGGGACGTGTAGATGAAGGGTGCCTCTAGTGGCCCTTGCCGTGGATGATATCAACCATCCACCCCATTTCGTTGACAAGGTCGTCAAGGCCATTGTCAGTTGGGGCGGTGAGGAGAGAGGTGTTGCCCATTGGCATACCTGCATCGGTTCTAGCGATGAAGGCCGGTGAGCCGAGGGGCCCGAAGGAGGTAGGGATATCAAGTGTAGTCTTGGAGTTGTTGTCACTCGGTGCCTGTGGGAGGCTGTAGCCAGCGAATGGGGCGCCACTCTGCTCGAATGATTGCTTTCGGGTGCTTGGTGGTGACATGGGCTGGAAGGAGAAGGTGTCTCCGTCATTGGATGAGAGGACGTCATCGTCGTCATTCGAGTCGTAAAAGGATGGCAATTCCTCGTCAGGTGAGCGCGGCGACAGGGAAGAAGCCACGCTTGACGCGGAAGAAATGGAGAATCGTGATCGAGGGAGGTGTAGATCGGCGAGCGGAAAGTCCACAAGAGAAGATGCCTTTTCAGAGAGCTTGTTCTCAGGGGCGACTGGCAGCGCCTTTGTGAGGGTAAGCGAGCTCGCGTTGGAGACAGTAAGAGGCATGCTGCTGTCGGAATGGCATCGCTTAAAAGGCGGTGGCGACAAGCAGGTTGCGAATGGCATAGTCTCAGATACAGCTGAAGAGGCGAAGTTATCGTCATCCTCATTCTCCTCTGCAATGTCTTCGGGTATGAGGACAGGCGGCCGCTCATCCAGACCGGCTGATGGAAGAGCAAATGGAATATCGTCAGAGAGAAAGCGTCGTAGAGACTCTGGAGAGATGTCCCGAGTCCGGCTATCCTCAGATGAGGCCACGCTTCTCGAGTCATCCATGTATGTGTCGGGTGTAAAGGACCGATCCTCTTGTTCGCTTTGTCGACCACGGTCGCTGCATCGGGTTGAAGTCTTGCGACCGAAGAGACGACGCCATGTTGGTGGAGGGGATAGAGACCGGCTCGAAGACTTTTGTGGAAAGGACATTGGTGATGATCCAAGGCGGAAGCCGGGGCTGTCCGGAACTGGAGGAGGTGCGCGTGGAGTAATGAATCTGTCGTCAGGATTCATCGTCTTCCAATCCGTAATTCTCATGGAGCTCAGGGAGGCGCTTCGTTTTCGCAAGGCGCGCTCTACTGGGATGGAAATCGTGTTGACGGTCTGTCCCGGAAGGTAGGGGCAGTGAGTTGTTGATGGAAGAGTTGGGTCATGAGTCTCATGGGAACCGTCCAGCTCGTACTGGGGATGGCATGTTAGACGGTATTTTCAAGCTGAATGGCTCGATGGTATAAGTACTCACGTAGTAGTAATAAGTGTGGGCCATCTTCAGCCCACCGTTCCGCGGCGGCCGTGCTCCATTATCGTCATCACAGACGATACCCTTGAAGGAATGCGTTCCCTTCCATTGGCCCCTATCACGTCGAATGTCTCTCTCCATGATGTGAGATTTGGAGAAGTTATCCCAGGAACCAACCAGTTGGACTGATTTTACGGCGGGGTGGGTTTGACTAGTAAAAGCTGGTCAGCAAACTGCATGGTGTTCCTCGTGTCTTTCTATCGTGTTTGATATATGCGGGTACGACGGGAAGAGCAAGCACCGAATTAGGATAAGATGACAAGCCACTAAGCTTACACCAGAGCCCTCGAAGTAGCGGCCGTTTCTTCAATGCAGGTACCATCAGACCATGACACCAAACTTTTGTTTCTTGGGGTGAGCCTTAGGGCTGGTAGTCAGACAAGACCCGGACTCCTATCGAGGCGTAGGGCGTAGGATTGTGTTAATATTCGGCGGTGGAAGGTTATATATAGCATTGACGATATACGCTTCCATTAACAGTGTCGGGGAGCGGTGCCGAAGGCGGACCACGTAAGATTTCCCCTTGGTCCGTGAGATGACTGCTGACTCTTCCTCTTTTGGTAATAGAAGGGAAGCTTTAGGCTTCTCAATCCAGGGGGAGGCTGACGAACTCTCGTGCCTTCATCCAGGCACATCGTAGGGCAGTGAAAGATGGGTAGTGGGTCCAGGGGAGGAAGGAGGGCATGGGCCAACATACGTTGAGATTTGAAGGAGCGTAGATTCAAGCAAACGAGGAGGATTCGACCAGCGAATTGGCAAGAAGGAAACGAAGCAAATGCAAAGGCTAAAATAAGAACTCACAGCATGAAAGTAACAAGTGTCGTATTTGGGTCCATGATGAGTTTAAAAGAAATGGAGTGAACTCGGGATGAGGTGCAGGTCGAAGGCGGTTGTCGAGGTCTTATTCAATCTCGGGAGTGCGCCAAGAGGTCCGGCGGGTGTAAGTGGTGGAATGGCGTCGTTGGTGGACAGATTCGCGACGGTCTGATGGGCTTGATATCAGTGAAACGTCAGGGGAATTCCCATTCTGTTCGAATAGACGCAGAAGACCCCTAATTCTGGATTGGAAGTGCAGGAAGTGTGATTGAAGGATGTTGCAATTGACCAATGGAGGGCGTGGGATGGCCGTCGAAGCGCCGTGATGGTCGTTGGGTGTGAAATGGTGGAGGTTTACTGGAGAGCGCTTAGAGAAACAAGCGGGACCTGCGCGGGCGTGCAGAGCGGCGAAGGGTTTTCCTCAGGTAATTAGAGGAGGGCGGAAGAATTGGTTCCAGAAGATGTTCAGACGAACAGGAGCGGCCGTGGAAGTGGTCGAGGACTCGGTTTGGCGAATGTCTTCCGCTGCCCCAAACAGGATGTCCTCACGAAGGTGGCCGTCGCCCCTCTAATATAGGTAATGCTCAGTTCGTGGGCTGAGACTGGAGGAAAGTAATTATTTGAATTTAATATGGACCCTTGGAGCTGGAAGCATGGGGTTCGCAAGATTCGGGAGCTGGAGGTGGATGCAGGGTCGTATTTGGTTCCTGGATCCAAGCAGTCCTTGACGAGAGAGAGTGTGATGACTTGCAGGGTCTCCTTCTTGGGGAGGGGGCAGAGGAGTATTTGGGTATTTGACTATTTGGAGTTATTGACACGAGAGTGGCCCGGCCCATTGGATCAACTTCAGCTGTTCACTTTTGCGACTTGTCCGGGTTGGGGTCCCCCCTCTCTGGAGATCACCGAACGAACGCTTTGGCAAATTATGGCCCCCCTGGTGAGGAGGCGTCCAAGGGGAGGCCCAAGAATATCAAATTTGGCGGATGATTTGTGGCTGGGATTGGATGCGCTTCATGCACCGCTAATCTGGCTAAGGCTTAGCTCTACTCCTCAGGCCATGTGGGCATCGCTGTTGGAAGTTAATTGCCGTGTGTGTGTGTGTCGGCCGGTGTGGGCGAGGCGAGACTAGGTGTGGGTTAATTAGGCGAGAAGAGAGTTTGGGATTATTGTCTGGGCCATTTCATTCTGGACTGTTTCTTTTTGTTTTTCGCGGCAAGCAGGTACAGCGGTCTTGGGGAAGTCTTGGATGATGAGATAGAGAGACGATGGTTGGTGGAACGTAGGCGAGCTGTTCTGGCTTGCGTGATTGACCGACTGGCGATGATGAGACACGGCCGCAGAGGTAAAACCTGGAATTTGGAAGCGGACAGATCTGGACAAGCAAGAGAGCGAGGGATTGATGAGTGGTGGATGGGACGCGCGATGACATATTTCCTGGGACGGGGATTCGGTCGCCAGTCCTACCTAGTCCGTCTGCAGCGTAGTGCGCATAGTGCAGTGCAGTGCAGTTGCAGCATTATTGTCAGGTAGGAGTAGGAGGGCACTTCACAGTTGGCTGATGATCGAGGAAGATCAAACGACGATAATGGATGGGAGGGAGTCGCGACTGGCCAGTAGCAGCTGCCGCTGGTGATGACGACCTCACTGCTCACCTCCCATGGGGGGGGGGGGGGGGGGGGGTTAATTACTGGGATGGGATGGATCCGCTATTCGGGATCCAAATGGGAATAGGATGGGACGGGTTCCTGTCAAGGGGCCACCACCACGTTGCTGGCAAACCTCAGCTGGCCAACCATTGCCCTCAGCTCCCGCTCTACCCATACGGACGTACGAAGTAGGGGACGAACGTACATACTGTACATGTGGATGTATGCATGTCCACGTACCTTAAACTACCTCACCTTACATACCCTAGTCCAACCATCGAAACAAGCAAAGTAGGTACCGTACTGTAATCTGCACGTAGGTAATACAGTACATAGACGAGAAAACAAGCAAAGGTGCGTTGGACTCGATGAGCACCAGCCAGACGGCCGGTGAGATTCGCCCTGAGCGAGTCGTTTGTGGATCGAGCGAGCCAGGCCCGTGGAGTGGCCCAAGTCGCAAGCCAGGCTGTCTCACAGCGTAGCTGGGCTGCATCTTAAACAAAACTAACATGCCAATAGCTCCAACGCCGTAGCTCCCAATCTGGCCTCATCTCATCCACTCAAATTCGTGGCTGCCGGGGCCAGACGATGCACCCGCCGGGACCCATCTGCCCATCCCATCTGGCCCTCATTCAAATTCCAGGGGCATGCACTTGGGTGTGTTTCTGCAGCAGGTGGAGCGAGACAATGCAGTTTGGCAGCTTTTTCCAGTCTCGGAACCTCAAACCCCCCTCCCCTTCTTCGTGAGATTTCCAATCCGGTCTGCAGTGCCCCAGTTTTAAACGAAAGGACCCACGGCTCACGGCTCACGGCTCACGGCTCACGGCTCACTGACGAAAAAGGGCACTGAACACTGTGCCTGCAGGTCCTGGAACTCTGTCTGCATCGAGACTTGTCTCTGGCCTCATTGCAACACGCGCGGGGACCTTCGCTGTCTTGCCTTGCTGCACATCATGATGGCCAGGGGCGGCCAAGCCCGTGGAATGTCTGTCGGGCACCTTTCTCATCGTGGCGTTTAATAAGCTGAGGGTCCGTTGCCTCGTTTTCGTCTGTTCGCCCATCTCCGAGTCCTCTCGTGATCTGGTGGCCCAATGTGGAATTGCAGATCCCCCAGCGACGCCTCCGCCGACGCCGCAATTGATTGCCCATGTGTCGGCTGATGCTCCCAGTCCCAAGGGACTAGCTTTTTAGCTGCCAGCAATGAAATACTCCTTGCAGATGTGCCGTCTTCCCGTGGCTGCGTGGCTGTCCATATGAGCTGATTCTCGAAGCTTAATTTCTAATCCAGATCGCATCGTCAGGGACAACCATGGCCTTTATCGAGCCTACCTAGTAATTCCGCTCCTACCTCCGTACATACGGCCGACTGCCGCACGGCTCAGACAGGCCGATTGATAACGGATTAATCCATACGAGTCTCCCAAATGCATACGAACAGGGTATGTTCAAGTCTTTCAGAAGATCAAGATTAGAGCACTCGGTTCGTGGACAGTTTTTGTGAGCTCTATTTCCAGTATTGCAGCAGGACGAGAAGCTGATCATTGAGTTGGTGTTAATATGGTTGTCTGTTGCTAGGAATTGTTCTGAGAACGCCCTCCAGGGGTTATGATACACTGCATGTTGAAGCAGCTTCGCTGCTGAGAGTTGAGCCAGAATCGCAGTCAAGTTGACGGCTCTGCCCAGCACAATCCAACATATCCACCACTCTTCTCCGTTGCCATGCGTTATCTATTTCCTCATGCAAGCGCCCCCGAATAGTGGAACTGCTGTCCAGGTCCTCCTTCATTGTCCGGCCCAGCTTCTCTATCTGCGTGCTTGGCAAAGCTCACTGGGCCGTCGCAGCCTCCTCGCAAGACTGGCGAGAAGCACCTCCTCCAAGGATGAAGCCAAGATGGCCATGATGGCGCGCTGGGGTACTCAACGATGTCGTAGATCAGCATGCTGACGTTGGCGAGCTCGCCGGCCAGCCATATGCAAGTCACGATCTCGTCTGCTATGCTTTGATACTGTGCTCTATGAGTCAATACGGCTGCGCCACCCAACAACCACGTCGTATCTACTGCATGCACACTTTGATAGAATCTAATCAACCAACATCTCTTCCCGGAGTCAAACCTTCTTCAAATAAAGTCGCCAGAGGAGTTCAAGCCGACTTTTCAGGAATCACCGTGGCTCTTCTAGCAGTGTTACCCGCACTCTTTGCGGCTTTCACCTCACCTTCCACACTTCCCCCGACAATATCACCTAGGATGGCAACGGAACCGACCTTTCACCCTTTTTCTCGCCTGCCTCGTGAGCTGCACCATCTTATCTGAGAATTCAATATCGAACCACGGGAAGTGAGAGTCAAGGGTCCGCCCGCGGCGGTACTGTTCATCTTCGACGCTAGTCCCAGCTCCTCTTCAAGCTTGTCAGGAATCGCGATGCCTCTTCAAGTCCTTTTACATTAAGGCATTCGTTTACGGGGAACAGCCGCGGTACATCTGGACTAACTTCAACGTCGACTCAATCCATACGGATGACTGCGATGTAGATAAGTTCGTCACCGAGAAGCCACTTCGCTGGCTCATTATCGACACTCAGGATACGGAGGTTTTGTACCGTAACTGTGCAAGTAATATCGCTAGACTGCCGACCCTAGAAAGCCTTATTATTCTCCCAGCTGAGGAGTTGGACAAGGACTAGTCCGGCTGGGTCAGTGTAATACACGAGATTACGGGCCTTTTCGAGTCTTTTCGTGCCGTGATGCCAGGTCATACATATCCATTTGTGAGGATTATTGATACTGTGGGCTACGAGATGAACTCGAGGAACTGGAGGAGGCTTGATCGCGAGAACCGCAGGATGATCGAGGCGCTTTTTCAAGATGGTACCGTCATCTTTGATGACTCAGAAGACTCATCCGTGATGATGGATGCAATGCCCCAAGCGGCGCGTGGCCTGCCCTCTGCATGAAGTGCAAAGCTCTTCCAGTTTACGGAGGTTCTTTCATACCCTAACTCTCTAATAAATCATTAATGGTTCAGCCTTATATCCGCATGTTTCCAGGAACGCAATCTCGCATCAACTTCATCTGAGAAAACCCCGACGATGACACTTAGCCCAGCATGTACTATCATAGACCGTGACTTTGGCTATTATGGGACTTTCAATGTTATGGGCCTCGCCTCCTAGGGATACTTCTGCACTTGAGGCTCAAATATACCCGAAGGCAGTCTACGGGGCAAACGTCCCGGCAAAAGCGATAGTGACAGCATCAGATGATTGTACCTTCTAGTTACAACTTTCCGTTACTGGACTGTGTTGATGAGTGTAAGAGTCCACCAAGTGAGTGGGCACTGCGCGCTGTGCCCCTAATTGCACAGGCGAGAGAAGGGACTCGAAAGATTACGGCCGGACAGGGAGTCATTGTTATCAAGGGTTTCAACGATACGAATATCAGGGGCCCCTGTTGCATGTCTGTAGCTGACGATCGAGCCCCCAAGCTGAAAATGACAATGTGTTGTTCGTACCCGGATTCCCCTTTCATCCATGCTCACCTTGAGCTCCCCCCCGCACAATGACGGGAGGTTGCAAGAGCTCGACACTAGTCCGATCCCATGGTTGGGCTCTGGACAGTCGCATCCTCGACGGCTGGCTGCATGGCTCGGTAGCTCCTATCGAGCTATTGGCTGAGACTGTCCCAGCACCGAGGAAAGACGCCACACATCTCTACCGGGGACCCCTGTGCCTGCCCCTGCCAATATCCCATCTCGCCCAATCGACCCGTCCGATATATTGGCATCGCGATCGTTCCATCGCTTGTAATATCACAAAAGATTGAAAAGCCTCCATCTGGTAGAAAGACCCGAGGAGAAAGCCACGGGGCCAGCTAGACCCCTTTGGACCCTGAGAAATCGCAAGTCATTCCACTTTTCGTAGATGGTTAAGCGACGGCAGGCTGTTCATCCAAGATTAATGGAATTCACAGCCGCAAGATGATATGATCGCCAGATGACCCGCTATGGGATATCTCCCTCAGCCCCCCTGGTCTTCGCCCACTATCGTAATTCATGCGCAAACATGGTGGAGAGGTGGGTTGGACCGGGGAAAATCAATTTGGTGAAACATGAACGTGTGGAATTAAGTTTGTTTGGTCTTTTCAAATACCCTATACCCTACAGCACTGTGCCCCGATTATGTAGAATCCCGCGAATAGGCTGAACTAGACGGATGGCTCCTGCGTGTTCCCAACATGGCCGTGATTCATGCGCGCGGCCGACCCCACAGGATCTATGTGGGAATCGGGGTTTGTTCTGAGACCAAGGTCTGCTATATCATTCGCAATACTAATGTCAGACGGTATGGCTATTTGTCTGGAAGCTCGCCTTCATCGGCTTTCCAAATAGCGATGTCGAGAGTCTAGTAATCTATTTGAAACAGCCTAGATAGTATGCTGCTGGCATCATCTAGTGTCTGGGCATGATAGTGGACAGAATATGTCGCCCCGAACCCACGCGAGATTTTTGGTCCTCGAAGGTTACGAGCAACCAAGCAAGATGTGTCGAGGAAATACTGCCTCTAAATATAGCGAAGCCCTGGTACCTTCAGGCTCAACTCTAACCTCTCGCAGAATCCCGACTCGCTCTTCAAATAAGCCCTCAGATCATCACAACGGTTTGTGTCAGCCTACCGTCCTCACCTGTGGCTCGTGCCACTGCCCTGGTTCCCTCCCATGCCTCTGAACACTCCCAACGAAGGAGACACGAAGTCACACATGTATTCATCTCCATAGGATAGACGTTGCGGGAAGAAATTAGGTGTGTTGCATTAAATATCGTCGTGGGGAATGATAATCCCGGGTTATCATTCCCAACGTTCCACACGGCCTCCATTGTTGCCCTGCTTCTCGAGGCGTTGTACAAACTTCCCCAGTCTCTACAGAGCCAAAGAAATATTTGTACTTGTTAGTGTACAAGTTCTCGAATACATGTGTCTTTTAAACTCAGCATTCAACTTGCAGAAACACCCCGTGGCATCCGTCATTCCCAATATGAGCCAGAAACAGGCAAGGACGGACAATAACTGATTCTCCAATTACGCAAGGGGAACTCCTGCCCCATGCCTTCTGTTTTGAATTTTCTGATGATTCTGCTCCAGCCCCGTGCATCCAATCAGTGTCGAAAAAGGGGTACATGAATATCGTTGTTTTACATATTATGCTCTTCATTGAGCCTTCGCTTTCGTCTCCGTCTTGGCCTTCGATTCGGCCGCTAGAGCCTTGTTTTTCTCTCGCAAACGGTCCTGCTTATCTCCCTTGTATTTTGTCGAGAGGGCTCGGTCCCAAAATGTGAAGAAGGGTTGGGAGAAGTTGGTCTTGATTCCCCATGTCTGATGATGGACATCATGGTATGCAGCGTTGTTGCTAGTTATGTGCTGGAGGGGATCCCAAGGCAGCGCATATCCGCAGTGATCGTCGATCGTCTTTACGGTCGAGAGGCAGAAGAAGAACATTCCCTGCCTTGGTGTCATTCCTGTGACCATATAGGCTACTCCGGCGCCGAGAGTATCAAGCAGGAATCCTTCGACAGGATGGTTGTACAGCGCACCATAGGCATATGGCACGTAAAGTCGATGATGTCTCGAATGGAACTTGGCTAGTGTCATGTCAGTATAAACCATCAAAAAGTTCCGCCAGAGGACACCTTCGGTAACTTACTGTACATGAACTTGTTGACGTGCATTAGGCGGTGAAGGAAGTACTGCCATGTATCCAGAAGACAAATGGCAGCGAACAACTGCAACGCCGGCATCACAGCCCAGTACAGTGCCTTGCCAGCCATCAGTTCCCAAGTCGCGAACGCCGGAACAATGCTCGATCCGTCGAGTTCTGTGGTAAGGAAAGGATAGTAGCCTCCAGCAAGAGCACCGGCGAGCATCGGGTGTGAGGCAGACATGTTCTTCGAGATGGTCGCGGCGTTGAGTCCGAGCAAGCCGAGGACAGTCGGCAGAGCCCTCTGCGCAAGGCGTATCCTCGTCGCCCAAACCGCCACATCATAGTCCTCCTTGCCAATCGTCTGTCCCTCCTCTGTGTAATCCAAAAAGATAGCCATTCCGGTCTGGATGATTTGCTGAATAATGACGTCGCGCGCGACTTCATAACGCGAAACATGGTTTCTGGATAAAATCTCTGCTGGCGTGTGTAGTCGGTACTGCGGCCAAATGTCGTAAACATCGATGAAGTGGAAGAACAAGGAGACTGCCCAGTACACAACCAAGGGTACAATCAGGGACGTCCAGAAGTCGGGGATGCCAGGAATGAGGTCGGGGATTGGCGAAAGCGTATACTCCGGAAGGGGCGGGAGGCCCATGGCGGCCGTGGAATTGGTCGCCATTGTAGGGCTGGAGGTGTCGTTCACCATGATAGCCAGTATTAAAGTAATTGCAAAGGGCAGAAGGAGAAGAGGAGGTGGTGGGAATCAAGAAGAAGAACGAAAACGACGATGAAAAGGAGTGTGAGTGGTGGTGAATTGAAGTTCGTAGTAAGCCCGGGTCGAAATTCGAGGTGGCGAACGTCGACTGCTTCCCCCTTGATGGTCGGGCTGGGGTGGGGACCTTTTTATCAATCTCGCTTGTGATAAGTAGATGGTTTCCGCGGTCGCCGAACTCTTTACCACCAGTGGAGTCGTACCACTTGGGTTGTAGGATCAGCAGGTGCGTTTTCCTTTACGAAGGCTCCAGATGCTGCATAATATGAAATGAGAATGGTAGGGTCATACAGTCATGGGCTGTTTTTTGACTCTCTCGGCCGGGACTCTGCCGTGACATGCCATGTGAAAAGCCGTTGCATTGGACGACTTGGCGTAACTCGAAGCCTTAAAGCTTAAGCTCACAGCGTCCAATTAGCATTCAATACCCCGAAACCGCAAACACCTTTTCAACAATTCTGTGGAGGCAGTAAGCTGGAAATTCGTGAGATCTTACCACTCAATGATAAAGCGCCATTGGGATGACGCATCGAGAGTCGTTGCCGAGTCTTGAAGGATGCATGAGCTGCGAGTGAGGCGTTGACGCCTCAGGCAGCACGGTCCCAAGGAATGGTACTGCGGTGCTAGACCAACCTTGGCCTAGATCCGAAAACCCCACCAAACAGCGATTCCTCCCACTTGCCAAATTTGCGAACTTCTTTTCTGCGATAAAGCGACTCTTCTTCTTGACTTGATCTTAGGCTAGGGACGGACCTTTTTTTTGCTTTCCCCAATACTTTCATCATTCTCTAGATATCCTCCCTTCTAACCCGCCAAGATGATTATCTTCAAGGTACGACCCCCGCCAGAGACCTCCAACCGTCGCAACGGAACGATTGCTGAACCCCGCATTCACAGGACTTGCTCACCGGAGACGAGATGATCTCGGATTCCTACGACTTGAAGGAGATTTCTGGAATTGTCTACGAGGCCGATTGTGCCATGATCACCGAGGGCGGTGTTCAAATCGGTTCGTAACGTCTGGTCATGATTCTATATCCAACGCCCATCACTGACCTGAACCACTTTCCAGACATCGGCGCCAACGCCTCCGCTGAGGAAGCCGACGAGGGAGTTGAGGACGAGGTCGTCAAGGTCAACAACATCGTCCACTCTTTCCGTCTCCAGTCCACACAATTCGATAAGAAGAGTTATCTTGCCTACCTCAAGGGTGCGTCACCCCTACTTACACTGCGGCTCTCTGCGGCTTACTCACACATCAATAGGATATATGAAGGCGGTCAAGGGTGCTCTTCAGGAAAAGGGCGAGAGCGCCGAGGTGATCAAAGCCTTCGAATCTGGTGCACAGAAATACGTCAAGGAGACCCTCCTGCCCAACTTCAAGGATTACGAGTTCTACACCGGCGAGTCCATGAACCCTGATGGAATGTATGAACCCCCCATCTTGCCTCGTATTCTTCTCGAAACCATAGCGCTAACTCACTAATAGGATTGCCCTCCTGAATTACCGCGAGGATGGTGTTACTCCCTATATCATTGTCTGGAAGCACGGTCTCAAGGCGGAGAAGGTCTAAAATATCCTAGGAGAAGCCGATCGTACTGCCATGTTTTGACAAATTTCCCTGTTTGTGCTCGAGATCGTCAGACGTGTAGAAACCACGCTATAGCGTCAATCTGACTTGGCATATATCCCTTCAGATCCATAGCAAAGCAAAAGTTGGTGATGGCATCATTTCGTAATCATTGTTATGCTAAGTCCAGTCCTACTGTGCTTGTCAAAAGTAGTACTTCGTTCAAAAGTGAATTCCGACCCCTAACGATCCTTGCAAAGGGGGAAATTCAATGCTACTCCAAAACACCACGAATGCTCACTAGAATGCCGTCGTAATCGTGTCATCTTCAGTGCCTGCTCAGAATGTTGGCCGAGTTGCCAGAGGAATTGGGGGAGGCGCGTCGCCTCCAGGTCCGCTTGAGAGGCCGGCGGATCCAAGCCCGGGCTTTTTCTTCGGCGGTGGCGGGGGAGGCTTCTTTTTGCCAATTACCCCTGGCAGAGAAGGAGAAGTAGGCGATATTGACTGCTCTGCCGGCTCAGCGGGACCTCTGCCCGTGTAGCTACCAACCCTATCGGCGATTCCATACTTCTGGTTAAGATTGTTCGCGCTTTTAGCGCCCGCTGCTACTTGGTCACCATGCCGCTGCCGAAAGTTGTTGAACGTCGACGCGGCAGAACGAGCATCTGTCATGGATACCGAAGATGGGTCCTTGTGAAAGTTTGAAGCTGTCCGAAGCGCGGCCTGCTTCTGCTCCGTGGTGGTACCTTCTGTTGGCGGCGGGGTTGCCGATGGCCCCGATGACTTTCCCAACTTCGAGAAACGGTTCTGGAGCTCGTTCATTTGGGAGTTCGCCTGCGCCGAGGCACTCATTCGCGGAGGCTGCGGAGGACTGGCGGTATTCGCTCGAGCGGGCGATGTTGGTACCGGTTTCCCAATACCAAAAGCAGGCACAGATATGCCAGCGGCGCCGAGCCTGTTCATTGCTCCCTGGTTTAGGTACCCACCGTGAGCTCCGGTTGCCGGGGCTGCCGCCATCGGCGATGTAGCTGGCGAGGAACCAGATGAACTTCGAGGCGGAAGCCGTGGCGGCAGGCTTGGTGGTCCAGGTCTTCCTCCAGGCTGTGGGGGCGGGCTCCTCCCGTCTGCGCCGTCCTTCCTCCCGGGAGGCGGGGGGAGATGTGACGTATCCAGGCCGGTCGTATTGACTCTGTATGGCTTCGGCGGTGGGGCTTCTTCCTCCTCCTCCTGGCCAGCAGCATATCGGTTTGAGTCATCGTAAGACGGCGGCCCACCTTGCGATGCGCCCGTCCTCGACGGTGGAGGAAGCGGCTGTCCAGGCCGTTGCTTGGGCGGCGGGCCAAAGGAAGCTGGATCTCGTAGTGCCGAAATTGGCTGTGCCATACGTTCGCTCCTTTCGTCATCCTGCTGCTTACTTCCACCTCCAAATGGTAGCCGGTTTGTCTATGGCTACACGTTAGTCCTATCGCACGACCCGGTACAGTCGAGGGATGGACGAACGACTCGGGACTTCAGCGCACTACCCTTCTTCATTGCCTCACCCTTTTTGTCCGAGTTCCACCCATCCTTCAGTCTCTTACCGAAATCCGACATTGCGACGGTGTCAGTTCAAGGATTTCGAAGACAACACGGTCGTCGCATGAGAATAAACTCCTGCGAGGAGCGAGCCCAATCTTAGATTAAGGTTTAGTTAAGTGGAGGACTTCTGTCAGCACCCCCACGATTGCGTGGCGCAAATATAGCGCGCTGGATGGTGGCATGTGGCTCGGGATCTGTGCTTCCACATGCCCAGATTTACCGCGCTTCGCAACCTTTAGAACAATAACAGGGCAAATGGTCGACATGGTCCACGAATTATACTGCAATGAGCGCAATCTCTAACTAATCAATTTTATTCACGGCCTATAAGCTGGCTTACACGTATGTACCCTGTAAAACGCACTACCCAAAACGCCGCCTGTGGTTTAAATCTAATGCACCAGTAACCATATCCTAACTGCCCAATACAAGGAAACATGCTCATGATGAGGCCATCCTATATCTCATCATTCCAAACTTTCGGCTCAATATCCCATTGTTTACACCAGCCAAACCAACTGCGTCTTTGGCAGTGAGGTATAGAGGGAAGCTCCTTGGTGGGCGACGAGGTTGGTGTGGCTGTAGGACCCAGTGTCATCGAGTGACTGGGCGTTGCAGGGACTGAGCCTGTGGTGGTGGTATCATCGTAGCAACCCCAGAACCGGCCAGGTGTCGAACACGTTGTCGAGTACGGCACGGTCGAAGTCGTTGTGACAGTCGGCCCAGCCGTTGAATCACCTGTGGTTGTCGTCTTGTCGTTGCAACCAAACCATCCTGGGGTCTCACAGGTTGAGGTCGTCGTAGTTGATATAGTAGTGGTTGTGGTTGTTGGACTTGTCGTGGTTGTCTCGTCCAGACATCCCCACCACCCAGGTGTCTTACACGTTACGGTCCGGGTCCGCGTCTTCGTAGTGGTAGTCGATGCGGAGGTAGTCGTGCCGTCAGTACCGTTGCTTTCGTACATCTTCCAGTTCGCACAATCTCGGCACTCTGGAGTGAAATGGCACTCGGGGACCGTATCGTACTTCATGATGACGTCGTGAATAACAGCTCGGATCTTGTGGGTCCCGATTCCGACTCTCCAGCCTTTATCCGCTACCACATCATATACACACTCTTTGCCAGTATGACAGGCTGTTTCCATCGCATACCCAGCGAAGGAGCAGGTGGCCGTAGCTCCGTTACAGGTCCCGATATAAATCGGATCCGCCGTGTGGCCAAAGTGGAAGGCGCCGGTATACTCGCGAGCTTGTGGAACATCCTGTGAAGCACCAGGGGGAACTGGCAAGCCCAGACGACCGGCAGCCAAGGCTTCGGGGACAGCTTCAAATGTCAGAACTGGGATGCCATACGTTAGGCCCAATAAGGAGCTGACAGCGCCTCCGAGGGAGTGACCTGATAGCCACACGGTCGAGTCTGGATATAATTCTGTGACGTTGGAGTACAGTTCGCGGGCTGCCGTGTAGTAATGATGCTCATCCCTCAGAGCTTGCGATACGCAAGTGTTGTTGCAAGAGTATGTTGAAGTGGCGCAGTCACAGACCTGATGCCATGTCCATTGCCCCTGCTGAGCGCAGCAGCAGCTGAAGAACAGGTTGTCGTTGATCTTGTCGTTTGTCGTTGTTCCATCTCCATCAAACACAGCAGGCGATGTTCCTTTCAATCCAATCACAATGGTCGAATTTGTTTCATCCGCCCACACATGCCCTCGGAGCCCGTCGCTTTCCCAGCCGAAATCGGCACTCCTGTTGAATGAGCCGTGGACATCTTCCCAGTCTGCTTCGCCTTCTTGTTGAACGTATGCATTCGAGGCCATGAGAGCAAAGCTCAGCACAGTATCTTTGTCGGTAACATCGGGCCCGGGTATCTCATCAATCGTCCATGCCGATGGTGAGAGCGCCGTGACGTATCCTCTCTGCCGGGCTGCAACAACCATAGGGTCCACCACGGAAGGTCGCCGATCAACCAGCCTCTCAATCTTTAATGGTGTGCTCCGAACCTTCAACGATGATATCTCCTCCCTCTCATACCCGTCCTCAGCTGCGAGCCAGACCTGGGTCTCCGGGTCTGCGTGGAAGACGTCCTTCTTCCGATGAAGTCGGGGATGGCGATACGTGCCATGGTGATAGATATGTCGTAACGAAAAGGTATGCTCCGCCGGACTCGGGGGTTCTGGTGTCGAGTGGTCAGGAATCGAGGGTATTGCCGGTCCAGGCAGCAATATAGAGTCGTCGTTGAGTGACGGCCCGAAGGATGCTAAGGCGGGCGACACGGCGAGAAAGGATAAGAGTAGCTGGGCCGTAACTCTACCAGCAGAGCTACAGCTGCTGGGTTTCCTTCGTTTCCAGTTCATGTTCGTTTGACACGAGGAACAAAAGGAAGAGAATCAAAGAGTGTGCACCGGTTGAATAAGGACGAGTCGAAATAAGAGGAGGAACGGAGGCGATCAACGATGCTATCGTTGAGTGGGCTAGTGTGCCACATATGACAGCATCAGGCGGGCTTGTTGATGTTGCCGCCGAGTAACTGCAGGGGGTCACGGGCCACGTTTGTATCTATGCCAAAGCCGTAGCCGTCCATATCCGGTATCGGACCGCCAGGACTGTTAGTGGGGGAGCATTATTTCCTCGATACCCATAACAATGGATCTCCAGTGATACAAGAGTTCGGGCTAGGTCTGTTAGGGTCATATCAGAGAGACTCAGCCAGGGCATGTGACCACTCTGTTTGGGTTGCACCAAACCTTCTGGGTACTTACTACGTGCTTCAGTGGGCAGTACTACGTAAGCTCACTGAGGTGTCCCTGCCAGTGACGCCAGGCAGCCATTTTCTAACTGAAGTTGGGCTGTGGCTGCACTGACTACAAGTATCTTCAGTGGGCGTTCTCTGTCTCCAATCACTACCGCCGCCATCTCCAAATGTGAGGCATTGCGCGTCTGCAACAACAGGCACCTGCCAGAGATTGGAGGTCAAGGATAGTGGCCATACGTCCAATAACACGTAGTACAATGCCAGCCATCACCTGAGAGGCTAAGCTAGTAATGCAAGGAGTCGTGCCTGTGTACGAGTACCTATTTACTCAAGGAGTCCTCCATCATCGGCTGGATGTCAAGTAGTGTATATACAAACCAGAGTCAAGTCCAGATGCCCGGCAAGCCCGTCGGACTATCGTTACGTCAATGCAGGCAAGCTGCGAGGTTGACTTCTGAGTATGGCGTAGATATCTTGGGACCTTGAAGCACATAGACTGAGGCGCGATACAGGCCGCTCGATACTGAAGTAAACAGTGGGTAATATGGGAGGTTCAAGGGAGCGGCCGCCAAGAATCCCCCTGTATGGCACCCTAGCGCATATGCAGGCTCCGATGATCCAGCCCACAGACATCGGTGGATGGCACAAGACATCATCATATTGGACCGTCTTTTTAGCTCCATCGACATTCACCTCGTTACTCGATCACGTTACTCATCAAGACTGTCTCTGCTCTGCGTCAGCTCTGGTTGTTTTTTTATCTACAGAGATGCCGGCAGGCATTGTAGAAATGATTTAGGACATAGCGATCTTATCCTTTCGTGGTTCCGGGGCTGGCATAAAGCTGGATCTGCGAACTTCTGTCCCGCAAAGACGCAGAGCTAGGACGGGGGGGCGGTACCTCTGATATCGGTTTCAAGACTTATTCGCACTTCATGCCGTCGCTCTGATTACAGGTAATAGCCTCTTCATCCCAACTTCACCTGTTCTCACAGGCAAACCCTCCAAATGTACAGCAACTGACCAAAATGACTTTCACAGTTGCAGACGGCTTCATGGCGTCCTTGAACCCCTCCAAGAGTGGAGCTCGGCCCAGTCCACTCAGGGTGGCTTCATCATCTCAACAGAGCGACGACAGCGATTCTCTCAAGCGTCCGAAACGAGCTCATACCTTCCAGAATGGTGCCACGACCGATCCCCTCTCCTCCGGTGTAGTTACTTCGAGAACATCATCAGTCCAAGAACCTGACTCGCCGGATGCTTTCGAGACAAGTCAAGCAACCGACACCGAGGATGGAGGTGACACTGTTAGAGGATCCGTCGACCTGGATGACCTTCCAATCGAGCTGGTCAGCTTGACCGACAGGTAAACACAATTGCAACTAGCCCAGACGGATAACTCGCTAACTCTGCCAGCTTCATCGAATCCCTTTCCTCCAAGGTTCACCCGGTTCCGCCTACGATCGAGAATGTGGCCCAACTATTCCAAGAGTTCTACGTCTTGTCCGCGTCACACATCAACACACACATTTCAGCATTGGCCTCCCGTCAGAGACGCGAGGCATCGCCAGCGCCGTCCTCGTCTTCTCGAACCTCCACGGCTAGTAGACTGAGAGCGAAAGCTGCATCACTTGGCAGCAAGGATCGGCCGAAGATAACCCCCAAGACAGAGGCAGAGACACAAATGATAACTGCGAACGAGCTCGCAGCCCGTAAGAGAGCTCGGCGAGCTCTTGAACAGAAACGGGGGATGCTTGAGGAGGCCGTGGAGAGAAGACTATGCGAGGGCATTTACGAAAAGATATATAGGCATCGGAGCACACAGGACGAAGCTCAAGATGACAAACTAAGATCCAAGACGGCAGCTTTAGCTCTGGTTGGGATAGGGCCTGCCGATTTGGGCATCGATCTTGGCGAGGAGTCGCTGCAGACGACCGAAGCGGCGGCTACAAGGGCTGAGGATATCCGGAAGTGGCTCGGTCAGGCCAGAAGAGACCTGATACTTATGAACGAGAAGAGGTATCCCCTCGGCAAGTTGAATCACTTGAAGGCTGCTCACAGGAGCATTGTCGATACCCTGGCACATTTCCATCCCTCTGCTTCCGCGGATGAGATCATGCCGATGCTCATCTACACTCTGATCACACTGCCGCCGGACAACTTGAATGTCGTCAGCGACGTTAATTTTGTCCTGAACTTCAGGTCGGAGCAAAAGTTAACGGGGGAGGCGGCATATTGCTTGACAAACCTTGAAGCAGCTATTAGCTTCCTGGAAACTGTTGACCTGTCGACATTGAGAGCTGATGAGCATCCATCAGGGCCACCCAGAGCACCAAGCCAACCAGGGACTCCAAGAAGCGACACGTTCCCCCCAGCGTATGCGCCGGGAATAAACCTCCCTGCGCAGACCACTGTGGAGACGAGCGTGGGCAATGCTACAGCTGCAAAGCCTTTACCATCTCCCTCTGGCCTGCGTGCGGCCGTACAATTGCGTAACAGGCGGCTTAGTGACTTGGTCAACACTCCCGCCCAAGCTCTTGGTGCTGCGAGCGATGCCGTCTTCAGCACTGCGGACCAAGGGCTGAAAACCATCTCAACCAGTCTAGGGGATAGCTACAAATTCTTACTTGGCAAGCTTCGTGAGACTCAGGGTCAAGAAACCGAATCGGGTCAGGGACTGGTAGTCCCTAGGACCCTGGATGATGCCAGAAAACTCGTCAGCACACCTCCGCCAGATGAAGATGGCTCCGTCAGTGGTGCAAGTTCGATCCATGCCCCAGAGGAAGTGGATCAGCTGCGTCGGCCAGCCCTCCGGGATGACAAGGTTTTGCATCTTATCGGTGGGCGCAAGGCCAGCCGTGACCACAGCGCCGACAGCTCTCGTAGTGCGAGCAGCTCTAAGAAGGTGGTATTCGCAGAGGATACGAAGGAAAGGGCAATTACACCAACACCACCCCCGGCACCCACAACTCCCCTAGAGTCTATGCGGAACTTTGGTAACTCTTTGAATCCCATCGGGAGGCTGTCGAGTTTCGGCATGATGCGAGGGCTAGGCAGACCGGCGTCAACGCCGGCTGTCTCTACTGTGGCTACCGTAAAGGATGCAGCTGTTAAACCGGTGGATGGCGGCGAACTAAGCACTGTAAGGCAGCCTCTTAGTATGACCATTGTTGCAGCTGGACTAACTAACCCTCTGCAGGCTTTCCCTGACATTGCAGCTGCGCTTCCACCAAAGGAAATACCTAAGATAACTCCGCCAAACTCACGATTCATGGAGCTACAGAACCCCGGCGAGCTCAAGCTCGGAGAGGTCCTGGAGCTACTCCGGGATTACAGGAGACTCGGGAATGCGCTGAAGGACATGGGGGCCTTTGAAGGAACGTACACGAAGAGGTGAGCGAGGTAGAACATCTACGACATGTATGGGTCATTCAAGCGGCATATACTTGGCAAATGGCGTGGGTCTACAATTATTTTCGTTGGGAATCTCATGGTACACAGACAGGGAAAGGACGGCTCCATGGAGGAGCTAGAATAGGCCAAATGCATTTCCATTTCTTCGAATCTCCGACTCTCAAAGCTCGAAGCGGGTGTTGAAGAGCAGCGATGCTTTCCTGCTATATGTGTTTGGTTCAATGATATCCCATGTGCCTGCCCTGGCCCGTTGCCACACCAAAACACCGATAATGCCTGACTGTAAAGAATGATGTAACACGCCGCTGTCTAGGATACATCCCCAGCCGGCCCTTCCATTCCAAACTATGTACCGTGAAAGGAAACAAGAAGCTACCTCCCCCTGTTCTCAGTGGAAGCCGTTCAGCTTCCCATCCTTGCGCGGACTCGCGGTGCCGCGGTTCGTGCGCTCTTGCAACACGCCGCTGGGGACCTGCGTATCCTGCTCGTCGGCGATCATCTTCTCCATGAAGGAGATGTAGTCGTACTGCGGCATTCCACGGTCGTCGGCCATGTCCGGGCCCTTGTGGCGGGGGATGATTTCCATGAGCTTATCGATGACCTCGTCCGGTACGAGGGAGTGGCGGAGATCCATCTCCGTCACGTACGGCTTGCCGTCGGCGACCTCGCGGAACGACTGGAAGACCTGGTCGGCCGTGTTCTGGTCCTCGGTCACCTCGACCATGAAGCGGATAAACTGCTCGAACGTCACGCGGTCGCGGCCCTTGGACGTGTCCATGAAGTAGTCGTGCATCTCGTCTTCCGAGAACACGAGACCCAGGGACGCGAGCGCGGCGCTGAACTCGAGCTCCTGCAGTGAGTTGGTGTCGTCACGGTCGAAGTGGCGGAAAACCGACTCGAACTCCTCAAGCTGGATAGGGGTGAGGTTCGTCATGTTGCGGGCAACCATCTGGTTTTCAAGGAAGGAGAGTTTCTTCTGCACCGACGATTTGACGAGACCGAGTTCGTAGCATAACTCGTCGTACGTGTACGTCGTGAAGTCGTTTTCTTCAATGTTGGCTTCCTGGCATTTGGCGTCCACGGCGGAGATAGTCTCTAGGTACGAGTCGAGTGGAGGAAGGTTGTCGCTGAGTCTGCGGACGTGATGTAGCTGGTCTTCCACGTCGCCTTCGAGCCCTGAGATGGCGAGCTGCATCGTGTTTAGGGCCATGGCGAAGTCGTTGGCTTTGTCTGCGAAGGATTTGCGAAGGGCGTTCTTGATACTGTCAATCTGTTAGCGAGGATGTTGATATCCAAATTGTTCGTCAAGACACTTACTCTCTAATCGTCTCGTTGATGAGCTGCGCCCTCGTCATCTCCGTCTTTGTCATATGTGCCCACTCCTTCTCCATGTTGTCAAGGGACAGATGCGCTGGAGGCTCATACGGTCGTAATCGGTATGTTCCCAGCTTAGTCTTGATGTTTCCTAATAGTGTCGCCAGCTCGCTCTTTTCAGCGACCCATTCTCTCTTGCTTCCTCTCTTGTATGCGGCAAACTCGGTTGCTTGGGCCTTCGCATCAGTGTACGTCCCTTGAAACTTGGCCAGCTGCCATTTCTCTATCTGCAACTTGATGATTCTCAACAGCTCCGCCATTCTTCTCTCGTACGCGCTTTGCATCTCCCAAGCGCCAGACATGTTGTTCACAAATTTCTCTACTCTTCGCCCGGCGTTCTCGACCTTTTCCATCTGCGAGAATGCATGGAACCAGTAGGCGATGTAAGTCATCAAACTGCGTTCATCAGGCTTGGCCACGTCGCACACGTCCTCAACATCCAACAGCTTAGGTATACCGATCTCCTTATGAGCGATGTCGAAAGCCAGTTGCATGTTGCCTCGGCGATCCGACTTGTCCAAAGCGTCGTAGTCAATCAGGTCGGGTCTGTGGATATCCAACAAGGCACAGAAAGCGAGGCCATCGTTCCAGCTGTCACTGAAGTTACGGACGTCAACCTCATCGTAGCAGGCCGTTTTCCGTTGGCACCACAGCAGGAGACCTTCCTTCGCAGTCATGCCCTCCTCGTTAATGTCGCTGATGGTGAAGCGCAGAATAAGCGTCCAGATCAGGCCGAGAATGATCTTTCGGTTGCCGTCAACGACATCCTCAGCGCCAATGTTCGTCATCTGGATGCCCCTGGACTTGATGAAGTCCAACGCCAGGTTGGCATTCTCGAACCGTTGGACTCGTAGCTTGGGTTTCGATGCATAGCGACCAAGCGACTCGTTGGATAGGCATTCCATCAAGTGAATCAGAAGCACCTGTCAATCAATTGTGTAAGTCTAGGGCGCTGGTAGAGTCGATCGGGAATGGGCTCTACTTACGCCATCGCTAAGATCCGCCACAAGGTCTTTGACTGACAGCTCACGGGCCTCTAGCTTCGTGTTAAGCCTAGAAAAATACGGGGATTAGCATCAATCCACAGGCAATCCTGGGGGAGTGGGATATCGGGAGGGAAGTCGCACCATTTCGTAAATGTCTTTTGCTGGACGGTAATCCATCTCTGCTGCTCAGCAAACGCCATTCTCGTCAAGCCGTTGTCATGCGGCGGCTCAACAGCAGCAAGAGCGTCAGCTGGAGAGGATCCAGTGGCAGATCTGAATCGCTTTGGCTTGGAACTGCTCTCTTTGCGTCCCAATGCAATACTGCTGCTTCCAGACCGTTGTGCCCGTGCAGCTTGCAGCTCCTTCTTGTCCCTCCGGCTCCTCGGTGAGGGCGATCCGCTGTTGTTGCGAAGTCTTGTGGTAGGTAATTCTTTGTCCGTCGAGGGCGAGGAGTAGTATTCTGTGGGAGAAGTGGACGTTGTCGAGATGAGTGACGATCTGGCTGAAGTTGTGTTGCTGCCCGTATCGGTAGAGTGCACATGTAAACAAAATTCGGGGAACTGCTCGTTGCACTGGACGTTGCCGGGGAGAAGGTGTTCTGAGAGCGCCATTGGGCGGCTCCCCTGAGTGGTCTCCATGCTGCCAGTAATTTCGGGTGCTTTAGTGGCTCGCTACGGAGAATTGCTGGCCGTTAGCGCTGCAGTTGCTGGGATTTCCGGTTGAGGCCGTTATCGATAAGACGCTCGAGTGCCGCGCTCACCAAGTGATTACCGCCTACTAATTGAGGGGGTTTAGAGTTCGATATTTGCGGTCCCTTTTTTCAGCAATTCCACAATGTCCCATTCGCAGTGAACAAAAGGACGAGACGGGGTGGATGGCTAAAGAAGAAGGATGGACGCCTCAGATCGTCCCACAACGAGTGGGAAGAGGTGGTTACTTACGCCTATGTATATGCGGCCTATTGGGCTTCCATTAACCAACTTCTGTTACCTCGAAACTACAGACGACAAGTGTCGCGGCACAGTGAAGGCGAAGTTCACCCCACACTCACACGACATGCCGAGTAGCTCTTCTGAAACAAGAGCCTGCGATCATCTTCCCACTCAACGATGCGAATTGGGTTTTCACCAAGGTCCCCGCTCCCTAACCCATCCCTGTCCTGCAAATCAGCGTTGGTTGTGCGCCATCAGAATATCACCCCTCGTCGCATTGTCTCCCTCAACAGGGGGTAGCGACTCATGCGTGCCATCATCGCCCCCCCATGTTGCTTGACGGGCGATCACTAGGATTGACCAAAAAGTTCTTGAAGAGCCAGGCTCGAAAGACCCCCCTTGAAGGGACTCGTCCGTTTGGAATAAGCCACATGTCAAGGGGGAGAGTTGGCTGAGTGCTCCCTTCGTTATGCTATTTGTTCATCGCCACAATCCTGATGCCACTGCCCAAATTTCGTCCCCTTCCTGCGTTTGCTTCAATCCACTTCACCTTCGAGTTCGCCTTGACCGGGAGAGCAGTTAGCGTATCCGAGCCGCCCTCCGTTTCTTGGGTCCCAGAGGTTGTTTGAGTTGCATGAATGCAGGCCTGTGGGTTCTTACAACCACCGCGTCAACATATCGGGTGGATTTAACCTCGCTCTTTGCTAATAGATTTTCGTTTCACTCCGAAGAAAGTCGCCCCTGATCTGATGTGCCATCTGAACTGTCCGATTTGCAAGATCTGAGTTGGTCTGCAACGTCTTCACATGGTACCTAGTCAAAGTGTTAGACTGGGTACGAGGGGAACTGCGGACGTCAATCTCTTTTGCGTTCCTGTAGATCGATGCTGCAATGCGGGCTTGAGCTTGTGACATGCCGTGATAGTAACTCGAATGAGGCCTTGCTGGTTTCTCATAAGATATGTAGAGCCCCCTATGTGCATCTGCGGCGCTGAAGGGTCCCCTGTAGGAGCGTTATGCATCTCGCCCTCTTCCCCTGTGGAATTCCCGGTCAAACTTTCGACGCAGTCCTTTGCCGACAGTTAATCTACCACGTCTACGTAATTAGGTTGTCAATATCGGTGCTTGGCTGTGTACTCGCAGTACGCAATGCCATTTCCCCAAATAGCGCAAGTCGCTATATTTGATGAGGAATATTAAAGCAGCCGCAATCGCTGACCACCAAAGCGCCATCCCGTACGGAGTATTTCGGTCAGATGTGGTACAATACGTGGGGCTGAGGACCAATACCACCTTAAGCTTTGTTCTCCCCAGCGAAGACGTGTTCTTGTAGAATACGGTTTATCGTCTATAAAGCCAAAAGCCCTAGGCAAGTTAGTTAGGGGTTGGTTGTCGAAGTGCCGAATCTCGCGCTAGACTAATAGGGGCCAATTCACGTATTCCCTACTCAAAATCAAGCGGCTCCGTGGTGGCTCGGAGGCGTTATAAGCCCGTTGGCGGGGAGAGAGCTGCCGACCATTTCACGAATTTAAGCCGAAATCGCTCATTGCATCATGACAATTCTTGACCTTACTACACAGTACTGATTCACATTTCGCCGTCCCACGCCAGCTTCAACGTCGAAACCGCGGTTTCGTCAACTCTGAGAAGCATGGCCTCCCGATCACGGCTTTTACCAGTCCTGAGAACAGCACGGCGGCCTGTGTCAATCAGTATCCTAAGGCAGACTGCCCAGCTGCCAGTCTCTGTGAGAACTATCGCCACCACAGTCAAAAGACAATCTGCAGCCGCTGGACTCAAGCAAATCAAGTTGACATCTGCGTCTTACCCCGACATTAAACGAGATTCTCGATTTGCGCAAGTGACAGAGAAACATGTGACCTACTTCAAAGAAGTCTTGGGCGATTCTGGTGTGGTGGATGGTGTCACAACAGATGCAACCGATGACATATCGCCCTTCAACGAGGATTGGATGCGCAAGTATCGGGGCGAATCTCGTCTCGTTCTTAAGCCGGCGTCGACAGAGGAGGTCAGTAAGGTCTTGAAATACTGTAATGACAACCTGCTTGCAGTAGTGCCCCAAGGCGGCAACACTGGTCTCGTCGGCGGTTCTGTCCCCATCTTCGATGAGATCGTCATCAGCTTGAGTCGCATGAACCAGATTCGATCTTTTGACGAGGTCAGCGGCACGCTTGTCGCCGATGCGGGCTGTATTCTTGAGGTGACCGACCAGTATCTCGCTGAAAAGGGATATATCTTTCCCCTAGACTTGGGAGCGAAGGGCTCCTGCCATATCGGTGGAAATGTCGCCACCAATGCGGGCGGCCTGCGACTGTTGAGGTACGGATCCTTGCACGGGAGTGTACTTGGGCTCGAGGCTGTTCTGCCCGACGGCACCATTGTGGACGACCTCTGTACATTGAGGAAAAACAATACTGGTTACGACCTGAAACAGTTGTTTATCGGAGCTGAGGGCACCATTGGGATCATTACGAAGATTTCCATCCATTGCCCGCAGAGGTCAAAGGCTGTAAATGTGGCATTCTTCGGGCTTGAATCTTTCGAAAAGGTGCAGAAAGCATTCGTGGAGGCAAAGAGACAGTTGTCTGAGATTCTGTCTGCGTTCGAACTAATGGACAGCGCAAGTCAACGTCTTGTCCATACCGTCAGGCAGAACAAGAAACCCTTGGAAGGCGAGCACCCGTTTTACTGCCTCATAGAGACCAGCGGCTCGAACGGCGACCACGACTATGAGAAGCTTGAGAAGTTCCTCGAGGATGTCATGTCCAACGAAGTGGTCTCTGACGGTGTTGTCGCCCAAGACGAAACGCAAATCAAGGCTTTGTGGAGCTGGCGCGAAGGCATCCCCGAGTGCCTCGGGCACTGGGGCGGCACGTACAAATACGATCTCTCCATTCCGCTAAAAGAATTGTACCAGCTTGTTGAGGAAACGAAGGCCCGAATAGCGGATGCAGGCCTGGTAGGCGAGACGGACGAGTACCCGGTCGTTGACGTGGTAGGCTACGGCCACATGGGAGATTCCAACCTCCATCTTAACATCGCTACAAGGCGCTACGATCCCGAAGTCGAAAAGGTCCTCGAGCCATTCGTGTACGAATGGGTTGCCAAGCGAAATGGGAGCATCAGCGCGGAACACGGGCTAGGCGTCGCTAAGAAGAAGTTCATCGGGTACAGCCGAAGCGACCAGATGATTGGGTTGATGAAGCAAATCAAGAATCTTTATGATCCGGCAGGTTTCCCCTCTTATTGGCTTCTTCTGAACCAAGGCTGACGACGATGACTAGAACGGGATCATGAATCCCTATAAGTACATCTAATATGTGCCACGTCGATACCCCTGAGTTGCGAATCGTTTCCTGTCATCTCCGGACGACGCGTCCCTGGAAGTCGTCAGCAATCCCTGTTTCGCTCCGGCGGCGCAAGGGCGAAAGGCGGACGTTGGTTCAACTATGTTGCCTTGTCCGGCGGGATTCAGCATCCCAAGGACTCGTGACCGGAAGCGGACTCATTTTGCGAAAAACGCATTTGAAATGCCAGAGACTTGCCTGTACAAACCATCGTAAATCGCATTTCTAAGACCCTTCTCGTCCTCGATTTCTAATCCGTCTCCCAAATTTCAATTCGCCACGTTACGGCGGCCCCCAAATCCCCAAGAAACCCTTCAGCCAGAAGGCCAGGGCCAAGGTGGTTTCCGCGTTGTTATCGCCGGTTCCGCGGCGTTAATTCCCTGTGACACCCACCCACCGGTCTATCCGTCCATGTGGCTGACAGCCCACCCAGGCTCTATTCCATCCTCAGCTCTCATTTGCCCCTTTACTAGCCTGTCGTGCAGCGCAGCCAACCAGACTGCGGTGAGGTGAGAATGCTATGCCCAGCGCCCCCCAGCACTTTTCTGCATCCCTGCAGCCCTACGAAACCGTCTGGCGGGCGCGTTCCCCTGTACGTGCAGATCTTCGAGATTGTTCGGCAGCGACTCGACTGGCTTTCACCGGCCACCTGCCAAGCTGTGCCTACGGAAGATCCAACTCTTTCTATCGTACAGATTACAGCAGTCAGATTGCAGGTTTTTATGACTCTCTATGCCCCCTTCCCACTACTGTAAGGCTCAGGGGGCGACCCACGCGTGATGATGACATTCAACGGTTCCCGACCTCGGGAGTTGTCTCTTCTAACCAGATGAGGGCATATTGTTCTCTCCACGCCCTGCATCCTGCAGCCTCCTTATTCGCCCGCACTCCATTCCCAGTCTCGTAATTTCCGTGCTCTTCGAATTCGGGCTCTAACCCGCACCCGCTGTCTGAGATCATAGGGCTGCATCTTGATTCCTAACCCACCACCATCGGTGTGGTGCCCGTACCGTTGTATGAATGAGCTCGATACCCCCGCACTACGTAAGGTAGGGAGGTGTATCTTCGTCTTAGTTGAAACACACCTTGATTTCTTTACTTACTATATTTCCTAAGGAATCCCGTTCTCGTTCTTTGGAATGCTTCGGTTCTGCTGCTTGGCCATGGGCAAGACAGTTCCCGTGACGTTTGATACCCGGCAATATCAACTCTCTCAACATGGTTGGAGTCCCTGGCAAGTACAAGGGCTGCGAGACATGTAGGGCTCGGAGGGTGAAGGCAAGCACTGGAGTTTTATCCTCCTGCTATTCAAGCTAATGCTCGGGCTCTAGTGTGGCAACGAGCGACCAAAGTGTAAAAAATGCATCGACTCTAATCGAGAGTGTGCGGGCTACGAACGCGAGATGGTCTTCATCATGGCTACCCCGGAAGATGGCGGCCGCTGCTCCTCCCATCCTCCACGTCGCCCGCAGACGTCAAAAAAAGGGAAATCCAAAGCCGATGACGAAGAACGGCTCGAGTTGATACCGACGGAACCCCTGACTCCCGCTTGGGATGACCTCATATCATTGTCGAATCAGGGCATAGTCTACGTGGTTCAGATTGCTGCCCTCTACACCAAGCTGCAGAAGGTATTGCGAGGGAAGGAAGATGACAGTTCTATCAAGTTTACAGTTTCTTTCCCGTCGTATTCATCTTTCGAAATGCAAGTAATGGCAGACGATCGCGAGTTTGATATGGACACCCAGTGCCTGATACACCTGTCTCCAGTTGATAATAACGGCGATACAACAGACAGCCTCTGTGTCTTTCTCTTCGATGTGCGTCTTACTTTGGTTTCCATGAGCTCAAGCTAATAGATTTGTAGCAGAATTCGTCGCTCTCCTCAAACGATACAATACCGCCTTGGAAAATAGACCCGGGTCAACTGGGCACAGTCAGGAAACTTGGGCCAGAACACTTCCGAACATTTCCTGCACACCATTTCTTTGTCAGGGTGTATAGACACAGCGCCGTAAGTATGTTTCCGACCCATGATTTGACACCAGAGACTAATGCTCAGAAAGGCCACTCTGGCTCTTCTTAACCGGAAAGACACATTCTTATCTTCGCCAGAGTGGTCGACAGTCCCATGGGAGCTTCATCCCAAGTCGCTCTTCGACAAACTGTTCGACGCCATCGTCCTCCTACCGTCGATTTTCTCTAGAGCCGATCGGATATTCCCGAATCCTGCGACGCTGGCTCGCAGGCTCAGAGCCCAGGACTTGTTGGCCAACTGCCTGAATATTGAGAGGGAGTTCGACGAATGGCATCACTTCGCCAGTCAAGGAACAGAAGATCATCCACTGGTCTACTGGATTGAAGAGCCCGATATCCCAGACGCTCAAATCCCCTTTGCTGATAATTTCGCGTTCAAAGACGGGATCTCCTCCATCATGTTCCTCTACTACTGGATGGCAACCATCCTGTTCCACCGCTGCATAGAGGGCCTACATCAAGTCATCTTCCAGCCCGTCATCGAAGACTACCCAAACATGTACCCCGACCTCCCGGCCAGTCTTCAAATCAACGCGATAAAGTACCAGCAGCGCCGCGAGTTCGCTTCGAAGATCTGCCGAGCACTGGATTTTGCGCTAAACGTCACGGTCCAGCCGGACATGTTGGTTGCGCCCTTGACAATCGCCCAGGAGTTCTATAAGGACATCAATGCGTCGTCGCGAGACGGGGAGCTGGAGATTATGTGGTGCGAGAACTTCAGGTTGAGGCTGGTGGCTAAGGGGCAGGACATTTCGAATGTGCTTCAGAGTCGGACTTGGGTTGATTTGGGACAGTTTTAGGGCAGGAGCCGGACTCTTTGGGAAAATGGTAGCAAATGATTAGGATGGTTAGACGGGGTATTGGTAGACGCATGGGCATTGGATGGGGATATCGAGCATCTTACGGGTATGGCATTATAGCACATTTGTAGCATGGGATGGGCAGTAAGCACGCTTTTGTGTGAGGTTCTAGATGAGCCTGCCAAATGTTGTGTAAATTGAGTGAACTGGTTCGACTGCATCTCTCCTTACCTAGTTAACAGCATCGCATTTTTCAAGTCCAGAATGCTCTCTAGAGGATCGGGATTGTTTCCTACCATGACAGGCAACTTTATACCTACTACTATGCCATTGCGTACTCGGTTTAAAAGCTCGCACTAGGTAAGACCTTTTGGAAAGTAGAGATTCCTAGCAGCACTAAGGAACAGGCTTTCTTTGAGCACAGTAATAACAATTAGAAACCAAGATAACTGAGATTAAAGCAGAACATAAAGCCTTTAAGATACAGGGCTTATAAAAGGTCCAGTACATATAAGAAAGAGTTAAGAATAACATATCTCTAATAGATTCAAGATACACAGACTTATAAAACTCAATACCTCACTTAAAATGACAAGCATTCATATATCATCCTTAAGCTAAAATACATAGAAGATAAGACTGAGAAATATATAGCATATGCCAAGCTGCTTAACAAAGATCGAAGGAGTTCAGAAAAAGAAAAGGCAAAAAGCTCGGCTCCGGATTCGAATCCGGAGCCTACGAAAACGCTGCTTGTCGTGTCGACTCTCTGATGTACCTTTGAGGGGGGGCCGGGGTACCAATCCGGAACCAATGCGAGAGTCTAAGCAGTGTTTTTCTCAGTCATTAAAAGCGACCAGCTAGCACGAGAGCCGGCCTGCAACTATCCTGGCCTTTGGATGGGTTAAGGTCCCGAGGCGAGATCGGCTCTATCGTAATTAGGTTTCCACAGGAAGGGGAAGTGACTGTTACTACCAACTGGACCACCCACCCAAAGGGGTGACTGTTTTGTGTTAGGAATATGTTTATTTTGATTTATGAAGGTTGTCTTGAAGATATTGTGAGCTATGGTTGAGCCGCCGGAGGTAGGCATGGAGCCACATGGAGCAAGCGGTCCACTCTAAATCTAAGGGATCTTGGTGCAGTTTGCACAGGCGGCGATCATTCCACTTATCGTCTCCGATCACCATAGCAAGGATCTATAAGTTTTGACAAGTTACGAAATGGGGTATGATAGAGGAGAACGTTCATAGCATGGAGTTGATTCTAGTAGCGTGAGTGTCTTCCTCAAGACAAATGCTGGGCCTTTTGATGGTTGGTCAAATCGCGGTCCCAAAAGTTGAGGCCCATAACGATATAAGATGTGATTACAGTCTTCTGTAAAGCGCGACAAACCGGGAAAAAATTCAATAGACAAGAAGTCCCTACTTACAAGCCAAGTATTGCACTGGAAGTCGATGTTGCACCCATATTAGACTTAGATGATGATTAAGCATTGACATAAAGTTTAGCCGGAGAATTGCCGCCATGTTGTGGAGCTTTCCAGGAGCTCTTCAGCCTTCCCGGCCAGGTACCTACGAAGCTTCGTCAGACCTGCAGCCTACTCTGTATTCTTCATCTCGCAGCCAAACATCAGCACCTAACGTTCTACACCCCGTCCACCCGCCATTCTGACCTGAGACTCTACACCACGATCAATTGACAAACTTTGCCGTAAACAATCATGGCATCAGGATACGACAGAGCGCTGTCTGGTAAGCTACCCCAATCTCTAGATGTGTTTGACCGCAGCTAACTCGACTTCCAATAGTTTTCAGGTTCGTGAGCTGCAATATCTATCCATCAGTTCCTATCTAACACCACGACAGTCCTGATGGACACGTCTTTCAGGTCGAATATGCCGGCGAGGCCGTGAAGAGAGGTAAGCCGTGCTGCTCTTTCTTCGGGTGACCATGCCGCTCACACGATGTCTAGGAACCTGCGCAGTAGCCGTCAAGGGTGCTGATGTGGTGGTCCTTGGATGCGAGAAGCGATCGGCGATGAAACTACAAGATACTCGAATCACGCCCTCCAAGATTCAACTTCTCGATACTCACGTCTGTCTCGCATTTGCCGGCTTGAACGCTGATGCCCGAATCCTGGTGGACAAGGCCCGGTTGGAGGCACAGTCACATAGACTGACAGTTGAAGACCCTGCTTCCATCGAATACATGACGAAATACGTAGCCGGAGTCCAACAACGGTATACACAGAGCGGAGGTGTCCGGCCTTTTGGCATCAGCACTTTGATTGTGGGCTTCGACAGCGGCGGCAAGGTCCCCAGACTGTACCAGACCGAGCCTTCTGGTATTTATTCGGCATGGTAAGACAATATTTAGATTAGATGCAGTGCTGAAGTCTTGACTGACTCCCTACAGGAAAGCGAACGCCATTGGCCGATCCAGCAAGACCGTCCGTGAATTCCTCGAGCGAAACTACAAGGAGGAGATGGATCGTGAGGCAACCATTCGGCTGGCGATCAAGTCCCTTCTGGAGGTGGTCCAAACCGGGGCGAAGAACATTGAGATCGCGCTTATGGCCCCTGGCAAGCTGATTGAGATGCTTCCTGTGGAGGAGATCGAGAACTATGTCAAGAACATCGAGCAGGAGAAGCAGGAGGAGGCAGCCAAGAAGAAGACGGGCCGAACGCCGGGTACTGGCACCGCTGCTATCTTGACAAGAGGGCCGGGCGAAGCTGAAGAGTAAAGAGGGTTGGGAGGTCTTGAGGAAATCGACGACGCCTGCAAAGGTATCCAGCCAAATATCAATGTATTACCACCTGTAGAGCCAGCTTCCAGTCTGGATCGTGAACTTCTCATAGAGTCACTAGCTGCCAAATCATCTTGCCACCCGAGCCAGTGTCGCGTCATATCAGCCCAGCTTGTCTGCGTCGTCTTCTATATCAAATATTGTCTTCATCTTGTGCTCCTTCACCCTGTTGTCCTTCAGCATCCTACTGTCCATTCTCGCATCCTCTCCCTCGACAGATATCGCAGCCTTTGGTGTCAAGGCTTCGACTATAAAGTGATTATCGCAGTGAGGGCAGTACTCGTCCGCATCTTCGAACTCCTGGGCGTCTTTTCGGAAGCACTTTTTGCACTTTTTGCAGGCGAATGTCATCTCAAAGCTCTGGAGCAGAGGGTGTTTCTCCTGCTCTGCGTGGCATTCGGCGCAGTCGAACCATTTCTTGCCTGATGCGCTCAGCGTCAGCATAACTCAATCAAATCTACATTTGCTCGGCGCTGTGGAAAGCTTACAGCAAGGAGAACGAATCGCGACTTGCGCGTTGAGGACGTGCTTGCTTGAGATGGGTTAGACTACATTCTAAATGTCTAGTAGGAGCTGGTTAGATAGCTTACCACATGATCTCAAACCGACTTGAAGCTAGGTCGAATAGCTGTGGTTCACGATGGGACGTATCAGGAACCGTTCTTGGTAGAATACAAAATTTCACAACGTTCAATTCTGATGCTCGCGATTCCATTCACTGGAGGTCTAGAATATGCTGATAAATTTGGCGGGGTCCGCCGCTAGACCCCGCCACTAAAATCCCCTGGTTGAAGCACCCTTTACGACCGGGCGCGTCACCTGGAGTGGAACACAGCCCTCTTCGGTAGGCAACAACCTTATCCCCGAGACGGTCATCTACAAGTTGCCCCCAACTCGTCTCGTTGTCTTTGGCCATTTCTTCCCAGAACCTTCGCACCTCGGACCTCCAAACTTCAGCAGAACCGCCATCATGCCGCCCAAGAGGAAGGCTGCTGGAGCCGCAGCAGGTGTCGCGAAGGCGGGAAAATCATCAAAAGTGTCAACGCCTGGAGCGGCCACTCCGAGCAGCATCATTAGTGAGGATGAGCAATCGGTAGAGGATCCGCTCAGCGAGACTGAGGAGGAGAACCTGGGCAAGAACGTCGGCAAGTTTAATGTTGGAGGCTACCTCAAGCAGCCGAGAGCGAACGGTCACGAACCTCTGTCACATATCTTCGGCAAACGAGACTTCTCTTACCTTCAACTGAAACCCGACTACCAGAACCGGCCTCTATGGATCGATCCAGAGAAGGGCCGTATCATACTGGAAAGCTTCAGTCCTCTGGCAGCGCAGGCACAGGACTTTTTGATCACCATTGCAGAGCCTCAATCTCGGCCGTTGTTCTTGCACGAGTACGCCTTGACTACCCACAGCCTGTACGCCGCGGTATCCGTGGGTCTGTCACCAGAAGATATTATCAATACGCTCGACAGATTCCTCAAGATGCCTTTGCCCGATAGCATTCGACGGTTCATCGATGGGTGCACACAGAGCTTCGGAAAGGTGAAGCTCGTGTTGAAGAATACCAAATACTTCGTTGAAAGTGCCGACCCGGAAATGCTGCAAAAGTTGTTGAAGGACCCAGTTATTGGCCCTCTTCGAGTCCATGGCACCCAGGAAATCACCACCATCGCTGCACCGAAGCAGGCCCCGCTCGTCATACCAGGAACGACGAATGCTGCCGGTGTAAGACAGGCGGAACAACAGAACAGAGGAAAGGATGGCGAGAATGTTGGGGAAGATCAGGTGTACGCGACCCTGAATGACGATGACGATGAGGATCAAGAGATTACTCACGCCTTCGAAATCCCTGACTCGGCAGTTGAGACAGTCCAGAAACGGTGTCTTGAGCTGGAATATCCGGTACTGGAGGAGTATGACTTTAGGAAGGACGAAGCCAACGCCAACCTGGAAATCGACTTGCGGCCGGGCACGCAGATTCGCCCATATCAAGAGAAGAGTCTGAGCAAGATGTTCGGTAATGGCCGAGCGAAGAGCGGAATCATTGTCCTGCCTTGTGGTGCTGGAAAAACGCTAGTCGGTATAACGGCTGCTTGCACTATCAAGAAAGGCATCATTGTTCTTTGCACGAGCTCTATGTCTGTGGTCCAATGGAGACAGGAGTTTTTGAAGTGGTCCAATATCAAGCCGGAGGATATCGAAGCTTTCACATCTGAGTCCAAGGGGCGAATATTCACGGGTAACACCGGTATCATCGTCACCACCTACTCCATGGTCACGCAGACCAGAGAGAGATCGCACGACGCCAAAAGGATGATGGACTTCCTCCAGAAACGAGAGTGGGGTCTCATGCTGCTTGACGAAGTCCACGTTGTACCTGCGAACATCTTCCGAAAGGTCACCTCATCCATCAAGACACATTCAAAGCTGGGCCTTACCGCAACACTTCTCAGAGAGGACGACAAGATCTCAGATCTCAACTTCCTCATTGGACCGAAGTTGTATGAAGCAAACTGGATGGAACTGTCCGAGCAGGGCCACATTGCCAAGGTCCAGTGCGCAGAGGTGTGGTGCCCCATGCCCACAGAGTTCTACGACGAATATCTGAAGGCCTCTGCCCGCAAGCGTGCTTTGCTCTACATCATGAATCCCCGCAAGTTCCAGGCTTGCCAATATCTCATCAACTATCACGAGTCCAGAGGAGACAAAATTATCGTCTTCTCAGACAACGTGTATGCGTTGAAGGCGTATGCTCTTAAACTCGGCAAGGCGTACATCTATGGCGGTACCGGACAAGCAGAGCGCCTGCAGGTGCTGGAGAATTTCCAACACAATCCTCAAGTCAACACACTGTTTCTGTCAAAGATTGGTGATACGTCTCTCGATCTGCCAGAAGCTACCTGTCTTATTCAAATCTCCTCCCACTATGGTTCCCGTCGTCAGGAGGCCCAGCGGTTGGGACGAATTCTTAGGGCCAAGCGTAGGAACGACGAAGGCTTCAACGCATTCTTCTACTCCCTCGTTTCCAAGGATACACAAGAGATGTACTACTCGTCCAAACGCCAAGCCTTCCTCGTGGATCAGGGGTATGCCTTCAAGGTCATCACTCAGCTCGCCAACATCGAGAAGACCCCCGGCTTGGCTTTCGCCACGGCCATCGATCGACGGGAGTTACTCCAGAAGGTCTTGGTCGAAAACGAGACGATGGATGAGGAGGAGATTATTGACGACCTCTTCCACACTGGAACCATGGGCAGGAGGCAGAAGAAAAAGAAGGGTGTCAGGCGGACAGCGGGGACTCTGGGCGAGCTCTCTGGAGGCCAGGACATGGCGTATATTGAGCACAACAAGAAGATGAGCATGAAGAGGGGCAAGAAGGAAAGCAGCGGGTTCTTCAAGAAGATTGCAAGGGAGAAGGAAAGGAGGGCCAACAAATAAATTGCTAGCATATTGCATGGGACAGGCGTTCAACCGTTGCGGTAGACAAGGCCACAGATCGGTCGGGGAGTTCCTCGGGTTTCTTTGTTAGAAATAGCCGATACGCACGCATGGAAGCGTGCAGTTCAGGAAATGCCTCACTGCCCTAAAATGCTTTGCAGAAGAAACTGGCTTATGCTTGGATTGGAGACATAATTACGTTTCCAGTTAGAAAAAGAGAATCAAACTTCAAGCTCTTCGATCGCGCGGTGAAATGTCTGGTCTGGCCATCTATGTCTCTTTTGCACTACATATGGTATCAAGTCAACTGTCTGTCCCTGTCCTTGTTCCTACTCGCACACCAACCAAGCGAACCCTAGGAGATTCAAGATATCTTGCCCTAGTAGGTTTTTTCTTCGATATTCGGATCGTAGGCTCCGACTGCCTATCGCTAAGCGGTAACAGGATCCTCAGCTGGGACGCCCATCAGCTCTCGAAGTACAACCGT
The DNA here is from genome assembly GCA_001557505.1 of Reticulascus tulasneorum. NCBI lineage: Eukaryota > Fungi > Ascomycota > Sordariomycetes > Glomerellales > Reticulascaceae > Reticulascus > Reticulascus tulasneorum. The sequence goes on along the minus strand of LSAX01000010.1, from coordinate 1,212,191 downwards.
TGCGTATGCGCTGTTTCCGAGCTGGAAATTGACGACCACGGCCACCTTGTCCGGCTCAGCCGCCTTAGTCGTTGCCTCAACGGCTGGTTGCTCAGTCTTCGGCTCTTCCGTTTCCGGGGCCTTTTCTGTGACAGGCGGCACTACCGCCGCATCGAATATCGCCGTTGCCCCATTTTCGACTCCGGAATCCTCAAGCTTAGCCCTCTTCTTAGGAGCATCGTCGCTTGGGGCTGCCCGTTTCGCGGCCTGCTCCTGATACTGCTCACGCTTCTTCGCGTTGATGAGATCCATGTCCGTCGGATGCATCTGCTCGTTATCATCGGCATACTCCCGTACAGTAAAGGACGGGGTACCGAGGAACTTGGCCATCAGCTTTCGGTAATGGCCGGTAAGGCTAAACTCCCGCTGTCGGCGTCGCATGGCGTGCGGATCCAAACCGCCATTCTCATCGCTGCCCATGAACTCCTTGTAAAACTCGCCAATGTCATTGTCAGGATAAATAACATCGTAGCCTGGCGACGGAAGGACAATGTCGTAGACTGTGTAGCGTCCGCTTTCTGCCTCTTCGGCGGTCAAGGGGCGAGCTTTTGCGGTTTCGTATTCATCCTCGCCTGCATTAATAATCTCATCGCCATCCTCATCTTGTTCCACCACCCTTTCAGTCGTCTCACTCAGGATAAGGTCGCCCTTAATAACATTGGTGCCATGCGTTGCCCATCGTTTGCTTGCGGCATGATTCCATACCAGTGACTGATATGCATGGATGTACATGCTCCTCAGCCCACGAGTGATGCTCATCAACGCACCAACATAGTCCCGCCTCGATGTAGGATTCCTGCCGAGATGACGAATGAGACTTGATTCGCCGGCAAATCGTCTGGGAAGGTATTTCAGCGCCTCATCTACGGAACCGCCTTTTTGAAAGGTCATACAAGCGCGATTGCGGTTGAAGTCGTCCCGCAAGTGAGCATCAGCAGGAATTTCACCGTTGATGGCCCGCGTCGCGATGTCTTCGTCGTAGCCGAGAATGGCGTTCACCGCACCCTCGAAGTCTTCTTTGAGAATGATCTTTCCAATATCATGTGTTCCGATGGCATGTGTGCCGAAGCGCTGGTGGCCGTAGTAGTTGATCCAGCCGGTGGTGGCCATGCTGCTCATTGCGATCTTAACACAAGATTCAATTTGCGATTTCCGGGCTAGAAGAGGGAGATCAGGGCTCCCGTCAACTTCACAGTCTTTTACCGCGATGACGAACTCGTTTCCCGCGTGCGAACCGAGGTGCACAGGCTGCGTCCCGTACACAAAATCGCCCGTTGTGACACCGCGTACTTTGGTGTTTGCCCGGGATAAAACCTCTGCCTTCTGATATCGGATCGAACATCGTTGTGTTGTTGCCGCGCGGCGATCCTTGGTTCCTGCGTAGTTTATGGCCGATGGTTTAATTCTCAAAGCGAGGGAAAGTTGATGCAAAGCATCCATCGTATCCCGATTTTCCTTGTAGAGAGTAAATATAAGGTATTCCCCGCCTCGCTCACGAACAGATTGGCCGCCGCGATTTCTGCCGCCGCCCCGATCTCTAGCTTGAGCTCTTCCTGGCTTTCGTGGACTAGCAATAATAACATTGTCCTTATCTGTAGTTGTGTCGATTCCGGATTTGAAGGTTTTCCTAATAAGTTGGTGAACTTGGCTGCGCTTCTCCTTGTCATCAATGGTACCGAGCATGACCGGCTCGATCTTGTTTTGTTTCTCTGAAGGATTGTTTTGTTTTTCTGAATTGGTTACTTGTTTCTTCAAAGAGGCTTTGTACATCTCAACGAGCTTCTCTGTGGACTCCTGGCTGATGAGATTTGAGAGTGTTTCCAGGTCATCCGCCGACAGCTCTTGGAATGTATACCCATTGGTAGGCTCCTCAGCAGTTCCTGGACCACCAGTCCCATTTGAATCAGGACCTGTCCCGGAGGCTGCCTTTAGCTCCTCAGCTGGAGGTTGCTGATTTTGTGATCGAGGTGGCCGAGTGTCCTGAAGGTGCAAGACTGTGCCATCTTTGTTGATCTCAAAGACTTGGAAATCCGTGTATCTAAACCTTATAAGTATAACACAGCAGAATCATGAAATAGAGCAGCGGTACCTTTTTCGAATCTCGCCGTGCCATCCGTTGGTAGTTGGCGCGACTCTCTCAGTCATACCAAGACTCATGTCCATGTGTTGACGATTGGGATGAGCGGCTGCCATCATGATATTGTACTTCTGCACTTGCTCGGAATATTTTGAGGACAATGAAGAATTAACTAGATATTCGGCGTGAAATTGTATTCGCCTCCCAGGCTGCTTCTCAGCCTAGATCATTTCTCGCTGAAGATGGATGCAATTGGATTGAAGGGTTGTGGTTAAGTTTCTTCAACTGCCGGCAGAATTTGTGAGGTACTCACAAGCAGAGAGCGGTAAAGCCGAGGTTTCCAGCAAAAGATGGGTTTTAGCACGCTTAAAACGGCAGGCGGTGACTCAAGCCGCAAAGCTGAGCTCCAAGTCGTTTAATACAGGCCGCACAACATTAAGGCATCCGATTCATTTCTTCGTTGTGGTAATTTAGCTCTGTTCATACACAGGTCCAAGTCCGCGAACTGAGATGACCTAATACTGTGATACTACGGCCTAAGATCTGGCATGTGTTGGTAGAAAGCACTACGTATTGCTGGTTTGCCTTGAAATAGTCTCGGCCTCTTACCACCCTTATTAGGAGCAGGAGAACGCTTAGGATTCTTAGGTAGATCTCGTGTTCCCTTAAGGAGGGTCGAAGATGAGAATCTTACGCCTCTACATGGAGATTGCTTCAAGTTAGTGTTATAGATGAGAGTAGATACACACAGTTTGAAGTTCCACCATATATCCTCAAGTCTTCATCATGGACCATGATATAAGAGTAAACACTTCAGACCCATTGCCAGGTTCCTAGAAAGTGCCTTATCAATATCCCACTCGCTCCTTTACGTACAACTTGAAAGAGTAGGCAGGCTCTGAAGTGAAGATGAACTTGCAAAATGTGGTATATCTGCTCCGTACGACTAACAACTACCGCTATCATTCAACAAAACAGTCTCGAAAGAAGCTTCACCCTTCATCATCCACTATCCAGAATATTTTCTCGTGGCATGGCAATCCTGTGCCAGCCAACGACCCCAAATACAATTAAACGCAGCCCACATGCTATTTCAAGGGACCGTGGCCCCAAACACAGTAGCCTGTTAATAAACCCTTGATATATCTCAAGTCGTACCCGCCGTACAGGTATCACCCAGCCCCCGGATATCCACACGTTAACCCTCGAAAGCAGGCAGCCAAGGCAAACCTGGTGGTATGAATAACTGCGCTCATAGGTCTAGCAATAGAGAACTGGTTGATGGATGGGGTTTTGCCTTCCCCCAGTCGAGATTGAAGTAGGTGATTGTTTGTGTCATAAGAGAATTGAATCCTCCGTTACGAGGACTTGATTTCCGTGTCTTCCCAGCCCCATACCTGCGCCAAGTATTTGGCCATGTTGACACGCTTCGTTCGCATATCGACCATCCACGGGTGGTCGAGCATTCTCCACGGGCTTGCTCGGCGATTGGGTTCCTTCTCGAGACTGTGGAAGTTTGTTAGCCACTTGAATCGCCATATCCAGTCAACAGCGGGGATAACTCACCAGCACTCAATAAAGTATTTGAAGTTGTCACTCCATAGGATGCTCGCGTCCGGCTCATCCTTCAACTTGGGAATCGGTTGTCGGACGATATAAGTAAGGAGGTCAATAAGACCTGCTCGTGGTTGCATCTCGGTGCCGTCGGCGGGGAACGGGAAGCGATGTTGCGCGACTTCTAGAAGAGTCACGCCGGTAGACCAGACGTCCGAAGTGATGGTGTAAGATTGGCCGGTGATACGTTCGGGAGCCATGTAGTAACTGGTGCCAATGAAGGTGTTCGCTTCTCCCTTGGTTCCGAAATCGCCAGAGACGCCAAAATCACAGAGCTTCACCTCGCCGTTCCGACATAATAAAATGTTGGAAGGTTTGATGTCTCTGTGGATGATCCGTCTGCCGTGGAGGTAGGTCAGGCCGCGAAGGACACCCTCTGCGACCTTACCGAGCACTTTCTCCCCTGTCCTTCCGCCCAGTTTCTTGACCTCCTTGTAGATGCTGTCTAGAGAACCGCCCTCACAGAATTCCATAGCAATCGAGATGGTTGCGGTTGCAGGATCGACAAAGGCGCCGTAGTACCTGCAGATATGCTCAGATGCACAATCCTTGTTGAACCCCAGTTCTCGCACAATCTGTTTCTTCACATCCGGATCAGGATTTGTGGTGATGATCTTTAGTCGAGTTAGCAGTCGTACCTACAAGTCTGGGCCGCGCAGACTTACCTTGAGAGCAAATATGGTCTTTCCGCCCTTCAGCATACATTTAGTCACAGCGCCACCAGCTCCTTCGCCGAGATTGCCCATCTCTACAACTCTCTTTTCAATACTTGCGATTCTCCAACCATCATCGTCCAGTTCCTCGACGTCCAAAGTTCTTGCTCGTTCCAGACTTAGCTTGTCGAACGCTTCCAAGCCTTGTAGGCTGCCGTCTCTCTCCATGCCAACACCGCCTTCACTTCTTTCGGAGTATAGCGAGCCCACTGCGGACACAGGATCCGGAGTTCCTTGCGGCCGCTGCGCGCCAATGCCATATTGAGACGCAAATGACAGAGCCGAGTATTGAGAGCCAGCAGATGTGGGGTTGCTTGTTCGTCCATCTAGAGGACCAAAGCTCCCCGACCTAGAGTGAGCAGCGCTGCTTTCGCTACCGCCGCTGGCTGACTGTCCTGGCTGCGCACCGCCTACTGGTCTTGCCGGTTGTTCGTATGGTGTTACTTGGCTACCCATCGGAGTAGCAAGATGGAGGGTGGGCAGAGGCGGTCGAGAGGATATCTGTAACTTCAGAGGCCCCGGTCCACCGAGAGGTTTGACGTTTGGAGAGGGAGGTATGGCAAGTCCTAGTCTTGGTGTCCTGGTTCCGCTGTTGGATCTGGCGCCTGGTATCGCCGGGCGAAGGAGGGGAGCTGGGGAAGACATGATGGGGACGGAATTCGGCATAGAGAGCATTGGAGCAGGCGATGATGAGGCGCTCGGAATCTTGATTGTGTCAGTAAGTACAACAATAAAGCGCACGATCGAGCTATTCAAGCAATCTTCACGTCGTTCATACCTGTTGAGGAGCAGACTCAATGGTCTGGGGTTGCGAAGGATTTGAGTCGGCCATCTGTGCGAAGTTTGGGGCAGCAAGCCGGTGGCGAAGCTGCGGTCAATGAACAAAGGAACGGATCGATTTGGGCGTCCCAAAGGAGCCGAACTGAGATGCAACAAAGAGCGGGTATATGGTGATGTGTTGCAATGGCACGTCGAAAGGTCAGTGAAGGCTGCTGATGTCGTAGTTGGGGGGCTAAGGATAGCCTTTCTTGGGGTCTAGTTTGAGCAGGTGGTGGTTCCTGCGGGAGTTTCGAAGCAGGCTCTCAGCTACGAGAATCGAGGAGGAAGGGGGACGATTAGGCTGCGAAGAGGAAGAAGTTTGTCGAGGGAGAAAATGCGTGTCGGATGTCCCAGAGAGCAGTCTTCTTGTCGCCTCCGTCCGTGATTGCCACTACTCGACGGATCTGATGCAGAACGGGGATCGGGTGAGAAGCAGGCAAACCGTGGCGAGGCCTTAGTAGAGCAAGCAGAAATGATGAATATAAGGGCAAGGTATGTAGGTAAAGGTACGTAAAGGCGGGGGAGTGCGGGTAGGTGGTTTGGCGCTAAGTCAGTCCTAGATTTGTCTGAAAGTGCGCCACACCTCAAACCTGTGTGCAAGATTCTGCCGTTCCACCAAGGATCACATGAAGGGGGGGCGGGAGGAAGGTATCGAGGTTCACGTTGAGGTGGGTGATGGAACGGTGTTTGAGGTCCTTTCTCCAAGAGGCCAGTCAAGTTCGAGAATGTGATGGATGACCTTTAAGAAGAAGAGAAAGAAAGAGGTCACCAACAAGCCTCCAATCCAACCCGAAGATTGGTGGACCAAAGCCAGCCCAAAAGCGACAAGCTGTGGATGGGATGCAGCGGCCTAAGATGTGCCGTTTGGATCTTACAGGGGATAGAGACAGGGACCAAAGGTACCTTACCATGGAGCCTAAGGTGAGAGGGGCAGCGTCCTAAGCACCCAAGGTACCTACCTAAGCTGGAGTGGGGTCTCCTATAGGCCATTGCACTGGCTGCACATGCCCGAGAGCACCATGGCACCCCGGGGGGGCAGTCCGCGGCTTGCGAAGATTTGCCCTGCCCACTGAGCACACTCTCTTCGTCTCGGCTTGGACCACCCACTGCACGAGCTGGGATGCGGAAAAGCATGGAGGTGAGGTTTAGACCGTGACTGTGTGTGGGCCCTTGGAATCGACAAGAGTGGCTGGGTCACTCAATCCCCACTGCCGCCTCCATGCACCATCATCAACGCTGTCGTGTTTCGTCCGGTCTTCTCCTGTCCAGTCTAAGGTGGAGGTAATTAGTGCAGTCCATAGAAGCAGCTAAAACCTACAGGCTCCGTCACTGCAGGGCGAAAAGAAGGGCAATTTATGTGCAATATTGACAGCCAATCTTCCTTCCAGCAGCAGGGTGGCTTTCTGGTATTTGCCCTGCCCGTCATTATCTACGGGGCCACGGATGATGCTCCCCCCCAAACTGTGGAATCCCATGGGCGTTGGTTACGCCGAGGAACAGGCGCAACAGCCCAGAGAGCTTTCATCTTTCTTTGAACCCGGCATGTGTTGTTCGTGTGTGCGTGCACCTGCTCAAGACCAGTTAGACCAGCTTAGCAATCTCCACCACTGGCGTGCCAGGCTTCTTGCTCGTCGAGTCCCGCCCAGCCCTGGGCCAGTGATCAGCCGCCCCGCTGTTTGGTGTGATCGGAGACCTTCATATGCAAGTGTGCTGTAACCCCCTCGCAGGCCTGCATATTTGGTGGGTGCATTTGGGGTCGAGAAAAGCCCTGCGTGTGCTCCTTCACAGTCGACGTGGCCGAATAGCAGCCGATCAGCATTACGGCATGAGCATGAGCATGATCAGATAAGTACATAGCTCTTTGGAAAATTAGTGCTCTCTCTTCACTTGGATTACCCGTCATCCGTAAGAGTGATATGATGTGAGATAACTTTGGAGCGAGACACTAAGTGAGGTGTCACGGGCGGGATGGTAAGGTCCCGGCAGGCACTGCCCGCTGTAAACTGCGGCATGGGGGATCCGAAAGCGCTGGGCATGACTTTCATGTTCCCGATTCGGCCATCTTTGATCTGTCAAAGCATCCTCCCCCCTCTTTAACAACACACGGCTTGGATACCCAAGTTGGAGATCTTCTGGGCTGCCCCTTTTCCATCCGTTCTTTGTTTTCCTCTTGGAGCAATGCGGTGGGGGGATCGCTGCAGACTTCAGGGCAGCAGCCGCCAGTGAGGACGACGACGACTTCTCCTCAGCAGATGCCCCCCTTACGACTGCAACCCCCTAACTAGTGCCTGACTGTGATCGGGACCGCAGGGCCACCTCGCAGATCGCATCATCCGACGCAGCCCAACATGCAACCCTCTTGGCAATGGGGGACAGCCAAGCTGCCAACCAACTAGAATCCCGCTCGTTGGATTGGCCCCTTGTCCCATGTTTCCCCAAGCGCGCGTCTACACACCTCATGCTGACAGGTGGACATTCCTATTGGCCGACCCCGCTGACGGGCCAATTTGACCCTTGTAGCTCACCGCTTTCCGCTAATGGCCCCTCCATCCAACTTTTTTTTTTCTTTGGCGGCTCCAAATGGCCCAAAAACACCGGATCAATCAACATCTTGTCGCAGGTTTGTGCGCTTAAGGTGGTTTGTTGATGGAAGGATTGTGCTTACTCCTGCAATTATAATTGCCAATGTCGCCCTCGGTAGATCTCAAACGTCCAGCCGCTGGGGCTGACGACGACGACGCATTGACGTCGTCATCCGAGTCATCACAGTCACCACAATCCTCGGATGTCGAGTCTGATCACCTTGACAGTGCGGCATCTCGAAAGAGACGGAGGAGTTCACCGTCCCAGGAAAAAGATGCCGAAGACGAAGACTTTGAAGCAATCGTTTCAACAATTCAGGCCCCGTCTAGGGTCGGGCGCAAGACAGCCATCACCGCGGCCATCCCAGCCCCGACTGCTCGCCGCGCCGAGCTTGCCCCAACAGATCCCAATACCACTTTCTCGTCGTTGAATGTTCAGCCATGGCTCGTCCAGTCGCTGGCAAACATGGCAATCATGCGCCCTACAGGTATCCAAAAGGGCTGTATACCAGAGATTCTAAAGGGTAGGGACTGCATCGGCGGCAGCAGAACAGGCTCTGGCAAAACCATGGCATTCGCTGTCCCGATTCTTCAGAAGTGGGCAGAGGACCCCATGGCTATCTTTGCTCTGATCTTGACTCCCACTCGAGAGCTTGCTCTGCAGATCTTCGAGCAGTTCAAGGCCATCTCGTCTCCCCAGAGCCTCAAGGCAATCCTCATAACCGGAGGCTCGGATATGAGGCGTGAAGCCATCGCTCTTGCACAGCGGCCACATGTGGTCATAGCTACGCCAGGACGCTTGGCAGATCACATACGAACCTCTGGCGAAGACACCGTATGCGGATTAAGAAGAGTGCGCTTCGCCGTCCTTGATGAGGCCGATCGTTTACTCGATCCAAGGGCTGGCCAGCTGCCAGAAGTTGAGGAGTGCCTCTCCGTTCTACCCGCCGCTAAGGAAAGACAGACACTTCTTTTCACGGCTACAATAACGCCTGAAGTGCGTGCTCTGAGGGATATGCCACGACCGGGCAAGGCACCGGTGTTTGTCTGCGAGGTGGACACACAAGTGTTGGCCATACCTGCTACCCTGAAACAAATGCATCTGCAGGTCCCAGTGACCCACAGGGAACACTATTTGCACATGCTTCTTCTCACAGATGCGAACGTGGACAAGACTGTCATCATATTTTGCAACCGCACAACTACGGCAGATTTCCTGCACCATCTGTTACGAATGCTAGACCACCGCGTCACCTCACTGCACTCTAAGCTCCAGCAACGCCAGAGAATTGATAACTTGGCTCGGTTCCGAGCTTCGGCCGCTAGGATTCTGGTTGCGACCGATGTGGCCTCTAGAGGTCTCGATATCCCGGAAGTCAGTCTCGTTATCAACTATGACATCCCCCGAGACCCAGATGACTATATCCATAGGGTTGGCCGAACAGCCCGTGCTGGCAGAAAGGGTGAGGCAATCACAGTTATGGGCCAGCGAGACGTCGACTTGGTCCTAGCCATCGAGCAGCGAGTAGGCAGAAAGATGGAGGCTTGGAGAGAAGAGGGTGTGAACTTGGAGACACGGGTTATCCGTGATGCGCTGAAACTTGTTGGGGAGAAGAAGAGGGAGGCATTGCTTGAGGTTGAGGAGGGGAGGGAGGTTGGCGGCAAGCGTAAGAGAACGAAGCAGAAGCTCCGTAACTGATGAAAAGCCCTAGGGCGACCAATGATGACTCGAACAACGTTGTGTCTTACCTTGATGTCGGCCATATGCGAACCTAAGCGTGAATAACGTAGGATGTCTCAGAGGCGGAGCGCAGCCCTACGCATGCCAGCATTCGGTCTAGCCTATTAAAGACATCTTCGCATTGTATCGGCCGAGATCAAATCTCCAATGGCAAATGATGCAATCAGGGCCACAACACATCGGCTCAAACCATGCCGGATGGGGCATGTAACCACCTTCCCCAATTTTTGGGTGACAGATTTCTCGAGCTCGTGCGAAGCACGGAGACTTTCCAAGCATCACAAATGACGTGCCAGGGTTGACAAATCTGCCAAGCAGCCACTTGCAGACTCCACGCCGTGGTCATTCTCGGACGAAATGGCATCTCAAATAACCTTCGTCCGGTCTTGGCCGAAACCACTATCAGGAGCCAGTAGCATCGCAGCCCGAAGCCTTGGTCGTGGCGTGGGTCCCGAGCTGAGCGGAAGCCGTGCCAAACGTGCATGGGGTTCCGTGCACTTTTCGAACGACGCTAGAAGGTCAGGAAATCCACGCTAGAAGGCTGCATGGAAGGTCATCAGTCAGCCAGCCACCCCGGACACTGCATTTCCAAGCGTGCATTCCGCGCCAGCCACACTGGGAAAGAAGTTTGGCCCCGCGGAGATGCTGCTTCCCTCAGTTTTGTGTGCGAGGTGCGGCCCTACTCGGGCTTATCGTCAGGGAGCCATTCGGCCCCAGGGGGGGTGGGTAGGGGGTGGCAGGCATAGCGATTACTGTATTTGGAACCGTACGATTTGTGCGTCGGGGTTTGGACGGTGAATGGGCTTACAACGTTGACGCATTATGGGTCCCGCCAAACTCTGTTCACCCGCACAATCGGCGAGAGAGCTAGTTTTGCGAGCAAAAAGGCTACAGGGCTGAGGGGCCGAGCTTCCAGCTGGGGCGGCTGGGAGGACTCAGATTACCCGTTTAGGAAATATCCCATTGGGAAACTATACCGAGGCAGCTTGATACTGCATGCGGGCCCTCATTGCGCCGTACTCCCGTTGAGTGATCGGTTCATACTTCCCTGCTCGCCGATCTCTCGTCTTCAAGCTATCAATAACCAGGTCCGGATCAGTGGTTAGGAAATAGACGACGGAATACCGCTCGCTGGTCCACCTCTCGTCACCGCTGTAGCGGTCCTGGCGAGCTGGCAGGGCCACCCGGTGGTTAGTGGACGTAAGGCTATCTGCACCAACACTCATCAGTTCGGCTCGTTAAGCCGCTGGCCTCGGCGAACCTACCGTCGCTCCATCTCATGAGCAGATCTCCAACATTCATCACCAGCGCTCCCGGTATCGGCTCAACGTCGATGAAGCTGCCCGGCCGGCGAGGGTTCTCGACTTGCAACCCGCCGCAGTCGTCCTGGAAGAGCATCGTTATCGTCGACCAGTCTGTGTGTGCTGGCATGCGTGCAAATCTGCCGTTCTCAATCGACTCTGCCGGGATAGACGGGTAGCAGAGCAGTCGGAGCTGATTGTAGTGTCCACTATGGAGCTTCAGCATGTGATTCTCATCGTTAAGCCCTATACCGATGGCTAGCGCCTGTAAGATGGGTTTCGCCGCCTCGAAGCAGGTCCAGTAGAAGGAAGTCATAAACGGTCGCCATTCCGGGATGACTTCGTCAGGCGGCCAAACGTTGGGTTGTTCCGGGTTGTTCTCAGAGCCAACTTCGTAGCTTTCCTACAGTCTCCGTCGTCAACTCGGTCCTTACCTTGGACTCCACATTGGGAACAAGTACTTTGTAGTCCTGTACTTCCCGCAACTTATCCACAACCTCCTTGTCATCCATCTTGCCAAGAGCCGAGGATACCTTCTCAAGTCCCGGCCAAGAGTAGCCCCGATGGACGGCCCATCCGGGCGGGTGTGGCGCTTTCATCTTCTCTTCCTGCGGCAGCTCGTAGAACTTCTTTGAGATCTCGAATGCTCGCTCGAGATCCTTCCGTGGTACATTATGGTTGATAATCTGGACAAACCCGACATTGCGACACGCCTCTACTAACTGTTGCGCCACCATCTGGCGGTCACTCGGCGAGGCATCTGGGCGGAATCCAGCAAAGTCGATGATCGGTATGCCGCTTTGCAGCTCGCCAGACATTGAGGTTGCATTCATGGTCTTGATGGTAATTTGGCTGCCTACCAGGTATGCAGTCACTGATGGCGGTGCAGAGATTCAGCGGTGAGGATAACAATGCAAGCGTTATAGAAATGCGGGATGTCACGGGGGCATGGTACTGTACGGTACGATGGGTTTAATCTAATGTGTAGCTTCCTTCCGCAGTCTGATCGCTCAAGTATACGGTTTCTGTGGTAGCACTGAATATAGGACAGCGCAATACGGACTGCGTACAAAGTGAAAAGGCGGAAATGCGAGCGGTGCATGAGCCGTTGTGCGACCTACCCCATACTGCGCTGCTGTCCCTCTGTGAAACCCGAAGCATGGACAGGATTGTGCTACGTTCCATCTCCATCCAGGACGAATTACCAATCGAGGGACCACCTGTCCGATGGTGGAGGTCAGCAAATTGACGAGAGCTGCAGCCCTACAACCAGGCCAGAGGATGACATGTCAGCGTCGTGTGCGG